>CM045558.1:13466913-14066913 GCA_024721245.1 Mitragyna speciosa | reverse complement strand
TAGTCTTGATCGAATCTTCGTAACCAACTCATCAAAATACACTTGTTTATTCCTTCCCTTAAACATTGGAACACCCAAATATTTAAAAGGCAACTTTTCTTCTCTAAACCCCAGTAACTATTTCACCATATGAATAATTCTTGGAGGTGCGTGAGATGAGCACACAAAAGAACTTTTTGCAACATTAACTCTCTGCCTCGAAATCATTTGAAAATGTTGTAAAAAATCCTTTATTTTCTTTAAACTTGACTTATAGCAGCGTGTGAAAATTATTGTGTCATCAGCAAATGCTAAATACGGGACCCTACCACCTTTTGACAAAAAAAATAGGTGAGGATTACTCTGAAAAAGATGATACATACCTCTACTCAAGTACTCTGCCGCCAACAGGAACAATGCAGGAGAAAGTGGGTCTCCTTATCTCACACCCCCGAAATGACTTAAAAAAACTTGCAAGCTCCCCATTGATCATGACTGAGAACCAATTGTTAGCTTGCACCCGATAAAATAAGTCCACCACATTTTCAGAAAAACCAAACCTTAGCATCATTGTCATTAAAAAGGCCCAGTTGACCCTGTCATACGCCTTTTCCATGTCCAGCTTTAATACCAAATTTGGTGCCACTAACTTTTTCTCAATTTCAGACACAAGGTCCTGAGCAGTCAAGATGTTGTCCATGATACCACGTCCTGGTACAAAACTTGTTTGCCAATCAGACACCACAGAAGGCAAAATTTTGTTGAGTTTGCATGAGAGGATTTTTGAAATTATCTTTGAACTAACGTTACACAAACTGATTGGCCGAAAATCTTTCCACTGTGATGCACCATCTATCTTTGGCAAGAGCATTATCATTGTACTAGTCATTGCCCTAGGTAGTCTGCTTCCAGAGAAAAAATGCAACACAGCTGCCAATAAATCATTTTGGATAATGTCCTAAAATTGTTGATAAAAATACGCTCCAAATCCATCCGGCCCTGCAGTACTATTAGCATCCAAAGAAAATACAATCTCTTTTACCTCTTTTCACTCTGGTGAATCTCTGAGTTGAGTATTCTGACTCTCTGTTATCTAAGGTAGAGAGAAAGGAATTTCTCCAATTGGACATGTCTCCCTATCATCATTAAAAAGGTCTTCATAAAAACTAATAGCAGAGTCTTTGATAGCTTCTGTCTCCTCCAGCCATGCACCCTCTTGCGATTTAATCCTCCCAATAAAATTTTTACATCTTCTTTGACGTACCACTGAATGAAAAAATGCTGTGTTGGCATCTCCTTCTTTTAACCATTTGATGGCTGATTTTTGCTTCCAGAAAGTACTTTCCATTGCCAACAACCTAGTATGAATTGCTCGGTCTTTATTCACCTGCTCCCTGTGCTCTGCATCCCTATGGAGATCATACTCTCTTTCTGATGCCAAAAGTTTGTCAGCTGCAACCTGCAGTTTATTAAAGACATTCCCAAACACATCCCTATTCCATATCTTCAAGAATTTACGGAGCCTAAATAATTTATTAACAAAAGCTTGCAAACCAAAACCCTCAATAGGTTGGCTCCAATTATCATACACAAGTTTGGTAAAACCCTCATGCTGACACCAAATATTTAAAAATCGAAAGGATGAACCGTTACCTCACCGATTACCACATTTGAAAAGGAGTGGACAGTGATCAGATCTACCTCGGGAGAGGTGAGATAGCTTCGAATGCGTGAACTCCTCAGACCATTTCTCATTAACTAACATACGATCTAATCTCTGCCACATTCTGCCATTGGTCCACGTAAAAGGAGAACCCTCAAAAGAGACTGCAGTTTAGCCCCGCATTCAAAATAGCTAGATTGAACTCTTCAATGTCGCGAAGATTTGGAACATTACCTCCCACTCTCTCTTCAGCTAAAGCTATGATGTTAAAGTCACCACCTACTGCCCAGGCCTGACTGCATGTTCTCTCCTATTTCCTCCAAGCTTTGCCATAAGAGCCTACGTTCCACTCTTGTGTGTTTCCCATATACAGCCGACAAAGCAAATGCACCACCACTCCTTACTACCACTGAAATATGAACCAGTTGACCAACATGTTCCATGAATTCACAACCAAATTCATCTTTCCATAATATCCATAGTTTCCCCCCAAAAAAACAATGGGCAACATCAAAACGCAATGAAAACTTAACGTTCTCCAAATGAGAATCAACACCAGCAATTGAACATGATTACTTCTACACACATTGGCAATATATTGAAGAGAATCCCTACAGGAGGCACCCCGTATATTCCAGACACCTATATTAATCGATTCTAACATTCTTAGAACGTAAGCTATAATCTGAAGATTCATAAACACTGACCTTTTTCTTTGCAGCTAAAGGTCTGCTTGGTTTTTTCTTTTCCATGCTGTTGCACGATGTATCCAGATTGTTGTGTATGGCTGCTGACTTTCCCGACAGTCCTACTGCCATGAATCTATGTTGTAAATGCCCATGAAATTCTTTCAGTAGCTGCAGTGAGACCTTATCTTCATCCGACAAGTCACCAAAGGATCTGTTACACTTCCATTTAAAATGTTTCACTGGAGAAGGCATTGCTGAATGATGAAAAATGCTAACAGCATCTTCCGTATCAGAACCTTCTAAAACATGGAAAGCATTGGAGGCTAAAGGAATGGTGTCCAACAACCCCTGGACCATTTTCTGAACATCCGAAGTCTCCACAATCTCCATGAGTTCATGAAGCTTATCTAGCTTTTGAACCACACCTAGCTGATCACCATCAGTCTGCTCCATAGGACTGCCTCCTTGTTTGGAAGAGAAAGCTTCCACATGACTAGGTGAAACCTCACCAGCACAGGGAAGATTATCTTGTTGAGAAATCTCATTCTAGGCCACCTCACCTATCGGTTTTATATTCTCATTATGGATAGCATCACCATGCAACACAGTTTGTGAGTTTGGTATGTGGGGATCGACCAGCTTCGGAACATACACTTGTTTGGGCTCCAAGTTCTTGTTCTCCGAACCTGATGGTTTCTTCAGAACCTCAATTCATTGCATCCCCTTTGTCGGCTTCTTTCCATCCTCTCTCACAGGATGAAGATGAAGATTTTTGACATGGCACCCATCCTCACCATGCCCCATCCGAGAACAAAAAGAGCAAAACACAGGTAGATGTTCATATTCTACGACCTGCCAGAAGCCTCCATCCTCAAAATTGATCCAAATACGTTTGATTGGCTCTTTATAAACATCCATTTCAATAAGAACTCATACAATAGAGGGACGTTTCAGACCCATGGTAGCTTCATCAACCTGCAAGGTCTTCCAACCACACTGCCCAATTTGGATAACATCGGCATAGAGAAGAGAGGTAATGGAAGATCAGGAAAGTTAATCCAAACTGGAGCCAATGGGGACTGCCTATCTGGGCAAAAATCAAACGTCCAGCGTGAGAGAACCATTGAAAAGTTGTGTATATACCATGTCCTGACGACACCATAATCGAGTGAAATTATTCATGGATTGAGGCCTTAGTATCACATGTTTAGAGTCCAACAAACCGACTGGACAGTTGGATTTTAATCTAAGAGAAGTAATAAACTTCCTGATGATTTCCATAGAAGGTCTTCTCATCGCAAATCTCCCTACCAATGCATTCTGGTAGGGTTCAGAATGCATCCTCAATTCCTGTCTCGATAAAAATAACGCAAGTTTGCCCTTGTAAGACGCAAGTTTGCCATGATCCAATGCTGAAGAGTCCGAGGAAGAAACCAGTGCAGCCGCAAAGGATTTCTGTAGGGAAGGTTTTGGAAGAACAAAGGATGGTGGAGGCAGCCCACCATCCGGTTGCACAACAGCCATGATGGAGGCTTACCTGTAGAACAAAGTTTTACAGGAGAGAAACCTTCACACTAGAAGATAAGAGGAGAGAGAAAACCACCGGTGATGAGCACAACCACCACCGGAGATGGCCAGAAAATTTGAAATTCAAAGTTCCATGAAGATAGGAGAAGAAAGAGAAGAGAGCGTTTTTTAATTTTAAGTCAAACATGTAACTGTAGACACCAAATTTTGACACACCATTTATTTTCAAACACTGGGGGGTATGTTTGCACTTTTTGGGACATTTTAATTTTTAATTTTTAATTTTTCAATAATTTGAGGGGCAAAATAGTAATTTTATCTATAAATATTTTTCTATCAATTTTTGGGGGTTTTAAATTCATATTTTTACTTGTATATGAATTTGTTAATTTCTTATGATTTTTCTAGATTTAATTGGTATTCTTTATATTTGTACCAGTTAAGGGCAAAATCGTCATTTTACAAATTAAATTTATTTTTCTCAATTTTGAGTCAAAAATGCATTTTCTAGTGTTTTAAGCTTATTTGTAATTTTTGATAATTTTTTGAGGACGACAACTATTTTTCTGTGAATTTTCATTGCCTAAGGGCAAAATCGTCATTTTACAAATTAAATTTATTTTTCCCGATTTTGAGTAAAAAATGTATTTTCTAGTGTTTTAAGCTTATTTGTAATTTTTGATAATTTTTTGAGGACGACAACTATTTTTCTGTGAATTTTCATTGCCCAAGGGCAAAATCATCATTTTACAAATTAAATTAATTTTTCACCAAATTTTGAGTAAAAAATCCATTTTCTAATGTTTTAAACTTATTTGTAATTTTTGATAATTTTTTGAGGACAATAACTATTTTTCTGTGAATTTTCATTGTCTAAGGGCAAAATCGTCATTTTACACCTTGACCGCGTTTTTATCAGTTTTGAGCTCTAGTTTTTATTTTTGAAATCTATTGTAAATTCTTTTTGAAAATTTAGAGATCGCTGTCATATTCCTTATATTAATTTTAATTTTAGGGTTAAAAAATATTTTTTTAAATAAAATTAGCATTTTTAATGCTAGGGGCGTTTTCGTCATTTTATACCATTCTTGGCCAACAAGACAAGAGGATTATAAATACCCTTGTAATCAGCAGAAAAAAAGGAGGAAAAATGGAAAACCCTAAAACACTACTTCTTTTGTGATTTTTTATATTAAAAAACACACACACTCCACACCTAAAAAAATACACTAAGCATCGTTCTTAATTTTTTTTTTACTGTTCATCGTCTTCAACCATCAAGCTCGATTTACTGTTCATCGCTAGGTTGTCTTTAAGCTCCAAAGGCAAGTTCTTAGTTTCTTCTATAAAGTTTAATTAAATGCCTTTGTTTTGTTGGAATTTTTAGTTGAATATTTAGAAATTTTTCCTTCATTTTCTGGGTTTTGTTCTTTCCGTTGCTAGGTATGTTTTTAGATTCCTTCTCCCCTTCTTCTCCATCATCTGCTGATCCAACCGAATCATTCTCTCTCTACTTGCCTTACAAATCATCAGAAACCCAAATCTTCATTAGACCAAGTCATCAACCCCCTGCAACCAGCTACCACATCTTCACCAAACATTCTAGCTCTACCAATCCCACACAACCAGGATTGACAGTCCCAGCCCCAATTGACCTGCAAGAAATAATCCCCAACCCCAAAACCCATCATTTCAACCTTAACCCCTCCACCTCCAATTGACAAACCCTCACCTGCAATCGAAATTTCCACCTCACCTTCAACCCTACCACTTTGCCCCTGCAACCAGAAAAAACAACAACCTGAATGTCATTAGGCAAAACCACAAGTCAAACCCCAGAACCAAAACAGCCACCTACGCCACTCAGCCCCCTCATCATTAACAACCAAAAATCATCAAAAAGCCCCCAATTGCCACTCAAGTCACACTACACCACCACAATTAGTCTTCAATTGCAACCACCAAGCCACCCCAGCGCAATCACGACTCAGCCCAAATAATCAACGAAATCACACCACTTTCACTAACCATAACCTGCAATACAATTCCAACAAACAGTCCAAATCAACTGAATTACCAATCCATCCCTCAACCGATTCACAATAATCACCATCTGCAATCCCACAACCTAATTCACTCCATATTAAACCACCAATCGCACCACCCACGCCGCCAACAACTAGGCCCAACAACCAAACACCACCGTTGACAAGCACCACTATCAGTCACATAGCATGCAAAATTCACATAGATCAGTTCAAGCCTTCACACACACACACACACACACATTACACAGAGTCATTCACATACAAGCTCTCACATAGCAGTTTACACAATCACGTTCACACATTAGCACACACAATCACATTTCAGCACACACAAATATGCACAATTTCACATTTGCACACAACACACACATAGAATTCACACACAGGCACAATCGGACACACACACATCAAACAACCACCATGATACCACCGTAGCCACACCGCCCCTGCCATTTATACTCACAATTGGTTGCACAACCACACAAAAATCAACCATCAGTTGACAAGTCCGCCACCACTACCTCCTCCACCCCATTCAACCCCAACCCCATCACAGTCCCAATGTCACCAAAAATATTTGGGAAATTCTGCAGGCTTCCAGAAGAAAAGGAAATAGTGAGATTAAAGAGAACGGAGGGAGGAAGAGAAGAATGACAGAGAAATCATAAGAAAAAAAATAGAGATTTGGGCAAGCTGGAGAAGAAACAGAGGGGGGCCAGAAAGAGGGAGTCGTTCGATTCGCGAGAGAGAGGAGAGTGAGAATAGAGAAAAGAGAGGATGGAGAGCGAGACAGATGGAGAGAAAGAGAGAACAACTGAGAGAGGGAGAACCAGAGAGTGATCAGAGAAGGAGAGAACAGTCGGAGAGAATTAGGAGAGGTTGATCGGAGAGGGAAAGAGAAACTGGAGAGAGGGAAAGACAGAGTTAGACAGAAAAATGGAGAAGAGAGCAAAGAGAAATAGGGGAATTTCAGAGAGATCAAGCTGGGGAAAGCAGGGGAAGAAGACGCGTGAGAGAAGAAGAAAGGAGAGAAGAAGAGAGAAAGAAAAGGGGAAAGAAAAGAAGAAAATATGGGGTGAAGAAAAAATAAAAAAAGAAAATTGGAAAAAAGAAGAAGAGAAAATTGGAAAAAACGATTTTTGGAATATTAGTTTTCTTTTGAGTTAGTTTGTTTTCAATTGTTTAGTTTAAGATGTTCAAATTTTGTTTCAGCTTTGTTTAGCTTAATATTTAACCTAATGATTAGATTAATTTAGTTAATTAGTTTAATTTCAATTTAGTTATGTATTTTAATCCTGTTGATTATTGTGTCATAAAATAAACATTTACATTTCAGCTCCGAATGTTTTGAGTAGTGTTCATATGCCCCGTAACATATTTTGTTTTATACAAATAGGTCCTTAATAAATCAAAGATTGCCCCCTTTAGGTTTATTATCTTTCAATTAAGCACTTTGTTAGTTGCAATTTCACCCCCTTACTTGCTGAAAATTATGCTTTGCTCCCCATTGGATAGAATTTTGCAATTTTAGCTTAAGGAAAATGCTTTAAATTATTACTTGGCCCCTAGGTTTATTTGAATTTGTTTTCTAAGCCCTTAGTTTCATAGAATTTACATCTTTTCCTAATTTTGTTAGGATTTCACATTTTAGGCTTTATTTATTTATATCGAGGTACATTGACGTGTGTGTTCGTTTTTAAGCTTTGGTACTGGGTCTTCAAAGAGGTATCCCTATTACCTTTTAATTGCTTCTTTATGTACTCCAACGTGCTCTAATGTGATATTTTATGCAATTTTTTATGTGTTCTTATTTTATGCACTTTTTGCGTATTTATTTATTTGGTGTTAATTTTAAATTTTATTATTTCGACGAAAAATGTAATATTTTGTATTTAGTTAGTCAATGTGATAGTTAGATTATTTTTCTCATATTTTAGTAAAATTATGTAATTAGATAGAAAATGTAATAGAGAGAGCATTTTCAATTTTTCCCCTTGAATTGTAAATTAAGCTCCCCCGGTGTAATAGTTAGGGTTTATTTGTTTTTGCATGCTTATGTGTTTATTTCCTTTACCGCTTTCCTTAGGATTTTCGCATCTAGAATATTATGCTTATGTGTTATGTGCTCCTATGTGATCTTATATGTTTAATTTGCTTTTAATTCATGCTTTAATGTTTAATTCATGATTTATAGTATTCCGTCACCACACTAGTCCAACGCTATTTGTGGCTTCTTTCTTTCCCGCTAGTCTAATGCTAGTGGGACTTTTTAGAACGGGCTAGTCCAACGCTAGACCCTTAGGACATTTTAGTGTTAGGTACATTTGTGTACATTTCTCATCTCATTTCACACACTTTTAGTTTTCTTTCCATTCTGCATGATTTTTATTATTATTACTATTATTCATTTACTTATTTTGACACATCTTCAAATGCATGACATTTACGTTGCATTTCACTTAGAGTTTAGGACATTTGTGTGATCCGACTAGAAATGGTTGTCTACTCATGTGGGAAGCGGTGGCGTACATGCCGTTCCCCCCTCCGTGAGTAGAAACATTTAGTCACGAGTTATTAGTTCCCCGTACCTGTCATGTTGCATACCCACCTTCTTTCTTCACTTACTATATATTATTATTTTCTTTTCTTTTTGCATCACATTTTGCATAAAAACTCTTGACTCCCTTGAGGTCTCGACTCGGGTTTCGCAATTAAGGCGATAATTCTGACCAAGCCTCGACGGAACATTTCGACCCTCTCAATACTCACATTTAGATTTAGGATTTGCATTCGTTTAGACACATCCAAAACGCGATAGAATCTAGGGTTAATGTAGAAAAATTTGATTAAATCTCGCAACTAGCCTCGACTAGGTTGAAAGGGTGCCTTAGACGAAAGCCTTTGCCTTCCCTTTCTTCAAATGTGACTCCCGAATCTTTTTCTCTCGTTTTTTAGTAGACCGGAGTCGAAAAAGGGTTTTAAAATATATATTTTTTTAAATTTTGTTTTTATAAAATGATTTTTCGGGTGACTTGGTACACCCTAATTCAGTACCAAGTGGCGACTCCATTTTCTAAAATAAAACCCTTTTTCAAAAATTATTTGGCCAAACCTGTCGTATTTTTAGTCCCGACCTTGTTTTCTTTTAAAATACCATTTTTCTTAAAATATACTTTTTTTTACTAAAATTTGATTTTTCTCACACACGCACGGTTTTTTCCAAAAACTTTCGTTTTTGAAAGGGTCATCTAGACCGGACCGTTTTTTTGGGACGCGACAATCAATGACCTCCACTAGTACACCTTTTTACTTTTACGATTTTTTAGGACGCGACAGTTACAAGCCTTAATCAACCTATGAGAATTACTACTTCCGTGAGATTCACTATAGGTTTCATTTACTTCTTTCCATTGTTAAGTGCAAGTTCCCTTGTCAAATAACAACTAAGATGACTTGGAATTGGTAGTTAATCAATTACAAGTGTTAAAGACCAAGTAAATGAATAAATAAGACTAAAGCATAGCCATAAACTTAATCAATCATATCATTAGCTTCATATCAAACCTAGTTTGATTCAACTTAGTATGACATGTTGAAGATTAGTTTAAGCACATTGCATTTCATCAAACATGTGGTGTACAAAAGGTTTCCTTCAAAGGAGTGTTTACAAGAAGATGAAATTTCAACTATAAAACTAAGAAAGAAACTCTACTCTAAGTATTTACAAGGAGTGCTCCTCCTACCAAATTATGGTTTATACTTTTTCAAGCATAAAGCCAAGCATAGAACCAAGTCTAGAACTAAGCATCTTCAATGAACTACAGAGACATCTATTTATAGAAAAAACTCTAACTCAAGTCATTGTCCAAGTTGAAAATAATATGATGAAAGTTGATTCCAAATCTAAGAAAATCTTGTCTTGAACTTTGCAATATTCTCCTAGGGCTATGTAGATGCAGCTAGACATTGAATTTAGCTGTAAAAGTTGTGTGAATATGTTGCATATTGCAGCCAGCCGTCACCTGCAAGTTTGCTTGATCCGTGGGTCATCCGCGGGTTAGCTGACCCACGTATGTGACCCGCGGATTGCACCCTAAGGATGGCCGAATCAGCTTTTTCTCAAAACATGAAAGTTATATCTCTTTGAGTTAGATTTCCAATGCCACAAGAATTAGGTCATTTGGAACTCTGGATGCAAAGCTATGGCCAAAATATTGAGAGGTGGTCAGCAGGTCTTCGCAGCACAAATTTACTTCAGTAATTTGACATTTTGGCCATGACTATCTAGGAACTGGATTTTGATGTCTTCATAAGAAGTGTACAGAATTATCTTAGCTTCAAAATAAAAGAAGAATCATGTTAATTCAATATTTTTAGCTCAAGTTATTGCCAAAAAACTGAAATATGTCATTGTCGCCGACCCTCTAGTTTTCTCCAATTCTTCACTTCCATTGTTTCTTTGCCCTTCCTTTTTGTTGGTTTTTCCTTTGATGTCCTTCAGAACTTTTTCTACTATTTGAATCATAATTTCTTGGTAGAATTTGATGAATAGAAATGATTTCGAAACTTCCCAAGCTTAAGTGATCAAAAAGTACAACTTGAATCAACCTTCAATTTGATAATCCTTGTGCTCCCCTTGATCCAAAATGTATTTATTCATCATTTTCCTACAAAATCAAATAAACTTGGGCATTAATTTGCTCAAAATAACAATTTTGCCTTAAAATCCTAATTTGCGGTCTAAAAACTCTAATTTTAGAACATTCCTTGTTTTGATGAAAAATACTGAAATTGAACCATTTTTTTTATCAAAAATATCAAAAGCATACTAAAAACACACTAAAATTATATATAAAATACTATGAAATGATAGGTAAAATTATTACTTATCAAAACTCAACCCTAGCAAAACGTGAAAAGGTAAGTTTCTCATGTAATGAAGGCTCCAAAACACAAACTAAACAATTAGAACATGGTTTTTACATATAATCAAGCCATAAAACATAATGTATGTGACTGCAAGTATATTTTAACACAAATGATGTTCCATAAAGAATTATGTAAATCATGATAAACTAAGATGCATGATGCACAACTAGCTCATTGATCATTAAAGACAAAACAATAACGTAAAGCTATAACACAAACAAACTTAAAGTTAGAAAACCAATTGATGACATGCCACCAGTCAAACACATAATCTAGCAACCACGTCTTACTGATGAAATGAGAACAAGAAGTTATTCCAATGTCTTCTTTGATAATCAGGTTATGTCCTTGCTCTTGTTGTAGCCATTGGGATGGGCATTGATAAGCAAAAACAAATTGAAAATTAGCACCTTTTGGAAGGGTTATGGCTGGGGGCATTGCATCTTGCAAGATATCACCAAAATTCTACACAATGGGAACAAACACACTAGGGAAATACAAGTTAAGAGAGTTAATGAATAAACAAAGAGGTTTTGGCCTTATAATCAAAGCACTCATTTCCTCACTTTCATCCTAATCTGGTAGTATCCATTTTTTAAATCAATTTTTTAAAAAATTTTTGAGCCATACAATTCATCTAACATATCATCTAACCTAGGGATAGGGTGATGATATTTTACCATTATTTTGTTGATGGCTCTGCAATCGACGCACATCCGCCAAGTGCCGTCTTTCTTGGGCACCAAAATCACGAGAACTGAACAAGGACTCATGCTCTCTCTTACGAATCCCTTCTCCACCAACTCATCAACATGCCTCTGGATCTCCTTTGTCTCTTCAGGGTTGGCTCTATAAGCTAGACGATTTGGGATGCTAGCTCCAAGGACAAAATCTATCTGGTGCTCTATGCCTCTTAATGGTAGCAGTCCATGTGGAATATCCTCAAGAAATAGATCTTAATAATCCTGCAACAGAGATCAAACAACACTAGAAATAGAAGAGTCGAGTTTGTTAGATGAAAAGAAAATGTCCTCATATATAAGTAAAAGGAACTGTTGCCTCTTAATCTCACTCTTTTGAGCAAAGGCACTCACTTTTCTTTTCTCTATTGCTATGTCGTCTCCTTTTTTTCTCTCCCTCTCTTCTTTTGCTCCCTCATTTTTCTTCTCTTTCTCCTCACCTCTACCACTGATATGTGCAAAGGTGACACAGTTTTCTTTAGTGTTTAGGTATATGTTTGTAAAGTTTTTCATTCATTGTATTATTTATTTATTAAGTTTTCTCTACTTTGAGTCCATGAGTATGGTTATTATTCATTTGGTTGTTTTTAGTGTGTTTGACAGGATTTTCACATGTATTTGTGCAAGGTCAATTGGTGATCATCGCAATTGATACACCACCAAATTCAAAGTTGATCCCTTAAGTGAAATGTTGAACATGCTAAGTGGAGTTTTTAAAGGAGAAATAAAGTTTCTAACCAAGACCGCGGGCAAGGTCGTCAGAATGTTAGTAGAAGCAGGCAAAAGAGAAATAGGCCTTTTGACCAAGAACGCGCCACGGCCTTCCCCCGTGACCTAGGTCAGAGAGCTCGTCAAAAGAGAGAACAAGAGAGAAAGTTTCTGAAGGAGGTTGCGACTAAGGCCGTGCCACAGCCTTCTTCGTGGCCTAGTCACTGCAGTTACAACCTGATGCATTTTTGACGAGATTTGAGAGTTTTTAAAAGAAAGATATCAGTAGTAATTGAGAGACGGAAAGAAGGGGGCTTCTAGACTTCAAAAGGGAGAACGAGTGAAAGAAAACTAAGCAAGAGGCTAGGGTTTCAAGACTCCAATCTCTTACGAATCAAGAAGAACACTTGCAAGAGCTCTAAGTGAGAGGATTGCAGCAATAAGGGAAGGGGAATCTCCACGTCAATACTTGAAGACTCAAATTCACCATAAGAATGGGTTTTATTTGTTCTTCCTTTGTTGTTTGTTGATTTTTCTTATTCTATTATGAACTAATTTGTTAGGAACCTAAATGGGTTGAACCCTAGTTTATTTGTTTTGGATTGATTCAATTTGGTTAATAAAGGTACTCTTTTTTTCTCGATTTGTTTGTGAAATTACTTGTCTGATTGGATTAGGTTGTATACGTTTTTTTCTAATCCACAATTTCAACCTAAGTTAATTGAGAAATTATTTGATTGATTTGAATCACTTCACAAATAAAAGGCCTGCAAGAATCACTAGAGATAGGATGACTTAGGCTTTCCCAGTTAGATTCAAACCTAACTCAGTTTGTGAAATCCACAATTCTGAAATCATTTTTTTAGAGTTTTAGTGAAGGAGAGATTCTCGCAAATCAACTAAAAGAATAGGGAGTATAATACTTGAAAAAGGTTATACGCCATAAAAGGGATTTTAGGGTCTAGGAAAATTGGCAACTTAATTGACCAAGAATTGAACTACAACAAGGACAACTAGGGAAATTTCCAATCTAGGTTCTCTCTTGATTAATTGTTAAATTCTACTACTTATTATCCTAGTGTTATCCTACTTTGGACAAATTAGATTAGTGTTTATTCAATTTCGTAGTTATTGAATTAATTCTCATTTACTCTTTTTTGGGTTAAATAATAAAACAGAGGTTAGTGCTAGTAGTCGTAGTCTTTGTGGGAAACGATACCTGATATTCATCTACACTATAGTATAGAAACGATAGGTATACTTGCCTAACGATCTGTAGTATATCTCGGTAAGCATCAAGTTTTTGGCGTTGTTGTCAGAAATTGTGATATTAGGAACGTTGAGATTTATTACTTTAACCATTGTTTTCCTATTTGTTTATTTTCTTTTTTATTTATTATTGCTAATTTTTAATATTTGATAGCTGTCTTTGTGAATTAACTACAGGCATTTGCTCTTGTGCATGATAAGAAGTAGTCGTGCTACACTTTTGGAGCAAGACCTGAAGATTGAACGATCGTTTCTTCGAGCTCTTCGAGAAAAACTTAGACAAAGGGAGGAGGAGATCGAGCTAGATTACCAGCAATATCTAGAGATGGCACAACCTCCCAATAACAATCCCGTAGTCAATGAAAATCCTCTCTACCAGGAGAATGCTCAAAACCAGCAGCAGCAACTAAGACAATAGACCATGTCTGATTATGCTAGGCCATATTTGACAGGGACAGAACCTAGCATAGTTAAACTACGAGTGAAGGTAAATAACTTTGAAATCAAGCCCAATGTAATTCAGATGGGACAACAGTACGTCCAATTTGATGGCCTCCTAGACAAAGACCCAAATGCCCACACGCAAGTTTTCTTGAGATTTGCGACAGGTTGCAACTATTTTCATTTTCATTGAGGAACCAAGTAAAGCAATGGCTCAATTCTCTATCATGATGGTCCATAACAATATGGAACTAGATAGATGAAAGATTTCTAGCCAAGTACTTCCCACCAGCCAAAACTGCTAAAACGAGGAACGACATCTCTTCGTATGCACAAATGGAATCTGAGACTCTCTATGACACGTGAGAGAGGTTCAAGAAACTGCTAAGGAAGTGCCCTCATCACGGGTTACTATTATGGCTTCATGTGTAGACCTTCTATGATGGGTTGAGCCTGGCAACTAGGCAAATGATAGATGCAGCTGTCGGAGGGACTCTAAATAGTAAGACACCAGAGATTGCCCACGAGTTGATAGAGGAGATAGCAATCAATAGCTGCCAATGGCAAGGTAGTCGTTCCAGGCCTCTTAAGCCAGTAGGAGTCTATGATGTAGATACAGTCACTGCATTGGCAATCCAGGTGGAAACACTAAGCAAGAAGATAGATGGGCTTTCAACTACATAAAAACCAGCTCAAGTGATGCATTGCAACATCTGAAGGGGAGGTCATGGCAATTAAGAGTGTCCAGTGTTCGGTGCTATAGAGAACACTGATAAACAAACTCACTACATGGAAAATGCACTGAGACTTTAGAATAATTCCTACAACAACACCTATAACCATGGATGGAGAAATCACTCTAACTTTTCATGGGGGAATTAGGGACAACAAAGACAACCTCCACAAAGATTCCACTAGCAGTACTAGCCTCAGGAGAAGAAGCCAAGTCTGGAGGACTTGATGACTAAATTCATCTAGTTATCAGAGACACGTTTCCAGACCACTGAGGCATCTTTAAGGAATCAACAAGTAAGTATATATAATCTAGAGAATCAGATTGGCCAAATTGCTAAGTTGATTTGAGAAAGACTCTACAGAGTCCTCCCAAGCAACATCGAGACCAACATGAGTGAGCAGGCAAAACCAGTCACATTAAGGAGTGGAAAGGAGTTGCAAGGTGAGGAGGCAAATGAGAAAGAGGAGGTTTCTATTAATAAAGGGGTTGAAGAAAAAGAAAATGAGTAGTGCAAGGAGGTGGAGCCAAAGGAAAAGGTGGTAAAAGAATACATGCCTCCTATTCCATATTTGAGCAGACTTAAGAAAGACCACAAGGATGCGCAATTCGGTAAGTTTTTGAAACTTTTCGAATAACTACATATTAGCATACCATTTGTTGATGCTTTATCGCAGATGCCTAAGTATGCGAAGTTCCTAAAGGACCTGCTGACAAATAAAAGGAAATTGAAGAATCTCTCAATTGTCACACTGAATGAAGAATGCTCAACTCTTCTACAAAATAAACTACCGCAAAAACTAAAAGACCCACGGAGTTTTACTATCCCTTGTGATATTGTAGTTTATCTATTGATGGGGCCTTGGCTGACCTAGGGGCTAGCATTAATTTAATTCCATATGATATATATTTGAAACTAGGTCTAGGAGATCCCGTTCCCACTAGAATGAATATACAATTGGTATACCGCTCTATTAAATATCCTAGGAGTATCATGGAGGATATTTTTGTCAGAATAGATAAATTTATTTTTCCTGTGAATTTTGTCATACTAGATATGAAGATAATCTAGAGATTTCTCTAATTTTAGGATGACCCTTTCTGGCTACTGCTAAAGAGTTGATAGATGTTCATGCAGGGAAGTTGACCCTTAGAGTAGAGGATAGGTTGTAGTCTTCAAGATACCTGAGGCCATGAGACATTCTGATGTGAACGCAAGATCTAGCCAAATTACCCAAGTTTGGAGGATGAAGAAACCCAATGAGATGGCGAAGATGGAAGGCGCCACAACCAAGGTGGATACTCGATTGATAAGCAAAGTAGGAGGTGCCACAATTAAGGTGATTACTTAATTGATAAGTCAAGAATACTTAGAGCAAACCCTAAAGCATTCAAAGAAAGCTTAGAAAAAGCCAAGAGGAGAAAACCCTCAAAAGATGAAATTTCATTTAAAATAATATCAAAACTAATTAGTCTTACAAGAAATAGAGTATTTATAGGCCTTACAATAGCTAAAAGATGATCCCTATGTCCCTACTTACAACCTACATTAATACAATAAAAGATGAGGCCCAAAATGAAACAAATAGCCAAAAACGTGTGACATTCTGTTCTACACCATGGGGTAGGCCATGGCACAGCTTTACCCACGACCTTGGTCAGAAACATCACCTCCACATTGGTGAAAAAACCAAATCCGCGACTGATCCGCAGATCCAGCTTCGTGAATCAAATTCTTTGCCAAATTTCTCCCTAAAAACGGCCGAATCAGCTCTTGTGAAAAACAACAAAGTTGTAGCTCTTTGAGTTAGGTTTCCAATGGCACAAGAATCATATGATTTAGAAGTCTGGAGGAAAAGATATGATTGAAATACTAAAGAACTGACTAGAGAGTCTCACAGTGCAGACACACTTTAATAATTCAAGCTTTTGGCTATGAAATCATAAGAACTGGACTTCGATGTCTTCATAGAAGTTGTAGATCATTATCTTGAAATAAACTAAGAATCATCTCCATCCAAATCTTGTAGCTTGAGTTATCATCAAAACACCAAAGCATATCATGCTGTGAAACTTCTTTCCTTTCCATTTATTCATCTTCCTTTGATAGTAGATCTTGTATTTCTTGCTCAAGGGCTTGAGAATGGTGTGAATGTTTAAATTTGCTATAAATCTCATCATCAACAAGCTTGTGGGGTGTTGGTGTGGCTTGGGTTGCATCATTCCCCTCCTCTTGAAAAGGATTTGTCGTCAAATTTTCATCAATAAGCTTGTGGGGGTATTTGTGCCACTAGGCTCACATCATTCCCTTCCTCTTGAAAATGATTTGTCTTCAAATCTCCTACATCACAAAAGAGAAAATTAGTGACAATGAAAGCAAACTCCAAGGGACTATGCTTACCTAATGATTTTGGCTTATATGCTTCAACAATGTGCCTTGCATCCCATTCAAAATTCCTTTGAGAAGGGATCTTTTCCTTGAATATGCAAATCGTCCCTTGAAAAACTCTAGATATAACTCTTCATTTGTCCCACTAAATCCAATGCACATCAAAATACTCTAAGAGAAATGTCATCATAATTAAGCAAATAGGACAAAAGTGCATTAATCCACTTGACTGTTCAAAGCATAGAAAACTTTTACATGCACATGATCCTTAAAGACTTTAGCCAAGTATAAGCAACAACTTGTCAAAATACTATCCATAAGAAAATTTAAACATTGGATCTCACAAGAACTCATAATATCACACAAACTACTTATTCACTAGCATGATACTCGTAATATGACTCTTTAATGGAATGTAGAGTAAGACAATTGAACATGCAATCTAAAGAACTAGATGCAAATACACTTTCAAAACAAGAAACAATAAAGTAGCTATCACTACCATATAAAAAATCATCACAAAATATATAGCCTAAAACATTGGACTCGAGAACACTCATTCTAACTTTCAAGGACTCAAGAAACTTAATGCTACTATCACACTTATTCAAATTACTTCTAATGATAAAACACCTAGAAATATGCAAACCATGACAAAGCCATAAAACAAATATGGAATCAACATTGGGGATACAAGTCAAGCCATACCTCCAATCAATCATACTATCAAGTTTAGGGATAGAATTACCGTATTTTATAATGGTTCTATGCATAGCTTATCCATCCACCAATATTTGCCAAATCTTCCAAAGTAACTCAAAGAAACAAGGTTGAGAATTCTCCTTGACGGCATCGCCTTTCACCAATTCATGTCCTTGGGACTCTTTAGGCCTCTTATGTTTTGCTTGGTACTCCACACTTTTGAGAAGAAATGGTTTATGAGGTAAGTCTTGGTGAATGAAACCTTCAATTCCCTGCACAAAAGAGATAACAACACTAGGAAAGCCAAGGTTAAGAGAGTTAGTGAAACACAAGACCTCCTTGTAGAAAGGAACAAATAGAGGTTGGTAAGTATAAAGTCCTCTCTTCAAATCTTTGGCTTTTGCACTCACTAGTTTTCTCTCTTGTTCTACCTCTAAGGCTGAATCATCTATTGCCTTTTTCCTCTCATTTTTCTTAGCCTTTGTGTCCCTCACCTCTTGCTCTCTTCTTTTTCTCTCATTCTCTTGTTCTTTCCCTTTCTTCTCTTGCATACTCTTATTCTTTTGTCCACTCTTTTCTTTTGCTTGTGAGCTCATTATCCTCACTTGATCTTCATATGCCTCACGAGGTGTTAATGGTGCTAACACAATCTTGTGATTACTCCACATGAAGAAGTATCTATCCTTGTGCTCATCATATGTGGCCTTCCTTTTAAACTATCATGGACCGCCCAAAACTATATGGCAAGTTTCCATTGGCACCACATCACAAAGAACCTTGTCATGATATTTGCTTATGGAAAAACTCCACTTCCACTTGATTGGTAACCCTCCAATCCTTATTATCAAGGAATAATGGCAATTTGTAGGGCCTTGGATGCCTCAAGGTGGGCAATCCTAACTTCTCAACAAGTAAAGTACTAGCCATATTAATGTAACTTCTTTTGTCAATGATTACACTACATACCTTGCATTAACATGGCATCTAGTTTGGAAGACATTTTTTCCATTGCACTCCATCTCCTTCCTCCTTAGGATGCATGCCAAGAGCTCGCTTAAGAACCTTCAACTCATTATGTGCGGGTTGTTCTACCACATCTTCTTCGCTAACTTGTGAGGATTGAATCTCTACATCACTTGATGAAACACTCTTCACTTCCCCATTGCCCATCTCAACTTCACTACTACTCTCCAATGGTTCCCCTTCACTTGATGAGATGCTCTCCACGTCACCATTGTCTTTCATGACCATTGCCTTTTTGTTTGGACATTGAGAGGCAATGTGTCCAAATCCCAAGCACTTGAAACACTTGAGGTGGCAACTCATTGATAGGGGTTGCATATGTCGATCCTTCTTTTGAGACTCCAGTACAGCCACTTTACCCTTAAGCCTTTGAGGACTTTTTAGGCCTTTGATTAGCATGTCTCTTCTTCTAATGAAAAAGCTTGATTGTTCCTCCATTTGATAGGACTTGAAGACTTTGAATTTCCTCGATTTGCCTCTCCAACTTTTGAACCTGGATCATTCCTCAAATTGGTTGAAACTTGATGAAGTTGCACTAGCTTGATCATCTCTCCATTCATGAACTCGTTCTTTTCTCCAATTTGTGGAACTTGAGGGATTGGGACTAGCTTTGGAATTCCTCCAATCATAGGCTTGATTACTCCTCCTACTTGATTGGACTTGAAGGAATTTGAAGCTATCACTAGATGTCCCCTTCCTTGGGTCGCCTCTCTATCAAATCTATACTTTCCTATCTCCTTGAGGTAGCGGAATTGACACATGACTGCTTCCTCATAGTAGACTTCAATGCTTCCCAAGTGTAAATAGGTGGCTACCCATATACTCTCATATCTCTAGTCAATTGAGTCCACCAATACTTGGCATAGTCAATAAATCCACTAACGGCTAGTTTTACCTTTTGCTCCTAGGAGTATGAATGGCAATCAAAGATCTTCTCAAATTTTCTCTCCCATCCAAGGTATGCCTCAGGATTTGCCTTACCTTGGAAGGTAAGAATTCTCATAATGGCCTCTTTGATGGCAAAGTCTCTTCGCCCCTGGTCAAGCTTTGATCTCCTATCAAATGGTGGTGACTCCTTCGTCTCCTTCTTCCTATACATATTTTTCATAAGAAATGTACCTGTAAGAAAACATTAGTAATAAAATTTTTTTCCTCACCCACTCTCCCTTACCACGATGAACTCTCACTTTCATGTATCACTCAATTCACTCTAATGCACTCACCACTCCTCAAGGGCATTTGATTGCTTCCCTTGAAGAAATTAGGAATTTCCTCCAAAAGTATTCAATAGCTTACAAATTGAGAATCACCCAAGTGTGGCAAGAGGTTGGAATAGGATACAAAGAAGCTAGACTCAATTTGGAAGTTCAAATAGAAGCAAAAGAATAGAAAAAGTACAAGTTGGAATTTTATCAAACACAAAGAGGGCATTAAGAAAATACAAGAATTTGACTCAAGAATGGATTAAATAAGACCCTAACCCCCAATATGATGATATTTGAATGAATTTTACTGGGACAAAGGATTATAATCTACTTTCTTTCTCCTCAAGAATCAACAACCAATGATTTTCCTTTTGCTTTTCCACTTCAGTGTTTCTTTTTCTTCTTCTTCTTCTTTTCTTCTTCTTTTTTTTTTTCACAGCAGAATCAACACAAAGACCAACCAAACACAAACAAAACTAAATCAAATTCACTCGGATGAACAGTAACCTGAATGAACAATACTTTAGCATGAACAGTTCCAATGAACTACTACAGTAATGATAAACAATGACGATCTCTTTTTTTTTTTAACCTTCACTTTTCTTTTGAAATTTCTGTTCTATACTTTTTTTTATTTTTACTTTTCTTCAACCATTTCTTTCCTCCCAAACAACCAACAATCAAAAACCCACAAGAAGATAGGACTTTTTAATTCCAAATAGCAAGATATTGCAAGATTGATGAAACTAATTAAGAGACACTTGCTTTAGGTCCTTTGATATCCAAGAACCAAAATATATCACAAAGGTTGGAACTTTAGGTCAAATTGTTGAAGCTTTAAGATGAAAACCTAAACTAGTAAAAAACTAGGGTTTTGAAGACCCATGAAGAAAACTCAATAAAACCCACAAAAGATGGACTAAGGCTGCAACTTTTTTAATGTTTTGAACTCGAAGAAACAAAAACCAACACAAAAGAAATGGTAAGACTCAATCTTTAGATTTTTGGACCAAAGAGAACAAAAGACAACAAGAATAAGATGAAAAACCTAGTAGGAATTTTCTAAGGCTCAAAGAAATATGAAAACAACAAGAAATAAAATGATATAACCTGGGTAAAGGCACTAGATCTGATACCAATTG
Source organism: Mitragyna speciosa (assembly GCA_024721245.1). Taxonomy (NCBI): domain Eukaryota; kingdom Viridiplantae; phylum Streptophyta; class Magnoliopsida; order Gentianales; family Rubiaceae; genus Mitragyna; species Mitragyna speciosa. The sequence goes on along the minus strand of CM045558.1, from coordinate 14,045,726 downwards.
ATGTGAACACAGGATCTAGCCAAATTACCCAAGCTTGGAGGATGAAGAAACCCAACGAGATGGCGAAGATGGAAGGCGCCACAACTAAGGTGGATACTCGATTGATAAGCCAAAGTAGGAGACGCCACAATTAAGGTGATTACTTAATTGATGAGCCAAGAACACTTAGAGCAAACCTTAAACCATTCAAAGAAAGCTTACAAGAAGCCAAGAGGAGAAAACCCTCAAAAATGAAATTTCATTTAAAATAATATAAAAACTAATTAGTTTTACAACAAATAGCATATTTGTAGGCCTTACAATAGCTAGAAGATGATCCCTATGTCCTTACTTACAACTTACATTAATACAATAAAAGATGAGGCCCAAAATGAAACAAATAGCCAAAAATGCGTGACATTCTGGTCTAGGCCGTGGGGTAGGCCGTGCCATAGCCTTACCCATGGCCTTGGTCAGAAACATCACCCCCACATTGGTGAAAAAAACCAAATTCCGTGACTGACCCGTAGATCCAGCTTTGTGAATCAAATTCTTTGCCAAATTTCTCCTTGAAAACGACCGAATCAGCTCTTGTGCTAAAACAACAAAGTTGTAGCCCTTTGAGTTAGCTTTTCAATGGCACAAGAATCATATGATTTAGAAGTTCTGGAGGAAAAGATATGATTGAAATACTAAAGACTGACTAGAGAGCTTCGCAGTGCAGACACACTTTAATAATTCAAGCTTTTGGCTATAAAATCATAAGAACTGGACTTTGATATCTTCATAGAAGTTGTAGATCATTATCTTAGCTTTCAAAGAAAACTAAGAATCATCCCTATCCAAATCTTGTAGCTTGAGTTATCATCAAAACACCAAAGCATATCATGCTGTCAAACTCTTTCCTTTCCATTTATTTATCTTCCTTTGATAGTAGACCTTGTATTCCTTGTTCAAGGCTTGAGAATGGTGTGAATGTTTAAATTTGCTATAAATCTCATCATCAACAAGCTTGTGGGGTGTTGGTGTTGCTTGGGTTGCATCATTCCTCTCCTCTTGAAAAGGATTTGTCGTCAAATCTTCATCAATAAGCTTGTGGGGCATTTGTGCCACTAGGCTCACATCACATTTTTTGGATATGGATGATACATGTTTTTATGCAATAGTACTGATATCGAGATATTTTTTATTTTGCAGGAAATTTCTACAGATGATGCATTGGAATCTTGTATTACCCATGGAGAAAGTTCATTGTCCGACCTAAAAATCAAAGACCAGGTGGCTCATTTCGAAGCCAAGGAGCCAATGAGGAGGATCAAGCCATTTGAGGAGTTAGATGGAACGAGTAGGGGTGGTCTTAAGCCTTTAATTGAGGACCCCCTGAGTTGGAGTTGAAGAAATTGCCTAACTATCTAGATTACGCATTCCTAGCGAAAAATTCAAAACTACCAGTAATTATAACATCAGGATTGGGAGAACAGAAGAAAGAAAGGCTGCTTCAAGTATTGAAGGAGCATAAGAGGCTATTGCATGGAAGATATTTGACATCAAGAGTATTAGCCCCTCCTTCTGCACTCATAAGATATTGCTAGAAGATGCTTTCAAGCCAGTGGTACAACCCCAAAAGAGACTAAATTTGAGCATGAAGGATGTGGTAAAGACAGAGGTAATTAAACTACTTGACGCAGGGGTGATTTATCCTATATCTGATAGTTCTTCAGTGAACCCTGTGTAGGTAGTATCAAAAAAGGGAGGCATGACGGTGATTTCGAACGAGAAGAATGAACTTTTCCCGATGAGGACCGTCACTGGATAGAGAGTCTGTATAAACTACAGGAAGCTAAACAATGCTACATGCAAGGATCACTTCCCGTTACTCTTCATTGACCAGATATTGGAGCGACTCTCTGGACACGAGTATTATTGCTTCTTGGATGGACTATCGGGATACTTCCAAATCTCGATAGCCTCTGAAGATCAAGAAAAGACGACCTTCATCTGGTCGTATGACACCTTTGCATACCGGAGGATGCCCTTTGGACTTTGCAATGTATTGGTAACATTTCAGAGATACATGGTAGCTATACTTGATGACCTAGTTGAGGATATTATGGAGGTATTTATGGATTATTTTTTCATTTTTGGTGATTCTTTTGACTTGTGTCTCATTAATTTAGAGAGGCTACGTAGAAGGTGTAAGGAAACCAATCTAGTGCTAGATTGGGAAAAGTGCCATTTCTTGATTTAGGAAGGCATACTATTAGGTTATAAATTTCAAAAAGAGGCATTGAAATAGATAGAGCAAAAGAAGAAACCATAGAGAAATTGCCGCCACCTACTTCAATTAAGGCAATTAGGAGGTTTCTTAGATATGGTGGTTTTTATAGAAGGTTTATAAAAATTTCTCCAATATAGCTAGACCTTTAACGAAATTGCTAGAAAAATATGTTTCCTTTAATTTTGATAGTGATTGTCTGAATGCCTTTTGCATTTTAAAAGAAAAATTGACTCACTTCCCAATTATGGTAGCACCTGATTGGTCTTTGCCTTTTGAACTAATGTGCAATGTTAGTGATTTTACAGTGGGTGCAGTACTTGGACAGCAGAAGGATAGGTATTTTCGCATTATCTACTACCCAAGTAAAACTCTGATTGATGCTCAAGAAAATTATACCACAGCAGAGAAAGAACTGCTTGCGATAGTTTATACTTTTGAAAAATTTAGATCCTATCTCATTATGTCTAAAGTTATTGTATACACTGATCACTCTACACTTAGGTATCTTTTGAGTAGGAATGATGCTAAGCCTAGACTGATTAGATGGGTGTTATTACTGCAGGAGTTTGACATTGAGATCAAGGATAAGAAAGGAGCAGAGAATCTAGTAGTAGATCACCTTTTTCACCTCGAGAATAACCAAATGGGAGATCCACACGAGAGAGAAATCAATGAGGAATTCCCTGATGAGAGACTTCATACTTTTTTTTTCTTCCTATCTTTATACTCTGTGGTTTGCTAACATAACTAATTATTTGATTTTACGGGTTCTCCCCAAGGACATAACTCATTAGAAGAAGAAGAAATTCTTCTATGAGATGAGACATTACTTATGGGATGACCCATATTTGTTTATGATTTGTGCATACCATATCATACGAATGTGCGTGGACTATCCTGAGGCAAAGGGCATTCTAGAGCATTGTCACAAGGGGTCCACTGCAGGTCATTACCAAGCTAATGGGATGACAAGAAAGATTCTCCAGATAGGTTTCTACTGGCCTAAATTATTTGAAGATGCCAGAAGGTATGCTGAGAAATGTGATGAGTGTCAAAGATCAGGCAACCTCTCTCGAAGGGATGAAATACCCCAATCTGTTATTCTAGAATGTGAAATCATTGATTTATGGGGTTCATAGGACCTTTTTTGGTGTCCTTTGGAAATAAATATATTTTAGTGACAGTCGATTACGTCTCTAAGTGGGTGGAGGCTCAAGTTTTACTTACAAATGATATTAGGGTAGTGGTTAAATTTTTAAAAAAATTGTTCACACGATTTGGCATACCTAGAGCAATAATTAGTGATAGGGGCACTCCCTTTTGTAACCAACAATTTGAAAAATTGCTCAGTAGGTTTAGTGTGACCACAAAGTAGCAATGCCATATCACCTCCATTGTAGTGGTCAAGTTGAAGTAACAAATAGAGAATTGAAAAGAATACTGGAAAAGATAGTTAAGCATTCTAAGAAGGACTGGTCTATTAAGTTAGATGATGCATTATGGGCCTATAGGACAACCTACAAGACTCCTATAGGTACTACTCCTTATAGACTAGTTTATGAAAAATCTTGTCACTTACTTGTAGAGTTAGAACACACAGTTTATTGGGCTATTAAGAGCCTTAACTTTGATCTCAATTGTGTAGGTGAGAAGAGAAAGCTTCAGCTGAATGAACTTGACGAATGGCGTCAAGAAGCTTATGAAAGTGCAAGGATTTATAAGAAAAAGATGAAGGCAATGCATGATCGGAACATCTAGCATCCGAAAGAGTTTCAGCTGGGAGACCAAGTCCTGCTTTTTAATTCTAGACTTCGCCTCTTTCTAGATAAACTTAAGTCTAGATGGTCTGGACTGTTTGTAGTTAATCACACACAAGGATAAGGGAACATTCAAAGTTAATGGGCATTGACTCAAGTTCTACCTTGGAGGAGACTTCAATGATCAAGTGAGGGAGCCTTACTGCTTCTATGACCCCAATTCGTGAGCACTTGGTTAACGTAGAGCTAACGACGCTAAACAAAGCGCTGGTTGGTAGGCAACCCAACATCTCAGTATTAGTTCCTTTTGGTAATTGAAAATTTTTAATTTACTTGCATTAGTGTAATATAATTTCTTTAACGATGTGTTTGTTGAGTATTTTTTATACGTGCATGGGCACAAGGCATGGCAATGGAGCATGGAAGATGGCCTATCTAGCATCCACTCAAATGGGAAGATACGAAAGAAAGATCATAGTTTTTTGTGTTATTTATTTTTACAAGTTGTAATCTTTATGTTAGTTATCTAATTGTGATAGGTTACAACTAGTGATAGGTTTTTAGTAAGTTTTCTAGAATATTCTTTATAAGCCTATAAAAGGGCATTCCTTGTATTATTTTAATAATGTTATGATGAATCAACAAAAATTGTGAGTTTTCTCTCTACGAGAGCTTTCTTAGTTATTGGAATAGAACTAATTTATGGTCTTATTGGAGTGATTCCATGGCGACCAAAACCTACGCCTAGAGTTTCTTCCACTTGATTTGATTCATTCTTTTGGGTTTGTCAATTAGGGGTCTATTCCACGAGTTGGTTAGGGGTCTATTCCACAGGTTGGTTAGGTGTCTATTCCACGGGTTGGCTAGGGGTCTAACTTGCAGCACAAAAGAAGGATTTCAACGATCTTGGTTGAATATTCGAAGCAACCCATTCGAGTTGTTCTTGGGGTCTTCGACAAGTTACGAAGGGGTCAAGAAGATCGAGTGGTTACCACAACTCAAGTTGTTCTTGGGGTCTTCGACAAGTTACGAAGGGGTCAAGAAGATTGGGTTATTTTGTATGGATTTCTTTTCAAGACGGTCCTTTGGGAATGATGTTCCTGTGATGTACGAGAGGGCGACACCCCGATCGTATCAATTGGTATCAGAGCTTTTGGGATCTTGAAAGAAATCAGGTTTTGTGTCAATCCGTTTGGGTATATCTTTTGTTTTTGTTGTCAATCCACTTGGATATATGTTTTTAATTTTGTTTTGTTGTTCTTGATTCAAGATCTGATTTTTCTTGAATCAAAGTTGTGTTCTTTTGTGGTTTGATTAAAAAAAAAAAAAAATCGTACTGTTCATCGGCACTGTAGCGGCGGCGTCACTGTTCGCGCTAGGGCTACTGTTCACTGACGGGTACTGTTCATCGCCGGTACTGTTCATCCGAATTTTTTTTTTCTTTTTTTCAGTTTAATTTTTTGTTTATTTTTGGGAGTTGAATTTTGTATTTTGTGAGTTGGTTGTGTTGTTAAAAAAAAAAAGAGAGAGAGAGAGAGAGGTTGTTAGAAGTGAAGAAAAAAAAAAAAATTCGTACTGTTCATCGCACTGTAGCGGCGCGCACTGTTCACGCGCTAGGGTTTACTGTTCATCGAGGGCACTGTTCATCTCGGCGTTACTGTTCATCCGAATTTTAATTTTTTTTTTCCAGTTTATTTTTTGTTTGTTTTTGGGAGTTGGATTTTGTATTTTGTGAGTTGTTTGTGTTGTTAAAAAAAAAAGAGAGAGAGAGAGGGTTGTTAGAATTGAAAAAAAAAAAAAAAATCTTGAGTGAGAAAAGGCAAATTTGTGAAATTTTATAAGAAAAGCCAAAAGTGTGGTGAAACAAAAAAAGATATTCTCGTCGTTCTTATAAACATTTTGTAGATTTGAGCTTGAGTTGTGCCCATTCTTTGCATACCATTGGGCGACGATTCGAGGACGAATCGTTTTGAATAGGAGGAGTTTGATACGTGCATGGGCACAAGGCATGGCAATGGAGCATGGAAGATGGCCTATCTAGCATCCACTCAAATGGGAAGATACGAAAGAAAGATCATAGTTTTTTGTGTTATTTATTTTTACAAGTTGTAATCTTTATGTTAGTTATCTAATTGTGATAGGTTACAACTAGTGATAGGTTTTTAGTAAGTTTTCTAGAATATTCTTTATAAGCCTATAAAAGGGCATTCCTTGTATTATTTTAATAATGTTATGATGAATCAACAAAAATTGTGAGTTTTCTCTCTACGAGAGCTTTCTTAGTTATTGGAATAGAACTAATTTATGGTCTTATTGGAGTGATTCCATGGCGACCAAAACCTACGCCTAGAGTTTCTTCCACTTGATTTGATTCATTCTTTTGGGTTTGTCAATTAGGGGTCTATTCCACGAGTTGGTTAGGGGTCTATTCCACAGGTTGGTTAGGTGTCTATTCCACGGGTTGGCTAGGGGTCTAACTTGCAGCACAAAAGAAGGATTTCAACGATCTTGGTTGAATATTCGAAGCAACCCATTCGAGTTGTTCTTGGGGTCTTCGACAAGTTACGAAGGGGTCAAGAAGATCGAGTGGTTACCACAACTCAAGTTGTTCTTGGGGTCTTCGACAAGTTACGAAGGGGTCAAGAAGATTGGGTTATTTTGTATGGATTTCTTTTCAAGACGGTCCTTTGGGAATGATGTTCCTGTGATGTACGAGAGGGCGACACCCCGCCCAATCTTCTTGACCCCTTCGTAACTTGTTGAAGACCCCAAGAACAACTTGAGTTGTGGTAACCACTCGATCTTCTTGACCCCTTCGTAACTTGTCGAAGACCCCAAGAACAACTCGAATGGGTTGCTTCGAATATTCAACCAAGATCGTTGAAATCCTTCTTTTGTGCTGCAAGTTAGACCCCTAGCCAACCCGTGGAATAGACACCTAACCAACCTTGTGGAATAGACCCCTAACCAACTCGTGGAATAGACCCCTAATTGACAAACCCAAAAGAATGAATCAAATCAAGTGGAAGAAACTCTAGGCGTAGGTTTTGGTCGCCATGGAATCACTCCAATAAGACCATAAATTAGTTCTATTCCAATAACTAAGAAAGCTCTCGTAGAGAGAAAACTCACAATTTTTATTGATTCATCATAACATTATTAAAATAATACAAGGAATGCCCTTTTATAGGCTCATAAAGAATATTCTAGAAAACTTACTAAAAACCTATCACTAGTTGTAACCTATCACAATTAGATAACTAACATAAAGATTACAACTTTGTAAAAATAAATAACACAAAAAACTATGATCTTTCTTTCGTATCTTCCCATTTGAGTGGATGCTAGATAGGCCATCTTCCATGCTCCATTGCCATGCCTTGTGCCCATGCACGTATCAAACATTGGATGAGAACTTCATGGGCCACACGAGTGGGGAGCTTGAAGAATTGAAGCCCAATTGATGGTTTTGTGGGCTTAATGGACCACCAGCCCATTAGGGTTTATTAGTTACGATTTTTATAGTCTTTGAGTTGTAATAGACTTAGTTATTTTAGTTAATTCATGCTTTGTTTTGGTAGTTTCATTAGTATAGGTTTTGTCTTAGAAGTTAAGTCTATTTTCACAACTCTAGAATGTTCTTTGTAAGCCTATTTATAGGCCATATTATTAGTTACGAATTTAAACAAGAATTTTCAAAAATATTGTGTGTTCTCTTTGAGAATTTTCTTTGTTCTTTGTTGATTAAGAACTACTCATGGTCTTATCAAGCTTGCTTATGGCGACCACCAACTTCGCTTAGAGTTTTTCTTGTGTTTTTTATCAAGTCTTAGGTAACTTAGGTTAAACGATTGAACTCGCTCAACTTGGTTTAATCTAGCTTGTCTTAGGTGTGTTCATCTTCTTCAAGGGAGATTCAAGGCAAAACAACTCCACGTCAAGGATTCCTTGGTTCACGAATCAAACGAGATCTTGAGTTCAACGAGTTGCATACCTGAAATCCAAGACTTTCTTGGCAACGCAACCGTGCGCACATCAAGAATATAACTTAATGTGTAATAAGAGTCTCATCATTGTAACTCTTATAATCTCTTATACACAGTTAATATTATGTGGACTTTATCAAATAAACAAGTAATATAAATAACAAGTATTAAATGACAAAAAAAATACCACATATATAAGTGTAACATGAAATAAGTGTAATATAAAAATCCCAAAAAATTGACTTGGTTTTAGGGCATACACTAACAAACTCCCACTTGCATAAAAACCAATCACCTATAGGTTTTAGGCCATAAACATGACTATCATGCCTTTTCTGGGATAAGGCCATGGTGCAAGGATCAACGACATTAACATTGTGGGAACTTCCTCTATCTTTCATCATTTGTACCAAACTATTTCCATAAACAGATGGTGGCACCAAAATACAATTTAGGATCATGGATGAGACTTTAATTCCTTGATTAAGCGATGGCACAATTGTTTTCATAACACAATAGAGGGAACTATTCTTTGTCCAACAAAGAATCCCTTGATCCATAATAACTTCTAAAGCTATCATGTATTCGGCTTTTGTTGTAGAATATATTGTAGTGTCTATCATAAAACACTTTTATGCGCCAAAATTCAGCGTGAACACCAACTCATCTCAAGATTTACTTGTCATCCCTATTGGATTAAAAGATCGCATCTTTCAATACACACACTTCTTAAGTGTAATCTCCATAGTCAAGAATAGTCTTTCAGTGCTTCTCAAGTATTTAAGAATATTCTTTAACAGCCATCTAGCGACACTCACCAGAATTACTTGTAACACTTAATGCCTGAAGACATCAGGTCTCATACATAGGATAGCTTATGCCATAGAACTTATTGCAAAAGCATATGGGACCTATTAATGCTATTGATCTTGACAAGTGTCAAAGACACATGTCTCTTGAAAGAATAATCTCCTATCACATAGGTAAAACCCCATCTTCGATTGCACCATGCTAAACCCTTTAGCATCTAGCCTATGTACTTGGATCTAGTAAGACCAAGCAACCTCTTGGATCTATCTATATAGATCTTAATTCCCAGATTAGAAATCACCTCTCATTTATTAATAAATTCTTGGACAACCATATCTTTACCTTTAAAGTATGTTGTTTCCATCAATGATATGTCATCCACATGTAGTATCACGAAAATGATAATGTTCCCACTCAACTTTACATTTACACAAAGCTTGTCTTTGTTTTTGAGAAAATCAAAACTCTTTGATTATCTCATTGAAACAAATATTCCAACACCTTGACACTTGCATGAGTCCATTAATGGGCCCTTAAAGCTTGCATACCTTATGACTATCAATGGAAGTGAAAACCCAAGGAATGTGTCATATACATACCTTTTAATTCCCGTTAAGGAATGGGGTCTTTATATCCATTTAACATAGCCATAATAGCAGCTATTGCAAGCAAAATCTTAAATAGATTTAAGCATGGCTATTGGTGAAAAGGTTTCTTTCAAAGTCAAACCTTGAAATTGAATCCTTTTCCATTAATCTTGCTTTATAGGTAACTATGTTACCATCCATGTCAGTCTTTCTTTTAAAGACTTACTTGCACCCTATGGGTTTTATCCCTTTAGGTGACTTGAGCAAAGTTTGAACCTTGTTCTTGGACATGGAATCCATTTTGGATTTTATGGCATCTTGCCACGTCAAGGAGTCTACATTAGACAAAGCCTCTTTGTGACTAGTAGGTTTGTCATCATATATGACTAGTACATTATTGCCCTCTACTGAGAAATCTATATCTCTCATGTATGAGAAATCTATATTTCTCAAGAGTATAACACACTCTATTAGTCTTTTGAAGATTTTGTGTACTTTGAGCTTCCGTTGCACCTCATCAACATGTGGCGTAAGCTCTAGTTCCAACTATTGATCTATGTCAGCTTGCGGCTCTTGAACCTTTCAAGTTCTATCTTGTTTCTACTGTATCTTTTAAGAATAAACCATTATTCTAGAAAAAGACATCTCTTGAGACAAACATTTTGCTCAAGGGATTATAGAAGCGGTGTCCATTGTTTTCACAAGAATACCCCATAAATAGACATTAGTTGAGTGTATACAAGTTGGCATCTAAGGCAAAAACCCCTTAAATGAGATTTAGGAATTATAGTATGGCTCATCATAGTTTGTGCCATATCTCATAGGGTATAACTTCTCTTTTTAGACACATTATCAACTATGGCGTGTGGAGTGGAGACCTTTGAGGAAGAATCACATTCTCCTTTAAACATTTTGGAACACTTGACTTTAAGTATTATCCACCTCAATCAAATCTTAAAGTCTTAATACTCTTGTCAATTTGTTTTTTTACTTCAACCCTAATGACTTTGAACACTTCAAAAGCCAAGGACTTGTACACGTAATCATATCCCATATGATCATCCATGAAAGTGATGAAGTATGATAAACAACCTCTAGCATAGATTGACATTGGGTCAAAAAACATCCATATGTTGAAGCCCTATGAAGATCACTAGCACATTTACCTTTTATGATAAAAGGTTTTTTGTTCATCTCTTAAAGTTAAGGAGAATCGTATGTCTCAAATGATTCATAATTGAATGAGTCCAAGTACACATCAATTATGTAATTTGGAAGTGTGTTTCTCATTCACATAACCAAGTCTATAATGCCAAAAGGATAGTTGTTTAAAAAATATAGAGTTTTTGTCTATGTTTGAGAATGGACTTGTTAATCCAGAATTTGTAAAACGTTGTTTTAATGATCCAATACCACAAGGAATAGCATTACATAAAAGAACAGTATATATTCTCTTTTGTAATGGTAAATCTTTCCACATTTAATGTGAATTGATTTCATGTTCTTTTGTAAGTATCAGAACACAATAACAAGCCTAGTTGGTAACGAGTGTATAAGTCTCTACGGCTGGTGTAGCAACTCTTGCTCCATTCATCGCACGCAGTTTGACTTTCTCCTTGTCCACTGTCTACTATGCTTAAGACCTTGCACATTTTGTAAATATGGGATTTATATCTGGTATCTAATACCCAATGGTCATAATTAGTAGATTCATCTATCTCAAACATACATACTTAGAAGTAGAAGCTTTACTTGGTCTCTTCAACTTCTTAGTATTTAGATAAGCCTTACAATTCCCTTTCCAATAAAATTGGACACATGTACCCTTAGACTTGTCCATTTTGATCACACCTTTAAACTTTGTCATAGCTACTTGGGTCTTCTTAAGACCATGCTTGAGTTTCCCCTTGACAAGCAATAAAGTGCCCCTTTCTTCCTTAACAAACTACTCTTTAGATATCTCATATCTAATGGTCCTAGATTGTGTATCAACAACTCTTTGAGATGCACAATTACGGACAAAAGATCTATCACTTTGTGCTACTTTTATAGCTTAGGAATTATAGATGACATTATAATACAAGTAGCAATATCATTATCATCTTTTATGCATCTTGTATGCACATTGTTTCCTAACTATAATTGTCACTGTAGGACAGGTAGAAGTGGGTATCAAGGACACAGCCAATTGTGCTTAAGAATTATTCTCAAGTCTTAAATCATATATAAATGGAGATATAGGGTGATAAGTGTGTTCGTGTATACATTCATTCTACAACAAATAAAAAGATAGTACAAGTATTTGTTTCATGTTATAATTGCAAACAAAAAATGTGGGCTTTGAATTTATTTGGTTTGCTCCCACTATTTTATCTCAAATCAATAACCCTTAAATTATTGATTCGGGAATCGGTTGGAGATTCCTAGTGGGCTAGGATCCCATCTAATTAACTTTGGGTTTGACAGAGGCCAATGCCCCAAAGATAACTTCAATTAGGCAAATAATTTTTATCAATCACAACTCTTGCAACTCCTAGATAGTTGGGTATCAAATTTTGATATTCACATCTTATGTGTTGCCCAACAGTGCCTCAAAAATATCATAACATTGATAGAGGCCAAACTCATTATGTATTTTTGTTAAGTCATACCCATCATTTAGAGATCACATCTCATAGCAAAAACATATTCCGAGTAAGGTGACCTAAACGGAAGCCAACGTGTCAACACTTAATATGAACTCTTCGTTTTTTTGCTATAATAATGGAAGACAACTTATATATTGACTTAATATCGCCCCAAAAAAATGCCATAACCTTGATGGAGACCAACAATTTAAGTATTTTTTGTTAAGTTAGACCTATTATTTGAGATCATATCTCATAGTAAAAAACATACTCTAAGTAAGGTGACCTTGACGGAGGCCAACGTATCAACACTTAACAAGAACTATGATTTTTACTATAATAATGGAAGGCAAGTGACTTAATATTTTATTTGAGGTATTTTATTTTAATTATACAATATATAGTCTCATCATAGCATGTAATTAAAATATATCGACATATAAAATAAAAACATGCATAATAAATCGTGAATGATTACGGACTTTACTGAGATATTTTCCTCGAGCCTTAAGGAAAATATATAGTCAAATTCCTAAGGGACATGATCAACTTCTTGATGCATTCCTTGGGAGGTCTTCAACTCTTGATGGGCCTTAATGGTTGCTCCTTGGTGCCATCTTCATCTTCTTTGTACATTACACATGTAATTCTACTCTAAACAATTTAGAAAATTAAAACCTAACTCTAACCAACACAATGTACATTACATGTATTGATTAAGAAACCTTGAGTTACATTTGAGGGGAGTTAGGTGAGAAGAGAATTACATGAGAATAATAGAGAAGGCAAGACACGCAAGCCCTATTTTTAAAAACCAATATAAGCCAATCATCAAAATAATAAAAATTTAACCATTCAATCACATTGGTCATAGTCAATAATCATCCACCATGTTAGTGTATGCCCTAAAACCAAGTTAGTTTTTGAGATTTTTACTATGCTTATTTCATGTTATACTTATATATGTGGCATTTTCTTTGTCATTTAATACTTGTTATTTATATTACTTGTTTATTTGATGAAGTCCATAGAATATTAACTGTGTATAAGAGATTGTAAGAGTTACAATAATGAGACTCTTATTACACATAAAGTTATATTCTTAAATATCCCTAGTCGTAGTATTAATGAGATTGGACATCATTAATATGGGAAGACTAGCACATACTTTGCCTCTACTTATGGTAAGTAGTAGTTGATCTCGTCAACTATGGCGTGTGACACCTAAGCTGGTATGTGGATGCTTGTTAGAGAACAAGTTCATTGGATTGATCCGCCAAGAGTTGCTATTCATAGTGCTAATGAATTATACTCTTAATGGCAATGGTGTAAGTGATCCTTAGACTTGAGATTACCATGGTATCTTGAGTGTGGATTACTATGCTTTGACTCTATTGCTCGGTGCTCGTAAAACAGTAGCCCATACGGTAGAGATTGGGTATAGTATGAAGCATGGAATGATAGTGAGTAATTGATATAGGATTCACCACTCCTTATTATAGGAGAGTATATCCCGGATTGGCCACTTGTTGAAATATAACTTAAAGAATCTTTTGCGCAAAAGTGAAAGTATGACTTGAAAGAGTTTCAAGGTTATACTTTTATGAAAATTATATTTCGGGAACAAGAAATCATTAATTAGTCATTTAAAGAGTGCACACTACACTCTTAGACTAATTGGGATATAGTGTGGTGAAATGATATTAATTACACGGTAACATTGTCATTGATAGGTATAGTCTAACATATGACTTTCCTATTCACTTGGGTGGTCATGATGCATTGCTAGACGCCACTCATGATCTGTAAGTGCAAATTAATTAATTAGTGAATTAATGATAAATTAAAGTGTTAATTTATTTGGCTCTTAATTAATTAATTAATGAGTTATAATTTGTACTTATTGCCAACGTGAATGGAACCTAATGGGTCACGCACAATAAGAACATGGTCTTTGGGTTAAATTGTTATTAAGATAAGTATAAGATACTTACGGGGTTAATTTATGTGATAAATTGACTTAAAGGACTTAATTATAAATATTCTAAGTCTTGATGGAAATTAGTTTCCTAAAAGGAATTAAGAAGCTATTTGGTTTCCTTTTGGAATAGGTTTCCTAAAGGAATAGGATTAGCTTAAGGTAAGCTTCCTAAACCTTCTTGGTTTCCAATTGCTCTTGTTTCCTTAAAGACTAGGATACTACATCTATAAATAAGTCCATGCCTTGACTCTTGATTTATAGATGAAACACAAGATAAAATTTAGAGAGAAAAAAATCGAGAGAGGCGTGTTTTCTCCCAAGAAAAATGCCACACCCTCTTCTCCCTAAGGGTTAGGGTTTTGTCTTCTTCCTCTTCTTGTTCTTGTGTTCTTCATGAAATTCAAGGGAGCTAGCACTCAAAAGGCAAGGCAAGCAAGCCCAAAGGTTCCTAAAGATCATGTTCGTGTGGATATCGTTGGAGGCTCTACACTTGGAGGGCTTTTCATGGTAAATCAACACCTTCATCGAATAGGATCTTGCCCTTTGAAGCATATAAACCTTCTATGCTTGAGGTATTTGTGCTAAACACCCTTTAATCGTATAGATTACATCAAAGAGATCCATGGCTTAGGTAATAAATTTTTTGAATTTTCCACTACGTTACTCCCCTTATTACCTTACACACCATGCCATCATAATATTTAATAATTAAATAAATTGATTTATTTAATTCTAGTCATAAATCACATGGTCTAAATAAATTAGATTAATGCTCTCGAATTTATTTGTCTCAAAAATATAGTTATAGAAAGTGTAGGTTTCCAAATTTTAACAATTAAAATTGGAAAGTATATTTCTCAAAGAAATTACCAAAAATCGAGTTTTAAAAAAAAATTTTTTTTACTGTTCATCCGAATCCGCGGCACTGTTCATTCGAATCCGTAGAATTGTTCATCTGAATCCGCAGATCCGTTCGCAGATTGCATGGCATAAATGTAGCATCCCGGGTCTGAGCTAGCCCAATAACTTTTGAACTTTAAACCACGGGCTCAACATGCTTAAACCAAGTTATTTAGTAATCCAAACGCAGGATATTATATATTATCAATTTTCTTCTATTCCCACCGATGTGAGATATCACATTCATCCAGCCTTTAGGCCTTTGCGTTCTTGCAAAGCCCAATTCATATTTGGACTGTCCACTCAGTTGTGCCGGATTCTAGAGGTGGCTCCCGCCCATAAGTCGACGTAGCACTTAGCCCAGCCTAGCACAGCACTTAGTTCCTCCACTTCCTTGCGTAGACACGGCCCAGTCACCCCGTACAAAGACCACACACGGTTCACTCTGATACCATTTTGAAAATCCCAAGTCTGGGCGCCCAATAACTTTTGAGCTTTGAACCTTGAGCTCAAAATGCTTAAGCCAAGTTATTTAGTAATCCAAACGGAGGATATTATACATTATCAATTTTCTTCTATTCCCATCGACGTGGGATATCACATTTAAATGTGAGACTCCAAGTCCCACATTGGTGGGACAAAGAAAACGTGATTAGTATATAATATCTTGCGTTTGGGTTACTAAATAATTTGGCTTAAGCATTTTGAACCCATGGTTTAAAAGGCTTAAAAGTTATTGGGCCAGTCCAAACTCAGGATGTTACAAATGGTATCAGAGCGAACCTCGCGTGGTCTCTGCATGGGATAAGACTGGGCCTATGGTATTTGGGCCGCAACTATGCAAGGAAGTGGAGGAACTAAGTGTTGTGTGGGACTAAGTGCTACGTTGACCTAAGGGCGAGAGCCACCTCTAGAGCCCGTACGTGCCACCTCTAGAATCTGACACAACTGAGTGGACAATCCAGATATGAATTGGGCTTTGTGAGGATGCAAAGGCCTAAAAGGAGGGGTGAATGTGAGACCCCAAGTCCCACATCGGTGGGAGAAAGAAAAAGTGATTAGTATATAATGTCTTGCATTTGGGTTACTAAATAACTTGGCTTAAACATTTTGAGCACGTGGTTTAAAAAGCTCAAAAGTTATTAGGCCAACCCAAACTCGGGATGCTACAAATGGTATCAGAGCCAAAATAATTTGGGTAAGAGTAATTCTTTCGATAGGGGCATCTACTCATTTGATGGTCAATACTTCCACAACCGAAACACTTGCTTTCCTCCAACACTCATTTTCCTTATGATTAGGTGATAAATGTCTAGTTTGCATATTTCTTAGTGTGTCTAGATTAGTATTTTATGCTAGTTTTTAGAGTTTAAATAATGAACAATAGTCACTTTCATGTCTATTTCTTCCAATCTTGAGTTTGTGGCTAAAATGTGCAAATGAGTGGTTTAATGTGCAATTCATTGTGTTTCGTAGGTTTTAGCTATAACGATCATCTACTTGGATAAAGTGAAGTGCATTTGAATACTACTTGGAAGTGAAGTCGATGAGAAGTAGGGAACGTTTTTTGAGTCTTCTTTAGAGAGTTTTTAAGGTAGGAAAAACAGAGGAACAAGGTTTTTAAACCCTAGCTCCATAGATCTAGAAAGTGTAGCATAAGATAGATGAGAGTAGAGAGATAACTTTGAAGGAGATCGCTTGTACAACTCAAAAGGGGAGAATGGCAGCAACTTGTGGTTTTTATGAGCAATAAAGACAATAAGTTTTTTGTTTAAATTTCTTGTTTTTGATACTTATGTCAATTGATTGCAAAGGAATTACTTTTATTGCTTTAAATATGAGTACTTAATTTGCATATCTAGGGTTTAGATGAACTTGTGATTGTAAGGGATATGGAGTAATTGATGACATTATGCTATTGAATTACTTTGCTTATTCGTTGTCCTGGTTAATTGAATTTTAATTTCTTAATCACCAATTATAATTTCTCAATTACTATTATTCAACGAGAGTTGGTAGTGGTAGTGGACAAAGAACAATTGAAGTCTAGGCAGTATTTCACTCAAGAGTAGTGGTACTCTTAGGTGAGTCTTGATCAATTCATAAGGCTAAATTAACCTACGCTATAATCCCTGCCACGAAAGTAGGAGGGATCTAGTAGGGAGGTAATCACTAGTTTGTCATGAGAGTGAAAGCTAGGTGCATTTGGAATTGGGCTCTAGGTGAGGTAATGAGATTGTATAGTTGAAGCAATTGCTGCTTTCTCTTAGATCATAAGGGATTCTAAGTCCTAGATACTCCGATTATCAGTTTCCTCACAATTTCTACTTTTGCTTCTTTAGGATCAAGTATAAACAAGGCAATTCTAGTTTTAATTGTGGTAATTGGTTGTCTAGATAATAGAGGAATTTATAAGGGTCTAGTACTTCTTCACCTTTCCTTGTGGGATCGAACCTAGTTCCCTATACTCAATAGCGATCTATCCTCTTGCAAATATAGGTGAATTAGGCAATTTTAATTTGGTGGGTCAACCGCATCTAGAGTCTTCTCTTAGCCTAATTAAAACCCTACTATTAGGTTTACCATAGTATTCACACGTAAGTGTTATAGGCATTGGGGAACCCATCTTGAGAGACTTAGAGGGTTTCTCTTAATTTTGTGGAAAAGTTTGTAGAGATTTTTTTACCAAAACTCGATCTTTTAGAAGGTACATTCTTTTTTGGTTCTATCCACTCACTTAACTTTGCTTTGTTGTGCGACTGATATGCCCTAAGTTGATCCTTGGCATTTTCTACTCGTTGTGCTTTTTCAAATACTACATCATACGTATCGACATTAGCAACAGCTAAGGCATCTCGAATTTCCAAATTCAATCCTTGAAGAAAGCGTCTTACACGCTTCCTGTTTGTAGACACTAGTTTGGGTGCGAATTTTGATAATCGCGTGAATTGTGCTTCATATTCTGCTGCTGATTTGGTTCCTTATTTAAACTTATGAATTCATCTTCTCTTTTCTCTTGCACAATAGGAGGTATATACTTACGATTGAATTCTCTTGTGAAATTAGTCCAAGTCTAAGGGATACCTTCTCGATCCCACTTATTTCTAATTATGTTCCACCAGGACCTAGTCGCATCTTCAAACTAGAATATGGCAAAGGTAACTTGTCTTTCTTCTGAATACCTTAAAGCAGCAAAAATATTTATCATATTGTCTGGCCAACTCTCAGCTTACTCTGGGTCAGGATCCTTCGGTAAATTTTGGTGGCCGAAATTTTTGAAATTGTTCAAGAGCTACATCTTCACTTACGTGATCATTATTTGATTGGGCATTTATAGGGAAATTAACAAGTTTTTGAATTTGATGAGTCTCTTGTCTTTCAAAGTACTGTGCCATTTGAATAAGAACTACCACCATTTGGGCACCAATTTCATTTCCAACCCCTACAACCTGTTCAGGTTGATTCTCAAGATTTTCAGGTTGCTTGGCCTTGGTTCGAGCTCCACGAGGTCTACCTATTGATTTTCTTCCACGTTCCGTCAATAATACAATAAAATGGTCCTTAGTAAAGGCAATACATAATAAACAAGTAGTGATTTATATAGAACATGTTTAACAACTTTAGACATATGTCACAAACTTCTACAACAAGACAAACAGATGTACATAAGTTCTATAACACAAGCTAAGTTAGCCTTACATGCTTCTTGTTATGAGTAGATTACTAACCGCAGCAAAAATAATTTAAAGGGAAAAGGCCTTTCCAGGAGCCAAATTCTAATGAAGGATACTTGGAATCTTGTCTCCATTCTCATAAAGAGTTTACAAGAGCCTTAGAAGCTAAATGCCTGGCACCTATCCCACCTAGTTGCGGGTACTGTGGTAAGCTTAACCACAAAGAAAGTGTATGTTGGAGAAAACCAATAAATGCTTAAGATACGGGACTGTAGGGCATCAAATTAGTAACTTTCCAAGAAGATAGGTAGAGAAAAAGTCACATGTAAATTATCTTTACTGCGGTTAGTAATCTACTCATAACAAGAAGCATGTAAGGCTAACTTAGCTTCTGTTATAGAACTGATGTACATCTGTTTATCTTGTTGTAAAAGTTTGTGACATGTGTCTAAAGTTGTTAAACATATTCTATATAAATCACTACTTGTTTATTATGTATTGCCTTTACTAAGGACCATTTTATTATATTATAGATGGAACGTGGAAGAAAATCAATAGGTAGACCTCGTGGAGCTTGAACCAAGGCCAAGCAACCTAAAAATCTTGAGAATCAACATGAACAGGTTGTAGGGGTTGGAAATAAAATTGGTGCCCAAATGGCGGCAGTTCTTACTCAAATGGCACAGTATTTGGAAAGACAAGAGACTCGTCAGATTCAAAAACTTGTTAATTTCCCTATAAATGCCCAATCAAATAACAATCATGTAAGTGAAGATGTAGCTCCTGAATGGTTTCAAAAATTTCGGCCACCAAAATTTACCGAAGGATCCTGACCTAGAGCAAGCTGAGACTTGGCTAGACAATATGATAAATATTTTTGCTGCTTTAAAGTATTCAGAAAAAAAAACAAGTTACCTTTGCCGTATTCTAGTTTGAAGATGCGACTAGATCCTGGTGGAACATAATTAGAAATAAATGGGATCGAGAAGGTACCCCTTGGACTTGGACTAATTTCATGAGAGAATTCAATCATAAGTATATACATCCTATTATGCAAGAGAAAAGAGAAGATGAATTCATAAGTTTAAAACAAGGAACCAAATCAGCAGCAGAATATGAAGCACAGTTCATGCGGTTATCAAAATTTGCACCCGAACTAGTGTCTACCAACAGGAAGCACATAAGATGCTTTCTTTAAGGATTGAACTTGGAAATCCAAGAAGCCTTAGTTGTTGCTAATGTTGATACGTATGATGCGGTATTTGAAAAAGCACAATGAGTAGAAAATGCCAAGGATCAACTTAGGGCATATCAGTCGCACCAAAAAGCAGAGTCAAGTGAGTGGATGGAACCAAGAACGAATGTACCTTCTAAAAGATCGAGTTTTGGTAAAAATTCTCTACAAACTTTTCCACAAAATCAAGAGAAACCTTCTAAGTCTCTCAAGATGGGTTCCCCAATGCCTATAACACTTACATGTGAATACTGTGGTAAACCTAATCATAAGGAAAATGAGTGTTGGAGGAAAGCAAGTAAGTGTTTCGGTTGTGGAAGTATTGACCACCAAATGAGTATATGCCAAAAACTACTAAAGGAAGGAAAATCTTGTCCACCTTCAAGTAGAATTGCACCACGGGACTCGCCACTCGAGTTGTGAGTTGACGATATCCTAATTTTAGTACCTAAATACTTGCTTAAATGTACTTGATAATAAACCTTGCTAAGTTTCTTAGTTAGAAATGTAGGTTGAATGATGCAGGAAAATTTTGGGAGTAGAATTCGTTTTAGTGGGGTGTGATGCGTGTGAAACCTTTTCCCTATTCAGCCAAAGAAAATGACAGTCAAATGTAGGTTGCTTACCTATATGATTATCATAGTAAATAGTAGCTATGAAAAATGACTTGACAAAACCCACTTTATTAGCGAATTGATTACCAAATATCAAAAGTCAGCAGGGTACCCATGCGAATGTTTGCTCTAAGAGGAATAGGATGACTAGTGTAGCTATTGGGAGGCACCTAGATAGCATTGATGTAGTATAAATAAAGGAAAAGGAATGGCTTAGACTCGTAAGGCTATGTGCTAAAGAACAAGAAATTATGATAAATGAGGATAAGCCTAGATGCTATTATTCGCAAAGTAGATGTTAATTCATTCAAGGATCTAACAAAAACTTGAAAAATGACCATGGAGGTCATGATCCAAAAGTAATTAGTGTAAGGTAATAGCATAGGTAACGCAGCGGAAAAAAAAAATTTATTACCTTAACCATGGATCGCTTTGACATATCTATATGATTACCAAGGGGGTTTGCATGAAGATTACCTTAAGCACAGAAGATTTCTATACTACTAGGCAAAGATCCTTCGAAGAAGATGTTAGATCTACCACAAAAAAGCCCTCCAAGCGTAGAGCCTCTACGATATCCACACGAACAACTTCTTTGGGAACCTTGTAGGCATGCTTGCTTTGACTTTTGAGTGCTAACTCCCTTGAATTATTTAAGAACACAAGAAGAAGAAAAACCTAACAATTAGGAGAGAGAGAGAGAGACACCTAGAGAGAGAATGAGGCGTGTCTTCTTCTTTCAATTTTTCTCTCACTAGTTTTCTTTTTGTGTTGCAATAATAATTCAAGAGTCAAAGCATGAATCTATTTATAGAGGTAGTATTCTAGTCTTTTAGGAAATAAAGCTAATTGGAAACCAAGAAGGTTTAGGTAACTTACTTTAAGCTAATCCTTCTCCTTTAGGAAATCTATTCCATAAGGAAACCAATTAGTTACTTTATTTCTTTTAGGAAACCAATTTCCTGCAAGACTTAGAATATTTATAAACAAGTCCTTTAAGTTAATTTATCTCACAAATTAACCCCATAAGTATCTCATACTTATCTTAATTACATTTTAACCCAAAGATTTTGTTCTTTATGTGTGTGACCCATTAGGTTCCATTCACGTTGGCAATAAGTATAAATTATAACTCATTAATTGAGCTAGATAAATTAAACACTTTTAATTTATCATTAATTTACTAATTAATCAATTCATACTATAGATCATGAGTGGCGTCTAATAATGCATCATGACCACCCAAGTGAATAGGAAAGTCATATGGTAGACCATACCCTTCAATGACAATGTTACCGTGTAATTAATATCCTTTCACCACACTATATCCCAATTGGTCTAAAAGTATAGTGCATACTTTAATAATGACTAATTTATATTTTCTTGTTCCAGAAATATAACTCTCAATGATGTATAACCATGAAACTACTTCCAAGTTATACTATCACTTCTGCAGAAGATTTATGAGTTAATATTTCCAACAAGTGGTCATATAGGGATATACTCTCCTATTAAGGAGTGGTGAATCCTATATTGATTATTCACTACCTTTCCATGCTTCAAACTATACCCAATCTCTAACCTATGAGCTACCTTTTTACGGGCACCGAGGAATAAAGTCAAAGTATAGCAATCCACACTCAAGATACTATGGTAATCTTAAGTCAAAGGATCACTTACACCATAGCCATTAAGAGTTCAACCATTGGCACTATAGTTGAAACTTTTGGCGGATCAATCCAATGAACTTGTTCTCAAACAAGCATCCACATACCAGCTTAAGTGTCACGCACACCATAGTCAATGAGATCAGCTACTACTTACCATAAGCAGAGGCAAAGTATGTGCTAGTCTATCCGCATTAATGATGTCCAATCTCATTAATACTATGACTAGGGATATTTAAGAATAGGACTTTATGTATTAGAGTTTCATAATTGTAACCCTTACAATCTCTAATACACAGTCAATATTTTAAGGACTTTATCAATCAAACAAGTAACATGGAAACACAAGTATAGATGATAAAGAAAAATACCGCATAGATAAATATAACATAAATAAGCGTAACACAAAACACCTTAAACCATCTTGATTTTAGGGCATACACTAACAATAACTTCTGGGCTGGATGGTAAACTAGTTAAAATTGCTGATTCAAATTCGGATCCCACATCGAGGGGAATAGAAGAAAATTGATAATATATAATATCCTGCATTTGGATTACTAAATAACTTGGCTTAAGCATTTTGAGCCCGTGATTTAAACATCAAAAGTTATTGGGCCAGCCCAGACCCGAGATGTTACAAATGGTACCAGAGCGAACCTTGTGTGGTCTCTGCACGGGGTGAGACTGGGCCTATGGTATTTGGGCCATAACTATGCAAGGAAGTGGAGGAACTAAGTGCTGTGCGGGGCTAAGTGCTACGTCGACTTAAGGGCGGGAGCCACCTCTAGAATCCGACACAATCGAGTGGACAGTTTGGATATGAATTGGCTTTGTGAGGACGCAAAGTCCTAAAGGATCGGTGAATGTGATATCCCACATCGGTGGGAATAGAAGAAAATCAATAATATATAAGATCCTGCGTTTAGATTACTAAATAACTTGGCTTCAGCATTTTGAACGCGTGGTTTAGAGCTCAAAAGTTATTGGGCCAGCCCATACCCGAGATGTTACAAAGAATGTGATATCCCACATCGGTGGGAATAGAAGAAAATAAATAATATATAATATCCTGCGCTTGGATTACTAAATAACTTGGCTTAAGCATTTCGAGCCTGTGGTTTAAGGCTCAAAGGTTGTTGGCCCAGCCCAGACCCAAGATGTTACAAATGGTATCAGAGCAAACCTTATGTGGCCTCTGCATGGGGTGAGACAAGGCCTATGTGATAATCCTTTAGCTACACTAGGGATACTTAGGCAAGTGCATCTATCGTTTCTAGTAGTATAGTGTATAGGAGTACCGAGTGTCGACCCCACAGGGACTATGTGAGTACTAGTACTAACATTCTTTTTATTATCTAACCTCACAAAGCGAATGACAAATTTATTAGAAATACAAATTAACTAAACTAATTACCTAATAATTAAAGCACAATCTAAAATTCAGTAGAGAGAATGGACAAAAGTAGAGGCGAATCTAGATGAAGAATACCCTAAACCAAGTATGCTAAGACTATACCTTGATGAATGAATAGCCCAATCACTTAGACCCTAGAATCCCTTAATTAGGTTTAATCTTTCTCAAGTATTAACCTCTATCCCCTTGGTTGATTGATTGGAATCTCTTCTAATCAAAACCCCGAAGAGAAGCATTAAAGCTCTATGGATTCTATGGTTTTGGCTAGGTTTGAATCTAACCGGGGAGACTCATGTTATTCTATCTCTAGCAACACATGCAAGCCTCTTTATTCAAGAGATAATCTAATCAAATAGGGTGATTTCTCAATCTACCTATATGAAATCAATATTGAATCTAAGGATGCATGCAAATCCCAATTCAATAACCAATAAAGTCAAGAATAAATCTAAGACAAAAATTGAGAATTCATTAACTAAAGATTCAAATCATAGTCATAGAAAGGTAGGGTTCATCCCATCCAAATTATTCACAACTCAATCATATGTACAAGAATAAATCCAACAAAATACAAGAAAAGAATGGAAAAACTCATTCTCAGTGTAATTCTCTTGATTCCTCCCTTGCATCTTGATGAATCCTTCTTGCTTTGTACCATGGAAGCCCTTGAGTTGCCCCTCCACTCTTGCTTTCTTCTCTCTACATCCCTCTAGATGTGTGTAAAAGTGTGTTTCTTGTATCTTAGAACCCCAAAGAAACCACCTATTTCCTTCCCCAAGGAGGTAGGGTTCTCCTCTCAAAAGATTTGTCCCAAAAGTGCTTAAAAATGCGACATTCCATAAGGCCGGGCTAGGCCGTGGCACGGCCTTACCTGCAGGCCTTGTGTCCTCCTTTCTGACCAAGGCCGCACCCTAGGCCATGGCAAGGCCTTACCCGCGGCCTTGGTCAGAATGTTTCACTTCTCTTCTATGCAAAATTTCACCTTGAAAACGGCCGAACTAGCTTTTCCTCAAAACATAAAGGTTTTAGCCCTTTGAATAAGCTTTCCAAATCAACAAGAATCACATCATTTGAAGCTCTGTAAGCTGAGATATAGCTGAAATACTAAGAACTGGTCGGAACAGTACTTCAGTACAAATATACTTCAATAACTTGGAATTTTAACCTTCGAAACTTAAGAACTGGACTTTGATATCTTCATATGAATTGTAGATCATTGTCTTATCTTCAAAATTCTTCATGAATCACCTTAATCCAATATCTCTAGCTCAAGTTATTTCGAAATCACTGAAATATGTCCAGGCTGCCAAACCGTTTCTTTTCCAATTCTTCTTCGCCTATTGCTTCTTTGCATCACTTTGAGGGTTTCTTGACTTTAACTCATCACCAACTTCAAATCACCTCAAAATATCATCCAATTGCCATCCAAATTGATCCAAATTGGTGATGCAATGTACAAATCCTACGAAAATGACACAAATCACATATGAATCACACCTTTATGCAATTTGGCATTCAAATCACAAATGAGAAGAAATAGCTAAGAAATAGAGGAAAACTCATAGAAAAAACCTAAAAACCTACCTACCCTAAAAACCTACTAAAAACTAATGTACTATAGCACTTATCACTATGGTATTTGGGCCGTGACTATGCAAGGAAGTGGAGAAACTAAGTGCTGCGCGGGGCTAAGTGCTACGTCAACTTAAGGGTGGGAGTCACCTCTAGAGCCCGTACGAGCCACCTCTAGAATTCGACACAACTGAGTGGATAGTTCGGATATGAATTGGCTTTGCGAGGACACAAAGGCCTATAGGAAGGATGAATGTGACATCCCACATCAGTGGGAATAGAAGAAAATTGAAAATATATAATATCCTGCGTTTGGATTACTAAATAACTTAGCTTAAGCATTTTGAGCTTGGGGTTTAAAGCTCAAAAGTTATTGGGCCAGCCCATAACCTAGATGTTACAAAGAATGTGATATCCCACATTGGTGGGAATAGAAGAAAATTGATAATATATAATATCCTGCGTTTGGATTACTAAATAGGTTGGCTTAAGCATTTTGAGCCCGTGGTTTAAAGCCTAAAAGTTGTTGGTCCAACCCAGACCCAAGATGTTACAAATGGTATCAGAGTGAACCTTGTGTGGCCTCTGCACGGGGTGAGATTGGGCTTATGGTATTTGGGCCGTGACTATGCTAGGACGTGGAGGAACTAAGTGTTGTGCAGGGCTAAGTGCTACGTCGACTTAAGGGCGGGAGCCACCTCTAGAGTCCGTATGAGCCACCGCTAGAATTCGACACAAACAAGTGGATAGTCTAGATATGAATTGGCTTTGCGAGAATGCAAAGGCCTAAAGGATGGGTGAATGTGATATCTCACATCGGTGGGAATAGAAGAAAACTGATAATATATAATGTCCTGTGTTTGGATTACTAAATAACTTGGCTTAAGCATTTTGAACTCGTGGTTTAAAGCTCAAAAGTTATTGGGCCAGCCCATCCCGGGATGTTATAAAGAATGTGATATCCCACATCGGTGGGAATAGAAGAAAATTGATAATATATAATATCCTGCGTTTGGATTACTAAACAAATTGGCATAAGCATTTTGAGCTCGTGGTTTAAAGCACAAAAGTTGTTGGGCCAGCCCAGACCCAAGATGTTGCAAATGGTATCAAATCGAACCATGTGTGGTCTTTGCACTGGGTGAAACTGGGCCTATGGTATTTGGGTCATTACTATGCAAGGAAGTGGAGGAACTAAGTGCTTTGCGGGGCAAAGTGCTACGTAAACATAAGGGCATGAGACCTCTAGTGCCTGTACGCGCCACCTCTAGAATATGATAAAACCAATTGGACAGTCCGGATATTAATTGGCTCTGCGAGGACGCAAAAGCCTCAGGGATAGGTGAATGTGATATCCCACATCGGTGGGAAAAGAAGAAAATTGATAATATGTAATATCCTGCGCTTGGATCAATAAATCACTTGGCTTAAGCATTTTGAGCCCCTAGTTTAAAGCTCAAAAGTTATTGGGTTAGCTTAGACCCGTGATGTTACAAATGGTGTCAAGCGTACCTTGTGTGGTCTTTGCATGTGGTGAGACTGGGCCTATGGTATTTGGGTCGTGACTATGAAAGGAAGAGGAGGAACAAAGTGCTATGCGGGGCTAAGTGCTACGTTGACTTTAGGGCGGGAACCACCTCTAGAGCCCGCACGAGCTACCTGTAGAATCCAGCCCAACCGAGTGGACAGTTTAGATAAGACTTGGCTTTACGAGGACACAAAGGCCTAAAAATATGACTTGGCTTTGCGAGGACGCAAAGCCTGAAGGATGGATGAATGTGATATCCCGCATCAGTGGGAATAGAAGAAAATGGATAATATATAATGTTCAGCGTTTGAATTACTAAATAACTTCGCTTATGTATTTCGTGCCCGTGGTTTAACGCTCAAAAGTTATTGGCCCGGCCTAGACCCGGGATGTTACAATTGGTATCAGAGCGAACCTTGTATGGTCTCTGCATGGGTTGAGACTTTGCCTGTGGTATTTGGGTAGTGACTATGCAAGGAAGTGGAGGAACTAAGTGCTGTGCGGGGCTAAGTGCTACAAGGACGTTTGGGCGGGAGCCACCTCTAGAGATCGTACGTGCCACCTCTAGAATATGACATAACAAAGTGGGCAGTCCGGATATGAATTGGCTTTGCGAGGATGCAAAGGCCTCAGAGATGGGTGAATGTGATATCCCACATCGGTGGGCATAGAGGAAAATTGATAATATATAATATCCTGCGTTTGGATCAATAAATAACCTGACTTAAGCATTTTGAGCTTGTTTTTTAAAGCTCAAAAGCTTTTGGCCAGCCCAAACTCGGGATGTCTGATAATGGCCAAAGTGACTAGATTTTTAGGCGTGTTTAGGCTAGGATTTACGTGTTTTTCGTTACAAGTTTGGCTTAATAACTGTGATTTTTTCTTTCTTTTGGATTCTTGAGTGAATTTGACTGGGGAGCTACTCATTTGGTTTGTTTTTCATGTATTTATAAGATTTTTCACCACCTTCTGCTGAACACCAAAGGATGGTTGAGTGTACGCGAAATAGGAACGCAAGATTACAAGTACAAAACAATGGCTGGAAGGAATTAGAGATACTGTCCCCATCCGCGCCTTCATCCGCTCCGCGGATGAGGTCGCGGGTGAGAACAGTGACTCGGCCAATGCACAAGAAAGTTTTCTGTCGGCATCCGCGGCATCACCCGCGCCGCGGATGATGGCGCGGGTGGCGCTAGACCCGAACAACTTTTCATCCGCGGCCTCGGCCGCGCCGCAGATGAGGCCGTGGATGAGTGGCGTAAATCTGCGATTCAGTGTGTTTTCAAGGCGAAGTTTGAAAAAAAGAAAAAAAAGAAAGAATCGTAGTTGAGAGGGGAACGAAAGGGGGAATAAAGAGAGCTCTAGGAGGGCAAAAAGAAGAAAAAAGGGAGACACAAAGGAAGAAAGACTCAAGACTTGAAAGAAGAAGAAGAAGAATTGCAGCAGCAACAAGGGATTTTCTGTAGCAAAGAAGAGTGAAGAAATTACATGAGAATGAGTTTTTCATTGCTTTCTTTGTTGTTTGTTGAACTTTTTCCCTTTATTATGGAGTAGATTTGTTTAAAGACTTGGAAGGGTTGAACCCTAACCTTTGTTTATGATGTTTTAATTTGCTGTTCTAATGGAAAAAATCTCACATTTGATTGGTTTACTTTTGGGTTTATTGATGAATTGGATTGGGTTTTTGTGCACGAATTCAATCTTAATTGTTATATTGGTTGAGTAATTGAGAAGTCACTCAATTAATTAAGAACAACTCTTGAGTAAAAGAACTTGCATGAATTGCTAGAAATAGAATTCCATAAGTTCTCCTACGTGGGTGTGAATCCATTCTTATGATAAAATCCATTGATTATATTGCATCTTCTAGGGGTTTTAAGTTGAGAAGAGATTCCAAACAATCAACCTAGGGATAGAAGTGGTAAGCTTGAGAAAGATTACAACTTGATAACAGGATTTTAGGGTCAATTGAGTTGAGTAATCCGTTGGGCACGTATTAAGGCTAATACCCAGGGTTAGGGGGATTCCATTTCCGAGTCTTACGTTTAAAATACTGCATTTCTTCCTTTTTCAACTCTTTGCGTTTGATCCGTTGGCATTCCTGATTATTTATTACTTAGATTAGTTTGTTATTGTCTCATTCTATCGTCTAAATTAGACTAGATAATAAAGTGCGGGTAATTACTAGTACTTGTTAAGTCCCTGTGGGTACGACATTCGGTACTCCTTATACCCCTTTACTACGGAACGATAGGTACACTTGCCTAGCGTATCCATAGCGTTGCAAAAAGGATATCAATGTCACAAAGAATGCGATATCCCACATCGGTGGGAATAGAAGAAAATTAATACTACATAATATCCAGCGTTTGGATTACTAAACAACTTGGCATAAGCATTTTGAGTCTGTGACTTAAAGCTCAAAAGTTGTCGGGCCAACCCCGACCCGAGATGTTGCAAATGGTATCAGAGCGAACCTTATGTGGTCTTTGCACGGGGCGTGATTGGGCCTATGGTATTTGGGCCCGGACAATGCAAGGAAGTGGAGGAGCTAAGTGCGGTGCGGGGCTAAGTGCTACGTGGGCGTAAGGGCAAGAGCCACCTCTAGAGCCCGTACGCACCCCCTCTAGAATCCGACACAACCGAGTGGACAGTTCGGATATGAATTGGCTTTGCGGGGACGCAATGGGTGAATGTGATATCCCACATCGGTGGGAATAGAAAAAACTTGATCATATATAATATCCTGCCATTGGATTACTAAATAACTTGGCTTAAGCATTTTGAGCTCGTGTTTTAAAACTCAAAAATTATTAGGCCAGCCCAGACCTGAGATGTTAGAAAGATTGTGATATCCCACATCGGTGGGAATAGAAGAAAGTTGATAATATATAATATCATGCATTTGGATTACTAAATAACTTGGCTTATGCATTTTGAGCATGTGATTTAATGCTCAAAAGTAGTTGGGCCAACTTAGACCCGAGATGTTACAAATGGTATCAGAGCGAACCTTGTGTTGTCTCTGCTCGAGGTAAGACTGGGCCTATGATATTTGGGCCGTGACTATGCAAGGAAGTGGAGGAACTGGGTGCTATGCGGGGCTAAGTGCTACGATGACTTCAGGGCGGGAGCCGCCTCTATAACCCGTACGAGCCACCTCTAGAATCTGACACAATCGAGTGGACTGTCTGGATATGAATTGGCTTTGTGAGGATGCAAAGGCCTTAAGGATGAGGGAATATGATATCCCACATCGATGGGAATTGAAGAAAATTGATAATATATAGTATCTTGCGTTTAGATTACTAAATAACTTGACTTAAGCATTTTGGGCTTGTGGTTTAAAGCTCAAAAGTTATTGGGCCAATCCAGACCTGAGATGTTACAAAGATTGTGATATCCCACATCGACGGGAATAGAAGAAAATTGATAATATATAATATCCTCCGTTTCGATTACTAAATTACTTGGCTTATACATTTTGAACCTGTGGTTTAAAGCTCAAACGTTATTGGGCCGGTTCAAACCCGGGATGTTACAAACAGTATCAGAGCGAACCTGGTGTGGTCTCTGTAGGGGGTGAGACTAGGCGTATGGTATTTGGGCCGTGACTATGCAAGGAAGTGGAGGAACAAAATGCTGTGCCGGGCTACGTGTTATGTCTACTTAAGGCTGGGAGCCACCTCTAGATCCCGCAAGTGCCACCTCTAGAATCCGACCCAACTGAGTGGATAGTCCAGATATGACTTTGCTTAGCGAGGATGCAAAGGTCTAAAGGATGGGTGAATGTGATATCCCACATCGATGGGAATAGAAGAAAATTGATAATATATAATATTCTGCATTTGGATTACTAAATAACTTGCCTAAAGTATTTTGATCTCGTGGTTTAATGCTCAAAAAATAATTTGGCAGCCCATACCCGGGATGTTTCAAAGAATGTGATACCCCACATCGGTGGGAATAGAAGAAAATTGATAATATATAATATCTTGTGTTTGGATTACTGAACAACTTGGCTGAAGCATTTTGAACCCGTGGTTTAAAGTTCCAAAGTTGTTGGGCCAGCCCAGAGCCGAGATGTTGCAAATGGTATTAGGGCGAACCTTGTATGGTCTTTGCACAGGGTGAGACTGGGCCTATGGTGTTTGGGCCATGACTATGCAAGGAAGTGGATGAACTATGTGCTGTGCGGCGCTAAGTGCTACGTCGACTTAAGGGCGGGAGCCATCTCTATTGCCCGTACGAGCCACCTCTAGAATCTGACACAACCGAGTGGACAGTCTAGATATGAATTGGCTTTGTGAGAACGCAAAGGCCTAAAGGATGGGTGAATGTGATATCCCACATCGGTGGGAATAGAAGAAAATTGATGATATATAATATCTTGCGTTTGGATTGCTGAATAACTTGGCTTAAGCGTTTTGAGCCCGTGATTTAAAGCTCAAAAGTTGTTGAGCTAGCCCAAACCTGAGATGCTACAAATGGTAACAGAGCGAACCTTGTGTGGTCTCTGCACGGGGTGAGACTGGACCTATGGTATTTGGGCCGTGACTATGCATACAAGTGAAGGTACTAAGTGCTGTGCGGAGTTGAGTGCTACGTCGACTTATGGGCAAGAGTCGCCTCTATAGCCTGTAGGAGCCACCTCTAGAATCCGACACAATCTAGTGGACAGTCTGGATTTGACTTGGCTTTGCAAGGACGCAAAGGCCTCAAGGATGGGTGAATGTGACATCCCACATCGGTGGGAATAGAAGAAAATTGATAATTTATAAAATCTTGCGTTTGGATTATTAAATAGCTTGGCTTAAGCATTTTGAGCTCGTGGTTTAAAGCTCAAAAGTTATTTGGCTGCCCATACCCGGGATGTTACAAAGAATGGGATATCCCACATCGGTGGGAATAGAAGAAAATTGATAATATATAATATCTTATGTTTGGATTACTAAACAACTTCGCTAAAGTATTTTGAACCCGTTATTTAAAGCTCCAAAGTTGTTGGGCTAGCCCAGACCCGAGATGTTACAAATCGTTTCAGAGCGAACCTTGTGTGGTTTTTGCACGGGGTGAGACTGGGCCTATGGTGTTTGGGCGTGACTGCGCTAGGTAGTGGAGGTATTAAGTGTTGTGCGGGGCTAAGTGCAACGTTGAGTTAAGGACGGGAGCCACCTCTATCGCCCGTACCAGCCACCTCTAGAATCCGACACAATCGAGTCGATAGTGCAGATATGAATAGGCTTTGCGAGGACGCGAAAGCCTAAGGGATGGGGGAATGTGATATCCCACATCAGTAGGAATTGAAGAAAATTGATAATATATAATATTCTGCGTTTGGATTACTAAATAACTTGACTTAAGCATTTTGATCTAGAGGTTTAATGCTCACAAGTTATTGGGCCAGCCCAGGCCCGGGATGTTGCAAAGATTGTGATATCCCACATCGGCGAGAATAGAAGAAAATTGATAATATATAATATCCTGCATTTGGATTAGTAAATAACTTGGCTGCTGCATTTTGAGCCCATAGTTTAAAGCTCAAAAATTATTGGGCCAGTTCAGACCCGGGATGTTTCAAATGGTATTAGAGCGAACCTGGTGTGGTCTCTGTAGGAAGTAAGACTGGGCTTATGATATTTGGGCTGTGACTATGCAAGGAAGTGGAGGAATTAAGTGCTGTGCGGGGCTAAGTGCTACGTCGACTTAAGGGTAGGAGCCACCTCTACAGCCCTGCATGAGCCACCTCTAGAATTTGACCCAACTGAGTGGACAGCCTAGATATGACTTGGCTTAGCGAGGATGCAAAGGCCTAGAGGATGGGTAAATGTGATATCCCTCATCGGTGGGAATAGGTGAAAATTGATAATATATAATATCCTGCGTTTAGATAATTAAATAACTTGGCTTAAGCATTTTGAGCTTGTGGTTTAAAGCTCAAAAGTTATTTAGCAGCCCAAACCCGGGATGTTACAAAGAATGTGATATCCCACATCGGTGGGAATAGAAGAAAATTGATAATATATAATATCTTGCGTTTGGATTACTAAACAACTTGGCTGAACCATTTTGTGCCCGTGGTTTAAAGCTTAAAAGTTGTTGGGCCAGCCCAGACCCGAGATGTTGCTAATGGTATCAAGCGAACCTTGTGTGCTCTTTGCACAATGTGAGACTGGGCCTATGGCATTTGGGCCATGACTAAGCAAGGAAGTGGAGGAACTAAGTGCTGTGTAGGGCTAAGTGCTGTCGCGCCCCATTTTTTTGAAAGGCGGAAAAAGGAAGAATTAATGTTGGTTGTGTTTATTTATTGAGAAAATAATATAGGTTTTTAGTAAACTCTTTTTAGAAAATAATTTACAAAAAGGTTTGACAAAAGATGTGATTTTTAGAGAATGCTTTATTTTGAAAACAAAAGAAAAGGGCCTAAAATGGGACTTTGAAAATGCGACGGTTTTTTGGGCCTGAAAATAGAGTCTAAAAAGGGTTTTTAGTAAGAAAAGAGGAGTCGCCACTTGGTATTGAGTTTTGGTGTACCAAGTCACCGGAAAATATTTTATAAAAGGTAAGAAAATCGGGAATGATTTATTTAGAAAATGATTTTTGAGAAAAAATGTAAGAAAAAACAATAAAAAAACCCTTTTAGACAACTCCAGGTCTTTGAAAACAAGAGAAAAAGGTTCGGGAGTCACAGTTGAAGAAAGGGAAGGCAAAGGCTTGCGACCTAAGGCACCCTTTCAACCTAGCCGAAACTAGTTGCGAGGTTTAGTCTAAATTTTCCTAATATAACTCTACGATTTTATCACATTTGGATGCAACTATATGAATGCAAATCTAGTCCTACAAAATGGTATCGTTAAGGGGCAAAATGTTCCATTGAAGGTTTGGTCGGAATTATCGCATTAATTGCGAAACCCGAGTCTAGACCTCGATGGAGTCACGAGTATAGATGCAAAATGGGATACAAAAGAAAAGAAAATAGTAATATAGATAGTAAGTGAACAAAGAAAGTGGGGATGCAACATAACGGGTACGGGGAACTAATAGACTCGTGACTAACTATTCCTACTCACGGAGGGGGGAACGGCATGTACGCCACCTCTTCCCACGTGAGTAGATGACTATTTCTAGTCGAGTCACACAAATGACCTAAGATTCTATGTGTAGTGGAGTCTAAATGTTATGCACTAAACATTTGTTTAAGATAGATAATAAGTGATAAAGTATATACAAAAATCATACAAAAATGGAAAAGGCCTAAAAAAGAGAAAATGTGTGTGAAATGGCATGAAATGCACACGAGAAATGATTCTAATACTAAAATGACCTAAAGGCCTAGCATTGGACTAGCCTATTTTCTATAAATTCTCCGCTAGCGTTAGACTAGCGAAGAAACCGGAATTAACCACAACTAGCGTTGGACTAGTGTGGCGACGATACACATATATTATAACGAATAAACAAATAATAACACATAGATTAGAGCAATAATCATATAAAGCAAATAATAGCACAGTAGGAGCACATAGCACACAAGCATAATATTCTAGATGCAAAGTCCTAGGGAAAGCGAATAAAACACATAAGCACATAGCACACATAGCACACAAGAGCCCTAACTATTACACCGGAGAAAAACCTAATTACAATCTAAAAATGGAAAAGGATAATCAAATAAGCCTATCTAACCTATCTATTACATTTTTCTATCTAAAATACAAAAGCTTTTGTTAATTAGATGAAAATATAAACTATCTATTACATTAACTATCTAAATACAAAAATTTTGCTAAATGGAATATTACCTATCTATTACATTTCTTTGAATAATTAAATTCAAATAAATAACATAACATAAATAAATACTCACGTATAAATAAACTAATAAACACTTAAGAAATACATAAAGAAAAACACATAAAAAAAACATAGAAAGCACATATGAGCACATAAAGAGAAATAAAAAGGGTAATAGAGGTACCTCCCATTCGTAAACTCGGTACAGATTGCTAATAAAATGAACAAACATGTCAAGGTACCACTATTTAAAGTATAAAAATATGAATTACTTAAAATTGGGGATAAAATGTAAATTCGAGCAAAATCAGGGGACTTATAATAAAATTCCAGCAACATGAGACTTGGGAATGAAATTCGAGCAAGTTTAGGAACTTAGAACAAGATTCCAGCAAGTGTGAGGGGTGAAACAATAAATTCCAGCAAGTTTGGGGGATGAAACAATAAATTCCAGCAAGTATCTATGACTTAAAACTAAAATTCTAGCAAATTTAGGGACTTAGAATAAAATTCCAGCAAGTATCTAGGGCTTAAAATGTAATTCCAGCAAAGCATAATGACAAAAATAAAATTTCAGCAAGGTTGGGGGACAAAAATGCAATTTTCAGCAACATGAGGGACCCAAATTTACAATTTTCAGCAACATTCAAGGGCTAAAATACAATTCCAGCAATATTCTAGGGTCAAAAATACAATTCCAGCAATGCATAATGACAAAAATAAAATTTCAGCAAGGTTGGGGGACAAAAATGCAATTTTCAGCAATATGAGGGACCAAATTTACAATTTTCAGCAACATTCAAGGGCCTAAAATACAATTCCAGCAATATTCTAGGGTCAAAAATATAATTCCAGCAATGCATGAGGGGTAAAGGGTGAACTAGAGCAAACCTAGGGGGGGTCAATTAAAATAAATATGAACTTAAATGAAGTAAACTAAAGTATTGAAGGGCATAATTAAACAATTAAGAACCTAGGGGGACAAAATGTAAATAAATATAATCTGATAAAAATAATAATAAAAATAAATAACTAAAGAAAAATTAAGTGTTGGCTACGATATTTTTTTCTTCTCTCTGCCTCCCTCTTCGGATCTTCTTTCTTCTCCGGCCTATCTCTCTCTCGCTGATCTATACTTTCTGCCTCGATTTTCTCTCCTTAAGTTTCTTTCTCCTCGGTTTCTCTCTTCGGCGCTATACTCCTCGCCTCGGTTTTGCCTCTCTTCGACCTATCTCCTCGATTTTCTCTCTTCGCCCTTGTTCTCGGGAATTTTTCCCTCACTCTTTTTCTCTTAAGCTTGCTCTCTCTTCCTCGGTTTCTCTCTTCGGCCTAATCTCCTCTCATCGGTTTTCTCTCTTCGGCCCCTAATTCTCCGGAATTTTCCCTCACGTCTTTTTCTCTTTGGCTTGCTCTCTTCTCCTCGGTTTCTCTCTTCGGCCTATACTCTCCTCCTCAGTTTTCTCTCTTCGGATTTTTCCCTTCACATGTCTTTTTCTCTTCCAGGCTTGATCTCTTCTCCTTCCGGCCTATCTTCTCTCTTCGGGCCTCTATTCTCTTTCGGGTTTTCTCTTCTCCTCGGCTCGCTCTCTCTCACTCTCTCTTTCGGCCTCTCTTTTTCTCTTCGCTTGCTCTCCTCTCACTTCGGTTTTCTTCTCTCCTCAGCCTCTCCTCTCTCGGCTTCTCTTCTCTTCGGTTCCCCTCTGTTTCTCCCAGTTCTTTCTGATCTTTTTTTTTCGCTTTATCGTTATTTATTCACTCCCCTCCCCTAATCGTTTGCTTCTTTACTAATGAAGTTCCTATTATTCTTTGGACCCTTAAGTTGTTCTGCATCAAGAATCAAATTCTAAATTTCTCTACTCATGAATTAACCCATTACGAATCAACAAGGACCAAGCATGTGTCATTAATTGGAGATCATTCAAAAGAAATTGAGAGATGATCGAGAATTACCTGAGCTTGAACGGCGGTGAAAGTGCGCAGTGTTGATTTTGCTATTTGCGTTTGAATGGGGACCGCGGTATGCTGATGAAGGTTGAGCTATTGTGTTGCGATAGTGACTGTTTTTGGGTTGTTGGAACGCTTAGGCAGTGGTGATAAGTGAGGTGCGATGTGTGTGCTGTGAGAGCCGAGAGGGAAGAAGTGAGTTGAGAGTGTTTTGTGCAAGTGTGTGCGTTCTGTAAGATGAGTTGAGAGTGTTTTGTGCAAGTGTGTGTTCTGTGAGAGAGCCTGAGAGGAGGAAGATGAAAGTGTGTCTGTGTTTTTGAGAGAATCGAAGCTGATGGTGAGTGTGTGTTGTGTCTAGAGTTGAAGAGAAGAGTTTAACCAAATCCCATGAAATCTAGCCAAAAGTGCAATAGGTGAGGGAGTGAATGTGATTAGAGGGTGGAGTTGGTAGATTAGGATGTTCAAAAAAGTGATGGTGTCAGGGCTGAAGTATGGCTGCAAGCAGCCATAGCAGGACATCAAACAATAGCAGCAACATCCTTTTTTTTTTAATAATGAAAAAATCCAAATAAATAGTAAATAGTGTTGAAAAATTATGAAAATTTTATGAAAAATCTACAAATTCATACAATGCATGTATAAAATTTTTGACACGAAAAATTCTAATAATAAGAACATATTTGAATATGTGTCATATGTGACAAAAATTATGAAAAGAAAAATAAAAATACTAAATGACCATTAAAAATCACAAAATTTTTACACAAAATATATTATCACACAAAAATATGTATACTAAAATTTTCACTCAGAAATTTTAACATATATGCATTCTTGGGTAACGTGCCTTAACAACAAAAAAGACGAAAATTAAATAAATACTTAAATGACCTTCAAAAATTATGTAATTTTGACAGAAAATTTATGAATATACAAAATGCACATATAAAATTTTTCACTTGAAAATTCTCATAAAAAAAGAGTGCATTGGAAAACGTGCCATTAAGTTTAAAAATACTAAAATTTTAAATAAATAATAAATGACTCCCAAAAATCATTAAAATCATAAATAATGATAAAAATAGTAAAATTATGTATTTAGGAAATAAAACAAAACAGAATAATATTTTCATGAGTGAAATTACCATTTTGCCCCTGATGTGACGAATTAGACATAATATACATGAAAATTGTACTCGACCCCCGAAAAAATGAAAATACCCCCTAAATAAAGTAATACGCATATTTTTACAAAAGGTGTGTCAAAATTTAGTTTCTACAAGTGCTACGTCGACTTAAGGGCGAGCCACCTGTAAAATCAGACACAATCAAGTGGACAGTCTGGATTTGACTTGGCTTTGCGAGGACGCAAAGGCCTCAAGGATGGGTGAATATGACATCCCACATCTGTGGGAATAGAGGAAAATTGATAATATATAATATCTTGCGTTTGGATTACTAAATAACTTGGCTTAAGCATTTTGAGCTCGCGGTTTAAAGCTCAAAAGTTATTTGGCAGCCCATACCCGGGATCTTACAAAGAATGTAATATCCACAAATTGGATAACATATAATGTCCTGCGTTTGAATTACTAAACAACTTGGCTGAAGCATTTTGAGCCCGTGGTTTAAAGCTCCAAAGTTTTTGGTCCAGCCCAAACCCGAGATTTGCAAATGGCATCAAAGCGAACCTTGTGTGGTCTTTGCACGGGGTCAGACTGGGCTTATGGTATTTGGGCCGTGACTATGCAAGGAAGTGGAGGAACTAAGTGCTGTGCAGGGCTAAGTGCTACGTCGACTTAAGGGCGGTAGCCACCTCTGGAACCTGCACGAGCCACCTCTAGAATCCAACCCAACCGAGTGGACAGTCCAAATATGACTTGGCTTAGCGAGGATGCAAAGTCCTAAAGGATAGATGAATGTGATATCCCACATCGGTGGTAAGGGAAGAAAATTGATAATATATAATATCCTACATTTGGATTACTAAATAACTTGGCTTAAGTGTTTTGAGCTCGTGGTTTAAAGCTCAAAAGTTATTTGGCAGCCCATACTTGGGATGTTCAAAGAATGTAATATCCCACATCGGTGGGAATAGCAGAAAATTGATAATATGTAATATCTTGCGTTTGGATTACTAAACAACTTGGCTAACGCATTTTGAGCCCGTGGTTTAAAGCTCCAAAGTTGTTGGGCCAGCCCAGACCTAGGCCTGTCAATGGGTCGGGTCCAGACCCGGACCCGTTATAATTTTACGGGTCTGGATAGGAAAATAATTCCGTTTACCCGACCCGGACCCGGACCCGAATTTTTCTGAGAAAAAATGGGTCGGGTATGGAATATTCTATTCCGACCCGACCCGGACCCGAACCCGTTTAAAAATAAATAATAATTAAAAATATATATATGTATTTTACCTAATAATAATGTCCTAAAAACCCTACTCTTCTATGCTGTTTTCTCTCGCCGACATCTCTCACTCTCCCCTTTCTCACTCCCCAATTTTTTCCACGATTTCACTCACCAATTTCTCTCTTGCTGATTGAGACTACTTTTGCTTCCATTTCTTTTGCTAATTTGCGTCTGCTGCTCGTGGTCTTGCAGGTATAAATTGGTTAATCTTTAATTTTCGTTCTTTTAATTAATTTCGATTTAGCCGTTGGTTTAGCTGCTGATTCCTCGTTGTTTTATTTATCCGTTGGTTTTGCAGTTCATTATTTTAATCTTCGTTAGAATCAACCTCACCGTTCTTTCGGATTTATGTTTATTTTGGGTATATTGAGATTTTCCCCCTTATTCTTTTCTCTTGCCTGCCCTAATTTGAAAACTTTACAAGTTTTTGCCGATCACTGAAATTTAACTTTTTTCTTTTCTATTCTTAGTCGTTGGAAAGTATTACTATTGTCTGACTCTGCATGTTTTCAAAATTATGGGACCTAGGTTGTAATTACGA
The DNA here is from genome assembly GCA_024721245.1 of Mitragyna speciosa. Lineage (NCBI taxonomy): Eukaryota > Viridiplantae > Streptophyta > Magnoliopsida > Gentianales > Rubiaceae > Mitragyna > Mitragyna speciosa. The sequence goes on along the minus strand of CM045558.1, from coordinate 14,006,424 downwards.
GCAAGTAATTAATTTGGTCGAATGATTTCTTTATTCACCTAGTACAATAAAATATTAATATAGTTTATGAATTTTATAGTTTATTGCAGCAAGAGTTTGTTTCTGGTTTTGTTTACCTCAAATGAAATGCGTATTTCAAGATGTGAGGAATGACTAATTGCATCTTGGACGAAAAAGCTTGCAATTTTGTGTGGATGACTATCTGCAAGTGGTAGGTTAGCGTAATTATAAGGGCCTTTTTTATTTTATGCAAGAAGAAATTTTTAGTTCATGTGTAGTTGAAGCAAGTTTTTTTTTAATTAATAATTTGGGTGAGAAATAGGCCTAGGCATACGATTTGAATGAGGAATTAATTTGGACCAAGAAGTTTTCCAGTTGGGTTTCTTGAGTCTGAATGGTTATGTTAACTTTACTTGATGATTAGAGGCATTATCATTGAATAATTAGCTGGAAATTATAGGCACTTGTCTCTATGAGCAGTTATGTGATTGTGTTTTTATGGAAGAGGAAAAATTCGATTCATGTAGCATGTTATTATGATGAAATAGCTATTTGGATAATTGATTCTTTGTGAATGGTTAGTTTTTTGTGTGAGCATTTGGTATTGCTTTATGGCTTCTATTGTATTTTGTTGGTTTAACAGATGGTCTGCATTATAACTAAAAAATAGAGGTCGTTTGTGATTAATCCATGTAAGGTTCATGGGTTAATGATCTTAATCAAGAAATGTTTGCTTGGACGATAAGTTCGTGGATATTCATGATTCAGCCATTGATGTCAGTAATTTTTTTGGGGGGGGTTGCGGAAAGGGAAGGGGAGTTTGGTGGGGGTGGGAATGGCTTGTGGTTTTATGGTCTAACTTGTAGTTCTGCTATATATTGTATGTCATGTATGGTAGGTAATGTTCCTCTGTTAAAGAACAACTTGAATAATTTTATAATAAAGTTAGTATTAAGAAGCTGCAATTTGGTGTGGTGAGATTTGTTCATCTTTTGCAGTTTTCCATTTTCTTGCAGGTTATGACCATTTTTGGCTTCCCTATCTCTTCCAGGTTGTCCAAAGTTTGGTCTGCAGAATCTGTTGGATAAGACCTCTTCTCAAGTATTTTGATTGATGCTGCTTTTGAATCATTTGTTGTTGAGTGTAATTCAATTGACACTACCTTGTGTGTGGGGTTTGTTCTTTGTTTTTTAAGGTGTATGGTAGACTTGAAGTTTGGTCTTTTTAAGACTTGTTTGCAGTGTTTTTAAATTGGCTTTGGAAAATGTATTGGAATGGCTTTAAATTATGTAGTTTTTTGAAGTTGCTTTATTTGAATTGAAATTGTGATTTGAGTGAAGATTTGGCAATTGCAGCTTGCAACGGGTAACTGACTCGGATTCGATAATTCAATGAACACTTTTTGGCTGCATGTTGATTGGACCCGGACCCGGACCCGATCGGCCCGGACCCGATTGGACCCGGTTCCGGGAAAGCAAATAGAAGACCCGCCGGGTCTAGGGTCCGGGTCTGGTGTCATTTCTCTCAAACGGGTCCGGGTCCGGAATATTGAATTCCGACCCGAACCCGACCCGTTGACAGGCCTACCCAGACCTGAGATGTTGCGAATGGTATCAAAGCGAATCTTGTGTGGTCTTTGCACGGGGTGAGATTGGGTCTAAGCTATTTGGGCCGTGACTATGCAAGGAAGTGGAGGAACTAAGTCCTGTGCGGGGCTAAGAGCTATGTCGACTTGAGTGCGGGAGCCACCTTTAGAGCCCGTACGAGCCACCTGTAGAATTTGATACAATCGTGTGGATAGTCAGATATGTATTCACTTTTCGAGGACACAAAGGCATAAAAGATGGCTGAATGTGATATCCCACATCGGTGGGAATAGAAGAAAATTGATGATATATAATATCCTGCGTTTGGATTGCTAAATACCTTGGCTTAAGCATTTTGAGCCCGTGGTTTAAAGCTCAAAAGTTGTTGGGCCAGCCCAGATCCGAGATGTTACAAATGGTATCAGAACGAACCTTGTGTGGTCTCTGCACGGGGTGAGACTAGGCCTATAATATTTGGGCTGTGACTATGCAAGCAAGTGGAGGAACTAAGTGCTGTGCGGGGCTTTACGTCGACTTAAGGGCGGGAGTTACCTCTGGAGCCTATATGAACCACCTCTAGAATCTGACACAATCGAGTGGACAGTCTTGATTTGACTTGGCTTTGTGAGGACGCAAAGGCCTCAAGGATGGGTGAATGTGACTCGCACATTGGTGGGATTAGAAAAAAATTGATAATATATAATATCCTGCGTTTGGATTACTAAATAATTTGGCTTAAGCATTTTTAGCCCGTGGTTTAAAACTCAAAAGTTATTGGGCCTGCCTAGACCCGGGATGTCACAAATGGTATTCAAGCGAAACTTGTGTGGTCTCTGCACAGGGTGAGACTGGGCCTGCGGTATTTGGGTCGAGACTATGCAAGGAAGTGAAGGAATTATGTGTTGTGTGGGGCTAAGTGCTACGTCGACTTAAGGGTGGGAGCCACCTCTACTGCCCATACGTGCCACCATTAGAATCCAACACAACCGAGTGGATAGTCTGGATATGAATTGGCTTTGCGAGGACACAAAAGCCTAAAGGATGGGTGAATGTGATATCAAACATTGGTGGGTATAGAAGAAAATTGATAATATATAATATCCTGCGTTTGGATTACAAAATAACTTGGCTTAAACATTTTGAACTCGTGGTTTAAGTCTCCAAAGTTATTGGGTCAGGCCATACCTGGGATGTTTCAAATAACGTGATATCCCACATCGATGGGAATGGAAGAAAATTGATAATATATAATATCATGCGTTCGGATTGCTAAATAACTGGGCTTAAACATTTTGAACCCGTGGTTTAAAGCTCAAATGTTATTGGGCCAGCACAAACTCGGGATGTTACAAATGGTATCAGAGCGAACCTTCTGTGGTCTCTGCACGGGGTGAGAAAGGGCCAATGGAATTTTGGCTGTGACTATGCTAAGAAATGGAGGAGCTAAGTGCTGTGCAGGGCTGAGTGCTACGTCGACTTAAGGGCGGGAGCCACCTCTAGAGCCCATATGACCTAGCATAAAAATCCGCCACAATCGAGTGGACAGTCTGGATATGAATTGGCTTTGCGAGGACGCAAAGGCCTAATGGATGGGTGAATGTGATATCCCACATCAGTGGGAATAGAAGAAATTTGATGATATAGAATATCTTGCGTTTGGATAGCTAAATAACTTGGCTTAAGCGTTTTGAGCTCGTGGTTTAAAGCTCAAAAGTTGTTGGGCCAGCCCAAACCCGAGATGTTACAAATGGTATCAAAGCGAACCTTGTGTGCTCTCTGCACGGGGTGAGACTGGGCCTATGATATTTGGGTCGTGACTACGCAAGCAAGTGGAGGAACTAAGTGTTGTGCGAGGCTTAGTGCTACGTCGACTTAAGGGTGGGAGCCACCTCTAGAATCTGACACAATCGAGTGGACAGTCTGAATTTGACTTGGCATTGCAAGGACGCAAAGGCCTCAAGGATAGGTGAATGTGACATCCCACAGCAGTGGGAATAGAAGAAAATTGATAATATATAATATCCTGCGTTTGGATTACTAAATAACTAGGTTTAAGCATTTTAAACTCGTGATTTAAAACTCAAAAGTTAATTGGCTGCCCATACCCGGGATGTTACAAAGAATGTGATATCCCACTTTGGTGGGAATTGAAGAAAATTGATAACATATAATATCTTGCGTTTGGTTTACTAAACAACTTAGCTGAAGCATTTTGAGCCCGTGGTTTAAAGCTCCAAAGTTGATGAGCCAGCCCAGACTCAAGATGTTGCAAATGGTTTCAGAGTGAACCTTGTGTGATCTTTGCACGGCGTGAGACAAGGCCCATGATATTTGGGCCGTGACTATGTAAGGTAGTGGAGGAACTAAGTGCTGTGCGGGGCTAAGTGAAACATCCAGTTAAGGGCTGGAGCTGCCTCTATAGCCCGTATGAACCACCTCAAGAATCTGACACAGTCAAGTTGATAGTCTGGATATGAATTCGCTTTGCAAGGACGCAAAGGCCTCAAGGATGGGAGAATGTGATATCTCACATCGGTGGGAATAGAAGAAAATTGATAATATATAATATCTTGTGTTTGGATTACTAAATAACTTGGCTTAAGCATTTTGAGCTCGTGGTTTAAAGCGCAAAAGTTATTTGGCAGCCCAAACTCGAGATCTCACAAAGAATGTGATATCCCAAATTGGTGGGAATAGAAGAAATTGGATAATATATAATATCTTGTGTTTGGATTACTAAACAACTTGGCTGAAGCATTTTTAGCCCATGGTTTAAGCTCCAAAGTTGTTGGGCCTGCCCAGACTCGAGATGTTGCAAATGGTATCAGAGCGAACCTTGTGTGGTCTTTGCACGGGGTGAGACTGGGCCTATGGTATTTGGGACGTGACTATACATGGAAGTGGAGGAACTAAGGAGGCGTTTGGTTCAAATTCCTCAATCACTATCACTATGGGTATCATTAACCCTACTATGAGTATGGGTTTTGATGATTCCCCCCAACATGTTTGGTTTAATAATGGAATGGGTATCATTATAAGAATATTTGTTTGGTATATTGAAGGGGGATCATTATAAGAATATTTGTTTGGTATACTGAGATGACTTTCAAGTAAATTTTAAAATTTTAAAATTTTAATTTATGATATACATATTTTTTAGATTTCTTATTTTGCATATTTGAAAAAAATTTAAAAAGATTTCTTCAATTTTAAATATAGTCATGCTCTAATTTGAGTTTTATGGAAATGATAATCTTAAAAAAAAGTCATTTTTATTATATTAACAGAGAGTATTATATATCTTTGATTTTCAATACAATTTTTTATAAAATTATTGAATGTAAAAAAATTATTAAAAAGAATTTTTATAAAAAAATTATTAAAAAGAATTTTTGTAAAAAGATTTATAAAGTACTAATAAAAAATATTCAAAATCAAAAGACGAGAGAGAGAGAGAGAGAGAGAGAGAAGAGAGAGAGAGAGAGAGAGAGAGAATATTGAGAGTGGGTAACTCAAAAGATATATATTTTTTAATTGGTGTGTTTTTTGCCCTTAAGAATAAGGGTTAATGGGTTTGATAGACTAGTATTTTGGGGGGAATCATTAACACCCCAATTAATCACTATCATTCCCATTGAATGATAGTGATAGTTGTTTAACAAACATCAACAATGGGTATCATTACTTGTAATACCCATTCCCCTCCTTGATTCCCCTAAACCAAACACCCCCTAAGTGCTATGCGGGGCTAAGTGCTGCGTTGACTTAAGGGTGGGAGCCACCTCTCGTGTCCGCACGAGCCACCTCTGGAATCCGACCCAACTGAGTGGACAGTCCAGATATGACTTGGCTTAGCGAGGATGCAAAGGCCTAAAGGGTGGGTGAATGTGATATCCCACATCGGTGGGAATACAAGAAAATTGATAATATATAATATCCTGCATTTGGATTACTAAATAAATTGGCTTAAGTATTTCGAGCTCGTGGTTTAAAGCTCAAAAGTTATTTGGCAACCCATACCCGGGATGTTACAAAGAATGTGATATCCCACATCGGTGGGAATAGCAGAAAATTGATAATATGTAATATCTTGCATTTGGATTACTAAACAACTTGGCTGACGTATTTTGAGCCCGTTATTTAAAGCTCCAAAGTTGTTGGGCCAGCCCAGACCCGAGATGTTGCGAATGGTATCAGAGCAAACCTTGTGTGGTCTTTGCACGAGGTGAGACTGGGCCAATGGTATTTGGGTCGTGACTATGCAAGGAAGTGGAGGAACTAATTCCTGTGCGGGGCTAAGAGTTACGTCGACTTAAAGGCAGGAGCCACCTTTAGAGCCCGTACGTGCCACCTCTAGAATTCGATGCAACCGAGTGGATAGTCAGATATGTCTTCACTTTGTGAGGACACAAAAGGCCTAAAGGATGGGTGAATATGATATCCCACATCGATGGGAATAAAAGAAAATAGATGATATATAATATCCTGCATTCGGATTGCAAAATTACATGGCTTAAGCATATTGAGCCCGTGGTTTAAAGCTCAAAATTTGTTGGGCTAGCCCAAACCCGAGATGTTACAAATGGTATCAGAGCAAAGTTTGTGTGGTTTCTGCACGGGGTGAGACTGGGCTTATCGAATTTGGGCCTTGACTATGCAAGGAAGTGGAGGAGCAAAGTGCTATGCGGGGCTAAGTGCTACGTCAACTTAAGGGCGGGAGCTACCTCTAGAGCCTATGCGAGCCACCTCTAGAACCGATACAATCGAGTGGACAGTCTTGATTTGACTTGGCTTTGCGAGGACGCAAAGGCCTCAAGGATAGCTGAATGTGACTCGCACATTGGTGGGAATAGATGAAAATTGATAATTTATAATATCCTGCGTTTGGATTACTAAATAACATGGTTTAAGCTTTTTGAGCACGTGGTTTAAAGCTCAAAGGTTTTTGGGCTAGCCCAGACTCGAGATGTTACAAAGATTGTGAAATCCCACATCGATGGGAATAGAAGAAAATTGATGATATATAATATCCTGCATTTGGATTACTAAATAACTTGGTTTAAGCATTTTGAACTCGTAGTTTAAATCACAAAAGTTATTGTGCCAGCCCAGACCCGGGATGTTACATGGAATGTGATATCCCACATCGGTGGGAATAGACGAAAACTGATAATATATAATATCCTACATTTGGATTACTAAATAACTTGGTTTAAGCATTTTGAGCTCGTGGTTTAAAGCTCAAAAGTAATTGAGCCAGCCTAGAAGCAGGGTGAGATCGGGCCTGTGCTATTTGGGCCCTGACTGTGCAAGGATATAGAGGAACTAGTACTGTTCGGGGCTAAGTGCTACGTCGACTTAAGGGCTGGAGCCACCTTTAGTGCCCGTACGTGCCACCTCTAGAATCCAACACAACCGTGTGAATTGTCCATATATGAATTGGCTTTGTGAGGACGCAAAGGCCTAAAGGATGGGTGAATGTGATATCCCACATCGGTGGGAATAGAAGAAAATTGATAATATATAATATCCTGCGTTTGGATTACTAAATAACTTGGCTTAAGCATTTTGAGCCCGTAGTTTAAATCACAAAAGTTATTGGGCCTGCCCAGACCCGGGATGTCACAAATGGTATTAGAGCGAAACTTGTGTGGTCTCTACACAGGGTGAGACTGGGCCTGTGGTATTTGGGCCGAGGCTATGCAAGGAAGTGAAGGAATTAAGTGTTGTGTAGGGCTAAGTGCTACGACGACTTAAGAGCGGGAGCCACCTCTAGTACCCATACGTGCCACCATTAGAATCCAACACAACCAAGTGGATAGTCCAGATATGAATTGGCCTTGTGAGGACGCTAAGGCCTAAAGGATGGGTGAATGTGATATCGCACATCGGTGGGAATAGAAGAAAATTAATAATATATAATATCTTGCATTTGGATTACTAAATAACTTTGCTTAAGCATTTTAAGCTTGTGGTTCAAAGCTCAAAAGTTATTGGGCCAGCCCATACCCGGGATGTTTCAAATAACGTGATATCCCACATAGGTGGGAATGGAAGAAAATTGATAATATATAATATCCTCCGTTTGGATTGCTAAATAACTTGGCTTATGCATTTTGAACCCGTGGTTTAAAGCTCAAATGCTATTGGGCCAGCCCAGACTCGAGATGTTACAAATGATATCAGAGCGATCCTTGTATGGTCTCTGCACGGGGTGAGATTGGGCCTTTGGTCTTTGGGCTGGGACTATGCAAGGAAGTAGAGGAACTAAGTGCTGTGCGGGGATAAGTGCTACGTCGACTTAAGGGCGGGAGCCACCTCTAGAGCCCGTACAAGCCACCTCTGGAATCCACCACAATCGAGTGGACAGTCCGGATATGCAATGGCTATGCGAGGACGCAAAGGCTTAAAGGATGGGTGAATGTGATATCCCACATCGGTGGGAATAGAAGAAAATTAATAATATATAATATCATGCATTTGGATTACTAAATAACTTTGCTTAAGCATTTTAAGCTCGTGGTTTAAAGCTCAAAAGTTATTGTGTCAACTTAGACCCTGAATGTTACAAAGATTGTGATATCCCACATCGGTGGGAATATAAGAAAATTGATATTGCATGATATCTTGCGTTTGGATTACTAAATAACTTGGCTTATGCATTTTGAGCCCGTGGATTGAAGCTCAAAAGTTATTGGGCCAACCCAGACTCGGGATGTTACAACTGGTATCAGAGCGAACCCTTGTGGTCTTTGCACTAGGTGAGATTGGGCTTATTGTTTTTGTGCCGTGACTATGCATGGATGTGGAGGAACTATGTACTGTGTGGGGATAAGCGCTACGTTGACTTAAGGGCGGGAGCCACCTCTAGAGCCCGTATGAGCCACCTCTGGAATCCGACACAACCGAGTGGACAGTCCGGATATGAATTGGCTTTGCGAGGACACAAGGGCCTCCTAGATGGGTGAATGTAATATCCCGCATCGGTGGGAATAGAAGAAAATTGGTAATATATAATATCCTACGTTTGGAATACCAAATAACTTGGCTTAAAAATTTTGAGCTCGTGGTTTAAAGCTCAAAAGTTATTGGGCCAGCCCAGACCCGGGATGTTACATGGAATGTGATATCCCACATCGGTGGGAATAGACGAAAACTGATAATATATAATATCCTACATTTGGATTACTAAATAACTTGGCTTAATCATTTTGAGCCCGTGGTTTAAAGCTCAAAAGTTATTGGGCTAGCCCATGCCCAATATGTTTCAAATAACGTGATATCCCACATAGGTGGGAATGGAAGAAAATTGATAATATATAATATCCTGCATTTAGATTGCTAAATAACTTAGCTTAAGTATTTTGAACCCGTGGTTTAAAACTCAAATGTTATTGGGCCAGCCCAAACTCGAGATGTTACAAATGGTATCAGAGCGAATCTTGTGTGGTCTCTGCACGGGGTGAGACTGGGCCTTTGGTATTTGGGTTGTGACTATGCAAGGAAGTAGAGGAACTAAGTACTGTGCAGGGCTAAGTGCTATGTCGACTTAAGGGCGGGAGCCACCTCTAGAGCTTATACGAGCCACCTCTGGAATCCGGCACAATCGAGTGGACAGTCCGGATATGCATTGGCTATGTGAGGACGCAAAGGCCTAAAGGATGGGTGAATGTAATATCCCACATTGGTGGGAATTGAAGAAAATTAATAATATATAATATCTTGCGTTTGGATTACTAAATAACTTTGCTTAAGCATTTTAAACCCGTGGTTTAAAGCTCAAAAGTTATTGGGCCAGCCTAGACCTGGGATGTTACACAGATTGTGATATCCTACATCGGTGGGAATATAAGAAAATTGATATTGCATAATATCTTACGTTTGGATTACTAAATAACTTGGCTTATGCATTTTGAACCTGTGGTTTAAAACTCAAAAGTTATTGAGCCAACCCAGACTCGGAATGTTACGACTGGTATCATAGCGAACCTTGTGCGGTCTCTACACGAGGTGAGATTGGGCCTATTGTTTTTGGGCCGTGACTATGCATGGATGTGGAGGAACTATGTGCTGTGCGGGGATATGCGCTATGTCGACTTAAGGGCGAGAGCCACCTCTAGAGCCCGTATGAGCCATCTCTGGAATCCGACACAACCGAGTGGACAGTCCGGATATGAATTGGCTTTGCAAGGACGCAAGGGCCTCGTGGATGGGTGAATGTAATATCCCGCATCGGTGGGAATAGTAAAAAATTGGTAATATATAATATCCTGCGTTTGTAATACTAAATAAGTTGACTTAAACATTTTGAGCTCGTGGTTTAAAGCTCAAAAGTTATTGGGCCAACTCAAACCCAGGATGTTACATGGAATGTGATATCCCACATCGGTGGGAATAGACGAAAACTGATAATATATAATATCCTACATTTGGATTACTAAATAATTTGGGTTAAGCATTTTGAGCCCGTGGTTTAAAGCTCAAAAGTAATTGGGCCACCTAAGACCCGGGGTGAGACCGGGCCTGTGCTATTTGGGCCCTGACTGTGCAAGGATGTTGAGGAACTAAGTACTATGCGGGGCTAAGTGCTACGTCAACTTAAGGGCAAGAGCCACCTTTAGTGCCCGTACGTGCCACCTCTAGAATCCAACACAACTGCATGAATTGTCCAGATATGAATTGGCTTTGCGAGGACGCAAAGGCCTAAAGGATGGGTGAATGTGATATCCCACATCGGTGGGAATAGAAGAAAATTGATAATATATAATATCCTGCGTTTGGATTACTAAATAACTTGGCATCAGCATTTTGAGCTCGTGCTTTAAAGCTCAAAAGTTATTGGGCCGGCCTATACCAAGGATGGTACAAAGAACGTGAGTCCTATATCGGTGAGATAAATAACTTGACTTAAGCATTTTGAGCCCGTGGTTTAAAGTTCAAAAGTTATTGGGACAGCCTAGACCTGGGATGTTACAAATGGTATCAGAGCAAACCTTGTGTGATTTCTGCACGGGGTAGGACTGGGCTTATGGTATTTGGGCCGTGACTATGCAAGGAAGTAGAGGTACTAATTGTTGTGCTGGGCTAAGTGCTACGTCGACTGAAGGGTAGGAGCTACCTCTAGAACCCGTACGAGCCACCTCTAGAATCCAACACAACCGAGTGAACAGTCCAGATATGAATGGGCTTTGCGACGACGCAATGGCCTAAAGGATGGGTGAATGTTACATCCAACAATGGTGGGAATAGTAGAAAATTGATAATATATAATATTCGGCGTTTGGATTACTAAATGACTTGGCTCAAGCATTTTGAGCCCGTGGTTTAAAGCTCAAAATTTATTGGGCCAGCCTAGACCCGGGATGTTACAAATAATATCAAAGCGAACCTTGTGCGGTCTCTGCACATGGTGAAACCGGACTTGTGGTATTTGGGCCGTGACTATGCACAGAAGTGGTGGAACAAAGTACTCTACGGGGCTAAGTGCTAGGTCGACTTATGGGCGGGGGCCACCTCTAGTGCCCATACGTGCTACCTCTAGAATCCAACACAACCGAGTGGATGGTTTGGATATGAATTGGCTTTGCGAGGACGCAAAGGCCTAAAGGAAGGGTGAATGTGATATCCCACATCGGTGGGAATAGAAGAAAATTGATAATATATAAACTCCTGCGTTTGGATTACTAAATAACTTGGCTTAAACTTTTTGGGCTCATGGTTTAAAACTCAGAAGTTATTGTGTCAGCGCATACCCGAGATGTTAGAAAGAACGTGATATCCAACATCAATGGGAAAAGAAGAAAATTGATAATATATAATATCCTGCGTTTGGATTGCTAAATAACTTGGCTTAAGCATTTTGAGCCCATTGTTTAAAGCTCAAAAGTTATTGGACCAGCTCAGACCCGGGATGTTACAAATGGTATCAGAGCGAACCTTGTGTGGTCTTTGCACGGGGTGAGACTGGGCCTATGGTATTTGGGCCGTGACTATGTAAGGAAGTAGAGAAACTAAGTGCTATGTGTGGCTAAGTGCTAGGTCGACTTGAGGGCGAGATCCACTTCTAGGGCCCGTACCAGCCACCTTTAGAATCCGACACAACCGAGTGGTCAGTCCGGATATGAATTGGCTTTGTGAGGACGCAAAGGCCTAAAGGATGGGTAAATGTGATATCTCACATCGGTGGGAATAGAAGAAAATTGATAATATATAATATCTTGCGTTTGGATTACTAAATAACTTGGTTTAAGCATTTTAAGCTCGTGGTTTAGAGATGGAACGTTATTGGGCCAGCTCAAACCCGGGATGTTACAAAGAATGTGATATCCCACATCGATGGGAATACAAGGAAATTGATAATATATAACATCCTGCATTTGGATTGCTAAATTACTTGGCTTAAGCATTTTGAACCTGTGGATTAAAGCTCAAAAGTTGTTGGGCCATCCCAGACCCGAAGTGTTACAAATGGTATCAGAGCGAACCTTGTATGGTCCCTGCACAGGGTGAGACTGGGCCTGTGGTATTTGGGCCCTGACTATGCAAGGAAGTGGAAGAACTAAGTGCTGTGCAGGGCTAAGTGATACGTCGACTTAAGGGCAGGAGCCACCTCTAGATCCCGTACGAGCCAGCTCTAGAATCCGACACAACCAAGTGGATGGTCCGGATGTGAATTGGCTTTGCGAGGACGCAAAGGCCTAAAGGATGGTGAATGTGATATCCCACATCGGTGGGAATAGAAGAAAATTGATAATGTATAATATCGTGCGTTTGGGTTACTAAATAACTTGACTTAAGCATTTTGGGGTCGTGGTTTAAAGCTCAAAAGTTATTGGGTCAGCCCATACCTGGGATGTTACAAAGAACATGATATCCCACATTAGTAGGAATAGAAGAAAATTGATAATATATAATATCCTGCGTTTGGATTGCTAAATAATTTGGCTTAAACATTTTGAGCCCGTTGTTTAAAGCTCAAAAGTTATTGGGCCATCCCAAACCCAGGGTGTTACAAATGGTATTAGAGCGAACCTTGTGTGGTCTCTGCACGGGGTGAGACTGGGCCTATGGTATTTGGGATGTGACTTTGCAAGGAAGTAGAGGAACTAAGTGCTATGCGGGAATAAGTGCTACGTAGACTTTAGGGCGGGAGCCACCTCTAGAATCCGTACGAGCCACCTCTAGAATCTGACACAATCGAGTGGACATCCGGATATGAATTGGCTTTGCGAGGACGCAAAGGCCTAAAGGATAGGTGAATGTGATGTCCCATATTGGTGGGAATAGAAGAAAATTGATAATATATAATATCCTGCGTTTAGATTGCTAAATAACTTGGCTTAAACATTTTGAACTCATGGTTTAAAGCTCAAAAGTTATTGGGCCAGCCCAAACTCGGGATGTTACAAGTGGTATTAGAGCTTAGGATTGGATTCTGTGCCTGAGGGATTGTGACTAGTGTGTATGTCGGGCAGGAATTTAAGGTTGAGTTAATTGACGCTTGGGATTGGCCACCCCAAGTTGTGAGTTGACGATATCTTAATTCTAGTACCCGAATACTTGGTTAAATGTGCTTTAAAATAAACCTTGCTAATTTTTTGAGTTAGAAATATAGGTTGAATGGGGCATAAAAATTTTGGGAATAGAATTTGTTTAGGTTAGTGGTGTGTGATGCGTGTGAAACCTTTTCCCTATTCAACCATAGAAAATAATTTTCAAGTGTATTCACTTACCTACATGATTATCATAGTAAATCGTGGCTATGAAAATGATTTGATAAAACCCACTTTATTTGCAAATTAATTACCAAATATCAAAAGTTGGATGGGTAGCCACGCAGATGTTTGCCCTAAGAGCAATAAGGATGCTTAGTGCAATTATTGGGAGACACTTGGATAGCATTTATGTTGTCTGGTAAATAAAATAAAAGGAATGGCTTAGGCATGTAATGATTTCTGTTAAAGATTAAGAAATTACAACAAATGGCGATAAGCCTAGACGGTATTATTTGCACAATAGATGTTAATTCATTCAAGGATTTAATGAAGATTTGAAAAATAACAAAAGAGATCATGATCCAAAAGGAATGAATTCTGGGCTGGATGGTAAGCCTAGTTAAAATTGTCGATTTAAATTCGGATAAACTACAAATATATACATTTGGCATTAAATTAGGAGCAAGGCCATTTGAGAACAGATTAAATGTAAGTTCAACTACTAGATCAGTTGTGTCTTTGAGAATCCATGTTGGTTTTGATGGGATATTTGGATCAGTTTTAGCTTGAGAGACTAAAAGGCATGTAACCATTTTGGGCATTCTCTTACTAGAGGAAACAGATTTCAAAATCACCCGTTGACAGAATAATTCATTTTGGTTGCTGAATTACTACGATGGATAATCTATTTAGTATACTATTAAAGGATGATATTTATGCTCTCTTGTTTTGGATGTTTAATAACATGATTACAAGTATTAGTAAGCATCCTTACGAGGACCTGCTTCACACAATTTACTTATTAACACCCTAAGGAATATTTCATTTAAAATGAGAACAGAATAACATTAAAGGTAAGCTCAATAAAGGTGAAACATATGGTGGTACTCAACCTGAACAAGATGGTAGAGTAACAAATGCTATCCTAGATGGCTTCTGCTCTAAATAGAGTGATGGGACCTTTCAAGAGATGGAAAAGCCATCGAGCACAAGGACTACACAGCTCAAATAGAATGAAAGATCCTCTAAGTATTTATATAATACTAAAGGAGGATACTCTGTATACCTCTACTATAGAAAAGATACAATTATTATTTGGATCAAGTTGTCCAAATACTGACATGTTTAAATGTATGCAAACTTATCACGGCTTGTAATTTTCTATGCATTATTCAAATGGGAAAGATTAATCGCTATCGTATGAAGTGAAAGTTAGAACCTAAAGGGGGCATCGTTTGTTTTTTTTTCCGACATCGTTTGTTTTTTTTCCCATCTTAATTACAGCAGTTTTGATTTCTAGTTTGGAAAGAGGAATCCTTAATGAACATTATACCATCCATTTATTTGAAGGTCTGATCATACATCTTATAAGTGACTACTTGTGTTCGCTCTAATACCCTGAAAGAAAAGTCCCACATCGGATAGGGAGACAAAAATTGGTTAATATATAATATCCTGTATTTGGTTTACTAAATAACTTGGCTTAAGCATTCTGAGCCCATAGTTTAAAGTTCAAAAGTTATTGGGCTAGCCCAGACCCGGGATGTTACAAATGGTATCATCTTCAAGATTGCTTAAAACACTAAAATACAAGCCAAGAAAAAGAGTGAGAGGATTTTATAGCCGTCTGGATGCTAAGAGGAAAGAAGAGCCATAAATCAAAAGCCAAAGATTGTAGATTCGGAAGTAAATCTCCAAGCTAAAGGTGAATTTCTTGGTTCAAGGTAAGTCCACCTTGAGCTCTTCTACGTGCTACTGACCCTCTTATAGCTTGTGGTTATTCAATTAAACATGATTGGTAAGCTGGAATTGAACAAAATTTTAGTTGAGGACAAAGGATCTCAAAGTTCCGTGAAACAGTGACACTAGGGCAGTTTTGGAAAAATGGGTGTAACATAGCATAGAAAACTTGGAATGGAGTGAGGTTATTGTGTTACAAACTAGACTTAAAGGGCTTTCTAAGGTATAAAAATATTGGCCTAGTTCAAAATGTATAGACCCCAGGACATTTTCCAAATTGACTGAATAATCAGTTCCTTACAGCATGGGAGTGTGATAGTGTTGGCATTTGTATTGGAATTTTGATGGTGGTACGACTGGAATCAAGACCTGATGCCTTCTAATAACTTATTTTTCATTTAATCCAATTTACAAAGGTATAAAGTTTATGATTTTTCATGGACTATAACTTGCGATATGCTAATTTGATTCAAACTGTGGTTGAGAAACTCGTATGAACAGTCTTGCAAGAGTAGTCTTGGTTAATTGGCTATAACTTGGTGTAGAAAACTTAGAATTGCATGATTCATGTTGTGTTAGAAACTGAGATTCATAGGGCTTCAAAATGGTATAGAGTATGATCTTTATTTCTTTGTAAATGAATTCCATAAATTGAGCAAATTGGACTGAAATTTCAATACTATACAAACAGGTTTGTCAAAGAGCCAACTTTAGACATGATTTTGAATCTGTTCTTGTTGGAATTTGTTTAGGTGATCTTCATGAAAGTTGTAGGCCTGTTAAAATATAGTTTTCAACCATATAAGCCACAAGTCCAGATTCTTGGTAACCTAAACCCAGAATTTGATGGATTTGGGCTGGAGCACCAATCTTGCATAATAGGGTTGACAAGCATGCCAAGTTTTGACCCAGTTTTGATCCAGTTTTTGTTGGAATTTTAATTCACTCTCTCCATAAGAATTGTATTCCCTGAAATTTGGTTTCTAATGATGTAAATTTCCAAGTGATCCAAGTTATTTACTGAAAGTTATGCTCAGTTGAAATCAAGTGTTTAGCATGACCGAAACCGAAATGTAGACAACTAATGAACTACTTTGTGACTGAGTTTTGATAGGGTTATAAGTGAAATTAGAATTCTTTGTCTCCATGAAAGGCGCTCCAGATTGAGTCTAGTTTTCATAGATATTGAGTTTGTAAGATTTTGGTGGGATAAGAGTCGAGTTAGGCTTGAGTGTACAAGCTCCTCTTTCAAGATACACTAATTATTATTATTTTCGTTTATTTACCTTGATTTGATGATTAATTAATTTATCTCTAATCAATAGATGAATTGGGTAGTTCAAGGAATGAGCCTTTAAAGAATCCATAAACCTTGATACATCCGTGAGTGTCCATTAACTTACTATGTTTTCCAAACCAAAGAATTCTTTGTTTTACCATATTTCACATGATGAACATGTTTATGTGATATTTGATTATCTATAGATCTAAGATCTAAAATTTGATTGTTTTTAAACATGCTTAACACGTCGATTGTTGTGTAATGGATATGAATTTGATCAATATGCTCGTGTATGTGCTTATGAACCCGAGGTGTACTGTTATCGCACCAGGGAAAATTTGCTATATCTTGGAATGTACTTGTGCATGCTGTGAACCCGGTTGTCATACTAGGGAGGCTTGGGCCCTGCCTTGAGCATGTCTAGCTTTGGTTCGAGCCAGCAAAGGGCCTGGTCATCCAAATTCTGGCTGCCTTGGCTTCTCGGACACTTTCTAACCTGCGAGGAGGATTTCGTAGGCTTTGGAGTGTTTCGAGAGAAATATGTGGGTAATACTCGAGTTTACCAACCGGTGGGATGTGGCCATGGAAATAATGTGTTAACAGGTGCAAAGAAGGGTTCTATATAAACCTATAATGCAAGGCATTGGCATTTGATACGATGTGATAAGCAGCACGAATAAGGCGACATGATTTTGAATAGTATTTGTCCGGACATTGAGCGGTATATTTTGGGCTCGATCTTGAACGGTATTGGACACGATCTTGAGCTTGGCTCGATCTTGGATATTACTTGGCATGATCTTGAGTGGTACTTGACTCGGTCCTGAATGGTACCTGACATGAGCATCTGTATTGTAACACCCTAGAAAATGCACACATAAGATACATTTTTCTCTAATTAGGGTTAAGTGTTAGACCTTGATTTATTACTTGGAAGAGTTCTTGAATTAGTTAGGTTACTTAATTAAAGGTTTCATTAGTAAGCAAGAATACCTAAGTACTAAAGTTAGAATAATTTCATTTGACCATTTAATTTATACTAGTGTTCAAATTTTGATTAGCTTATTTTATTATATTCTAGTCTTTTGATTACTTGAATTTTAGCTCAATTTTACTTGAAAATCTCAATTATTTTCTCACTTTATTTTCTTTTCCCTTGACCGAAAATTCTTCTTTTTCTTTTCTTTTCTTTTGGCCGAAATTTCTCTTCTTTTCTTTGGGCCGAAATTCTTTTCTTTCTTTTTCTTCTTGTGGCCGGTTTTCCTCTTTCTATTTTTGTCCTAATTTGCTTTAATAATTTATGTCTATTTATTGAATATATATAAGTGATAAGAGTTATTAATTTTCACCAATTAAATTAATTCAAGTGGCCATTCTTGCATTAAATGACTAACTATTTACTTTACTCTTGTAAGGATTTAATTGGACCACCATTTTTCCCATCTTTTCTTCTTTTCTTTTTCATTTTCCTAGCCTATTTCTCTCTCTTTTCCTTCTCACTTTGGCCGGCCAAGCCTTTCTTCTTCTTTCCCCATTTTTGCTCTCAAATTTCTTGGACTTTCATCTCTCAAATTGGAACAAATCCACCATAGGAAGTGGACTTCTATCTTTTCTAAGCAAAGTTCTAAGCATATCTAAGGTATTTACCATGAACCTACATTATTAATTTCATGTTGTAATTAGTTTTTATTCAAGTTTAATACCAAGTTCTTGTTAAGATTACTTGAAGAAATTAGTTAGAACTTGATATGTACTTGTTAGATAAAGTGTTCTTGTGGTTAAATAGACTAGTATGTGGTATTGGAACCTTGAAAATTTCATGAAGAACATGTTATTTGGGTGAAAGTTCTTGGAGCTTAATCCTTGAAATTTAGTGAGATTTTGATTGAATTTGAGTTTGGATTGAACTAAGAAGTGGTAGAACTTGATGAATTATGGGTTGGATGATTGAAATCTTGATGAAAAACAAGTTGGAAGGGCCGAAATCTAGGGGAAATAATGCCCAATTTTTGTTAGAAAAACCCTAGAAAAACCCTAGAAAACCCTAAATAAAACCCTAGAATGAAAACCCTAAACCCTAAACCCTAAACCCTAAACCCTAAACCCTAAACCCTAAACCCTAGAAAAAAAAAAAACTAGAATTTAATGGGGTATTTCTTGAAATTTTCTTACTAGATTAATTAGGGTTTAAATTGAGTTTTTCATTAGATTATTTCTTTCAAATTGCAGGATCCAATAGTGAGACCCGACCTTTCTACGAGATATTTTCTTAGGCACCAGGTGAGTGTCTTTATGTGTGCATGATGCATGGAATGTGATAATTTTATTTTGTGACTATTATGCTTAACTTGCAAATATTATGTGAGTACATGTGTTATTTGAGGAAAGATGTGTACTTTATCGCATCTATTCCACAATGTGTTACCGCCTTTATTATTTAAAATGTTATTTGTGTGTGTGAGACTACCGTGACTAACGTCATTGTTATTTCACGGTTAGTCAACCGGGCTGCAAGTGGGAGGACATAAGGTGCTGGGTGTTTTAGGGTGTGATGTTCTTTCCTTTTGAGTTGTGAATCCTCAAAGAGGCCAACTCCGGAATGAACTTTCTTGATTGTGTGTTGGCCCTCCAAGGTTGAGATTCTTCTCCCCCGGATGTGGTAGCTTGTACGGAGGTTATAAGGTGTTTGGCGGTTAGGGCTTGTGATTGATAAAACTGATATGTTCCTTGATAAAGACCTGAGCTATTATCTCGGTCTAAATATCGTGGCGACATGATCAGTACCTGCTCCTCTACGGTTAAGCTTGCTTCCGTAGTTGAGCCCTGTATCCGCCAGTGACTACATGTGAATTAAATTGCTCACTATATTGTTTATTTAATTTATTGATTATTTTTAATGACCTAAATCATGAGTGCTTGGTATGATTGCATGAATTGGACATTCACTGGGCTATTATAGCTCATTCCATTTTATTTGTTTTCCTTTACTCAGGTCAACTGAAAAATTAAAGCTGGATCAACTGGTTTTTGGGTTATTATAAGTGTTTTAGTGTTGTAATAGTCGCATTATGTTAGGCTATTATTGTGAAAAAATTATGTACATTATGACTTGTAACTTTTTGATATGACTTGTATCTTCAAGTTAAATAATAAGAGTTTGTTTTGTAAGGTAATAAGGGGAGTAACGCAGCGGAAAATTTAAAAATTTATTACCTTAGCCATGGAACTCTTTGATGTAATCTATACGATTAAAGGGTGTTTAGCACAAATACCTCAAGCATAGAAGGTTTCTGTGCTTCAAAGGGCAAGATCCTATTCGATGAAGGTGTTGATCTACCATGAAAAGCCCTCCAAGTGTCGAGCCTCCAACGGTATCCACACGAACATGATCTTTAGGAACCTTTGGGCTTGCTTGCCTTGCCTTTTGAGTGCTAGCTCCCTTGAATGATTCATGAAGAACACAAGAAGAAGAAAGAAGTTGAAACCCTAACAATTAGGGTTGGAGGTGTGGCGTTTTTCTTGGAGAGAAAACGCCACCAAGCTCTCAATTTTTCTCTCTCTAAATTTTGTGTTATGTTTCATCAATCATCCAAGAGTCAAGGCATGGACTTATTTATAGATGTAGTATCCTAGTCTTTAAGGAAACAAGAGCAATTGGAAACCAAGAAGGTTTAGGAAGCTTACCTTAAGCTAATCCTATTCCTTTAGGAAACCAATTCCAAAAGGAAACCAAATAGCTTCTTAATTCCTTTTAGGAAACTAATTTCCATCAAGACTTAGAATATTTATAAATAAGTCCTTTAAGTTAATTTATCATATAAATTAACCCCATAAGTATCATATACTTATCTTAATAACAATTTAACCCAAAGACCATGTTCTTATTGTGTGTGACCCATTAGGTTCCATTCACGTTGGCAATAAGTACAAATTATAACTCATTAATTAATTAATTAAGAGCCAGATAAATTAACACTTTAATTTATCATTAATTCTCTAATTAATTAATTTGCACTTATAGATCATGAGTGGCGTCTAGCAATGCATCATGAGCATCCAAGTGAATAGGAAAGTCATATGGTAGACTACACCTATCAATGACAATGTTACCGTGTAATTAATATCCTTTCACCACACTATATCCCAATTAGTCTAAGAGTGTAGTGCGCACTCTTTAAATGACTAATTAATGATTTCTTGTTCCCGAAATACAACTTTCATAAAAGTATAACCTTGAAACTCTTTCAAGTCATACTTTCACTTTTGCGCAAAAGATTCTTTAAGTCATATTTCAACAAGTGGCCAATCCGGGATATACTCTCCTATAATAAGGAGTGGTGAATCCTATATCGATTACTCACTATCTTTCCATGCTTCATGCTATACCCAATCTCTACCGTATGGGCTACTCTTTTACGAGCACCGAGCAATAGAGTCAAAGCATAGCAATCCACACTCAAGATACCATGGTAATCTCAAGTCTAAGGATCACTTACACCATTGCCATTAAGAGTATAATTCATAAGCACTAAGAATAGTAACTCTTGGCGGATCAATCCAATGAACTTGTTCTCTAACAAGCATCCACATACCAGCTTAGGTGTCACACGCCATAGTTGACGAGATCAACTACTACTTACCATAAGTAGAGGCAAAGTATGTGCTAGTCTTCCCATATTAATGATGTCCAATCTCATTAATACTACTGACTAGGGATATTTAAGAATATAACTTAATGTGTAATAAGAGTCTCATCATTGTAACTCTTACAATCTCTTATACACAGTTAATATTCTATGGACTTCATCAAATAAACATAGTAATATAAATAACAAGTATTAAATGACAAAGAAAATGCCACATATATAAGTATAACACGAAATAAGCGTAATAAAAATCCCAAAAACCAACTTGGTTTTAGGGCATATACTAACAAACTCCCACTTGCACTAAAACCAATCACCTATAGGTTTTAGGCCATGAGCATGACTATCATGCCTATTCTAGGACAAGGCCATGGTGAAAGGATTAGTGACTATTTACATTGTGGGAACTTCCTCTATCTTTTCATCATTTGTACCAAACTATTTCCACAAATAGATGGTGGCACGAACCTACACTTTAGGATCATGGATGAGACTTTAGTTCCTTGATTAAGCGATGGCACAATTGTTTCATAAAACAATAGAAGGAACTATTCTTTGTCCAACAAAGAATCCCTTGATCCATAGTAACTTCTAAAGCTACCATGTACTCGCCTTTGTTGTAGAATATGTTGTAGTGTCTATCATAAAACGCTTTTATCCTACTACAGTTCAACGTGAACACCAATTCATCTCATGATTTTCTTATCATCCCTATTGGATTAAAAGTTTGTATCTTTAAATCCACACACTTCCTAAGTGTGATCTCCATAGTCAAGAATAGTCTTTTAGTGCTACTCGAGTACTTAAGAATATTCTTTGATAACCATCTAGTGACACTCACCAGAATTGCTCGTAACACTTAAAGCCAGAAGACATCGAGGTCTCATACATAGGATAGGCATATACAATAGAACCTATTGCAAAAGCATATGGGATCTATTAATGCTATCAACCTCAATAAGTGTCAAAGACACATGTCTCTCGAAAGAGTAATCTCCTATCACATAGGTAAAACCCCTTCTTCGAATTACACTATGCTAAACCCTTTAGCATCTATCCTATGTACTTGGATCTAGTGAGACCAAGCAACCTCTTGGATCTATCTATATAGATCTTAATTTCCAAATTAGAGATTGCCTCTCTTAGATTAAGAAATTCTTGGACAACCATATCTTTATCTTTAAAGTATGTTGTTTCCATCAACGATATGTCATCCTACATATAGTATCAAGAAAATGACAATGCTCCCACTCAACTTTACATTTACACAAAGCTCGTCTTTGTTTTTGAGAAAATCAAACTCTTTGATTATCTTATCAAAACAAATGCTCCAACACCTTGACACTTGCAAGAGTCCACAAATGGACCCTTGGAGCTTGCGTACCCAATGACTATCAATGGAAGTGAAAGGCCCAAGGGATGTATCATATACATACCTTTTAATTCCCGTTAATGGGATGAAGTCTTCATATCCATTTGTCATAGCCATAAAAAGCAGCTATTGCAAGTAAAATCTTAAATGGATTTAAGCATAGTCAATGGTGAAATAGTTTCTTTCAAAGTCCAAGCCTTTGAATTGAATCCTTTTCCCATTAATCTTGCTTTATAGGCAACTACGTTACCATCCATGTCAGTCTTTCTCATAAAGACCTACTTGCACCCTATGGGTTTTATCCGATTAGGTGACTTGAGCAAGGTCTACACCTTGTTCTTGTACATGGAATCCATTTTGGATTTTATGGCATCTTGCCATATCAAGGAGTCTATATTAGACAAAGCCTCTTCGTGACTAGTAAGTTTGTCATCATATATGACTAGTACATTATTGCTCTTGCTAATGAAAAATCTATATATCTCATATGTGAGAAATCTGTATTTCTCAAGAGTATAACGTACTCTACCAGTCTTTTGAAGATTTTGTGTACTTTGAGCTTCCGTTGCGCCTCATCAACATGTGGCATAAGCTCTAGTTCCAACTATTGATCTTTGTCAATTCATGGTTCTTGAACCTTTCAAGTTCTATCTTACTCCCACTGTCTCTTTTAAGAATAACTATTTTTCTAGAAAAAGACATTTCTTGAGACAAACGTTTTACTCAGGGGATTATAGAAGTGGTGTCCATTGTTTTCACAAGGATACCCCATAAATAGACATTTGTCGAAACATGGTTGAGTGTATAGGAGTTGGCATCTAAGACAAGAACCCCTAAAATGAGGTTAGGAATTGTAGTATGGTTCATCATAGTTTGCACCATATCTCATAGGGTACAACTTCTCCTCTTTCACACATCATCAACAATGGTGTGTCAAGTGGAGACATTGACAAAGAATCACATTCTTCTTTAATTATTTTGAAACACTTGACATTGAGTATTATCCACATAGGTCAAATCTTACTCTTGTCAACTTGTTTTTCTTACTTCAACTTTAATGACTTTGAACATTTCAAAGGCCATGAATGCGTGTATCATATGATACACATAATCATATCCCATATGATCATCCATGAAAGTGATGAAGTATGATAAACATCCTCTAGCATGGATCGACATTGAGCTAAAAACATCTATATGTTAACGTTCTATGAGGATCACTAGCACATTCACCTTTTTCAAATAAAAGGTGTTTTGGTCATCTTTCAAAGTAAATGAGAATCACATGTCTCAAACGATTCATAATTGAATGAGTCCAAGTACACAACTATTATGTAATTTGGAAGTGCGTTTCTCATTCACATGACCAAGTCTATAATGCCAGAAGGATAGTTGTTTCAAAATATAGAGATTTTGTCTATGTTTGAGAATGGACTTATCAAGGTCTAAGATTTGTAAAACTGTTGTTTTTAGTGATCTAATACCACAAAGAACACCATTACGTAAAAGAACAGTATATATTCTCTTTTGTAATGGTAAATCTTTTCACATTTAATGTGAATTGATTTCATGTTCTATTGTATGTATCACAACATAATAACAATGTTTTAAATTCTAGAACAAACCCAGTTGGTAAAGAGTGTATAAGTCTCTACAACGAGTGTAGCAACTCTTGCTCCATTCATCTCATGTAGTTTGACTTTCTCCTTACTTATTATCTACCATGCTTTAAGACCTTGCACATTTTTGCAAATATGGGATCTAAATCCAGTATCTTATACCCAATGGTCTTAATTAGTAGATAAATTTATCTCAAACATAAACGTACTTAGAAGTAGAAGCCTTACTTCGCCTCTTCAACTTCTTAGTATTGAAACGAGCCTTACAATTCCCTTTCCAATAGAATTGGAAACATGTGCCCTTAGACTTGTCCATTTTGATCACACCTTTAAGCTTTGTCATAGCTACTATGGTCTTCTTAAGACTATGCTTGGGTTTCCCCTTGACAAGCAATAAAGTGCCCCTTTCTTCCTTGATAGACTACTCTTTAGATATCTCAGATCTAATGGTCCTAGATTGTGTATCAACAACTCTTTGAGATGCCACAATCACAGACAAAAAGATCTATCAATTTGTGCTACTTTTATAGCTTAGGAATTATAGATGACATTATGATATAAGTAGCAATATCATTATCATCTTTTATGCATCTTGTATGCACATTGTTTCCTAACTATAATTGTCACTATGGGACAAGTGGAAGTGGGTATCAACGACATAGCCAATTGTGCTTAAGAACTATTCTCAAGTCTTTACACTAGTCCAAGTAAATCGTATATGTATGGAGATATAGGGTGATAAGTGTGTTCATGTGTACATGTATTCTACAACAAGTGAAAAGATAGTACAAGTATTTGTTTCATGTTATAATTGCAAACCAAAAATGTGGGCTTCGAATTTATTTGGTTTGCTCCCACTATTTTACTTCAAATCAATAACCCTCAATCTATTGATTCGGGAATCCGTTGGAAATTCCTAGTGGGCTAGGATCCCATCTAATTAACTTTGGGTTTGACGGAGGCCAATGCCCCAAAGGTAACTTCGATTAGGTAGATAACTTTTATCAATCACAACTCTTGTGACTCCTAGATTGTTGGGTATCAACTCTTGATATTCACATCTTATGTGTTTCCCAACATTGCCTCAAAAATATCATAACATTGACGGAGGCCAAACTCGTTATGTATTTTTGTTAAGTCATACCCATTATTTAGAGATCACATCTCATAGCAAGAACATATTCCGAGTAAGGTGACCTTGACGGAGGCCAACGTGTCAACACTTAATAGGAACTCTTCGTTTTTGCTATAATAATGGAAGGCAACTTATATATATTGACTTAATATTGCCTCAAAAACACCATAGCCTTGATGGAAACCAACAAATTAAGCATTTTTGTTAAGTCAGACCCATTATTTGGAGATCATATCTCATAGTAAAAAAACATGCTCTAGGTAAGGTGACCTTGACGGAGGCCAACGTGTCAACACTTAGCAAGAACTATGATTTTTTACTAGTAATAATGGAAGGCAAGTGACTTAATATTTTATTTGAGGGATTTTTATTTTAATTATACAATATATAGTCTCATCATAGCATGTAATTAAAATATATCGACATATAAAATAAAAACATGCACAATAAACCGTGGATGATTATGGACTTACTAAGATATTTTCCTCGAGCCTTAAGGAAAATATATGGTCAAATTCCTAAGGGATGTGATCAACTCCTTGATGCATTCCTTGGGAGGTCTTCAACTCTTGATGAGCCTCCATGGTTGCTCCTAGGTTCCATCTCCATCTTCTTTGTACATTACACATGTAATTCTATTCTAAACAATTTAGAAAATTAAAACCTAACTCTAACCTACACATTGTACATTACATGTATTGACTAAGAAACCTCGAGTTACATTCGAGGGGAGTTAGGTGAGAAGAGAATTACATGAGAATAATAGAGAAGGCAGGACACGCAGGCCCTATTTTAAAAACCAATACAATGCCAACCATCAAAATTGATAAAAATTCAACCATTCAATCACATTGGTCATAGTCCATAATCATCCACCATGCCATCATAATATTTAACAATTAAATAAATTACTTTATTTAATTCTAGTCATAAATCACATGGTCTAATTTAATTAGATTAATATTCTTGAATTTATTTGTCTCAAAAATAAAGTTATAGAAGGTGTAGGTTTCCAAAATTTAACTTTCCAAATATTAACAATTAAAATTGGAAAGTGTTTTATAGAGAAAATTCCAAAAATTCGCGTTTTCCAAAAAATTAGGAAAAATCCCGCTAGAACTCTGCTAGCAAACCGTGGGACAAACCGTGCGCGGGTTCATCCGCGGTTTACAAACCGTGGGACAAACCGTGCGCGGTTTCATCCGCGGTTTGTTGACAGAACATACGAGTTTTTAACCGTGGGTAAAAACGCGCGCGAGTTTTCGCGCGGTTTGTGTCCAGAAAATACGATCTTTGAAATTCTTTGGTCTTTTTCAAAACTCTTTTGAATCAAAACATGTTAAAACCCTTTTAGCACGTAAAAATAATTTAGAAACCTTGAATACAACCATAAGAACTCATCTTAATTATTTAAAACACTTTTAAACAATTAAGAACTTATCTTAAAAATCAAACTCTTGATTTTTCTAAAACAATTTTGAGACAAATTTCATCAAGAACAAACCATCCATATTTATGACAATTAAATAAACATAAATCATATAGATATAATCAAAGTAGGCTCTGATACCACTGTAAGGTAATAAGGGGAGTAACGCAGCGGAAAATTTAAAAATTTATTACCTTAGCCATGGATCTCTTTGATGTAATCTATACGATTAAAGGGTGTTTAGCACAAATACCTCAAGCATAGAAGGTTTCTATGCTTCAAAGGGCAAGATCCTATTCGATGAAGGTGTTGATCTACCATGAAAAGCCCTCCAAGTGTCGAGCCTCCAACGGTATCCACACGAACATGATCTTTAGGAACCTTTGGGCTTGCTTGCCTTGCCTTTTGAGTGCTAGCTCCCTTGAATGATTCATGAAGAACACAAGAAGAAGAAAGAAGTTGAAACCCTAACAATTAGGGATGGAGGTGTGGCGTTTTTCTTGGAGAGAAAAACGCCACCAAGCTCTCAATTTTTCTCTCTCTAAATTTTGTGTTATGTTTCATCAATCATCCAAGAGTCAAGGCATGGACTTATTTATAGATGTAGTATCCTAGTCTTTAAGGAAACAAGAGCAATTGGAAACCAAGAAGGTTTAGGAAGCTTACCTTAAGCTAATCCTATTCCTTTAGGAAACCAATTCCAAAAGGAAACCAAATAGCTTCTTAATTCCTTTTAGGAAACTAATTTCCATCAAGACTTAGAATATTTATAATTAAGTCCTTTAAGTTAATTTATCACTATAAATTAACCCCATAAGTATCATATACTTATCTTAATAACAATTTAACCCAAAGACCATGTTCTTATTGTGTGTGACCCATTAGGTTCCATTCACGTTGGCAATAAGTACAAATTATAACTCATTAATTAATTAATTAAGAGCCAGATAAATTAACACTTTAATTTATCATTAATTCACTAATTAATTAATTTGCACTTATAGATCATGAGTGGCGTCTAGCAATGCATCATGACCATCCAAGTGAATAGGAAAGTCATATGGTAGACTACACCTATCAATGACAATGTTACCGTGTAATTAATATCCTTTCACCACACTATATCCCAATTAGTCTAAGAGTGTAGTGCGCACTCTTTAAATGACTAATTAATGATTTCTTGTTCCCGAAATATAACTTTCATAAAAGTATAACCTTGAAACTCTTTCAAGTCATACTTTCACTTTTGCGCAAAAGATTCTTTAAGTCATATTTCAACAAGTGGCCAATCCGGGATATACTCTCCTATAATAAGGAGTGGTGAATCCTATATCGATTACTCACTATCCTTCCATGCTTCATACTATACCCAATCTCTACCGTATGGGCTACTCTTTTACGAGCACCGAGCAATAGAGTCAAAGCATAGCAATCCACACTCAAGATACCATGGTAATCTCAAGTCTAAGGATCACTTACACCATTGCCATTAAGAGTATAATTCATAAGCACTAAGAATAGTAACTCTTGGCGGATCAATCCAATGAACTTGTTCTCTAACAAGCATCCACATACCAGCTTAGGTGTCACACGCCATAGTTGACGAGATCAACTACTACTTACCATAAGTAGAGGCAAAGTATGTGCTAGTCTTCCCATATTAATGATGTCCAATCTCATTAATACTATGACTAGGGATATTTAAGAATATAACTTAATGTGTAATAAGAGTCTCATCATTGTAACTCTTACAATCTCTTATACACAGTTAATATTCTATGGACTTCATCAAATAAAATAGTAATATAAATAACAAGTATTAAATGACAAAGAAAATGCCACATATATAAGTATAACACGAAATAAGCGTAATAAAAATCCCAAAAAACCAACTTGGTTTTAGGGCATATACTAACATGTTTTATTTTATTCCATGTCACTTCATGTTATTTTATTTTAAGTTAAGTACGTTTGAATTTTCATGTGAGTGCGTGCATCGAGCCCTGGCGAGAGCTAGGCAGGCAGTCCGCTAAGCCCTTTGGTGCGCCTCTGGGCAAGGTGGGGCTGTCACAGGTGGTATCAGAGTTTAGGCTTGAATCCTAACCTTAGTGCTAGCCTTGTCTGGGGTGTCGGGTAGGAAATTTGGGTTGAGTCGGTTACGCTTGGGCCTGATCAACCTGAGTGTGAGAGATAAGATCCGAATTTCCGTACCTAGGCACTATTGTGTATATGCTTGAGGTTGTGTTTAGATTACTTTTAAGATTAATATTTGAGTGTGATATTTAAGTATTATTTATTATTAAGTATTTGTGGGATAGACCTAATTAATTTATTATTTAAACCTGTAGGTATGTCAGAGAGTGATAGGATTGAGGCACCATCGCCATCGATTGCAGCGCCGGTGCAGCGTGAGCATCGCCGGAGACCCATTGTCCGGTTTCGTGAGGGACCGGGGCACCCTTACCGCACCTTTTCACCTGCCCGACGAGTCCGACCTGCCTGCGGATGTTGGAGGACCTATTCATACCCCGACTATGTTGTGCTTTCGCTGATAGAGGATAGTAGGCGAGTGGGGGGTGACAGTGAGATTGCCCGAGGCCGTGTACATGAGTTGAGAGAGACGATTAGGGCTCAGGCCCAGAGGATTCGTGAGTTAGAGACTGCTGTTCAGGAAGAGCAGCAGAGGACGGATGCCTACCGCGAGCAGTGCCAGGAGATACATGGTCGTCTCTCACGTGTGGTACAGCATGTCCGGGACCACGGGGGACGACTCGTGGATGAGAGTGGTCTATTGGTAGGCCATGTACTGGATGAGGTGCGCGATGTGGCTCCGCACCTAGGGCCAGGACAGGCAGCGCCTCCACCTCCTGGGGCCGAGGGTGCTCCTGGGGGTGAGCGAGACATAGGTGTGAGCTCTGCTGGATCGGTTCGGTTGGGTTAGGTTTTAGATTGGACCTTTGGATGGAGTTATGTACTAAAGCTTATGTTAGTTTTGTTATGTTTATATGTATGACCTGTTTTGTATCTGACTTTTGAGATGTGTAAATTGAACTACTTGTATAAATATGTGTGATCTTGTTAACATGAAACTTGACTTCCATGCTCATCTTGAATTTGTGCATTTTATGTTTTATCTCGATATTTATTGTGTAGATATTAAAAAAATACAATTATTCATGTTATTTTAGTATATTAAATCATGAGTGGGCGTGGTCGCGGTCGAGGACGTCCCCGTCGTCAAGACCGGGATGAAGCTGCCTCTTCTAGTATAAATCCACCTACGGGGGCTGACCCAATGATTGCGGTTTTGAACCGAATGACCGACGTTTTAACTCAATTGGGAACTCGGCAGAACCCAGCGGCGGAAGTTGGTGGCCCCCACAGAAACCCGGCAGTAGGGGAAGATGTAGCCCTCGAACGATTCCAAAAATTTAACCCCCCTAAGTTTAACGGCAGTCCAAAACCAGAAATTGCTGAAAAATGGTTAGAGGACATTGAGAAGATTTTTACTGCCTTGAAGTACCCAGATGAACGGCAGGTGACTTTTGCCGTGTTTCAATTGGAAGGGGCTGCCACCCCTTGGTGGAATTTGATCAACGCCAAGTGGGAGAGACATCAGACACCAAGGACGTGGAGCAACTTTACCAAGGAGTTTAAAGAGAAATATATTCCCGTGCGAGTGCAAGAAAAGCGGGAAGACGAATTTCTGAAGTTGAGGCAGGGGTTGTTGTCCGTAGCTGAGTATGAAGCTCAATTTACGAAATTATCTCGATATGCTCCAGAACTCGTAGCCACTGAGCGGCGGCGGAAGAGGAGATTTATTCAAGGGTTGAATTTGGAGATCCAGGATGCTCTCGCAGCTGCCACCATTGAAACGTACGAAGATGCCGTGGAAAAAGCACAGCAGGTGGAGGAAACCAAGTCTCTGGTCCGCACTGTGAAAGCAAGAAAACGGGGAAATACCAGTGATGCTCGCCCTTCAATTGGAAGCGCTCCAGCCCCTAAGACGGGACGGGGAATGGGAGGAATGAGAATTGGACAAGGTGCCCCGTTCGGTAGATCAAGAGGTGCTCCGGTGGGAAGGGCTCCTCCAAGAAGTGAACAAAAAGAAGATATTCAAAAGGAAAAACAGTCGTCAGCTGCTTCTGGTGCTTGTGGATACTGTGGCAAAGGTAACCACACTGAGGATAATTGCTGGAGAAAGAATCGAAAATGTTTGCTTTGCGGCAGTGGCGAGCACCGAATAAATCAATGTCCCAGACAAACCACCAGTGGACCGAGCACTGCTCAATCTGGACCCAAGGAGATCCAGCAAGCTAGGGAGAGCGGGAATAAACGAAAAGTGCCGGCTCGTGTGTATGCCCTTGATAAGCAGGATGCCCGGGAATCACCGGCGGTAATTGAAGGTATGATTCTTGTTTTTCATCGTCTGGCTAAATTACTAGTAGACCCTGGATCCACTCATTCCTTTGTGAATTCTCAATTTATGACTGCTTTAGAGATTCAACCTGTTAAGTTATCTTATGAATTGGAAGTAAGGACTCCGACTGGGGACCATTGTCTGATAACTAATCTTGTTTATCAAGATTGTGAACTTCGGATAGGAGAAAGGAAATTGTTGACAGATCTCATAGCTTTACCTATTCGGGGTTATGATGTAATATTAGGCATGGATTGTTTAACCCGGTATAGTGCTCAACTGAATTGTGGGACGAAAGTGGTGGATTTTACCATACCGGGGGAACCTATTTTAAGATTGGATGTTAATAAAACCCTAGCTTCCTCAAATCTTCTTTCGGCCATGCAAGCTAGGAAATTAATGTTTCGAGGGGCAGTCGGATTCCTTGCTTATTTAATTAATACACCTGAGGATAAAGTAAGACTTGAGGATGTGCCGGTGGTAAAAGAATTTCCCGATGTTTTTCCCGAAGAATTAAGCTCTCTACCTCCGGAGAGAGAAGTGGAATTCAAAATAGAATTGGTACCAGGGGTATCGCCACTATCTAGAACTCCCTACCGCATGTCCCCAGCCGAACTTAAAGAACTTAAGGTTCAACTCCAGGATTTGTTGGAGAGAGGATTTGTCAAGCCGAGTGTATCACCATGGGGAGCCCCAGTATTATTTGTAAGGAAGAAGGATGGTACTCTTAGGCTGTGCATTGATTATCGAGGGTTAAATAGTGTTACTATAAAGAATAAGTATCCTTTACCTCAAATTGACGAACTGTTTGATCAACTGGAGGGAGCGGTGATCTTTTCTAAGATAGACCTTCGGCAAGGATATTATCAATTGAAGATTAAAGAGGAAGATGTGCCTAAAACTGCATTTAACTCTCGATATGGGCACTATGAATTTGTAGTGATGCCATTTGGGTTAACGAATGCCCCGGCGGCTTTTATGGATTTAATGCACCGGGTTTTCAGACCCTACTTAGACCAGTTTGTAGTGGTCTTTATTGATGATATTTTGATCTTTTCAAGGTCCCGGGGAGAGCATGAGCACCACTTGAGGGTAGTACTACAAACCTTGCGGGATAATAAGTTGTATGCCAAGTTTAGTAAGTGCGAATTTTGGAAAGACCAAGTGTCATTCTTGGGTCATGTTATTTCGGGAGAAGGTTTAGCAGTAGATCCATCCAAAGTAGAAGCCGTGGTTAGTTGGAAACAACCCGAGAATCCCACCGAAGTTCGTAGTTTCTTGGGTTTAGCTGGCTATTATCGGCGATTCATTAAAGATTTTTCAAAGATAGCCACACCACTCACTGCTTTGACTCAGAAAAATGTTAAGTTCATTTGGGATGGACGGTGTGAGCAAAGTTTCATTGAGCTTAAGAAGCGACTGACATCTGCCCCAGTGCTAGCATTGCCCAATGGAAAAGAGACCTTCAGGGTGTACACTGATGCTTCACGGGAAGGCTTAGGAGGTGTGTTGATGCAAGGGAAACAAGTGGTGGCCTATGCTTCCCGTAAGTTAAAAACTCATGAGAGGAATTATCCCACACATGACCTAGAGTTAGCTGCTGTGGTTTTCGCACTCAAGAAATGGAGGCATTATTTGTATGGGGTCACCTTTGAGGTGTATACCGATCACAAGAGTTTGAAATATTTATTTTCTCAGAAAGAGCTAAATTTACGACAACGTAGGTGGGTGGAGTTATTGGAGGATTACGACTGCACTATTAATTATCACCCGGGTAAAGCTAACGTTGTTGCAGATGCTTTAAGTAGGAAGGTGCAACTGGCTAGTTTGGCCGTTCATGAATGGGATTTATTGGAGCGAGTGAGTGAGAGCAATCCAAGAATAGTTGGCTCTAAAGTGATATGTGGAAATGTAAGTGTAAGATCTGAATTGTTGGGACAAATCCAAGAAGCTCAAGGCAAGGATCTCGCGTTACAGAAAAGGATAGAGAAAGCCAAAGAAGGGACCATACCTGAGTATACTGTAGGACCGGAGGGACTGTTGAGATTCCGAAATCGAATCTTCATCCCAAGAGACGAAGAGTTGAAGAGGGTGATCCTGGATGAAGCCCATCGGTCCAAGTACACTGTGCACCCGGGGAGTACAAAAATGTACCAAGATCTGAAGAAACTCTATTGCTGGGATAATATGAAGAGGGAAATAGCGGAATATGTGCAAACCTGTCCTACGTGTCAGCAGGTAAAAGCCGAACATCAGAGACCATCAGGACTATTACAACCTTTAGAAATCCCAGAGTGGAAGTGGGAGCACATCACCATGGATTTCGTTTCCGGGTTACCGAGAACTCAAAGAGGACATGACGCAAGTTTGGGTAATTGTCGATCGCCTAACTAAATCCGCCCATTTTCTTCCTATGAACATGACTTATCCGTTGGAAAAACTTGCTCGTATGTTCATTGATGAAGTAGTGAGACTGCATGGGATTCCAGTTAGTATTGTTTCAGACCGAGATCCTCGGTTTACTTCCCGACTGTGGGGACAAATGCACGAAGCTTTGGGAACGAAGTTGAACTTTAGCACGGCTTACCATCCCCAGACCGATGGTCAATCCGAACGGGTAATCCAAATTTTAGAAGATATGCTGCGGGCGAGTGTGATGGATTTTGGTAGCAACTGGGATCAACATGTGACCTTAATTGAGTTTGCTTACAACAATAGCTACCAATCCTCGATCCAGATGGCTCCGTTTGAAGCATTGTACGGGAGAAGATGCAGAACACCTGGCTATTGGGATGAAGTGGGCGAGCGAAAGGTGTTAGGTCCGGAAAAAGTACCCTGGATAGAAGAAGCTTATGAAAAGGTCAA
Organism: Mitragyna speciosa; assembly: GCA_024721245.1. Taxonomy (NCBI): domain Eukaryota; kingdom Viridiplantae; phylum Streptophyta; class Magnoliopsida; order Gentianales; family Rubiaceae; genus Mitragyna; species Mitragyna speciosa. The sequence continues at coordinate 13,972,616 of CM045558.1, read as the reverse complement.
GTTAATACAACAACGACTTCAAACTGCTCAAAGTCGACAGAAAAGTTATGCTGATACTAGAAGAAAAGAGCTGGAGTTCGAGGTTGGAGATGAAGTATTTCTCAAGATTTCTTCATTTAAAGGTGGCATCCAATTTGGGAAAAAGAAGAAGCTTCAACCAAGATACATGGGACCGTTCAAAATCGTGAAACGTATCGGAAAGGTTGCTTACCAATTGGATCTACCTTCAAAGCTATCTAAAATGCATAATGTTTTCCATGTGTCGGTCTTGAAAAAATATCATCCGGACCCAAGGCACGTGCTTCAACCTGACGAAATTGAGCTTGACGAAACCTTGACCTACGAAGAGCAACCAGTTCAAATTCTGGATCGTAAAGTCAAAGAACTAAGGAACAAACAAATTCCTCTTGTCAAGATCCTGTGGAAGCATCATGACTTGGAAGAAGCCACGTGGGAAACAGAAGAAGAGATGCGGCGAAATTATCCTGAGCTCTTCGAGAATCCAGGTAGAATTTCGAGGACGAAATTCTTTTAAGGGGGGGAGGATGTAACACCCTAGAAAATGCACACATAAGATACATTTTTCTCTAATTAGGGTTAAGTGTTAGACCTTGATTTATTACTTGGAAGAGTTCTTGAATTAGTTAGGTTACTTAATTAAAGGTTTCATTAGTAAGCAAGAATACCTAAGTACTAAAGTTAGAATAATTTCATTTGACCATTTAATTTATACTAGTGTTCAAATTTTGATTAGCTTATTTTATTATATTCTAGTCTTTTGATTACTTGAATTTTAGCTCAATTTTACTTGAAAATCTCAATTATTTTCTCACTTTATTTTCTTTTCCCTTGACCGAAAATTCTTCTTTTTCTTTTCTTTTCTTTTGGCCGAAATTTCTCTTCTTTTCTTTGGGCCGAAATTCTTTTCTTTCTTTTTCTTCTTGTGGCCGGTTTTCCTCTTTCTATTTTTGTCCTAATTTGCTTTAATAATTTATGTCTATTTATTGAATATATATAAGTGATAAGAGTTATTAATTTTCACCAATTAAATTAATCAAGTGGCCATTCTTGCATTAAATGACTAACTATTTACTTTACTCTTGTAAGGATTTAATTGGACCACCATTTTTCCCATCTTTTCTTCTTTTCTTTTTCATTTTCCTAGCCTATTTCTCTCTCTTTTCCTTCTCACTTTGGCCGGCCAAGCCTTTCTTCTTCTTTCCCCATTTTTGCTCTCAAATTTCTTGGACTTTCATCTCTCAAATTGGAACAAATCCACCATAGGAAGTGGACTTCTATCTTTTCTAAGCAAAATTCTAAGCATATCTAAGGTATTTACCATGAACCTACATTATTAATTTCATGTTTTAATTAGTTTTTATTCAAGTTTAATACCAAGTTCTTGTTAAGATTACTTGAAGAAATTAGTTAGAACTTGATATGTACTTGTTAGATAAAGTGTTCTTGTGGTTAAATAGACTAGTATGTGGTATTGGAACCTTGAAATTTCATGAAGAACATGTTATTTGGGTGAAAGTTCTTGGAGCTTAATCCTTGAAATTTAGTGAGATTTTGATTGAATTTGAGTTTGGATTGAACTAAGAAGTGGTAGAACTTGATGAATTATGGGTTGGATGATTGAAATCTTGATGAAAAACAAGTTTGGAAGGGCCGAAATCTAGGGGAAATAATGCCCAATTTTTGTTAGAAAAACCCTAGAAAACCCTAGAAAACCCTAAATAAAACCCTAGAATGAAAACCCTAAACCCTAAACCCTAAACCCTAAACCCTAAACCCTAAACCCTAGAAAAAAAAAAAAACTAGAATTTAATGGGGTATTTCTTGAAATTTTCTTACTAGATTAATTAGGGTTTAAATTGAGTTTTTCATTAGATTATTTCTTTCAAATTGCAGGATCCAATAGTGAGACCCGACCTTTCTACGAGATATTTTCTTAGGCACCAGGTGAGTGTCTTTATGTGTGCATGATGCATGGAATGTGATAATTTTATTTTGTGACTATTATGCTTAACTTGCAAATATTATGTGAGTACATGTGTTATTTGAGGAAAGATGTGTACTTTATCGCATCTATTCCACAATGTGTTACCGCCTTTATTATTTAAAATGTTATTTGTGTGTGTGAGACTACCGTGACTAACGTCACTGTTATTTCACGGTTAGTCAACCGGGCTGCAAGTGGGAGGACATAAGGTGCTGGGTGTTTTAGGGTGTGATGTTCTTTCCTTTTGAGTTGTGAATCCTCAAAGAGGCCAACTCCGGAATGAACTTTCTTGATTGTGTGTTGGCCTCTCCAGGGTTGAGATTCTTCTCCCCCGGATGTGGTAGCTTGTACGGAGGTTATAAGGTGTTTGGCGGTTAGGGCTTGTGATTGATAAAACTGATATGTTCCTTGATAAAGACCTGAGCTATTATCTCGGTCTAAATATCGTGGCTGACATGATCAGTACCTGCTCCTCTACGGTTAAGCTTGCTTCCGTAGTTGAGCCCTGTATCCGCCAGTGACTACATGTGAATTAAATTGCTCATATATTGTTTATTTAATTTATTGATTTTTTTTATGACCTAAATCATGAGTGCTTGGTATGATTGCATGAATTGGACATTCACTGGGCTATTATAGCTCATTCCATTTTATTTGTTTTCCTTTACTCAGGTCAACTGAAAAATTAAAGCTGGATCAACTGGTTTTTGGGTTATTATAAGTGTTTTAGTGTTGTAATAGTCGCATTATGTTAGGCTATTATTGTGAAAAAATTATGTACATTATGACTTGTAACTTTTTGATATGACTTGTATCTTCAAGTTAAATAATAAGAGTTTGTTTTATTTTATTCCATGTCACTTCATGTTATTTTATTTTAAGTTAAGTACGTTTGAATTTTCATGTGAGTGCGTGCATCGAGCCCTAGGCGAGAGCTAGGCAGGCAGTCCGCTAAGCCCTTTGGTGCGCCTCTGGGCAAGGTGGGGCTGTCACATGTATCCTTCCTTGTGTACTTGCTAAATTTGTTATTATCTGATCTGGATAAGTTAGTTGTGACTTTTGTGTGTTACCTCATTTTAAAATGAATATTTTGACAATGTATTTGAAATAGTTTTATAAATGGACCTCATTGGGCTTTTAGTTTACTTTTTTGAAATTTGTTTTCCTTACAAGTTCTTCATCCATGGGTAAAGGGCAGATAGTGACTAGAAAGGGTTCTTATTATTTAGAATTTCTATTAATTGGATGTATTTTGGGCTAGATAGTCCAAACAAGATAAACTTTTTTTTAAGACCTGTGTAAATTTGAAGGTTTAATCATATATCTTATAAATGACTACTTGTGTTCGAATCCTGGCGCAAGCCAAGCAGGCGTTCCGATCTAGGTTTTGGGGCGGACTCAGGTTGGGGGCGTCACAGTAAATGCCTTTTGAAAAATGATTTTTACGATTTTTCTCAAACTTTTTTTTATCTAAATCATGTGAAAACCCTTTTAACACAAAAATTTGATTTAGAAACCATAAATACAACCTTAATAACACATCTTAATTATTTAAAACACTTTTAAACTATTAAGAACTTATCTTAAAAATCAAACTCTTGATTTTTCCAAAACAATTTTGAGACAAAATTCATCAAGAACAAACCATCCATATTTATGACAATAAAATAAATACAAATCATATAGATATAATCAAAGTAGGCTCTAATATCACTTTAAGGTAATAAGGGGAGTAACGCAGTGGATAATTTAAAAATTTATTACCTTAGCCATGGATCCCTTTGATATTATTTATATGATTAAAGGGTGTATAGCATAAATACCTCAAGCATAGAAGGTTTCTATGCTTCAAAGGGCAAGATCCTATTCGATGAAGGTGTTGATCTACCATGAAAAGCCTTCCAAGTGTCGAGCCTCCAACGGTATCCACACGAACATGATCTTTAGGATCTTTTGGGCTTGCTTACCTTGCCTTTTGAGTGCCAGCTCCCTTGAATGATTATGAAGAACACAAGAAGAGAGAGTAGAAGATAAAATCCTAACTATTATGACAAAGAGAAAGTGGCGTTTTCTTGGAGAAGAAAAATCGCCACCTCCCTCTCAATTTTTCTCTCTCTAAATTTTGTATTGTGTTTCATCAATCATTCAAGAGTCAAGGCATTGACTTATTTATAGATGTAGTATCCTAGTCTTTAAGGAAATAAGAGCAATTGGAAACCAAGAAGGTTTAGAAAGCTTACCTTAAGCTAATCTTATTCCTTTAGGAAACCTATTCTAAAAGGAAACCAATTAGCTTCTTAATTTCTTTTAGGGAACTAATTTCCAGCAAGACTTAGAATATTTATAAATAAGTCCTTTAATTTATTTTATCACATAAATTAACCCCATAAATATCTTATACTTATCTTAATAACAATTTAATTCAATGATCATGTTCTTATTGTGTGTGACCCATTAGGTTCTATTCACGTTGGCAATAAATACAAATTATAACTCATTAATTAATTAATTAAGAGCTAGATAAATTAAACACTTTAATTTATCATTAATTCACTAATTAATTAATTTGCACTTATATATCATGAGTGGCGTCTAGCAATGCATTTTGATCACTCAAGTGAATAGGAAAGTCATATGGTAGACTACACCTATCAATGACAATGTTACCATGTAATTAATATCCTTTCACCACACTATATCGCAATTAGTCTAAGAGTGTAGTGCGCACTATTTAAATGACTAATTAATGATTTCTTGTTTCTGAAATATAACTTTTCATAAAAGCATAACCTTGAAACACTTTCAATTTATACTTTCACTTTTGCGCAAAAGTTTCCTTAAGTTATATTTCAACAAGTGGCCAATCCGAGATATACTCTCCTTTAATAAGGGGCGGCGAATCCTATATCAATTACTCACTATCCTTCCATACTTTATACTAGACCCGATCTCTATTGTATGGGTTACTCTTTTATGAGCACCGAGCAATAGAGTCAAAGTATAGCAATCCACACTCAAGATACCATGGTAATCTCACGTCTAAGGATCGCTTACACCATTGCCATTAAGAGTACAATTCATTGGCACTATGAATAATTACTCTTGGCAAATCAATCCAATAAACTTGTTCTCTAGCAAACATCCACATACTAGCTTAGGTGTCACACACCATAGTTGACGAGATCAACTACTACTTACCATAAGATAGAGGCAAAGTATGTGCTAGTCTTTCCATATTAATGATGTCCAATCTCATTAATACTACGGCTAGGGATATTTAAGAAGATAACTTAATGTGTAATAAGAGTCTCATGATTGTAACTCTTACAATCTCTTATACACAGTTAATATTCTATCGACTTTATCAAATAAATAAGTAATATAAATAACAAGTATTAAATGGCAAAGAAAATGCCACATATATAAGTCTAATACGAAATAAGCGTAATATAAAAATTTCAAAAGCTGACTTAGTTTTACGACACACACTAACACCAAAATCACCCAAAACTAGTCTCTCAAACTCCACCATCGCACCACTAATTACAGCCCACAACTAGCCATCAAAAAACCCTAAGAATAGCACACAATCAACCCTCAAACATTCTCAAATTGCCACCCAAAAGGCATCCAAACCAGTGTCAAAAAAAAAAATAGAGTCATCAGCCACCACCAGCAGCCCCATCGTCGAACCATCATCTTTATCATCTCCACCATCTTACACAACCACTAACAACACTACCCCTACCTCAGGTGAAGTTTTTGTTTTCCCACATATATTATTTAATCAACAAGATCTAGTTGATTTGTGAAGTATTTGGATGTTTATTCGTAGTTTTGGAAGATTAGAGTTGATCTAGTGAAATTTTGAGGTTGATAATAGCATTTGGAATTTGATTCTGGGGGTTCTCGATAACCATTTGAGAGTTTGGTTTCTTTTGTTATAATTTCCACATTTAATTTTTTGGTTGAGAAGAATGATTTGTGCACTTGAAGGATTTGAATATTGATTTGGGTGCAATGGGTCCTTGGTATTTCATTCGGTTTTGATTTTTTTTTTTGTCAAAAGTATTTCATTCAGTTTTGATGTCTTTTATTTTTCAGTTTAGTTGTTTTGGTTTCTTTTGTTTGTTTGTCCCGTTTTGTTTCTTTTGGTTTGGTGTTTGTTAAGTTAATTAACTTAAATAATTCAACTAATTCGGTTAATCAATTTAATTTTTTTTTAAATTTAGTTTTAGCATGTTTTATTTTTGGGTTATTTTATTATATAAGAATGGGTATTTCATGCTGGTCCCTTAGGCTTTGGTTTTATCACCATGTCCCTCAAAACTGTATACTTTTTCCAGTTAAGTCCTTAATATTCGTAAATTGACCCCCACGTCTTTATTTCATTTTAATTAAATGCTGGAATTTTTATTTTACCTCCCCATGTTTGCTATAATTTCAATTTCACCCCTCAATTTGCTCAACTTTACATTCTTTTCCCATTTAGGTTACTATAGTTTATAATTTTACCCCTAGTTTGATATGACTTATGTTTCACCCTGATTTGTTTGTATTTTCATTCTTTATGTCTTATTTATTTAAATTGTTTAAAATTGTGGTACCTTGACATGTGTTCTAATTTTGTTAGTATTTCCATCGGATCTTAAAAAAGGGAGGTACCTCTATTATTTCAATTCTCCTCTACATACTCTTATGTGTTCATTGTGTGTTCTTATGTGTTGCATTGTTCTATTTATTCTGTGAGTATTGGTTAGTTTTATGCTTGTTTATTGATTTATTTTTAATTTTTAATTATTCAGGTGAATGTAATAGATAGATCATTTGTTTATTTTATTTTTTTAGCAAAAATTTGTATTTAGTTAGGCAATTTGTAATAGATAGGTTAGATATGCTGTTTTAATTTTATTTTCTTTTTTCCCATTAAATTGTATTAGGTTCCCCCGATGTAATATTTAGGGGTTCGTGTGCTCTGTATTTTATGCATTGTGTGCTTATGTGTTTACTTGCTTTCTTTAGGATTATTGCATCTAGAATATTATGTTTTTGTGTTAAGTGCTCTACATGCTCTTATGTGTTTATTTAATTTTATTTATGCTTTTTATTCATGTTTGTTTGTGATGCCGCCACACTAGTCCCATGCTAGTTGTAGAATATCATTTCGTTCCCTCACTAGTCCAACACTAGTGAGGAATTTATAGAAATGGGCTAGTCTAACACTAGACCCTCAGGCTTCTTACGTGCTAGTTTCATTTGTGTGCAATTCATCTCATTACATGCATTTTTCTCTTCTTAAGATTTTCTTCCATTTTGCATGTTATTTCCCTTATATTATCCCTTTCCCTATAAATATGTAATGCTTGACATTCAGATTGCATATTATGTAGAATTCTAGGTTAAATAGGTCATTTGCTTATTTAGGTTAGGAAGAGTCACCCTTCGAACACTGGAAATGGGCAAATGTGGCCCTCTTAGCCTTAGCATGCTGTTCACCCCTCTATACGAAGGAAAATCATGTCACGAGTTTTAGTTCCCTGTACCCATTATGTTGCATTCTCTTTCTCTGATCACTTATATCTATATTTTATTTTTCACTTTTGCATTTAATTTTTCCATATCTTATGACTTTTCAAAGTCTCATTTTGGGTTACACAATTAATGTGTTAATCCCAATTAAATCTCGATGGGACATTTTGCACCGTTCGATGTCCTTTTTAGACTTAGGTTTGCATTCACGTAGTACATCCAAATATGGTAAGTTTTAGGGTTACACTAGGAAAACTTTGACTAAACCTCATAACTAGTTTCGGCTAGGTTAAAAGAGTGCCTTAGGCGCAAACAGTTGCCTTCCCTTTCTTCAACTATGACTCTCGAACTCGTTTTCTCTTGTTTTCAAAGATCTGGAGTCGTTTAAAAAGGGTTTTCTCACTTCTTTTCTTTTTTCATAAAAATGTTTTCTAAAAAGCGTTATTCTTGTTTTCTTATATTTTTCATTAAACTATTTTTCTGGTGACTTGGTACACCAAAACTCAATACCAAGTGGTGACTCCCTTTTTTTCTAAAAAAAACCTTTTTAGATTCTATTTTTGGGCCCAAACTGTCGCATTTTCAAAGTCCCATTTTAGGCCCTTTTTCTTTTGTTTTAAAAGAAAAATCATTTTTCCAAAAGTATTTTTTTAAACCATTCTCTTTTCCACACGCATTTTTCGTCTTTCAAGAAATGGGGCGCGATAGTTGGCGACTCCATTGGGGATCACTAGTGAGTCTAAGCACTGGGTTTATCCACTTTTTCCTCTTCTATCCTTTTTACATATCACATTTGGATGTTTATGGTGCAGTTTTTCTTTTAGGCATTTTTGCATCTCACACTCATTTTTGTCCCTCGATATTCGTGCATATGATAAATGATTTATTTATTTCTATATTATTATCCATATTGTGCTTTGCATTTGGGAAAGGGGCTGGAATCACCTTAGATCCTCATTGCATGTTTAATAATATTAGTCCTTCCACTCAAAGGAGCACTTTCATACATGCGTACGATTATCTTTAACCCTTTTCCTTTTTTTGGTGGTTGTCACCCACCTATCCCCTTAGGATAAGGATCGATTTGCCTAGACATGTAGTGGTTTCCAGGGATCACTCGAACCACCAACCTGGGACTCTTGGAATTGATGAAATTATTACTTTTGTCCCTAAGTTTGAAGGTTCAGGAGCTTTCAGCCTTTCGAGTCTAGATATATTAGTGAACCTAATCTCGTGCATCTATATAGAATAACCAAGGACAAAGTATACCTCACCCTCAACTAGATACACCAAGCACGAGAGGAGGAAGCTTACCCCCCTTGTTTTCTCTTTTTATCTCTATGTGCTATTTGTTGCTCCAACATGTTACGTGTTGAATTAATCCTGTTTTCTCTCCTCTCTCTGCATTCACAACCTTAGGCATAAGAGTCCTAGTATGGTACTCTTTAAGATGAAACCACCCTTATAGATAGGCAATTGCATGTTTAAATTTTAGTCTATTACATTAAAAAAAAAAGAGTATTGTATATCATCTTTGGCTTACCCCGGCATTTAAATGGGGCTCCTTTAGTTCATATGTAAATTATGGTTTGCACCTTTACTTGCTTTAATAAACTAGCATCATGCATAAACCGTAGAGGGAGTGCCATTTCAGGAATCCTATCATAGGTAAGCCACCCTTTTGTCTTGGGTACATAACTCTAAAAGACATGCACGTTTAAATTTCTTTAGTATCATCCTGGCAGGCGAGACCCTAGATAAGGTAATTTGAGCAGAATGGAGGTTTTTCTTCTTCGATAGAAAAGGGGTCCCACCATAAAGGATTGCATTTCATATTAGGCCTATCCTTGGCACGAAAAGGGGTCCCCAAATTAGGACATGCATTCAATTTTGTTTTCTGTTTCACTAACTAAGATTATTTTTATTTTTTGCAGGTCGTCCAATGGAGGTAGCAAGTTGGGAAAGGCATTGACCACATATTTATTTACATTCAAGTCTTTTAAATCACAATGCTTGTATGCTTCTCGAATCATTCAAGGACCCATTAGGAATGAGTAATGACAGCATTTAGGGTTTAGATAAATGGGATTGTATTGAGATGATCATTTGATTGATAAAATTGCATTTTTTGGCAAATAGTTGTTCATTTTTTTGAGTAACATGTATAGCAACAATCTAAATGTCAAAACAAAGAGAGAGAGAGAGAGAGAGAGAGAGAGAGAGAAGAGAGTCTCTTCTAATAAACTTGAGACCGCCTCATGTTCAAAATTCTTTTGGAATCTCGAAATGAATTTCTTTCTCAAAATAGTTTTGCTACTAGGCTCTCATGTCATATTTTGTATTTGAATTTCAAAAAAAAAAAAGAATTCACCAATCCTTTTGTAAATATCGTTCATTGTGTTAAAACAAGTTTATTATTTCTTTGTACATTTTGTTTCATTTTTAGATGGCCGAAATAAATACCTGCAATTCTTTGGATGTCACATTCCTTGAATTTGATGAATACAACTTCAATATCTCTTTGATTCTAAAATAACCAAATTGTTATGAGAACTAGAGTAATACCAAAGAAGAACATGGATTCTATGTTGAGAATTGAGTAATATGAAAAGGAACCCAAGTCTAACTTGGAAGAAACAAAGGTTGGTAATACCAAAGGTTGGGGAAGTTAAAGTCAACATACGCTTAAACTTCAAAAGATGCAGAAAGAGGTGGACAATTTTGGTAGGGTGACTGATTTTGTTAGCAAATTCACACTTGTGAGCCACTATTTGAAGTACTAAGAGAGAGCGTCACAATGAAATAAATGATGATTTTTAGAAAGTTTTTAACAATATCTCTTCCTATTTTAGTTCTGCCAAAAGTCAAGATGACTACTCGTGTATCTCACAGTATTGGATGAAGTGATAAATTTTGCTTTGGGTCAACATGGTAGTTCAAGAAAACTGGAGCTGTAAAATTGTCACTTGTGAGGCAATTGCTTTATCATAAAAAGGATTCACCGTGCACTAGTGATAAGTAATAAATTTACCTATTTTAATATTGTATTTTATATATGATTTTAGTGTGTTTTTAGCATGTTTTTAGTATTTTTGATATAAAAATGGCTCAAATTCATAGATATTCTCCATTTGATGATTTTCCCAAAAATTAGGGTTTTTACTCAGTTTTTAGAGTTTTGAGGCGGAATTTTTATTTTGAGCAAATTAATGCATAATTTTTTGTACAATCTTGCAGGTGTTATACCTTCAATCATAATCAATTGGAACACAAGTTATCACATTCATTGTAGATTCAAGGATGATTGAATTTGGAGCTCAAAGGAACAACTTTTACATTCAAACTTGGAGGATTGTTTTGCTCAAACTTTTGAAAAATTCTCATCAACAAATTCACCATACAATTAAAAGATCAACATCACAAAAAGATCTCAAGGGCATAAGAGGCATAACAAGCAAAGGAGAAGTGCAAAGAAGCAATGGAAGTGAAGAATTGGAGAAAACTAGGCGTCGGTAACAATGACACATTTCAGTATTTTGGCTTGAGATACAAATATTGGATTGAGATGATTCTTGTGAAATTTTAAATCTAATAGGATACTCTACAAATCTTATGAAGACATCAAAATCCAGTTCTCACATCTTCATAGCCAAAAATGCAAATTACTGAAGAACAAAGCTCTCCCAATAATGTCTTAGTAGTTTGCCCATATCCTTGTATTCAGAACTCGAAATGACCTAATTCTTGTGGTGTTAGAAATCTAATTCAAAGAGCTACAACTTTTGCGTTTTGAGGAAAAGCTGATTTTGCCTTCTTCTGGGAGCAATACGCAGATCGCGATACATGACCAACTGCCCGCGTATCTACCCGTGAATCATGCATATCAGTTTGAAAATGATGGCTTCAACTGGCAACTTATCTTCTAGTTCCTTTTGATGACCTTTTGAAGATTCTTTGCACCTACACTGCCCAAGGAAACATTGCAAAATTCAATGGAAATCATTTTGTGATTTCAAGATAACTTTTCTTGCAAATTGTCATGCAAGATGCCTAGATGATTGAGGTGAATTTTTCTATAAATAGAGAGCTCATGCAAGACTTTTAAAACAAGTCTTGGAGGGAGGAGCACTCCAAAGTAGTTGTAGTTTAGCGTTTTCTTTATTGTTTATAATAGGAAACTCAATACTTGAAAGAAAAACTCTTAAGAAATTCCTATGTACCAATCCATTTTCAAGGGAGAAATAGAAGATACTTGGAGCCTTGTTCATCATTTGAATAAGATTTCTTCATCCTATCTCTTATTTACTTACTTTGTTATGGTATCGTGTATTGATTTCATAACTCTCATGCTATATGTTTCATTATAATCCAAATACTCGCTTAAGGGGTGGATGAAACTAATGATATGTATTGAATAAAGACTTATCTTGACATGTCTTGTTCTTGCTTATTCATTTACTTGGTTTTCAAATTTGTGATTGATTAATCTCAATTGCAAATCATCTTGTTTGTTATATGACAATGAGAATTGCATGTAACTATAGAGAAAAGTAGATGAAACTTACTACTAGACACATGAGGATGTGGTGCTTATACGTGGAATAAGGTTATTTGTTTAACAAGTAATAACCACAATTCATGATCATAACATGCTAGCAATAAGAACTTCACTATGAGAATAGAAAATCTTGTTGTTAGTAACATCAAATCATCATGAGAATGAGGTTTGGTAGTGGTAATCAATTCATTATGAGAATAAGTTTTGGTTGCTAATAGAATTGAATCCTAAGTAAGACAAGGTGTTATAAGCAAGTTATTAATCTTTTTATGCATATTTGTGACCATTAGTGGATTCTACACCCTAAACTTGTATTTGTGAATTCCATCCATTAGTTTTTCTTAGGGGTGGCAATTTCTTACACGACCCGAAAACTCAACACGAACCTAACATGAAAATAGCAGGTTTGGGTTAGGGGTTTTTGGGTTCGCGGGTTGGCAGGTCGGACCCGACTGACCTGATAAAAAAAACAGGTCGAGTTCGGGTCGACCCGCGAACCCGAAAAAAAGAAAAAAAAAACTCTAACATTTTGTAGCTTTGTTTCATCCATTCACATTCAAACATAACAAATTTCACTCATTGGATAATTAATCAAGTAAATTGTAAGAAAAAGTAAGAATTTTACCTAGATTTATGAAAAGTAAATTGTAAGAGGAGTTAAGTGTATGTTAATAAGTAACTTTAATATTAATGTGTGCAAAAAATGTGTTTGATCATTTTTTTTGTATGTGTTTTAATCTCTTTTCTTTGCTCTTTTCTTCTTATTCTTCTTCCTCTTTTTTTTTTTTTTGGGGTTGGCGGGTTTTCAGGTCGTGTTCAGGTTAGCTATTTTCGAGTTGGCGGGTTGGCAGGTCGGGTTCAGGTTGATAGGTTGGCTGTTATATTTGGGTCTCAACCCGACCGCCAACCCACCAACCTGACCCGTTGCCACCCCTAGTTTTTCTTAAAGAATTTGAATTTTCTTTACTTCACCTACCACATGTTCGATGAAATGTCTAGACAATAAAGTTAACAAGCTTTGGTAATTGCCACTAAAGTTTCCTCGTGGGATCAACCCTAATATCCCTATACTCGTTTCAATCTGTATGCTTACAGTTATAGGGGAATTAGGTATTTTTGTTATTTGTATGTGTGTGAAATTTGAGAGATTTATTGCTATATTTTTATACATAATCCACCCACATCAACTAGCTCGTGCCGTTCAAGAAAAAAAAGATGAGGCATAATCATTTGGGTCACTCTGTTCATTTCATACCCAATTAGATTCATCAAGGTGCTTGCTTGAAATGCCAATGCTTACTAAATCCATGACTAAGTGGTAGATGATTCTTCACAAGTTTAATATTTTGTTTACAAGCCAGAAGACATTTAAAGATCAAGCAACAGCAGTTGGTTTTTGAAGTAAATCCTTCCAAGTCAAAAAGAGACCAAGAGGACAAAATTTTCTCCTACCTTAAAAAAAAAAAAGAAAGCAGAAAAAGAAAAAAATAAAAAAATAAAAAAGAAAAAGAAAGCAAAAAAAAGGGAAGAAGTATTTCTTAGAGGAGACTTCACTCCAACAGAAATAGATGGTCAAATGTTTTCCCAGATCATTAATTCAGATAGTATGATGAAGTTTCTCATTTGATTCAGTAAATTTTCTGTTAAAATTATTGCAAAAGAGGATGAGTCAAAGGAGGGCCTTCTTTCTTTTTCCCATAAACATTTCCTCCCCTATTTTTCCCCTTTAAGCCTTCAGAATATGTGATTTTTCATTTGACAACTCATTTGAAGGTTGCACCCCATACTAGGGCAATTTTATGGCTGTTCCATCCTACATTGGGGCAATTTTTATTTTGTTTGATATTCTAAAAAAAAAAAAGAAAGAGAAAGAAAAGAAAAAGAACTGCCCAAAAGAAAGAATCAAAACTAGGGCAAGTATTTTTTAAAAGAGAAGCCCAAAAGAAAATAATAAAATTGGGCAAGTTTTGTGTAGGAAAATGAAAAGGTGATACGTGCATGGGCACAAGGCATGGCAATGGAGCATGGAAGATGGCCTATCTAGCATTCACTCAAATGGGAAGATATGAAAGAAGGATCATAGTTTTTGGTGTTATTTATTTTTACAAGTTGTAATCTTTATGTTAGTTATCTAATTGTGATAGGTTACAACTAGTGATAGGTTTTTAGTAAGTTTTCTAGAATATTCTTTATGAGCCTATAAAAGGGCATTCCTTGTATTATTTTAATGATGTTATGATGAATCAATAAAAATTGTGAGTTTTCTCTCTACGAGAATTTTCTTAGTTCTTGGAATAGAACTAATTTCTGGTCTTATTGGAGTGATTCCATGGCGACCAAAACCTACGCCTAGAGTTTCTTCTACTTGATTTGATTCATTCTTTTGGGTTTGTCAATTAGGGGTCTATTTCATGAGTTGGTTAGGGGTCTATTCCACAAGTTGGTTAGGTGTCTATTCCACGGGTTGGCTAGGTGATGCGCGCGGGTTTGTGAACGGCCAAGATCGCTTGATGATTCCAAGTAGAAGCCTCGAATACTCTTCAACGAAGAATGAAGAATCCTAGGGTTCTAATTTAGGTCGAGATGAGCGAGTTCATTCACCTAAACTATGGCTCTATGAATCTTGATCAAACGCGAAAGAATTACTCTAAGTAGGTATTTTGGGCGCCACAAGCATAGGCTTGATAAGACCGAGAACGGTTCTAATCCAAGAACCAAGAAAGCGCTCTGAAAGAGCTCTCAAGAACACACCTTTAGGGTGAATAATGATCCAAAATCTCATAATCTATTATTAAACGAACGAAGTTAGCCTTTAAATAGGCTTAGAAGCATATTACAAAATATGGAAAGTAAATCACTAATAAAACTCTAGATAAGCACGATCACTAATCATAGTCTATCATGCCTAACTATTAGGAACGGATTACAACTATGGAATAATTAAAATACTAAGAGAAACCCTAAATTAAGAAAAGTTGCACGTTCTGTGGGAGGCCGCGAGGAAGGCCGCGGGGCGGCCTTAGGCGCGGACTCGATCAGATCGTCTGCTGCTCTCCCTTAACCATTCGGACTCAATCTGATGGAGGCCGTGGGCAAGGCTGCGGCGCGGGTTGATGCGCGGCCTTGGTCAGAAGTTGCGTTCCTCTATCTTTTTGGGCGACTTGAATACTTTGCCCAATCCCTTGGTCAACCATGGCTTTCCCCAACGATCCATCTTCCAGTAAAGCTCCATCCTTGACCAAAATTAGTGTAACAAGTCTTGGCAATTGTAAAAAGTCATCCCACGTAGCTTCATCTGTAAGCGTACCCATGATCAATCTATGCAATTTCCTTGTTCTTGAGCACCAACATAGGGTTGCTTGATAGACGATCCTTGGCTTCCTCAGCTCGGTTATGAACAGCTCATCTCCATGGAAACCATCCTGAACCGTGCTCACATCACTAGGGGTCTAACTTGCAGCACAAAAGGAGGATTTCAACGATCTTGGTTGAATATTCGAAGCAACCCATTCGAGTTGTTCTTGGGGTTTTCGACAAGTTACGAAGGGGTCAAGAAGATTGGGTTATTTTGTATGGATTTCTTTTCAAGACCGTCCTTTAGGAATGATGTTTCTGTGATATACGAGAGGGCGACACCCCGATCGTATCAATTGGTATCAGAGCTTTTGAGATCTTGAAAGAAATCAGGTTTTGTGTCAACCCGTTTGGGTATATCTTTTGTTTTTGTTGTCAATTCACTTGGATATATGTTTTTAATTTTTGTTTTGTTGTTCTTGATTCAAGATCTAATTTTTCTTGAATCAAAGTTGTGTTCTTTTGTGGTTTGATTTTCAAAAAAAAAAAAAAAAAAGTCGTACTGTTCATCGGCACTGTAGCGGCGGCGTCACTGTTCACGCTAGGGTTACTGTTCACTGACCGGTACTGTTCATCCGAATTTTTTTTTCTTTTTTTTTTCAGTTTAATTTTTTGTTTGTTTTTGGGAGTTGAATTTTGTATTTTGTGAGTTGGTTTTGTTGTTAAAAAAAAAAAGAGAGAGAGAGAGAGAGGTTGTTAAAAAAAAAACAGAGAGAGAGGGTTGTTAGAATTGAAAAAAAAAAAAATCTTGAGTGGTAAAAAGCAAATTTGTGAAATTTTATAAGAAAAGCCAAAAGTGTGGTGAAACGAAAAAAGATATTCTCGTCGTTCTTATAAACATTTTGTAGGTTTGAGCTTGAGTTGTGCCCATTCTTTGCATACCATTGGGCGACGATTCGAGGACGAATCGTTTTGAAGAGGAGGAGTTTAATACGTGCATGGGCACAAGGCATGGCAATGGAGCATGGAAGATGGCCTATCTAGCATCCACTCAAATGGGAAGATATGAAAGAAGGATCATAGTTTTTTGTGTTATTTATTTTTACAAGTTGTAATCTTTATGTTAGTTATCTAATTGTGATAGGTTACAACTAGTGATAGATTTTTAGTAAGTTTTTTAAAATATTCTTTATGAGCCTATAAAAGGGCATTCCTTGTATTATTTTAATGATGTTATGATGAATCAATAAAAATTGTGAGTTTTCTCTCTACGAGAATTTTCTTAGTTCTTGGAATAGAACTAATTTCTGGTCTTATTGGAGTGATTCCATGGCGACCAAAACCTACGCCTAGAGTTTCTTCCACTTGATTTGATTCATTCTTTTGGGTTTGTCAATTAGGGGTCTATTTCACGAGTTGGTTAGGGGTCTATTCCACAGGTTGGTTAGGTGTCTATTCCACGGGTTGGCTAGGGGTCTAACTTGCAGCACAAAAGGAGGATTTCAACGATCTTGGTTGAATATTCGAAGCAACCCATTCGAGTTGTTCTTGGGGTCTTCGACAAGTTACGAAGGGGTCAAGAAGATCGAGTGGTTACCACAACTCAAGTTGTTCTTGGGGTCTTTGACAAGTTACGAAGGCGTCAAGAAGATTGGGTTATTTTGTATGGATTTCTTTTCAAGACGGTCCTTTGGGAATGATGTTTCTGTGATATACGAGAGGGCGACACCCCGATCGTATCAAAAGGAAGCCCCAAAATTAAGAAATAAAGTTGGTGTGGATTTTGTAAGAATGTCCCAAGAATAACTATAAAACATTGGGATAAATTTTTGAAAAAGCGACCTCAAGTTAATTAAACCCTTAATGAAATCTGCTTTCCAGCTTTAACATTTCTAGCACCTTACTTGACCCCATTACAAAAGCCAAGAATGTTATCGACCTCCGTGTTCATTTTGTGATGATTTTTAATGACAATTTGCAAATCAAAGGGCATGATGTTAATATTATCTATCCCAAATGCCATACATATTCATATATGAATTTTGATGAAGAAAAAAGAATTCTCTCTCTCTCTCTAAAAACCTTCACTAAATCATACTTTCAAATTTTGAATTTTCGGCGAGGTGGTTGGCTGTTTCTACCAATCACCTCATGTTATGGATCAATCTGGTGATGGAGGCCCTTCCAAATGGGTGGTTAATTGCTCATTTGCAGATGTTGTTTCACAGCCATCTTTAAATATCCCTTTGAAAGAACCTTCTTCCTATAAAGGAGAACCAGCAGTATTTTTTTCGGAAGAAGAAATCCAATGTTTGGCTGCCCCTCTGAAATATGTGCTAGTTGGAAATTCTCTAGGGGGCATCCATCTATGGAGGCTCTAAGGAAATCTTTTACTGCAGTGGGTTTCAAGGGTCCTATTTCGCTAGGTTTAATGGATACAAGACATGTCTATATCAGGTTCGAAGTTAAAGAAGATTATCAAGGATGCTGGCTAAGGGGTTTCTGGAGTTTTCAGGGTTTTGGGATGCGGGTGTTTAAATGGACACCATAATTTCGCATTAACGAAGAATCTTCCGTCGTTCCTGCGTGGATTAATTTTGAGAATTTGACATTACAACTGTTCGACAAGTCTACCTTGTTTTCTATAGCTAAAACAATTGGGGAACCATTGAAGATTGTTGCGTCAATAGCTAATCTTTCGTGTCCTAATCTTGCCTGAGTTTGTGTGGAATTAGATTTGCTGAAATCTCATCCTAACAGGCTTTGGATTGGCCATGGAAGTTTTGGTTTCTGGCAACGCGTTGCTTATGAGAATATTCCATCCTACTGTGGTGTGTGTAAACGGCTTGGACATGTAGATGATCAATGTAGGTTTAATGAACATATTGATCGTAAACAGTCTAAGGGGTTGGATCAGATTGTTCAACCTGAAAAAGTTCAACGATGGGTTCCAAAAAGCAACTCAAACAAAGAGAATGTAGTGCAAGAGGTGGAAATCCAACATGCAGCAAATGTTGATCAATAGGTTGATGTTTCTCATGCCATCTTTTCAGAAAAGGATTTACTGGATAGAGTCGAAAATCAAGAAACAGAAAGAATTTCAGGATTAGATTTAGAGGGAATGGAGCAAGTGCAGCCTTTGAATTCTATAACAAAACCAGGAGTCGATACACTTGCTAGTCTAGTTCAGAATGAGGAGCTTCAGAATTTGGCCTTGCCAAACATTCTAGAGGTGTAGTGTGATAGTGGGGAGGACGATGAGCAGGAGGGGGATTTAATGGCTTTGGAGGAAATTGTTGCCAAGGAGCTGCCGGTGATAGCTGGGAATTTATCTCCTCAGAGTGCACGTTTGCAGCCTGTTTCAAACTCAGACATGCATGAACTTGAAGCTCTGAATATTGAGAGTTCTGAGACCTTGGGCAATGAATTTCAGCAAGTTTGTGAAAAGGGAATAAGGGCTCGCTTTGTTTCAGATCGTCAGTTGCGGTTTGCAAAACTCGCAATCAATTCCTTTTAGGTTCTTTCTTATGATTAGTGTCTTGTTTTGGAATATTCATGGGGTATCTAAGTCCCCTAATTTAAGAAGATTATTGTATTTAGTTAGGAAAAATAATGTTCAGCTGGTGGTCATTTGTGAACCTAAGGCTTCGATAGATAGGATGGAGTATATTCGTATGCAGCTGAAGTATGATAAAACCCTTCTCAATGTTTCTGGTGACATATGAATATTTTACAAGAACCTTTTTTCGTGCTCCATATCTGGATATTCAGGCCAACAAATTGGGATTGAAGTGTATCACCCACATCTGCCTTCAAAAATTAAATTATCATTTGTGCATGCTCGTTGTACTGCAGAGAAGAGATTGGAGTTATGGGCTGATATGCTTGACAGTAAACCTTCACAGGGCCCTTGGTGTATATGTGGAGACTTTAATCTGGTAGTGGCAGATCATGAAAAAAAGGGAGGGCACCCATTTAATGTGTCTAAATCAATGGATTTCTTATCTTTCACAAATGCAGCAGGTGTCTTTGATGCAGGTTTTTCCGGCTCAAATTTCAGATGGTGTAACAATCGTAGAGGCAGGGTGATACGATCGGGGTGTTTCCCTCTCGTATATCACAGGAACATCATTCCCAAAGGACCGTCTTGAAAAGAAATCCATACAAAATAACCCAATCTTCTTGACCCCTTCGTAACTTGTCGAAGACCCCAAGAACAACTCGAATGGGTTGCTTCGAATATTCAACCAAGATTGTTGAAATCCTCCTTTTGTGCTGCAAGTTAGACCCCTAGCCAACCCGTGGAATAGACACCTAACCAACCTGTGGAATAGACCTCTAACCAACTCGTGAAATAGACCCCTAATTGACAAACCCAAAAGAATGAATCAAATCAAGTGGAAGAAACTCTAGGCGTAGGTTTTGATCGCCATGGAATCACTCCAATAAGACCAGAAATTAGTTCTATTCCAAGAACTAAAAAAACTCTCGTAGAGAGAAAACTCACAATTTTTATTGATTAATCATAACATCGTTAAAATAATACAAGGAATGCCCTTTTATAGGCTCATAAAGAATATTCTAGAAAACTTACTAAAAACCTATCACTAGTTGTAACCTATCACAATTGGATAACTAACATAAAGATTACAACTTGTAAAAATAAATAACACCAAAAACTATGATCCTTCTTTCATATCTTCCCATTTGAGTGTATGCTAGATAGGCCATCTTCCATGCTCCATTGCCATGCCTTGTGCCCATGCACGTATCACAGGGTGTGAATTTGGAAGAGATTGGATCGTGCATTGATTAATGAAGAGTGTGTTGATATCTTGTCTCTATCAATAACTCATCTTGCTCAGGAGCCATCAGATCACGCCCTACTTCTGTTGCACTTTTCCACAAGGCTTGATAACAAGCCTAAACCATTTCGATTCTTGAATGTATGGACGTGTAAATCAAGTCTGCTAGAGGTCATTAGGGAATCATGGCAAAGAGAGGTATTGGGTCAACCTTTGGTGATCTTGAGTTGCAAGTTGAGAGCTCTTAAGAAGTGTATCCAGTAATGGAATTCGGACCAGTTTGGCAACATCTTCTCCAATGTACAAAAGGCTGAGGAAAATGTATTACTGGCGGAGAAAAAGATGGAGTTGCTGAATTCTGAGGAGGCTGCTTGGGAATTAAATAAAGCCAAAGTTGAGTTACATCAGTCAATGGCAATTGAGGAGCAATTTTGGAGACAAAAAGCTCGAACTAAATGGCTCAAGGAAGGAGACAAAAATTCCAGGTACTTTCATGCAGTGGTCAAAGAGAGAAGAACCAAAGCTATTATCCATAGAATCAAAGATTCAGATGGTAACTGGATTAATGATGAAGAGGGGATTGGTGGGGAAGTAGTCTAGTTCTTTGAGAATTTGTTCACAAAGGAATCTCAAGTTCCGGTGCATTTGATAAATGTTATCCCAAAATTAATTTCAGCTGAAGAAAATGCGATTTTGGAAGGTATTCCTTTTGAAGAGGAAATTAAAAGTGTTATCTTTCAAATGGATGGGGAGAGTGCAGCAGGTCCTGATGGATTTACGAGGAAATTCTTTATGTTTGCATGGGAGATTATTGCTAAGGATGTATGCAGTGCAATTGGAAGTTTCTTTTATGGAAGTCAATTGCCCCATGTTATCTCAGCTACTTCCATTATTCTTATTCCCAAAGGTTCAACTCCTCAAGACTTTTTGCAATTTCGTCCTATAAGCTTATGCAATTTTTTCAATAAGATGATTTCAAAAATTCTTTCGAACTGGTTAGTGAGCATTCTTCCAAAAATTATATCTTCTCAACAAAGTGGATTTGTTAAAGGGCGAGGTATATCTGATAATTTTCTTTTAGCTCAAGAAATTATGTCAAATATTGGTAAGAAGTCAAGGGGTGGTAATGTAGCCATTAAATTAGATATGGCTAAGGCGTATGATAGGGTTTCGTGGTCTTTCTTAATTAGTGTGTTACGACGATTTGGGTTTGCTGAATTCTTCATTGACATGATTTGGAGGCTAATTTCGAATTTGTGGTTTTCTATTCTTGTCAATGGGATTAGCTTTGGATTTTTTAAATCCTCAAGAGGCCTGCGTCAAGGGGATCCTTTGTCTTCGGCATTATTTATCATTGGAGCTGAAGTATTGTCTCGGGCATTAAATAGTATTGATTGTGAGTTTAGGTTATATCAAAATATAGCAATAAATTCACTTAAAATCACACAAACAAGTAATAAAATTTATAACCTAATACTCGTTCTGCAAGTGCACGGGTCAATTGTAATTGTGAAGAGTATTAGGGTCGATCCCACGAGGAAACATGAACTAGCAACTGCCAAAGCTACTAACTTACTTTATTATCTAGACAATCAATCTTTGGAGTGAAGAACTGGTACGAAAATCAAGTTCAAGTAGACAAAACAATAAAGAAACAAGTTAAACAAAGTTGACTAGGCTTAGGAATCCACTCAATATGAATGTTTAGCTTATGACCATTATGTGTTTATTCAAGTTTAGGATTCAACTCCATGTTTACTCCAAACTAGATCTCTCTACGAATGGAAGACTACTAATACATGAGCTTTCCTACTCTAGTGGTAAAGTCTAGGATGCATTAGCTCATTTAACTCATGAATTGTGGCTTTAAACCTTAATCCACCTATGTGAATCACTACTCTCGTGAGATTCAACATAAACCTTAAGTGCAAATCTCTTTGTCAAATAACAACTAGATGACTTGAAGTTGGTAGCTAATCAACAACAAGTGTTAAGACCAAGTAAATGAATAACAAGAATAAATAGGCCATAAACCAATTCAAATATGTTAGAGGTTCATCCTAAACCTAGTTGAATCAACTTAGCTCAACATATTAAAGATAAACTTAAGCATATAATTGAAAGTAAACAAGCATGCATGAATGAAACTAAAAGGAATAAAGTTAGAGTTGCTCATTGGTTGGATGAACTTGGCTCCAAAACTTGTCCTTGCATTTCATCAAACATGTTGAGTACAAAGTAGTTCCTCCAAAGTCTGGTTACAAGCATATGATTTTGCCTACTACAAAACTAAGAAAGAAAATCTACTCTAAGTATTTACAAGGAGTGCTCCTCCCTTCCAAGCTCTAGTTCTAGCTTTTTTCAAGCATCAAACCAAGCATAAAACTAAGCATAGCAAAGGCATGTATTTATAGAAATAACTCTAGCTCAAGTCTTTGTCCAAGTTGGAGACATAATGATGAAATTTGATTCCTTTGGCCTCCAAAGTCTTCCTTTAGCTTTGTGTTATCTTCTAGGGCTTCTCAAAATGCAGCTGGACATTGGATTTATCTGCAAAAGTTGTGTGAACAAGCTGCAAGTTGAAGAGAGCCGAAATCTGCAAGTTGGTGCCGATACGCGTCTGGGATACGCAGATGATCTGCCACGTATTGTGTGCCGCATATCGCTCCTTTTTTAAAATTTTTTTGTTATTCCTATAATGCCCATGAAACATTTTTCCACCATTTGAACCAAAATTTTCTTGGTAGATTTTGATGAAGAAAATAATTGCTGGAAATTCCAAGCTTAAATGATCAAATTAGTACGACTTGAATCAACCTTGAAGTTGATATTCTTTGAGCTTCAATTGATCCAAATTGTGTTTAATCATCATTTTCCTGCATAATCAAATAAACTTGGGCATTAATTTGCTCAAAATAATATTTCTGCCTCAAAATCCAAATTTCCGGACCAAAAACCCTAATTTTGGAGCAAGCCTTGATTTGATGATAAATAATGAAATTGAGCCATTCTAATATCAAAATTACTAAAATCATACTTGAAACATACTTAAAACATATATAAAATATTATACAAAAATAGGTAAATTTATTACTTGTCAAGTATGGCTGCTCTCCCATCGTTTGTGGGCTTCAAAACGCCTAATGGGTGTCCATATGTGTCCCACTTAGCCTTTGCTAATGACATATTGATCTTTTCCAATGCATCAAAGAAGTCGATTAATCAGTTAATGGAGGTTCTAAAGAAGTATCAAGAGGATTCAGGCCAACAAGTTAATCCTCACAAACGTTGTTTCTTAGTACACCCAAAATTAAATCATTCGAGGGTGAAGGTGATTGAAAAAGTTACAAAATTTTCCAAAAAGAAATTCCCAATCAAGTATCTCGGGTGCCCCTTATTTATTGGTAAGTCTAAGTCCTCATATTTTTCAGAACTTTGTTCTAATGTTTTGAATAAAATAATGTCTTGGAAGAATTGATTTTTATCTTCAAGTGGGAGGATAACTCTTATAAAACATGTGCTGTGTGCCATTCCTGTTCACTTGTTGGCCGTCTCTATTGTTGCCAAAGGAGTGCTCCGGAGAATAGAGAAGGTGCTTGCTGATTTTTTATAGGGGTCAACTGATGATGGCTCGAAACTGTTAGTGTATGCCCTAAAACCAAGATGGTTTAAGGTGTTTTGTGTTACACTTATTTATGTTATATTTATCCATGTGATATTTTTCTTTATCATCTATACTCGTATTTCCATGTTACTTGTTTGATTGATAAAGTCCTTAGAATATTAACTGTGTATTAGAGATTGTAAGGGTTACAATTATGAGACTCTAATACATAAAGTCATATTCTTAAATATCCCTAGTCATAGTATTAATGAGATTGGACATCATTAATGTGGATAGACTAGCACATACTTTGCCTCTACTTATGGTAAGTAGTAGTTGATCTCATTAACTATGGTGTGCGTGACACTTAAGCTGGTATGTGGATGCTTGTTCAAGAACAAGTTCATTGGATTGATCCGCCAAGAGTTTCAACTATAGTGCCAATGGTTGAACTCTTAATGGCAATGGTGTAAGTGATCCTTTGACTTGAGATTACCATAGTATCTTGAGTGTGGATTGCTATACTTTGACTCTATTCCTCGGTGCCCGTAAAAGGGTAGCCCATAGGTTAGAGATTGGGTATAGTTTGAAGCATGGAAAGATAGTGAATAATCAATATAGGATTCACCACTCCTTAATAGGAGAGTATATCCCTTTATGGCCACTTGTTGGAAATATTAACTCATAAATCTTCTACAGAAGTGATAGTATAACTTGGAAGTAGTTTCAAGGTTATACATCATGGAGAGTTATATTTCTGGAACAAGAAAATATAAATTAGTCATTATTAAAGTATGCACTATACTTCTAGACTAATTGGGATATAGTGTGGTGAAAGGATATTAATTACACGGTAACATTGTTATTGAAGGGTATGGTCTACCATATGACTTTCCTATTCACTTGGGTGGTCATGATGCATTGCTAGACGCCACTCATGATCTATAAGTATGAATTGATTAATTAGTGAATTAATGATAAATTAAAAGTGTTTAATTTATCTAGCTCAATTAATGAATTATAATTTATACTTATTGCCAACGTGAATGGAACCTAATGGGTCACACACATAAAGAACAAAATCTTTGGGTTAAAATGTAATTAAGATAAGTATGAGATACTTATGGGGTTAATTTATGAGATAAATTAACTTAAAGGACTTATTTATAAATATTCTACGCCTTGCAGGAAATTGGTTTCCTAAAAGAAATAGAGTAACTAATTGGTTTCCTTATGAAATAGATTTCCTAAAGGAGAAGGATTAGCTTAAAGCAAGTTACCTAAACCTTCTTGGTTTCCAATTAGCTTTATTTCCTAAAAGACTAGAATACTACCTCTATAAATAGGTTCATGCTTTGATTCTTGAATTATTATTGCAACACAAAAAGAAAACTAGTGAGAGAAAATTAAAGAAAGAAAAAGGCACGCCTCTTTCTCTCTCTAGGCGTCTCTCTCTCTCTCCTAATTGTTAGGTTTTTCTTCTTCTTGTGTTCTTGAATAATTCAAGGGAGCTAGCACTCAAAAGTCAAAGCAAGCAAGCCTACAAGGTTCCCAAAGAAGTTGTTCGTGTGGATATCGTTAGAGGCTCTACGCTTGGAGGGCTTTTTCGTGGTACATCTAACATCTTCTTCGAAGGATCTTTGCCTAGGAGCATAGAAATCTTCTGTGCTTAAGGTAATCTTCATGCAAACCCCCTTGTTAATCATATAGATATGTCAAAGAGATCCATGGTTAAAAAAAAAGTTTTATTTTTCCACTGCATTACCTATGCTATTACCTTACAGAAACAGCGTTGGATAAGTTGGAACCAACTTTGTTATTCTCAGAAGGAAGGTGGTGTGGGCTTGCGAAGACTGGAGGATATTTATTCGGCATTTTCTTGCAAACTTTGGTGAAATATTAGGCAAGGTTCTTCTCTTTGGGCAGCCTTTTTGAGATCTAAATATTGCTCCAACCTTCATCCTTGCCAAGTAGAGTCTTACATTCATAATTCGGCTATTTGGAAACGTATGCTTAATATTCGAGGGTTAGCTGAATTGAATATCTCTTGGATTGTCAATAAAGGTAGCTGTCATTTTTGGTATGACAATTGGATGGGGTCTGGGGCTTTGTATCTTCGAGGGACTAATGTAGCTAATCATTGTGATAGCCCCACCTTACCTAGAGGCGCACCAAAGGGCTTAGTGGACTACCTGCCTAGCTCTCGCCAGGACTCGAATCACGCACTCACTCAAACATCCAAGTGTACTTAACCCAAAATAAAATACATTCATAATGAAATACATTCATTTAATTCATTCGAAAGTACAAGTATCACAAGAAGTTTACATCCCAAAATATACATATTATTTAAAATAAAAGCCCACACAATTAGGCTATCAAAATACATGAACAAAACATTTACTATATCCAAAAGTAGCTTTTCCAACTTTAGTATTTTGGGAAACCTGGTTAAAGAAAACAAATGAACGAAATGAGCTATAATAGCCCAGTGAGTGCCCAAGTCATGCAACCATACCAGGAATTCATTATTTTAGAAAACAAAATAATTGACAAGATTAAATAAGCAGGGTATGAACAATTTAATTAACAAGTAGTCAATGGCGGATACAAGGCTCAACTACGGGAGCAAGCTCAACCGCAGGAGGAGCAAATACTGATCATGTAACCATGACGTTAGGACCGAGATAATAGCTCAGGTCCTTGCCAAAGGTCATGCCAGTATTAACAAGCAAGACCCTAACCACCGTTCACCTTATACCCTCCATATAGGCTACCACATTCAGGGAGTAATCTCGACCTTAGAGGGCCAATACGCGAGCAAGAAAGTTCAATCCGGAGTTGGCCTCTTTGAGAATTCACAACTCAAGGGAAAGAACAACACGCCCTAAAACACCCAACACCTTATATCCTCCCACACACGTCCGGTTGACTAACCATGAAGTAACAGTGAAGTTAGTCACGGTAGCCTCAAGCACAAATAACACATTTGATCACGGAAGCATGTAACACATTGCGGAATAGATGTGATAAAGTACACATCTTTCCTCAAGTAACACATGTCATAAAATAACAATTACAAGTATAGCATAATATTTCATAATATAACATTCTCAAGTATGACAAAGCATTTCATGCATCATGCACACATAGAGACACTCACCTGAAGTGCCTAAGAAAAGATTTCGTAAAATGGTCGGGTATCATTTCTGGATCCTGAAATTCAAGAGAAAATAGTCGTATAAAAACCCGACTAAAATTTAAGTAATTTAATAAGAAAATTTGAGAAATACCCCAAGTCTTTCTAGGGTTTACTTTCTAGGGTTTTGGAGTTTAGGGTTTTACCCTAGGGTTTAGGGTTTTCAAAATTAGGATTTTCTAAATTTTTAGGATTTTGCTCGAAAAGATTCAATTCGCTAATAATTCATCTTCGGAAATTTTTGCACGTTCAAATCACTAAATTACAACTTATATGGCTTTAAATCATAGCCTATTCACTTTTACTTCTTAGGTTTTACCGAAATTTCGGCAGCATTTCCCCTATAATCAGACTAACCCAAAATTTAACCTGCAAAGAAAACAACCATCCAATCCAACTTTCAACAAGTTCTACAACTTCTATGTTAAATTCCAATTCAATTTCACTCAAAATTCCACTCAAATTCAAGATTTCAAGCCCAAGTTTCTTCATCCAAGTAACATATAATACATGAAATTTCAAGGTTTAAATGCTATCTATGATACGAATCCTGTGGCCATGATTCCTATCATTCAAGCTTCACCAACGGATATCATCATTCTGTGCAAATTGGAGGTTTCAAAGTGTTTAAGGCATGGCAATGGAGCATGGGAGAGGACTGACTTAGCATCCACTCAAGGGGTCAAAAGCTGGTGGTCGCGTCTAAGGTCGAAAGTACGAGGTAGAATTTTCAAAGGACAAGACCAGAAGCCAGTTGCTGACATTCTGATGGAGGCCGCACCCCAAGCCGTCCCGCGGCCTTCCCCATGGCCTGGATCAAAATGTGTGCTGGTATTCCTTTCGCTATACTATGGATACTTTAGGCAAGTGCACCTATCGTTCCTAGTAGTACAGTGTACAAGAGTACCGAGTGTCGATCCCACAGGGACTATGTGAGTACTAGTACTAACCTTCTTTTTATTATCTAACCTCACAAAGCGAATGACAAATTAATTAAAAATACAAATTAACTAAACTAATTACCTAATTAAAGTACAATCTAGAATTCAGTAGAGAGAATGGACAAAAGTAGAGGCGAATCAAGATGAAGAATACCCTAAATCAAGCATGCTAAGATTATACCTTGATTAATGAATAACCCAATCACTTAGACCCTAGAATCCCTTAATTAGGTTCAATCTTTTTCAAGTATTAACCCCCTATCCCCTTGGTTGATTGATTGGAATCTCTTCTCAATCAAAACCCCAAAGAGATGCAATTTCTAATCAATGGACTCTATTTGTGATTGAGCTTTAATCATAAAACTCAACTTAGGAAGAACTCATGTAATCCTATCTCTAGCAATTCATTCAAGTTCTCTCTATTCATGAAGTGATCTAATCATATGTGCAATCTCTCGATATACCCATACAAAATCAACACTTGAATTGAAGGATGCATGCAAATCCCAATCCAAAGCACAAATAAACTCATGAATAAATCTAAGAACAAAGTGGGTCTTTCATTAAATCAAGAATAAAATCATAGACATAAGAATCTAGGGTTCATCCCATCTAAATCATAAACAACTTAATTCATAATTACAAGAATAAAATTAACAAAAGACAAGAAAGAAAGAGAAAGCTCATTCTCATACAGCCCTCTTGAATCCTCTCTTGCATCTTGATAAAATCTTCTTGCTTTCACCATTGAAGACCTTGAGTTGTCCCTCTACTCTTGCTTTCTCCTCCCTACATCTCTCTAGATGTGTGCAAAAGTGTGTTTTTGATGTCTTTGGTGCGTGTGTAATTTTCCCCCAAGAGGTAGGGTTCTCTATTTAAAAGATTCCACCCAAAACAAAGAAAATCGCAGGTTTTCGTGACTGAGCCGCGGTGCCATCCGCGGCACGGCCGCGTCCGCGGATGGAATACGTGACTTTCTGGTCCCATCCGCGCCGTCATCCGTGCCGCGGGTGACGTCGCGGATGCGGACAGAACCTCAATTTTCACTTATACATCAGATTTGACCTCGAAGACGGCAGAATTAGCTTTTGCTCAAAACATAAAAGTTGTAGACCCTTGCGATAGCTTTCCAAAACAGTAAAAATAAAGTCATTTAAAGCTCTGTAGCTTGAGATATAGTCGAAATAATGGGAACTGGTCGGAACTGCCTCACAGGATAGATGTGCTTCAGTAATTTGGAAATTGGACCATCGAAACGTGAGAACTGGACTTGGGTGTCTTCATATGAATTGTAGACCATCGTCTTAGCTTTAAAATGGCTCAAGAAGCATCTCAATCCAATATCTCTAGCTGGATTTATTGCCAAAACACTGAAACATGTCCTGATTGCAAACCCAATTCTTTTTATTCTTGTTCTACCATTGATTCTTTGCACCAATTTGAGGGTTTCTTGACTTCAACTCATCTCCAACTTTAAATCATCTTAAAATATCATCCAACTTGGTGACGCAATGTGAAAACCCTATGAAAACACAAGAATAGTGCAAATAATTATCTTTAACACACGATTTAGCTATTAAACTCAAAAATAAGAAGAAATAGCGAGTAAATAGAGGAAAACTCATGGAAAACCCTATAAACCTAACCTAAAAGCATACTAAAAACTAGTATATTTTAGCACTTATCATGTGCCAAGGCCAAAATTGCTTCTGACCAAGGCCGCGCCTAAGGCCGCCCCGCAGCCTTTGTCCGCAGCTATGAAATTTTATTGGTTTAATTAGTTTTAGTTTAATTTTTTTAGTTTTGTTTAATTTAAACTTTCCATGTTTAGTTTTAGGGTTTGTACACCTATATAAGGCTAATTATCGTCGTTTAGTATTATTTTGATGTTGAATTATGATTTGGAATCAATGAATTGATTTTCTCCCTTTGAGGGATCTCGTTAGTTCTTGCAATGAGAACTATCTTTGCCTTTTCAAGAGTGATTCTTGTTAGGTTTTCCTATACCTTAAGTTCTAGTCAACAGGTTTGATTAGGGTTTAGGTTTTCTTCTTGTTAGATTCAATCGGTTTCATTCCACGGGGTTGGATTGGGGTCGAGTGATTCAATGAGAGTTTATATTCTTTGATAATTTGATTCAGATCTGCGGGAGGGTTTGAGTTAGATTATCACCCTGATCTTCAAGACGGTTCTTTAGGGATGTTCCTGTAACACACGAGAAAGGAGACCAACCTGGATCGTGTCAAGTGGTATCAGAGCTATTGGATCTTGAAAGAAAATCAGGTTTTTTTTTCATTGTGTTCAACTCACTTGGGTATATCTCTTCGTTATCAATCCGTTTGGATATATCTATTGTATTTGGATTTTTTTGTGTTGAGTTGTTTAGTGTTGTTCTTGGTTCAAGATCTGATTTTTCTTGAATCAAAGTTGTGATTTTTTTGTTGTTGATTTCAAAAAAAAAAAAAATTGCGTCACTGTTCACGCGGCACACCTAGGGTTTACTATTCACAGCGGGTACTATTCATCCAAAAATTTTCAATTTTGTTTTGTTTGTTTTTGAAGTTGAATTTGTGTGTTTTGTGAGTTGTTTGTGTAGTTTAAAAAAAAAAAAGAAGAAAAAAAAGGGTTGTAAGATTGGAGAAAATTCTTGAGTGGAAAAGGCAAAAAAAAAAAAAAGTGAGATATTCGTAAAAGCCAAAATTGAGAGAGTATTTGTTTATTGTTTACAGGCTATTGATGTTGAACTTTGAAGATCCTAGTCTATATTTTTGTGAACCCCAAAGAGGCATCAATAGAAGTAAAGATAGATGGGATGCCAAAAGATCGAGTGATAAAAGGCACCATATCAAATTCTCTACGAAGGCGGTTGATGAATATGGCTGTGAAGGCAGTGCTTCAATGAGGAAGAAGAGGTCTTCGAAATCCAAATCTTCCAAGAGTCATCGTATGAATTATCTATGGGATGAGATGAAGGATCGATGTGATTCTTTCATAGATATGATGAACAAGTTTGTGGACAAATATGAATCACACATTGCTGCTTCAACAGAAAAGCAAAATCAAGCAGTTAATGAAGAAGAGCATCAATCGACTATGGAACTTGAAGTTGAAGAACATGCACAACCCATGGAGGTGTCACCTTTGGCGCCAAATGAAGTTGCAACACCATCTTTGGAGGAGCGTGTTGAGGTTGAAGATGAAGCACCATTGCCATTAGAAGAGCCACCAAGTGTTGAACAATCCTTTGTGATCGTACATTGTTGCTTATCTACTATGGGCAACGATTCGAGGACGAATCGTTTTGAAGAGGGGGAGTTTGATACAAATCCTGTGGCCATGATTCCTATCATTCAAGCTTCACCAATGGATATCATCATTCTGTGCAAATTAGAGATTTCAAAGTGTTTAAGGCATGGCAACGGAGCATGGGAGAGGGCTGACTTAACATCCACTCAAGGGGCCAAAGGCTGGTGGTCGCGTCTAAGGTCGAAAGTACGAGGTAGAATTTTCAAAGGATAAGACCAGAAGCCAGTTGCTGATGTTCTGATGGAGGCCGCACCCCAGGCCGTCCCGCGGCCTTCCCCATGGCTTGGATCAGAATGTGTGCCAAGGCCAGAATTGCTTCTGACCAAGGCCGCCCGCCTAAGGCCACCCCGCGGCCTTGCCCGCGGCCTTCCTCCTCAACTTGGAATTTTAATTGTTTTAATTAGTTTGAGTTTAATTTTATTTAAGTTTTATTTAATTTAAACTTTCTATGTTTTGTTTTAGGGTTTGTACGCCAATATAAGGCTAACTATCTATGTTTAGTTTTAGGGTCTTGTCAAGTGGTATCAGAGCTATTGGATCTTGAAAAAAAATCAGGTTTATTCGTTGTGTTTAACCCATTTGGGTATATTTTTTCGTTGTTAATCAGTTTGGAGATATCTTTTAATTTTTGTGTACAAGTTGTTTAGTGTTGTTCTTGGTTCAAGATTTGAAATTTTCTTGAATCAAAGTTGTGTTCTTTTGGTTGTTGATTCAGAAAAAAAAAATTTTTTTTTTGCGTCACTGTTCAGGGGGGTACTGTAGCGAGACTGTTCATCGTACTGTTCACACGGGCACTGTTCACATCGGAAAATACTGTTCACGCTTGTTACTGTTCATCCGATTTGTGAACGCGCCGTGTGAACACTACCGATGAACAGTCTCGCTACAGTACCCCCTGAACAGTGACGCAAATTTTTTTTTTTTTTTTTCAGAATCAACAACCAAAAGAACACAACTTTGATTCAAGAAAATTTCAAATCTTGAACCAAGAACAACACTAAACAACTCGTACACAAAAATTAAAAGATATATCCAAACGGATTAACAACGAAAAAATATACCCAAATGGGTTAAACACAATGAATAAACCTGATTTTCTTTCAAGATCCAATAGCTCTGATACCACTTGACACGATCCGGGTTGATCTCCCTTTTCGTGTGTCACAGGATTATCCCCAATGGACCGTCTTGAAGATCAGGGTGATAATCTAACTCAAACCCTCCCGTAGATCTGAATCAAATTATCAAATAATACAAACTCTCATTGAATCACTCGAACCCAATCCAACCCCGTGGAATGAAACCGTTTGAATCTAACAAGAAGAAAACCTAAACCCTAATCAAACCTGTTGACTAGAACTTAAGGTATAGGAAAACCTAACAAGAATCACTCTTGAAAAGGCAAAGATAGTTCTCATCGCAAGAACTAACGAGATCCCTCGAAGGGAGAAAATCAATTCATTGATTTCAAATCATAATTCAACATTATGATTTGAACATGTTCAAGTTGTGGATGTTCTTCAACTTCAAGTTCCATAGTCGATTGATACTCTTCTTCATTAACTGCTTGATTTTGCTTTCATAGATAAGGTCCAAAGGTTGAATTAAAACCCTATATAAGGTCAATGAGTTGAAGACGAAGCACCCTTGGAGTTTTGATATTTTTTTGAATGAAATTTCATCTTTGAGGGTTTTCTCCCTTTGGCTTCTTGTAAGCTCTCTTTGAATACTTTAGGGTTTGCTCTAAGTGTTCTTGGCTTATCAATTAAGTAATCACCTTTATTGTGGTGCCTCCTTTTTTTGGCTTATCAATCGAGTATCCACCTTGGTTGTGGCGCCTTCCATCTTCGCCATCTCGTTGGATTTCTTCATCCTCCAAGCTTGGAAGATTTGGATTTCGAAGACCTCTCCTTCCTCATTGAAGCACTGCCTTTATAGCCATATTCATCAACCGCCTTTGTAGAGAATTTGGAATGGTGCCTTTTATCACTCGATCTTTTGGCATCCCATCTATCTTTGCTTCTATTGATGCCTTTTTGGGGTTCACAAAAATATAGACTAGGATCTTCAAGGTTCAACAAACAACAAACAAATACTCTCCCAATTTTGGCTTTTACGAATATCTCACTTTTTATGCCTTTTTCCACTCAAGAAAATTTTTTTCAATCTAACAACCCTCTTTTTTTTTTCTTTTTTTAACTACACAAACAACTCACACAATACAAAAATCAACTCCCAAAAACAAACAAAACAAAAAAACTAAATCCAAAACAAAACAAAATTCTGGACAAATCGGATGCAAAACGAATAAAGTGCGAGGACGGATTTTCAAAGGACAAGACCAGAAGCCAATCGCAGACATTCTGATGGAGGCCGCACCCAAAACGTTCTGCGGGTACATGCCGTGGGTACGATCAGAGAGTCCGCTTGATGAATCCGCGCCTGTACCCGCGTCGCGGGTTCGAGGCGCTGATGCACACTTTTGAGGCATTTCGGGAGATAAAAGAAGAAAGGCCTGCAACTCAAAATAGGGTCATTTTTAGTCTTCTTTATAGAGTTTTTAGAGTAGAAACAAAAGAGAGGAACAAGGTTTAAAACCCTAGTTCCATAGATCAATAAAGGAAGCTTTAGATAGATGAGTGTGAGGAGACTAATCTGAAGGGGATCATTTGTACTACTCAGAAGGGGAGAATTGCAGCAACTTGTGGTTTTTATGATGCAATGAAGACAATAAATTTTCTATTTACATTTCTTGCCTTTTATCTTTATGTCAATTGATTGCAAAGAATTTACTTTTATTGCTTCGAATATGAGTACTTAATTTGCATGTATAGGGTTTAGATGAACTTGTGATTGTAAGGGATATGGAGTAATTGGTGATTTTATGCTATTGAACTACTTTGCTTATTCATTGTTCTGATTAATTGAATTGTAATTGCTTGATCACCAATTATAATCTTTCAATTACTATTATTCAATGAGAGTTGATAGTGGTAGTGGATAGAGACCAATAAGTCTAGGTAGTATTTCACACGAGAATAGTGATACTCCTAGGTGAGTCTTGATCAATTCATACAGCTAAACTAACCTGCACTATAATCTCTACCACGAAAGTAGGAGGGGTTTAGTAGGGAGGTAATCGCTAGTTTATCACGAGAGTGAAAACTAGGTACATATGGAATTGGCCTCTAGGTAAAGTAATAAGATTGAATAATTGAAACAATTGCTCCTTTCTCTTAGATCATGAGGGATTCTAAGTCCTAGATACTCTTCTCACTGGTGTCTCTGCATTTCTATTTTGGTTTCTTTAGGGTCTTGTGTTAACAAATTAGTTTTAGTTTCAATTTTGGTATTTGATTGTCTAGATAATAGGAAGCTTTTTAAAGGTCTAGTAATTCTTCACCTTTCCCTGTGGGATTGAACCTAGTCCTCTATACTCATTAGCG
Organism: Mitragyna speciosa; assembly: GCA_024721245.1. Lineage (NCBI taxonomy): Eukaryota > Viridiplantae > Streptophyta > Magnoliopsida > Gentianales > Rubiaceae > Mitragyna > Mitragyna speciosa. Next base: position 13,937,929 of record CM045558.1, on the reverse strand, counting down.
ATCTGTCCTCTTGCAGATATAGGTGAATTAGGAAATTTTAATTTGGTGGGTTAATCGTACCAAGAGTCTTTTCTTAGCCTAATTAAAACCCTACCATCTACCTTTAGATGATGTCTTAACCAGACTTAGCTTTCAACTTCCGTCTAAGTGCTTTTGTTGTGTGAATTCTAATGTGGAATCCCTTGATCATATATTTGTTTCTGGTGAATTAGCTACGGGGGTATGGAAATTTTTTGGCTTAATTTGTGGGATTAATTTATCAGTGACTCATGTGCGAGCCATGATTACTAATTGGTGGCTAATTGATCATAAGAGTAGTCGCATGAGGTTTATTTTGCAGATAATTCCTATATTTGTTTGCTGGAATTTATGGAAATCACGGAATAGTCACGGAATAGGGCTGTTTTTGAAGGTGAGAAGATTATGGTAGCTAAAGTTTGTCAGGAAGTTTTAACAGATTTAAAAGATGCATTCTGGCTAAAGTTTAAAGAAAAGTTAACTAAATATTCTTGGCATCATTTGGTTGAATCTATATTATCTGTTCCTGATAAGGTTTTCTAGGAACCGATAAAATGGTTATTGCCTCCTAGGAGAAGATTTAAGTTAAACACTAATGGAAGCTCTAGAGGTAATCCTGGAAGTTGCGGGGGAGGTGGAGTTTTGCGAGATTCTAATGGAAAGATGATTGTTGGCTTTTCTTGTTCATTTGGCTATGTAACTAGTCTACAATCTGAGGTGAAAGCTGTTTTGCAAGGGATAAAAATTTGCAGAGATTAAGGCATTCATTCATTTGAAATTGAATCAAATTCTCAGGCTTTGGTGGGTATACTACAAAGAAAATTCACTTGCCCGTGGAAAGTTATGAAAGAGGTTCAGAATATTTGGAAGTTAACTGAAAGGTCTTTACATGTGTCTCACTGTCTCAGACAAGCAAATACTGTGGCTGACTCATTAGCACAGTGGGGAGCTTCATCATCTAATTTCTTCAAAATTTTTGTTCAAGAATCAAAGATGCCAGCATTAGTCCGAGGGGAGCTGCGTTTAGATAGACTTGGATTTCCTTCATTTAGAAAATATAAGAAATGAAACTCCATAATTGTTTTAGAATGTGTAAAGGGAGTAGTACTCCTTCTTTATGCTTTAAATCCATGTAAAACTGAGGTAAGGTTCTTGTCTCGCTCATTTTCTTTATTTCATATTATTAATAAAATATGGAGTGGCATCCTTCCCCGTATTTGGGGTTAGCCAATTAAAAAAAAATCTATCCCAAATTATCAAGGGAAGATTGTCTTACTGATGCCAAATGCTTTTCAAATATCAGTCTGTCTTAATGAAAAGGGGATGACCATCTTGAATTTAGATTCTGCTATAGACACCAAATTTTGACACACTATTTATTTTTCCAACATTTGGGGCATTTTTATATTTTTGGGGTCAAATTCTAATTTTTCAAAAAAAGGGAAACAAAATCAACAATTTTAGGGGTCAAAATAGTAATTTTCAGCAAGTGGATTTTTTTTATTAATTTTGGAGTTTTAGACGTACATTTTTGTATTTTTATGCATGTTTCTAAAAGTTTGTGATTTCTTAAGATCAACTGGTATTTTTTCTATATTTCACTATCATAGGCGCGAAATGATCATTTCTCCATGCTAACACCATTTTCACCCATTTTTTGTCATAAATTTATTTTTTAGGTTTTTAAGTGTGTTTCTAAATTTTTTTTATTTTTTCGAGGATAATTGTTATTTTTCTATAAATACTGCATTCAGGGACAAAATAGTTATTTTGCAACCCAAACACATTTTTCATCATTTTCTAGAGTTTTAAGTTTATTTTTAATTTTTGGCAATTGTTTGAGGCCAATAGCTATTTTTCTATATATTTTGTTAATACAAGGGCAAAATAGTCATTTCACACTCAAAATGCATTTTTTGCCAAGTTTTGGGGGTTTCTAAACTCATTTTAGGTTTTTGAAACTATTTCTAATTTTTAGTAATTTTTTAGGGCCATTTTCTATTTTTTCTATAAATACTGTGTTTAAGGGGCAAAATGGTAATTTTACATAGAAATATATTATCTCTCCCGAATTTCGTTAATAAATTTATTTTCTGCATTTTTTAATTTTTTTTCCACTTTTCAGTGTTTTAGAAAAATCATGGCATTTTAATTTTTAATTTTGATTTTAATTTTAGTTTTAATTTTACTGAAAACTATTTTTTAGGATAAAATAGTAATTTTATTACTATGGATATTTTTGTCTTTTCCTCTTTTCTTGGAGGATGAGACATTCCTGTACTGTAAACAGCCTATTTTTGGAAAGAAAAGGCAAAAAAAAAAATCAACAATCCTAAAACACATGCCCTTGTATCTATTTTGAGATTAAACACACACTCACACTCACATACATACACAAAACGCCGTCTGCATTTTCAACCCCAATCTAGAATTACTGTTCATCAAAGAATCAATGTTTCATCAGATTCACTAGTTAACATTTTAGTTTGCTTGCTTTGATTCATGCTTTCTCTCATTTTATTGTATAATCTAATTAGTTTAAAGATTTTATCCATTGAATCTTTCTGGTTGATTTTTTTTTTTTTTTGGATTTTTCGTCTATTATTGTTTTCTAGGTTTTGCTTTTCATCATCTTCACTTCCAACTAGCTTTATCACCCAACGCCATCAGAAAAACCAAACCTCAACTACAAAACCATCACCAATAAACTACCACCATCACGCCAACAAGACCACCATCAATCACCTGCAAAAGAAGCAACAACAAAACAACGCATACAATCTAGAAAACCAACCCAAAAATCAGTCAACTCCACTCTCCTTCTCTTTCAACCATCGTAAGTCGTCACTCCCCCCACCAGCCTCTTCCACCATCACCTTTTCTCACCACCGTTTCTCTTCAACCCATCAACCCAAAATCTCAACCCATCCCCCTCACCACCGGAACCATAACCACCCAAATCAGCCCACGAAACTCAACAATAGCCACCGGGACTGCCCTTATTTCAAACTCACAACCACAGAGAGTTGCCCATCTCCATCTCACTACTCTAAACTCCACCACAATCAACAACAAATCACCACTAACCGAACCAATTTCAATACTCACAGCCCCACTTCTCCAAATCATCACCCTCACGAGCATATTGAGCCTCTCAATTCAGTCTCAATCTCTCCTGCCTCCACTACAAGTACTTATAGAAATACAATACAACACAGTACTCCCCAAACATCACCAGAATTGTTGCCACCAAGCCCTTACCAATGTACTCCACCACCGAAACTTCGACCAATACCTCCATCACTTTATCATTTCGCAACCATCGACCTACATCAAACAAAACTACCAAGCTCCAAAACACAGCCCAACCACAAATGCCAAACTTGCAAAAAAAAAAAAACAATACTAGCAATTAACCACTATAATCAACCAATCACCACTTCTATCCCCATCGGACAGCCATTCACCACCAAAATTACAAAGCCCAGGAGCCCAAACAATAGTTTTCACCACCCAAACACTACCTGCACAAACACAATCACTACACATACATCACCCCCCCAAACACCAACCAACCCAGATTCATTGACAAAACACATTCAAGTACCAACTGTACCCTTCCCCTTTTGTTCGAACAAGAAAGAGAGACGAGGGAGAGAATGAGACAGAGAGAAATCAGAAGGACAAAGAGAAGAAAAGAAATAAATAGAGAGACAGAGAAGTGCGAGGGAATAGAGAGAAAGAAGAAGAATAAAGAAACAGGAAAACAAGGGAAAATAAAAAAAAAAATAAGAGAGAAGCAGAGAGTGAGCAGGTGAGAGAAACTAAAGAGAGGAAAGAATGAGAGAAATTGGAGAAGGAAATCAGGGGAAAGAAGAGAGTGTGAGTGCTTCGAGAAAGAGTGAGTAGGAGGGAGTGTTCTGTTTTCTAGAAGTAGAAAACTGATTTTGGGGGGTTGGGGTTCTTTTACTATTTTTTTTTCATTTTTGTTTATTTTAATTAATATTTAATGGGTTCTTGATTTAGTTTAATTTAATTGTTTGAGTTAGTAATTAATTTGGTTAATTGAAAATTTGATTAGTTGATCTAGTTTAATTTATTCTTTGGCATATTTATTTTTTTATTTATTTCTTTTCTCTCTCATAAAGTAATACATTTGTGTTCAAGTCCTTGTTCTTTCCTAATGTTATTGATAGACCCTAGAAGACTTTTTGTTTTTGCAATTCTGTCCCTGTTTATTATGGATTGCCCGCCCCCCCCCCCCCCCCAAATTTAGACTTTCTCAATTAAATCCTAATTAATTCCAAATTATGCCCCACACTCATTGAAATTACTCTTTTGTCCCCTAATTAGCTTAAATTCACAATTTGGTTCCTAGGTTTGCTCGAATTTCTATTTTTGTGCCCTTTAACTGGCTAGATTTTGTATTTTTACATATTTTACGCTTTTCTCATTTATATGCGGTGCCTTGACATATGTGTTCATTTTTTGAAGCATTTAGCACCGGGTTTTCAAAGAAAGGTACCCTCATTACTTGTTAATTTCTCTTTATGTGCTCCAATGTGCTCTTATGTGATTTTTTATTGTTAATTTCTTTTTATGTGCTCCAATGTGCTCTTATGTGATTTTTTATTGTTAATTTCTCTTTATGTGCTCCAATTTGCTCTTATGTGATTTTTTATGCATTTTCTTTACGTGTTTCTTATTTGACATACTTTTTGTGTATTTATTTATTTTATGCTCTTTAATTTTGAATTTTTATTATTGGGCGAAAATGTAATTGAATAGATCACAATTCCTTTTATTTTGGCCTATATTTTGTATTTAGCTAGTCAATGTATAGTGAGATTATATTTTTCATATTATTAGCAAAATTTTGTATTTAGATAGCAAGTGTAATTGATAGGTCATTTTTACTCTTTCCCCTAAAATTGTAAATTAAATCCCCGTGTAATCGTTAGGGCTTGTGTGGTTTTGCGTGCTTATGTGCTTATTTGTTTTACTATTTTCCTTAGGATTTGCATCTAAATATCATGTTGCGTGCTTTGTGCTTATCGTGTTACTATATGTCTTTATATGTCTATTTGCTCTTGATTCATGTTTTACTATTTTATTCATGTTTTATGTTATTCCGTTATCACACTAGTCCAACGCTAGTTGTAATTTTATCGCTTTCCCGCTAATCCAACGCTAGTGGAGAATCCCTAGAAAGGGTTAATCCAATGCTAGACTCTTAGGGTGTAGACACCAAATTTTTACACATCATTTATTTTTCCAACATTGGGGGCTTTTCTTTTCTAGTTCCATGGTCAAATCTAATTTTTGAGCAAAAAGAGGCAAAATTAACAATTTTGGGGGCAAAACAGTAATTTTTTAGCTGTAAATATTTTTTCATTAATTTTGGGGTTTTAAATTCATATTTCTGTACTTTCATACGTATTTTTAAATTTCTGTGATTTTTCGGGCTTAATTGATATTTTTTTGTATTTCGCCAGTATAGGGGCAAAATGGTCATTTCACCCCGTGAACACCATTTTTGCTCATTTCAAGTCTAAAATTTATTTTTTAAGCTTTTAAGCATGTTTCTAAATTTTCTTGATTTTTTCGGGAATGATTGCTATTTTTTCTGTAAATACTTCATTTAGGGGCAAAATAGTGATTTCGCACTTTGAACTAATTTTTTTTACCAATTTTAGAGTCCTAAGGAATTTTTTAGGGTTTTAAGCTTATTTTTAATTTTTGGTAATTTTTTGAGACCAATAAATATTTTTTTAGTGCATTTTGTTAGTATAACGGCAAAATAGTCATTTTGCACTCTGAATGCATTTTTTACCAATTTTTGAGTCCTAAATTCATTTTATAGGATTTTAAGCTAATTTTAATTTTTGGCAATTTTTCAAGGGCAATAGCTATTTTTTCTATTTATTTGTCATTATAGGGGCAAAATAGTCATTTCACACCCTGAACGCATTTTTAGCCAATTTTAAGTTCTAATCTTTATGTTTTAAAATTTTGAAATCTATTTTGAATTTTTGGCAAATTTTGGAGTTCATTGTCATTTTTTAATTAATTTTTATTTTTTATATCGAAAATAATTTTTTTAAGGTAAAATTAGAATTTTTTTACTAGTGGCATTTTGATTATTTTGGGATATTCTTGGAGGCTGTTGGCCCCAAAAATAATAAAACCAATGACAAAAAAACAATATTAAAGATAATCAAATATAAAACTCAAAACAATAACAAGAATAAAACTAAAGTAAAGAAAAGATCACACCGGAATTTTTATAGTGGTTCGGCACCAAACTTGGTACCTCCATCCACTCCCAAGCTCTTCCACTTGAAGTTTGAATCTACTAAATACTTCTTCAATTTGGTGAAGCAAAATCAAATGTACAATTGAAGGATCACTCCTTGCACCAACTTTCCTAGCTATAGTTAAGCCAAAGACACCATCTTTGCTCACACTAAGCCTTCACAAGTTATGCCAAAGAGTTTTACAGTTATCCAATAAACCCTCACAAAGTTATAATTGAATTGCTCTCACACCACAATTGAAAAGCACTCAAAACCCAACTTTTCAACCTCACCAAGAACTACAAGTACACTTTAAGAAGAGTATTTTCACTCAAAATTACTCTAAATCACTTGTAAATTTAGTAGGCAAAAGTTTCTTATTAAATCTATACATAATGGTATTAATGGGGGTGAGAAAAAGGGTTGAAAATGGCTCTAATAGTCAAATTGGTAAATCTATAGAAACTAGCCGTTAGACAATAAATTTGAAGTTTGGACATCCACTACTGTTCATCCGAACGTCTGGATGGTCGTCCACATACATTCTGTCCAAAAGTTACTGTTCATCCGGACGAGGGTCTGGACACAGGTACTGTTCATCCGGATGCTACTATTCACGGTTACTGTTCATGCACTGTTCATCCAGACTTCCGGTTACTGTTCATCTGGACGTCCGCGTGATCATCCGGATGAGTACTTTTTTGCAGTTTTCATCTTCTTTTGAATCCTAATTGATTTTACTGCAAGATAACTTGATAAAACATTAGTAAACATTATCATTAGTTTGTTAATCATCAAAACTAAGATGATTTAGAACTATAAGGTCTTCAATCTCCTTCTTTTTGATGATGACAAACTAATGAGGAAAATGAGCAATATGAAATAGAATTGACTCCCTCTTAGTATATGCATATTCAAAAAAGCTCATTTTCAAACTAGATCATCATTCCAACAATTCTCCCCCTTTTGACATCATCAAAACTAGAATTGAGAGGTACGTTTGAAGAAATATGAACAAAGCTCCCCCTCAACAAATGCATATAATATTTTGCATTTATGAAAATCATTTGCCCTCCCTAAGTGTGAGTATATCTAAAAAAATACATTTTGGTTTAAAATAAAATACAAAGCTCTCTTTTTTAAAAAAAATTACTGAGGTAATGAAATGAATTTTTTTTGTTTTAAAAAAAATGTAATATTTAACACAACTTTTTAAATTAATCAACAATTATGCACCAAAAAACCACCATTGGTTTATATATCTTGAAAATAACCAATACTTTTACCCTTTAATCATTGTTATCTATGCACTTCCTTGACTTGTGGTGATCTTCAAACTTACAGAAGTCAATCAATATATTTTGGTACCTATGTCTTCTTGGGTCCTAGATTGTTAGTAATACCTTTCTCTACCCACATGGCTTTCATGCCTAATTTTACATTTTTCTTAACATAACATTCATTTTGCATATGACTGTCTTGACAACAAAAATGACAAATAGCATTTGGATCTCTAATAAATGTAGATTTTATAAAGCAAATGCCATTTTAATGAAAAGTGGTATGATGTGTGCTTAAAACAATTTTTCCAACTCTTTTCTTTAGAAAATCCTTTTCTTTTTCAATTTCAAGAAATTTTGAAAGTTCATCCAACCTTTTCCTCATCAAATCTTGTTCAATTCTAATTTTGTCAAAAAAATTTATTTTCTCATCAAACTTCCTTCTCAAAATCTCATTTTTGGAATCAAAATCAACCTTGTTTTTCTTAAAATCATCATTTTCCATTTTCAACTTTTGACATTCTTCATAAAGCTTGGAATTCTCTTTCAACAAAGCATTTATTTTAATTTTCAACTCCTTGTTCTTGGCATATAAAACCTTTAAGCTATCACGCAATTTCATGACAAATGCTTCAATGTTATCATCATCACATTCACTATCACATTCATCATGAGACGAATAGCTAGTTGTTACCTCATTATTTCCAAAGGCCATTTGAGTTGTTTCACTATCATCTTCAACTTCACCATTTGAATTACCTTCCAAGTGCTTGAATGCATAGGAGACAATGCCTATAAGATCGACCTACCAAGTGAGTATGGGGCTATAAGTGCTACTTTTAATGTTTCTGATCTTACTCTTTATAATGTAGGTGATTCGAGGGCGAATCCCTTCGAGGAAGGAGGGAATGATATGGATCAAGGAGACTCTATGAATGAATCGAAGATGACAAGTACCAAGGATCCTTTGCAAGGCTTAGATGGACCAATGACACGTGCTAGATCAAGGAGAATGAAGGAAGCATTGCATGGATTGATTATGGACTTGCATGAGGAAGAGGTTGCTTGGGCCAATAATTCACCATCACCAGTACTTGTAAACATGATTATGGTTGAAGAAAATGATCATGAAGCTGTCCAACGTTGCCATGAAGATTGAAGCATTGAGATGGACGACCAAAGCCCATATAGGGCATTCGGCTAGCCCATGAGCCTTTTTATTATTGTTTCCTTATTATTTTTAATAAAGTTCTAGAACTCTAGTTGTTATTTGAGTAGTTTCCTTATTGTTTCAAAGTTGTTTTAGTTAAGAATTCTATTTAGTCAAGTATTAGTTTTTGGTCGTTGTTAAAGACTTGAGTTCTAGAACTATCTAGTAAGCCTATTTAAGGGCCTTTTTACTATTACAAATTTTTAACAAGAATTTTCAGAATAATTTCGTGTGTTTGAGAGCTCAATTGAGAGTTTTCTTGGTTCTTGGAATAGAACTACTCTTGGTCTTATCAAGTTATCCTTGTGGCGACTAAACCCTAGCTTTCGTGTCTGATCAAGTTCTTAGAGTTTTAGATTAGACATATCGAACTCGCTCGCATTGGTCTAGTTTAGAGCTTTAGGTTCTTCGTTCTTTATTGAAGAAGCATTCGAAGTTATTATACTTGGATCTTTCAAGCGATCTTGGCAATCTCGCTACCTTTGCACACATCAAGGCAGGTCCCGCTTTATATACCCTCATTGTATCACAGTTTCTCAAAATCATCCGGTGTTATCATTTCTGAAGTTTGCAATGAGGACAATGATATTGAAGTAGGGGTGAGCCGCTTGTTCATCGGAATGACTGACACTGAGGACGCATCTGATATTGCTGGTTTGAATAAAATTGAGGAAGGGGCATTGAAAAATTGGATTGCCATTACCTTCCTGTGCGAAGGGAGTTTCGGTAAATTCAGGATTGTTTTTGCTTAGTGTTCATTTCTAGACAGGGCCCTAAAATGAACCTTTCTTTGTATATGTTATGTTGTTAGAGTCAAGCTCATACCATGTCTTGCATTTACTTTTCAATGAAAATGGTTTTTGAACCTCTTTCTGTTTTAGGTTTGAACTGCATCTTTACATTTTCCCAGAAGGATAGTACCACACTCGTGTGATTGTATATATTTCACTTTTTAAAGAAATGCATTCTGATTTTAATGAAATGAATATTGTTCCTTTTGTTTATTCATTTATATTTTCTTTACTTTGATTTTCAGATGGCTAAAAATAACCTCGTATGATCCTTTGGATGTCACTTTGCTTGAAACCGATGAATGTCATTTTGATATCTCTCTAAATTCTGAAATTATGTAAACCGCTGATGAGAGTGAGAGTGATATTGAAGAAGATTATGATTCTGTACTTAAGAATCTTGAACAATACAAAAAAAAACTCAAGCCAAACTTGAGAGAAACAGAAAGCATCAATATTGTCACTAAAACAGAAATTAAAATTAGTGTGCATTTAAACAAGAAGCAAAGAAAAGAAATGATTGAATTCCACACTTAGTTCCAAGATGTATTCGTATGGTCTTACAATGATATGCTTGGGGTTTCCACAAACATGGTTGTGCATAGATTTTCCACTAATCTAAATTTTCCTCCAGTGAAACAAAAATCTCGTAAATTTAAACCAAAATGAGCCTTAAGATAAAAAAGCAGATAGTCAAACAATTCAATGCAAAAATCATTATTATGTCTCACTACCCTATTTGGCTGTCGAACATGGTTCCAGTTCCCAAAAAGTCGAGAGAAGTATGAGTGTGTGTGGATTATAGGGATTTAAACAAAGTCAGTCCAAAAGATGATTTCTCTTTGCCCAATATTCACATTCTGTTGGACAACACAGCAGGACATGAAATGGACTCGTTCATTAATTGTTTCATTGGGTACCATAAGCTCTTGGTAGCAAAAGAAGATAGGGAGAAGACGAAATTCATCACTCCATGGGGCACATTCTGTTATAGAGTCATGCCTTTCGGACTGAAAAACACTGGAGCTACTTATCAAAGGGCTATGACTATGTTATTCCATGATATGATTCATAAGGAGATAGAAATTTATGTGTATGCATCATAGTCAAGTCTAAAAGGTCTGAGGATCATTTGGTGGATTTGAGAAAATTGTTTGAGAGATTAAGAAAGTATAACTTGATGTTGAATCCTACAAAGTGTGCTTTTGGGTCTCCTGCTGGCAAATTGTTGGGTTTTATTATTAGCAAGAAAGGAATTGAGATAGATCCCACAAAAATAAAGACTATACGGGAAATACCGATTCCAAAAACATAGAAGGACGTGAAAAGTTTTCTAAGAATGATAAATTTTATCGATAGATTCATTGCTCAATTAACCCTCACTTGTGAGCCGTTATTTAAGTTATTAAGAAAGAACGCCCCGATGGATTGGAATGAGGACTACCAACGAACTTTTGATAAGGTTAAAGACTATTTGTTGAACCCTCTTGTCTTAGTGCCACCTAAGCCAGGTCGACCACTCATCATGTATCTCTCAATTCTAGATGGAGCAATGGGATGTATTTTGGGCTAGCATGATGATCTAGGAAAAAAAAAGAACAGGCAATCTATTATTTGAACAAGAAGTTCACGGCTTATGAGGCGAATTATTCATACTTGAAAAGGTTGTGTCTTGCACTAGCTTGGGCTACTCAAAAGCTCAGGCACTATTTTCTTGATCACACCACTTATCTTATTTCTCGTTCTGATCCTTTAAGATATTGGTTGGAAAAACCAATGTCCGCTGGATGCATGACCAAATGGCAAATGATCTTTTTAGAGTTCAACATTGTCTTCACGATGCAAAAGGCAGTAAAAAGACAGGCCATAGCCGACCACTTGGAGGAAAATCCAAGAGATGATGACTATTAGCCACTCAACACTTACTTTCTAGACGAAGCGATTTTGTTCATTAGGGCAGTAGAAGACATGAATGAGTTGTATACAGAGTGGAGATTATTCTTTAATGGCTCTTCGAATTCTTTTGGAGCGGGATTGGGACAGTTCTGGTTTCACCTAAGGGGAAGCATTATCCTGCAACTGTCAAGTTATGTTTTTCTTGTATCAACAACATGGTCGAGTATGAATCTTGTATCTTGGGGTTGAAGATGGCTTTGCAAATGGAGATTAAAGATTTGATAGTGTTCAGTGATTCTGACTTGCTGGTGCACCGGACACTTAAACATTGGGCGACTCGAGATTCCAAAATTATTTTGTATCATTGTAGTCTACTCAATTTAGCTTCTAAATTCAGGAGTTTTGAGTTTCGGCATATTTCGCGAACTCGTAATGTCTTTTCGGACACCCTGGCCATGGTATCTTCCATGATTAAACACCTTGATGAACTAATGATTGAGCCTATCTAAATTCGGCTTCAAAAAGAGCCGACCCATTGTTTGCGCATTGAGTCAGAACTTAACGGTCTTCCCTAGTTTCATGATTTGAAGAAATATCTAAGGAACGGATTTTATCCCCCAGATGCCAGTGCAGTGTCTAAGAATTTTCTCCTAAGAATGTCTACGAGCTTTTTCTAAATAGAGAAGTTTTATACAAAAGGTCAAATGATTTGGGCCTCCTGAGATTCGTTGACGAGAAAGAAGCTGAGTATTTGAAGAAGGAAGTACACAGTGGTGTGTGTGGATCGCATATGAACGAACCATACTAGCCAAGAAGATCATGAGAACAAGATATTTTTGGCTCACCATGGAGCATGATTGTGTTGTGTTCGCCAAAAAGTGCATTAAATGTTAAGTACATGGTGATGTAATACATGCCCCTCCTTCGGAACTCCACAATATGACTGCTCCTGGCCGTGCTCAATGTGAGGAATGGATGTGATTGGAGCCATTGATCCTCCAACTTCGAATGGGCACCGATTTATCTTGGTGGCAATAGAGTATTTCACTAAATGGGTTGAGGCTAAGTCTTATAAACATGTAACTAAGAAAGCTGTGACTGATTTTCTGAAGAATCACATCATCTGCCGTTTTGGGGTACCGGAGATGTTGATCACGGATAATGCAAAAAATCTTAATAATGACATGGTGGATGAATTATGTGAGCAGTTTAAAATCAAACACTGGAATTCTGTCATATACAAACCTTAGATGAATGGAGCTGTGGAAGCTACTAATAAGAATTTGAAGAAAATTATTCGCAAGATGACTGAAACACATCGGGATTGGCATGAAAAGTTGCCTTATACACTCTTGGCATACAGGACTGCTATCAGGACGTCTATTGGGTTAACTCCTTATGCTCTTGTGTACGAAATGGAAGCAGTCTTACCGGCAGAAGTGGAGATTCCTTCCCTGCGTATATTGATGGAGGCTTAGTTGGACGAAGCTGAATAGGTTAGGGAGCGCCATGAGCAGTTATTGTTGATTGATGAAAAGCGTTTGAATGCTATTTGCTATAGACAGTGCTACTAGAAACGAATGTCCCATGCTTATCAAAAGAATGTCAAACCTCGCCAATTCGAAGTAGGGGACAAAGTTTTGAAGTAAATTTTTTCAATTTAGGAGGAGGCAAAGGGGAAATTCACTCCAAATTGACAGGGTCCATTCATTGTCAAGAAGGTATTATCAGGTGAAGGTCTTGTTCTGGCAGAAATGGATGGTCAAGACTTTCCCTAGATCATCAATTTAGACATGGTGAAAAAGTTTTACATTTGATTAGTAAGTTTTCTTTCAAAATTATTGCAAAAGAGGACAGGTTGTCGCACCCCATTTTTCGAAGGACAAAAAAAGATATTATTTAGATTTTAGTGTGAGAAAAAGAGAGTTTTGTGGTTTTTGTAAAAAAGAATTTTTTGGAAAAATAGTTTTTAATTTTTTGAAAAATAAAGCAAAACAAAAAAAATAGCCTAAAATGGGATTTTTGAAAATGCGACGGTTTTCGGGCCAAAAAATAGTCTAAAAGGGTTTTTATTGAAAATCGGAGTCGCCACTTGGTATTGAGTTTTGGTGTACCAAGTCACCAGAAAATATTTTATAAAAGGTAAGAAAATTGAGAATGATTTATTTAGAAAATGATTTTGAGAAAAATGTAAGAAAAACAAGAAAAGCCTTTTTAAGACAACTCCAGATCTTTGAAAACAAGAGAAAAGGGTTCGGGAATCACAGTTGAAGAAAGGGAAGGCAAAGGTTTACACCTGAGACATCCTTTCAACCTAGCCGAAACTAGTTGCGAATTTAATCGAAATTTTTTTAAAATAACCCTAAAATTCTATCACATTTGGATGTAACTATATGAATGCAAATCTAGACCTAAAAAAATAGATATCGTTGAGGGGCAAAATGTCCCTTTGAGGTTTAATTGGAATTAACGCATTAATTGTGAAACCCAAAATGAGACCTCAAAGCAGTCACGAGCTTTGCAAAAATGAAATGCAAAAAGTGAAAAAAAAATAAAGTGTAAATATAGATATAAGTGATCAAAGAAAAGAGAATGCAACATAACAAGTACGGGGAATGAAAACTCGTGACAAATGTGTTCTTTCTTACAAAGGGATAAATAGAGTACTAAGACTACAAAAACTATATTCGCTATTCTCATGTTCGAAGGGTTGACTCTTCCTAACCTAAGCAAGCAAATGATCTATTTAAGTCTTAAAATTCTATATGAAATACAATCTGAATGTCATGCATTATATATTTATAGGAAGAGGGATAATATAAGGGAAAATGACATGTAAAATAAAATAGGATCCTAAAAATAGAAAAATGATACATGTGAATGACATGAATTTCATGCAAATGAAACTAATTTTTAAGGAGCCTAAGGGTCTAGTGTTGGACTAGCCCGTTTTCTATAAATTTCTCATTAGCATTGGACTAACGAGGAAACGAGAATGAACCACAACTAGCATTGGACTAGTATGGTGACGATACACATATTTCATAATAAAGCAAAGCAATAAATACTAACAAACATAAATTGAAGCAGTAACACATAGAAGCAGGCAATAGCACATAGAAATACATAGCACATAAGCATGATATTCTAGATGCAAAGTCCTAGAGAAAGCGAGTAAAACACATAAGCACATAGCACACATAGCACACAAAAGCCCTAACTATTACACCGGGGAAAAGCCTAATTACAATCTAAAATGGGGAAAGATAAGAAAAATAGCCTATCTTACCTATCTATTCCATTTTCTATCCAAAATACAAAAAAAAAAAGCTTTTGTTAAATAGATGAAAATATAAACTATCTATTACATTAATTATCTAAATACAAAATTTTTGTTAAATAGAATATCACCTCTCTATTACATTTCTTTGAATAATTAAAATTAAATTCAAATAAATAAACAAGCACAAAAATAGATAAACACTCAAACATAAAAGAAAATTAAAACAACACATAGAAAACTCATAAGAAAATCACATAGGAGCACATAAAGAGAATTGAGGGGTAATAGGAATACCTCTTTTTTTTTTTTTTTTTTTTGGCTAACCCCGTACACGGGGAGGGACGCCACTCCCAAAATTTTATTAAAATCAAAAACTTGTACAAGAGATAGAAATAAACCTTACCTCATAATAAAAGAAGATACAAACCAAATGAAAAGCAAAGTAACTAATAAAATAACTAGTTAATTTTACGAAATGATGGAAAATTTAATTTATCTAGCCTAAAGAAACCACAAGCTTGTCTAGGAAGATCCCCATCATAGGAATAGATTCGATGACCATCATGGGACACTCCCACATTCGCAAGAGCATCTGTCACAATTTTCTTCACGAAAGCAATGACGTATTTGAAGAAAATGACTCTCCAACTGCAATAACTGCTGTACCTCTACATAGATGGACCAAGGACATTTGAACTTCTTTTTGAGTATCTAAATCAAGACTTGTGAATCACTCTCAATCATAAACTGATTATACCCCATTTGAAAACAACATTGAATACCAAATAATAAAGCCCGAGTTTCCGCCTAAATGCTACTGGCTTCACCAAATGAAACTGAAAAAGCAAACATCATTTCCCCCATATCGTCCCTTAAGATTCTCCCTCCACTAGCATTTCCAGAATTCCCTTTTCTACAGCCATCTGTATTAAGCAGCAAGGTGCCACCAACTAGCTTCAACCATCTAACCAACTTGAATCTACTAATTTTCTTAATTCTTGCAACATGATCATAAAAAACTCTCCAAGTGGATGCATTAGTAGCAATATTTGGAAATTGGAGAAAAAATAATTCTCTAATCTCTAAAAAAATATTATTACATAGCCCCATTGGTTCCAATCGAACTCCTTCAAAAACCCATTTGTTCCTAGCTTTCCATAGGTTCCAACAAATTAATATAGGAATAATACGATGAATGAAATCAATATTGGTGTTGTGCTTACTTAAAAACCACCATCCAGAAAGATAGGCCATAATAGAAGAACCCATATACCGAACACCTACAATATCGCGAAAAAATTTCCACACCCCTTGCACCATGTCGCCCAATCAAAAATTATGCACCAATGACTCCACATTTGGCAAATGATAGCAAAAGCACTTCAAGACCATATTGTAGCCAAATTTGCATAAGGTCGAATCAAGTGGTAGACGATTCTTCAATAATCGTAGCATAAAAAAAGAGACTTTCATGGAAATTTTAGCATGCCAAATTTTACTAAAAACATACGAATAAGATCTATGATTAGTAATACTCTCAAAAGCTATCCACAAAGAGAACTCACCAGAAGTAGTTGGCATCCAGATCATCTTATCAGGATCGCTCCCACTCGGAGGAGACATTTGCATGACTTACTGAATAACTTGACTAGGAAGCCATTGGTGAAGTTTGCCAAAATTCCAACCTCGTTCATCACAAAAATATTTCACCTGATGATCAGAAACATTCAACAATTGGTCAGCAAGATAACCACCACCTAACCAATTATTGAACCAAAAATTTACTGAGCCATCTTGGATAATCCATCCCATATTTTGTTCAGTTACCTCACATACATGCAACATCCTCTTCCAGATGAAAGAAGCATTTTGAGTGACCCAAACCAAACATGGATGAGCCTTCGAGATGCAGCTATCAGAAGGTAAATAGGCAAAGACGATAAAACAGATTTAATCAAAGTTATTCTACCACCACCCATTAATAGCAGCTTGGTCTTCCAAGAAAGCACCTTACTTAAAATCGAAATGCAGATATCCAGGAAGAAATGTTTCCTGTTTCTTCCAATAAAAAGAGGAAAGCCAAGGTATTTAACAGGAAAATCCTTGCTAGCAAACTGGACGGGCGTCAACCGCACAAAAATTAATATTAAAATCCCACTCAATAAAAGATGATTTTTTGAGTATAGCAATGGGTAGGGCCGTCTCCTCAGGGACTAGATTGTTTACTTATCTCACAGTCACCAAAATATGGGGGGTTTTGGAATAACTAAAATTAACTAAACAAACTAGAGTAAACAAAATTGTAGAGAATAAATTAAAGGAAATCAAGATTGAGAAAGCTCTAGCCAAAGGAATGATATTAGAATTGGTTTACTCGACTGATCACTGATGCAAGAATGACTTATAACAATTATTGATAAATTGGTTATAGCTGTTGATACAATCTAACAGCCAACTCTTCCTTACCATTTCGGTAATTAAGGTACAACCGTTAGTTACTTCCCTAATTGAGAGACAACCTAGGTACAACCATAGAATTTAATCTCACAATTGCAATACGAATTAGAAAAGCCCAATTCTAATCAACAAACACCTACAAGGGTTCATTTAAATTAGATTGTAGATCCCTCAAATTGGTTGTCACAAGTATCAAACTAGTTAAACAATTACGGATTCAGCTATTTTGAATGACAGAGGATTATATGGTAGAATTAAATACCTGGCCAGTAATATTTAATTTAACACACAATAATCCTAAGAGCTAAAAGCATGAGATCTACAAATACCAATAATTGAAAGAAACAATGAAAATAAATTAGATCTCACAGCATGTAAAACCAATTCTTCAATCTTCCCTTGACTAGAATAGAGGTTTAGTTACACCTCTTGGAAGTAGAGAGAGATGTTGTGAGAAAAAGGAAAAAGAATTTTCAGTTCAAAAGTATTGAATAATTGAGAGAACAATTCACAGCACACCAGTAATAATACGTCTCTCACTTTCCTACTTAGACTTCTACCACCAAAGGAATTCTTTCCTTTAAGATAAAAGTTTGATTGACTAATAATACTTTCCCCTAAATCTAATTAATTGAAATTGACAAAAGGTTATAATAGAATCCTAAAAATCTACTAATCTTCCAAAATCCCGCACAAAAGTCATAGTTGAGTCACAATAGGAAGTTTCTGCTTTTAATCCCGCTGCTTAGTTTCTCAGCTACAGCGTGCCCATGCCTTATGAATAAAACTCTTCTGGAATTTGCCTATTCTGCTCCAAATTGCACCAAATACACCAAAATACCTATAAACGAAACAAAACATAAAACTAAGTAAAATCAACTCATAAAAACAATAAAACACTAAAACATAATGGAAAAACACACAATTACCACTGACTAAATACACACTATCAAATACCCCCACACCTAAACAATGCTTGTCCTCAAGCATTCCTCAAACAAGATAAACAAGCATTTCTCAGCAAAATCTCTCAAATACTAGCATGAATAGCAAATTTCCCAAACAATTTCTCAAAACTCAAAATGTACAAGATTCAACGACTTCCTCCCAGATTTCACTCTATGCACTCAAAAGTAATTCAAGGGACCATTTACTCTCATATCAACACCATGGAATAACATTACCATATGCTTGCTAATATATCACATCTCCACCACTTGAATAGAAATTTAATGCAAAAATCTAAGAGTGTTTGAACAAGGTTGTAATGGGGCTAAGGTCAAAGGGCATATAAAAAGGAAATTTGAGGTGTAAATGAGAGAATGCCTAATTTTACTACATGAATTCAACCATCATTTTTCACGTTCTTCATTGGCTCATGTAACACATAACTTGTGCAAACTAAACAAGTACAAACACATCTAGGCTTTTGCCTATCATCACGAAACAACACGTATATACATCACACTTCACAAATATTTTTTGGCCTTTCTTTTCACTTTCACTTTTTCTTTTCTTTTTTTTTTCTATTTCAGATTTTCCTTCTTTTCTTTTTTTTTCAACATGAAAAGAAGTAACATTAAGATACATGTACTAGCCAATATTTGCTTTCTTCAAACAACCATTGCAACGAGGCTTGTAATTCTTATGCAATAAAATCATGACACTTCTTTGACACAAGGTTGAAAGAGAAAGTTAAAACAAACAGGTTTTGGTTAAATTTTAATGACTAGTCAAAGAACAAAAGGTTAAGGCTCAAAAGGGTTCACTAGTGGTATCATGCAAAGGTTAGTATTTAGAGAGTCAAAAAGGGTTAAACCTAATTGCCCTTGTCATTTTAATGCACCAAATTTCATAAAAAATGTGATCTTGACATGCATAACAAAGCAAGTTCTAGAATGTCACATCCATGTGTGATAACCAATCATCAAAAGAAAATAGAGCAAATTTTATGAATGGAATGCTCATAAGGCTCAAAAACTCACAAGTGGTTAACTTTATGTCAAATCATGTACACTAAGATTTCAATCCACTGTTGAGAAATCAATGCAATACTCATACTAGCAATGAAAACTATACTAATAATGCTTGTCTCTTATTGAGAAATGAGAAAGACAAGATTATCACAAAAGAAAAAGAAAAGAAAAGAAAAATTCTACGACAATTAAAGAACCTATAAAATTTCTGGCTTCTTATTCAAGAAGATGTGGACTCCTGTTGTTCCAATTAAAATGTCAGTTTTGATGCTACGAGTACTATCCAAAAAAATTCCCACAGCAGACGTCATTCAAGGCTTGGGTTTTTATGGCCCCTCCAAGTGTCATTGTTGTTCTAATCCTTTTTCTGAATCTGTTGACCATATTTTCTGCTAGGGTGATCTACCATCAAAGGTATGGAATTATTTTGGCACTTGCATGGGAATCACCTGGAATTTGGAATCTATTAGATTGATCTTGATGAAATGGTGGTTAGTCCAAGCTAAGAATGTTTATGCTGATTTTTTGGTTCACATATCCCCTATTGTCATTGTGTGGCATCTAAGGAAGGCTAGGAATGACTTTGTTTTCAATGGGACTTCTCATAATTGGGAGAAACTAATTGCTAATATTTTCAATGATGTGAAATTTGCGTACCAGGGAAAATTTAAACGAGAGCTCCCACACAAAAGCTGGTATGATGCTTTCCGATCCCTAAATAAGCTGGGGCGGTTGTAGGACATATAACTTGTTAAATGGTTGCCCCCAGGCCAGGGTTTTAAACTCAACACAGATGGATGTTCAAAGGGTAATCCAGGAGAGAGTTGAGGGGGTGGACTTCTTAGGGATTCTAATGGTAAGGTGATCTTTGGCTTTGTAAGTTTTTTTGGCAGGGGAACTAGCTTGGAGGCTGAATTGCAAGTGGTATTATTTGGCTTGCGCCTATGTGTCGAACGTGGTTTTCGGGATGTGCATGTGGAATCTAATTCTCTAACACTGGTGCAAATGTTGGAAGGGAAGGCAACATGTCCATGGTATCACAAAAGATGGATGATAAAGGTTAAACAGTTGCAGCAGAATGTCAAGAATATATCTCATTGTTACAGAGAAGCGAACCAACCAGCAGATAGATTATCAAATGAAGCCATTAACAGGAGATCTACTGAAGTATTTCTTAGATACTCGGAATTGCCAAAAGAAGCAAGAGGGGTTGTTAGATTAGACAAGCTTGGTTTTCCAAACTTTTGTTTTCATTAACTTGTTCATTCACTATTTTTTCTAGTTAATTCTCTTTAGTAGGCTTTGATTATGTAATCAATGGAGGTTAGGTCTTATGTCCCCCTCTACTTTATATTATTTTATTATTAATAAAATTTTGGGAGTAGCGACCCCCCCCTGTGAATAGGGTTAGCTAAAAAAAAAAAAAACTAGACACATTAACACCAAATATAAAACAAATGCATAAATACTCCCCCATACCTAAACTCTACATTGTCCCCAATGTAAAAATAAAGGTATAAGTGAGGATAACTGGTACTTCCCTGAAAAAGCAGCTAATCACTTGGGGTAGTTGGCAGAGTGAAGCCTGTGAACTCAAAGAAGGCCAACAATTGTTGTGTCAGTTGAGCATTTTGATGTTCAATGTGAGAAAGATGACTATCCAACTGCTAGATGCTCGTGCTCAATTGCTGCAGCTGGGACTCCAAAGTGGTTGGTTGAGTTGAGGCAGACATGGAAGGCGCTGCTTCATCTGCAAGCTACGAAATACCAGATGTACCCCCTAAGAGGCTACGTGGGATGGGACGCGTATACACCCCTGGTGGGCGAAATTTAAAGGCCCCATCAACTAATTCAACAATGCCCATAGTTTCTAAACATGCCAAATTCAATGGCTCAAAGGGATATGTCACATGCATATCTATTTCCTCGTCCGGGTCAAAGAGTCCATGTTTCACAGCAAGATGAGTGATAATAGACCCTAAAATGATTAGCTTCTTCTTCTTTGTAAGGACAGTTTAGAATTGAGAGGCTAGCCAACACCCAAGATTTACTTTTTTCTTGTTCAACATGGACCAAATGATGAAGAATTCTGCCTTTGAGAAGGTGCCCGATGAGTCCTTTCGACCAGAGAAATTGTAGGCAAGGAACTGCTGTACATATCTCAAAATAGGATCTTTCAAGTATGAGCTCTTGATGTACTGGGGTTGTACACTAAGGGGTCCATGGATATTTCCCACCAAATGTTAATATAATTGGATGAAAAGGTTTGTACATAATCGCATGCACTCTCCAAGTACTTCTTCAATTCCACATTTGAGGAATCCACAAATCCCAGTGACAAATTAAATTGGGTGAGGAACTGATGAAATTCTTTCCCTAGTAGTCTATACTTGATTACCCCAGGAGTGTCTAAGTTCAAATCATCATGTCTCTCAAAAGCAACGGTGCTATAAAATTCATATGTAAGCTCCAAATAAGCTGGGTATTTAACCATTGTGAAGTAATTTCTCCTACCAACTGAATCAAATAGATCATGCACTTGAGTTGCAATATTTAATTGATCAAGGGTAGAGGCATCGATGAACTTACATGGGGCAAAGCTTCTGAATCGAAATAGTTCTAGGCGTCGCCTTTGAGCCTGAGTCATGTTTCCTAATTCTCTTCCCAATTGATCAAGGTGCAATGGTAGAATACCATTATCAATCCCCAGCCGAGATCTTTGCTTGTGTAAGATTGAGCTTTACGCTTTTGGCCAACATTGATGTGTGGGACAGAGGGTCCTGCAGAAGTCTTAGCCTTCTTTTTCATGGATTTAATATTAGTGCACGGCATAAGTGAACTGGATACAAATTAAACCAAATAAGTCAACAACGGAGCACTACGAACAAGCATTTTGATAGTGATGCTTAGAAACACTACAATCGCCAATTATAAAGGATCACCAAGCATTAGCAATATAGAATTATTCAATTGACGAACGTTTTATCAATGCATAATACTTCATGCAACCATCTACCCAACCAATCATATATTCGAATAAGGCCATAAAAATCACAATGCAATAGTTGTATATACCAACCAAACAACACACTCACTTGGTCGTCATCACTAACCAAGAAACAAACTAATACCCATAGTTCAAACAACATGATAACTAATCCAGTAAACCAGGGAAGCAATTAAACATAAGGAACAATGGAATCACAAACTTCAAAAATTAGGGCAGAAATTAATCAATTTAATGAACACAAAAGAAAACAACAATAAAACTAAATAAGTAGAGATTTCTAGAGGGTGAGGAAAAAAGGCAATAATCATGCAAGGGAGTGAAGAAATCGTGATACCAATGTGGGAAGTGTGGTGTCGGTCGGCAGGGGGTGTGAGAGAAAAGAGGAAAAAAAATAATGTGAAAGAGAAAGAAAAGAGTGAGAGAGAGAGAGAGATGGAAGATGAGGGCCAATAATGTGAGAATGAGAGAGAGAGTATAGGGGGGACGGTGCGCGAGGGATGGAATTACAGAAGGAAAAGGGTTTGTGAGGGAGGAAGAGAGAAAAAGAAAGAAAGAAAAGTGAGAATGGGGAAGGCAGTAGAAAAAGGAAGAAAAAGAAAGAAAGAAAGAAAGAAAGAGATAAAAGGAAAAAAAAAGAAAAATATGTTGAGAAGGAAAAAGAAAAAGGGATATTAGAGAATATGAAAAAAAATCTTTTTTTTTTTTTTTTTGCGATTGAAAGAACTTTTCACAGAAGACTTTTAGGTTTAACACGTGGGCACGTTGCATCTCAAAAAGTCTTCTGACTCTAAACTTTAAACTTCCCTATGTAAAATTTGTAAAATGTGGGCACGTTGTATAAGCAATAGTCTTTTGATTTTTTTCACGTTCCAGCTCTTTGAGTTTTGCTTATTAGACGTGACCACGCTATACAGAATGAAGTCTTCTGTCCTTTTCATCAAATTTTTGTTACGAGCTAATTGTAAGGCGTGGGCACACTTTGAAAGAAAAAGTCTTCTGATTCTTCCTACTGTGATCCTCCAGAAGCACCAGTTATAAGACGTGGGCACGCCCTATAAATCAAACTCCCCTGTCCAAAATCAAAATAATTAGACTTTAACACTTGAACTTAAAACAACCTAAGACAACTAAAATAAAATAAATTAAACTAAATAATTTGGGTTGCCTCCCAATAGCGCCTTTCTTTAACGTCTTTGGCTAGACGCGATTTAATCTCTTCAAACTCCATATATGGGATCCTCTAAAAGAATTACTTCCACCTTTTCAATTTGGAATCCTTCATAATAAGGCTTGAGACGGTGTCCATTCACTACAAACTTCTTCTCATGCTTCAGACTTTTAAGTTCCATTGCACTATGATGAAAAATATCAGTCACAACAAACGAACCAAACCACCGAGATTTCAACTTACCTGGAAATAACTTGAGCTTGGAGTTATAGAGTAGGACTTTTTGCCCAACTTGCAATGTTTTGGTCATTAAATGCTTTGCTCTTCTCTTTGTATATTTTAACATTCTCATAGGCCTCATTCCTTAACACTTCAAGCTCTTGTAGTTGTAACTTTCTCTGCAATCCTGCCTCATTAAAATCCATATTGCATTTCTTGATTGCCCAAAAAGCCTTGTCTTCGAGTTCAACCGAAAGATGACATGGCTTCCCAAACACCAGCCTGTATGGGGACATACCAATTGGCGTTTTGTATGCCGTCCTATAAGCCCATAAGGCATTGTCTAGTCTCACGCTCCAGTCTTTTCTATCGGGACGAACCACCTTTTCCAATATGGATTTAATTTCCTTGTTTGATACTTCAGCTTGACCATTTGTTTGAGGATGATAAGACGTGGAGACTTTGTGTGTGACATTACACCTTCGAAATAATGTCTCTATCATCTTGCTGCAAAAATGACTTCCTCTGTCACTCACCATAGCTTGTGACACTCCAAAACGGACAAAAATATTAGACTTAATGAAATCTGCAACCACTTTCGAATCATTATTCCGGGTGGCTTTTGCTTCCACCCACTTTGAGACATAATCTACTACAAGTAAAATTTAGCGAAAACCACAAGAGGGGGGAAAGGGACCCATAAAGTCAATGCCCTAGACGTCAAAAATTTCACAAAAAAGCATTGGTATTTGAGGCATTTGATTTCTATGAGATATATTGCCTACTCTTTGGCAATTATCACATGACTTACAAAACATGTATGCATCCTTGAATATAGTAGGCCAGCAGAATCGACTTTCCAAAACCTTTCTAGTTGTTCTCTTGAGTCCAAAATGACCTCCACATGCACAAGAATGCCAAAAAGTTAATGTAGACTTAACTTCATTATCATTTACGCACTTTCGTAATAGTTGATTAGCACAAATCCTCCAAAGATAGGGGTCATCTCAAATATAATATTTAGCTTCGTGACAAGTAATAAATTTACCTATTTTTGTATAATATTTTATATATGTATTTAGTGTGTTTTAAATATGTTTTTATTATTTTTACATTAAAATGGCTCAATTTTATTATTTCCCATCAAATCAAGGTTTGCTCCAAAATTAGGGTTTTTGGTCTGGAAATTAGGGTTTTGAGGCAAAAATATTAGCTGGAGCAAATTAATGCCCAAGTTTATTTGATTATGCAGGAAAATGATGATTAAACACAATTTGGATCAATTGAAGCTCAAAGAATATCAAATTCAAAGTTGATTCAAGTTGTACCAATTTTATCAATTAAGCTTGGAATTTCTGAAATAATTTTTCTTCATTAGATCCTACCAAGAAAATTATGGTTCAAATGGTGGAAAAAGGTCTCAAGGGCATGGAAGGAATAACCAAAAATTAAAAAGGGCAAAATGGTAAAAGAGAGTGATACGCAGACCACAAAACGGGGGCCACCACTCGCATATCGCATCCGCGTATCGGCACCAACTTGCAGATTTCGGCTCTCTTCAACTTGCAACTTGTTCGTACAACTTTTGCAGATAATTCCAACATCCAGCTACCTTTTTTGCAATCCCTAGAAGATAACACAAAGCTCAAGGAAGACTTTTGAGGCAAAAGGAATCTAATTTCATCATGAAGTCTTCAACTTGTACAAGGACTTGTGTTAGGGTTATTTCTATAAATACATGCCTTTGATATGCTTAGTTCTATGCTTGGCTTTATGCTTGAAAAAGTATAAATCATAGCTTGGTAAGAAAAGCACTCCTTGTAAATACTTAGAGTAGATTTCTTTCTTAGTTTTGCAGTAGGCAAAGTCATATTCTTGTAACAAGACTTTGGAGGAACTACTTTGTATTCAACATGTTTGATGAAATGCAAGGACAAGTTTTGGAGCCAAGTTCATCCAATAAATGAGCAACTCTAACCTTATTCCTTTTAGTTTCATTCATGCATGCTTGTTTACTTTTATTTATGTGCTTAAGTTTATCTTAAATATGTTGAACTAAGTTGATTTCCACTAGGTTTAGGATGAAGCTCTAATATGATTTGAATTGGTTTATGGCCTATTTATTCTTGTTTATTCATTTGACTTGGTCTTAACACTTGTTGTTGATTAGCTACCAACTTCAAGTCATCTAGTTGTTATTTGACAAAGAGATTTGCACTTAACAATGGAAAGAGTAAATGGAACTTATGTTGAATCTCACGAGAGTAGTGATTCACATAGGTGGATTAAGGTTTGAAGCCACAATTCATGAGTTAAATGAACTAATGCATGTTAGACTTTACCACGAGAGTAGGAAAGCTCATGTATTAGTAGTCTTCCATTCGTAGAGAGATCTAGTTTGGAGTAAAATTGAAATTGAATCTTAACATGAATAAAGTCACCATGGCCATAAGCTAACCTCACATATTTAGTGGATTCTTAAGCCTAGCCAACTTTGTTTAACTAGTTTCTTCATTGTTTGTTTACTTGAAATTGATTTTCCTACCATTTCTCCACCTTCTAAGTTTGAGAGTTTAGATAATAAAGTAAGTTAGTAGATTTGGTAGTTGCTAGTTCATGTTTCCTCGTGGGATCGACCTTAATACTCGGCACATCTACAATTGACCCGTGCACTTGCGGAATGAGTATTAGGTTATAAATTTTATTACTTGTTTGTGTATTTTAAGTGGATTTATTGCTATATTTTGATATAACCTAAACTCACAATCACTTCGCTTTTTAGCTTATCCCTTCTAGCTGTTGTCCTACCTGCAGGTAGCTTATTAGTGACCAAGTAATTCACAATATCAGCATACCAAGGGGGTGTTGAATTGACAGAGAGTAGTTGCTCATCGGGAAATGTTTCTCTCAATGAGGAGTCCACTTCTGTTCTAACCAAACAACTCAAATGGTCTGTAACTAAATTTTCTGCTCCTTTTTTGTCTTTTATCTCCAGGTCAAATTCTTGTAGGAGTAAGATCCACCTGATCAGCCTTGGTTTAGCTTCCTTCTTGGTCAACAAATACTTCAACGCTGCATGATCAGAATAAACTATCACTTTAGCTCCCAATAAGTAAGACCTAAATTTTCTACAGCAAAAACAACAGATAAAAGTTCTTTTTCAGTAGTTGTATAATTCAATTGAGCTCCACTCAAAGCCTTCGAGGCGTAATAAATTGATTGAGCAGCCTTTCCCACCCTTTGACTTAGCACCACTCCTACTGCATAGCCACTAGCATCACACATAATCTCAAAGGGGATGGTCCAATCTGAAGGTTGGATTATAGGTGGTGAAATTAATAGTTCCTTTAATTTATCAAATGACACTTTGCATTCTTCATTGAATTCAAATACCACTTCCTTTTGCAGGAGTTGGAATAAAGGTGTGCCAATCATAGAGAAATCCTTGATAAACCTTCGATAGAATCCTGCATGACCAAGAAAAGAGCGAAATTTCCTACACATTTGCAGGATAAGGTAAAGCAGACACAAGATCTATCTTAGCTTTATCAACCTCTATTCCCCGTGAAGACAACACATGTCCTGGAACAATACCTTGTTCGATCATGAAGTGACATTTTTCCTAATTGAGCACAAGGTTTGTTTCTATGCACCTTTCCAGTATTAGAGCCAAATTTTCTAAGCATTCATCAAAACTATCCCCATAAAGACTAAAATCATCCATAAAGATCTCAATTATATTCTCCACATATTTAGAGAAAATACTTACCATACATCTTTGAAAGGTGGCAGGAGCATTGCATAATCCGAAAGGCATCCTTCGATAAGCGAATGTACCAAACAGGCATGTAAAAGTAGTCTTCTCTTGATTCTCAAGTGCAATCGCAATTTGCAAATAACCTAAAAAACCATCCAAAAAGCAATAATAAGATCTACTAGATAATCTTTCTAGCATTTGGTCAATAAAAGGCAAAGGAAAATGGTCCTTTTTGGTCACTGCATTTAATTTTCGATAATCAATGCATTGACGCCATCTGGTAGGCTTACGAACTGAAACTAGTTCACCTTCTTGGTTTGCGTCAACAATAACTCCTGCTTTCTTTGGAACAACTTGTATTGGACTTACCCATGGACTATCTGAAATAGCAAAAATTATTCCTACATCTAAGAGCTTAATAATTTCCTTCTTCACTACATCCATCATCAATGGGTTGAGTCTTCGTTGTGCTTGCCTCACAGGTTTTGCATCTTTCTCAAGCCAAATCTTATGCATACATAAGGAGGGATTTATACCTTTTATATCTACAATTGTCCACCCAATTGCCTCCTTGTGCTCTTTTACGTCTCTGAGTAATTTTTCCTCTTGAATTGATGACAAATTTGCAGAAATAACTATTGGTAAAGTATCATTGTCACCTAGATATGCATACTTCAGATGGTTTGGTAATGGTTTCAATTCCACTTCAGGGGCCTACACGATAGAAGGAAGTAATTTTGATGAGGATTTGATATAAGAATAGGAACCAAGTCATACCTCTTTTCAGTAGATTCCAACGAATGAAGTGCAGCAACCACATTCTTTAACTCCTCACTCCATTCAACTTCACTATTGGATTCCATCATAAGGGATGCATTGAGCACCACTTCTAATTCATCCTTTCCATTTAGTTCAAAAACTTTCTGCACTATAGAGCCAGTTGTGCTAACAACAAAAACATGATGAGAATCATTTGGATATTTCAATGCATCATAAGCATTAAAATAAATGACCTCTCCATCAAATTCCATTGTTAAGGTACCCTTAGTAACATCTATTTTAGTTTGGGCAGTGCACAAGAAAGGTCTACCTAAAAGAATAGGTGATGGATTATAGGAAATATGGTCATTCATTTCAAGCACATAAAAATCAGTAAGGAACACCAATCCATTTACTTGGACTAGGACATCTTCAATGAGACCATCAGGATATGCATTTGTACGGTCAACTAATTGAATGATAATCCCAGTTTCTTTCAGAGGTCCTAAATTTAGGGATGCATAAATAAATTTAGGCATCACATTAATAGATGCACCTAAGTCTATCAAGGCACTCCTAATTGTGGTATCTCCTATTCTGCAAGGAATCATAAATATACCTAGATCTTTACATTTAGGTGGCAACTTCCTTTGCAAGACTGCTGACACATTCTCTCCTACCACAATCTTCTCATCTCCTCTCAATTTCCTCTTATTGATGCACAAGTCCTTCAAGAATTTGGCATACCTTGGTACTTGTTTGATCGCGTCTAAGAGAGGTATGTTGATCTCTACTTTACGAAACACTTCCCATACTTCCTTTTCCTTATCTTGCTTCGTTGGCTTGGCTAACCTACTAGGACAATGAGGGGAGTTAGTCCTAACTTGAACCACAGAATTTGGGCTTACCTTGGCATTAGCATCTTTGCGCTCCTCTTCTAACTCTTTCTAAATTTTGTTCTCATCTTTGCTCTTGGGAATAACTAATTCTGGATCTTCAATCTCTTTGCCACTTCTGAGAGTTATTGCACCCACATTTCTTGGATTTGCCTCCAGTTGAGATGGCAATTTTCCTCCATTTTGAGCTTCTATACGATGGATAGCTGTTGCCAATTGACTTATTTGATTCGCCAAATCTTTCATAGTTGATTCTACCATTCGTTGAAATTGGGATTGTCCATCTGCTATTATTGTCAATTTCTGGAGTTGGAGTTGATTATCTGCTACGGATTTAATTACATCCTCCATAGATGTACTTGGGCTTGTATTTGAGGATGAAGATTGACTCTTGGGATGGAATTGTGGTTGAAAACCTTGCTGTCTATTCTGATAAAAATTCTGCCTATTTTCACCATAGTTGAGATTTGAATGATCCCGCCAACTTGGGTTATAGGTGTTGGAAAAGGGATCATACTGCTTATGTAGCCCAGGCACATTTCTAGCCATGTTCACATGTTCATTGCTTTCATCTTGTAGTATCAGGCACATATTTGTAGGGTGATTCGTGTTCGTGCAAATTCCACATACCATCCTCTGTTGCATATTTCCTGCAGCAAGTTGACGAACAAGAGAAGTTAGTTCAGATATCTATTGTTCAACTGATGGAGTATTTGTTAGTGTATGCCCTAAAACCAAGTTGGTTTTTGGGATTTTTATTACGCTTATTTCGTGTTATACTTATATATGTGGCATTTTCTTTGTCATTTAATACTTGTTATTAATATTACTTGTTTATTTGATAAAGTCCATAGAATATTAACTGTGTATAAGAGATTGTAAGAGTTACAATGATGAGACTCTTATTACACATTAAGTTATATTCTTAAACATCCCTAGTCGTAGTATTAATGAGATTGGACATCATTAATATGGGAAGACTAGCACATACTTTGCCTCTACTTATGGTAAATAGTAGTTGATCTCGTCAACTATGGCGTGTGACACCTAAGCTGGTATGTGGATGCTTGTTAGAGAACAAGTTCATTGGATTGATCCGCCGAGAGGTTACTATTCATAGTGCTAATGAATTATACTCTTAATGGAAATGGTGTAAGTGATCCTTAGACTTGAGATTACCATGGTATCTTGAGTGTGGATTGCTATGCTTTGACTCTATTGCTCGATGCTCGTAAAAGAGTAGCCCATACGGTAGAGATTGGGTATAGTATGAAGCATGGAAGGATAGTGAGTAATCGATATAGGATTCACCACTCCTTATTATAGGAGAGTATATCCCGGGATTGGCCACTTGTTGAAATATGACTTAAAGAATCTTTTGCGCAAAAGTGAAAGTATGACTTGAAAGAGTTTCAAGGTTATACTTTTATGGAAAGTTATATTTCGGGAACAAGAAATCATTAATTAGTCATTTAAAGAGTGCGCACTACACTCTTAGACTAATTGGGATATAGTGTGATGAAAGGATATTAATTACACGGTAACATTGTCATTGATAGGTGTAGTCTACCATATGACTTTCCTATTCACTTGGGTGGTCATGATGCATTGCTAGACGCCACTCATGATCTATAAGTGCAAATTAATTAATTAGTGAATTAATGATAAATTAAAGTGTTAATTTATCTGGATCTTAATTAATTAATTGATGAGTTATAATTTGTACTTATTGCCAACGTGAATGGAACCTAATGGGTCACACACAATAAGAACATGGTCTTTGGGTTAAATTGTTATTAAGATAAGTATAAGATACTTATGGGGTTAATTTATGTGATAAATTAACTTAAAGGACTTGATTATAAATATTCTAAGTCTTGATGGAAATTAGTTTCCTAAAAGGAATTAAGAAGCTATTTGGTTTCCTTTTGGAATTGGTTTCCTAAAGGAATAGGATTAGCTTAAGGCAAGCTTCCTAAACCTTCTTGGTTTCCAATTGCTCTTGTTTCCTTAAAGACTAGGATACTACATCTATAAATAAGTCCATGCCTTGACTCTTGATTGATTGATGAAACATAACACAAAATTTAGAGAGAGAAAAATTGAGAGCTTGGTGGCGTTTTTCTCTCCAAGAAAAACGCCACACCTCCTTCCCTAATTGTTAGGGTTTCAACTTCTTTCTTCTTCTTGTGTTCTCCATGATATTCAAGGGAGCTAGCACTCGAAAGGCAAGGCAAGCAAGCCCAAAGGTTCCTAAAGATCATGTTCGTGTGGATACTGTTGGAGGCTCGACACTTGGAGGGCTTTTTATGGTAGATCAACACCTTCATCGAATAGGATCTTGCCCTTTGAAGCATAGAAACCTTCTATGCTTGAGGTATTTGTGCTAAACACCCTTTAATCGTATAGATTACATCAAAGAGATCCATGGCTAAGGTAATAAATTTTTAAATATTCCGCTACGTTACTCCCCTTATTACCTTTCAGTATTTACCCCATTCAATAGACGAACAGAAACATCTTGTCTAGTTCCAAATTGCTGCGAATTTGCTGCCATATTTGTGATTAAATTCCTCGCCTCTTGAGGTGTCTTGTCCACTAAGGCAGCACCACTCGTAGCATCAATAATACTCCTCTCCGTTGTCAGTAGTCCCTCGTAAAAATATTGAATGAGAAGTTGCTCGCTTATCTGGTGTTGTGGGCAACTAGCACAAAGCTTCTTGAACCTCTCCCAATACTTGTATAGGGATTCTCCAAAATTATGCTTGATGCCACATATTTCTTTTCTCAAAGTAGCAGCCCTAGATGCAGGAAAATATCTCTCCAAAAATGCTTGTTTCATGCCATTCCTTGTGGTTATGCTCCCCAGAGAGAGGTAATACAACCAATGTTTGGCAGCATCCTTCAAAGAGAATGGGAATGCTCGCATTTTGATTTGGTCTTCAGTGATACCAGGTGGCTTCATGCTCAGCAAACTACGTGAAATTCTTGCAAATGTTTATGGGGCTCTTCACTTGGAAGACCATGAAAAGAGGGCAAAAGGTGAATTAGTCTAGATTTTAACTCAAAGGTAACATTCTCACCCAAATTAAGAAAAGTAATGCATAGGGGCAGTTGGTTCAAGTCAAGAGCAACCAACTCCTTTAGAGTCCTATTATTGGCCATGATTTCTTCTTTTGACTCAGAGTCACTAGAGTAATCTGCCAATTCAATAGCCAAGTTTAGTCTAGGAGATGCAATAGACGACTGCTCTTCTATTCTTTCTCTGGTCTCTTTTCTCAATCTACGCGCGGTCCTTTCTATTTCTGGGATGAATATTAATTCGCCTGTACGGGAAGAACAGGACATAAACCAGAAAAAATACTAGAAAATAACTACTAAAAAAATAAATAAAAAGAGATAAATAAATCGAGACGCCAAGTCCCCGGCAACGACACCAAAATTTTGGACGGGCGTCAACCGCACAAAAATTAATATTAAAATTCCACTCAATAAAAGATGATTTTTCGTGTATAGAGATGAGTAGGGTCGTCTCCTCAGGGGACTGTGTTGTTTACTTATCTTACAGTCACCAAAATATGGGGGGTTTTTGAATAACTAAAATTAACTAAACAAACTAGAGTAAACAAAATTGCAGAGAATAAATTAAAGGAAATCAAGATTGAGAAAACTCTAACCAAAGGAATGATATTAGAATTGGTTTACTCGACTAACCATTGATGCAAGGATGACTTCTAACAATTATTGATAAATTGGTTATAACTATTGATACAATCTAACAGCCAACTCTTCCTTATCATTTCGGTAATTAAGGTACAACCGTTAATTACTTCCCTAATTGAGAGACAACCTAGGCACAACTATAGAATTTAATCTCACAACTGCAATACGAATTAGAAAAGCCTAATTCTAATCAACAAACACCTACAAGGGTTCATTTAAATTAGATTGTAGATCCCTCAAATTGGTTGTCACAAGTATCAAACTAGTTAAACAATTACGGATTCAACTATTTTGAATGACAGGGGATTATATGGTAGAATTAAATACATGACCAGTAATATTTAATTTAACACACAATAATCCTAAGTGCTAAAAGCATGAGATATACAAATGCCAATAATTCAAAGAAACAATGAAAATAAATTAGATCTCACAGCATGTTAAACCAATTCTTTAATCTTCCCTTGACTAGAATAGAGGTTCAGTTACATCCCATGGAAGTAGAGAGAGATGACGAGAGAAAAAGGAAGAAGAATTTTTAGTTCAAAAGTATTGAATAATTGAGAGAATGATTCACAGCACACCAGTAATAATACGTCTCTCCCTTGCCTACTTAGACTTCTACCACCAAAGGAAGTCTTTCCTTTTAGATAAAAGTTTGATTGACTAATAATACTTTTCCCTAAATCTAATTAATTGAAATTAACAAAAGGTAATAATAGACTCCTAAAATCTGATGATCTTCCAAAATCCCACACAAAAGTCGTAGCTTGAGTCACAATAGGAAGTTTCTGCTTTTAATCCCGCTGCTTAGTTTCTCAGCTACAGTGTGCCCACGCCTTACGAATAAAACTCTTCTGGAATTTGTCTTTTCTACTCCAAATTGCACCAAATACACCAAAACACCTGTAAACGACACAAAACATAAAACTAAGTAAAATCAACTCATAAAAATAATAAAACACTAAAACATAATGGAAAAACACACAATCACCACTGACTAAATACACATTATCACAAACCCAGTCAACTGTGTAATGGCTGACTTCCTCGCCTTTGAAATTCTCTGATGGGCCATGTAACAACTCTTGGAAGCATTGATTTTTTGGCCCGACATCTCCTCATATGTAGCAATCACTCCCACAACCAACTTCAACGATTGAGTAGAGCCACTAGAAAAAATCAACACATCATCGGCATAACTCAAATGATTGACTCTGGGGCACCCCCTGGGGAGGTTAAAACCTTGAAAGCGAGAATCATCAAAAAGGCTATTCAAAAGCTTGGTCAGAACCTCAGCACCAATAATAAATAAAGCTGGAGACAATAGGTCTCCCTGTCGAATACCCCGAGAAACTTTGAAAAACCCACATGACAAACCATTTATAATCACCGAAAACCATGTGTTAGATATGAGACGCCAAACCATATCAATCCAACATTCACCAAACCCAAAGGCTCTCAACACCCTAGTTAAGAAAACCCAATTCACTCTATCATATGCCTTCATCATATCTAGCTTGATCACCACTTACCACCCCTATTTGGTCTACCAGCACCCGAGATGATCTCTTGAGCAAGCAAATAGTTATCTGATATCAATCTACCTCTAACAAATCCACTTTGATTAGAGGATATGATACGAGGCAAAAGTGGAGCCAATCTGTCAGCCAACAACCTAGAAAAAATTTTATTCACGAAATTACAAAGACTAATTGGTTTGAATTGACCAAAGTCTCTTGGATTTTTAACCTTTGGGATCAAGACAATAGAGGTCGCTATAACTGATCTAGGCAACTCTACACCACAGAAAAAGCTCAAAACTGCTCGATGAACATCCACGCCCACAACATCCCAAGCTTACGAAAAAAATCTACCAATAAATCTATTCGGTCTAGGTGCCACCATCCAAATTAAATACAATGTTACGCACTTCATCAAGGGAAGGAAAAGCTTCCAATCTTTCACTGTCTTGGACTGAAAGAATTTTTGGAATAATACACTCCAACCTATATTCACCCTCAACAACCGTTCCAGCATTGAACAAGGATGAGTAAAAACTGACCACTTCATTCATGATGTCCGCCTCTGTGAGAGCCCCACCTTACCCAGAGGCACACCAAAGGGCTTAGCGGACTGCCTGCCTAGCTCTCGCAAGGACTCAAATCACGCACTCGCACAAACATCCAAGCGTACTTAACCCATAATAAAATGCATTCATAAAGAAATACATTCATGAAATTTACTTGAAAGTATAAATATCACCAGAGTTTTTACATCCCAAAATATAAATAATATTTACAATAAAAGCCTACACATTTAGGCTATCAAAATACATTAAACAAAACATGTACTAGGTCCAAAATCAGCTTTTCCAGCTTTAGTAGTTTTGGAAACCTGGTTAAAGAAAACAAATAAATGGGATGAGCTATAATAGCCCAGTGAGTGCTCAAGTCATGCAGTATACCAATAACAAATAAACCTTTAAGGATAATAATTAACAAATTTAATAAATGATGAACAAGCAATGTGAAGTGTCGTAAAATCAATGGCGGATACAGGCTCACTACGAGAGCAAGCTCAACCGCAAGAGTATCGATCATGATCAAGATAACAAGGATATCGGGACCGAGGTAAAAGCTCAGGTCCGAGATACTTGAAAAATTCAATCCAGAGTTACCCTCTTCGAGGAATGAAACTCATATAGGAAAGAATATCACGCACCTATAACCCACAGCACCTTATATCACCCCAAACTCGCCCAATTGACTAACCGTGGAGTAACGGTGAAGTTAGCCACGGAAGTCCAAGATCAAGTATAAAATTCAATCATGAGTTAGCCTTTTCCAGGACTTTACTCAGATATGAAAATTAACACGCACCGAGTAACGCCCAGCACCTTATATCTCTCCCATACGCACCCAATTTGACTAACCGTGGAAAACGGTGAAGTTAACCACGGAAGTCGCAAGCACAAATAACACGTTGGATAGTGAAAGCATGTAATACATTGCGGAATAGATGCGATAAAGTACACATCTTTCCTCAAGTAATACATTTCATTAGATAATCATGTCAAGTATAACATCTCATCTCAGGCATCAAAATAATAATGTCAAGTATTACATGGCATTTCATGCATCATGCACACATAAGAACACTCACCTGAAGCCTAAGAAAATATCTCGCGATAAGGTTGGGTCTCACTTCCGGATCCTGAAAATTCAAGAGAAATAGTCGTATAAAACCTGACTAAAATCTAAGAAATTTCATAAGGAAATTCAAGATATACCCTAAGTCTTTCTAGGGTTAAATTTCTAGGGTTTTGGAGATTAGGGTTTTACCCTAGGGTTTAGGGTTTTCAAAATTAGGGTTTTCTAACTTTTTAGGGTTTTGTTCGGAAAGGTTCAATTCACTAATAGCTAATCTACGAAAATTTCTGCACGTTCAAATCACTAAATTACAGCTTATAAAGCTTTAAATCATAGCCTAATCACTTTTATTTCTTAGGTTTTATCGAAATTTCGGCAGCACTTCCCCTATAATCGGTCTAACCCAAAATTTTTAACCTGCAAGAAAAACATCCAAACAACCCAATCTCAAGTAGTTCTACCAATTTCACATCAAACTCACTTCAATTTCACTCAAATTTATCACAAAAACACTTGAACCTCTCCAAGGTTCTTCAACCAAATCACACTCAAATCATGACATTTCAAGTTTAAATCACTATCTACAAGTCATACAAGTCCATAAGCCTCATATTCATGGAATAAAACTTCATATTTCATGGCTAAAATAAATCACACTTAACCATAAAGACATGACTTAAAAGCTAGAAAACTATGATCTTTATACTTGAAATAAGATGAAAGTTCTTGAGAAATACCTTTAGTAAGACAAGATTGTTGCTTAGGAGGAAGATCAACTTAATTTCTATGGATGAAAAGTGATCAAATGGAAGTAAAAGCTCCAAGAAAATGAAAGAAAATGGAGAGAAAAGAGGGAAGAGAAGAACCGTCCAAAGTGAAGAAAAGAGAGAAAAAAAATAAGTTAAGCTAAGTGAAAAGAATTGAAGAAAATTGGAAAAAAAATGGTGACCAATCAAAGCAAGACAAAAGAAAAAGTGAATCTTGACTTTCTTACCATGGTAATCTACACTTGGCAAAGAGTAATTAGAAGAGATTTTGTCATTTATCCTATACTTAATCTTGCAAGACATTCTAGGTACAACTCTTAAAGGAAAGGGTACAACATGCTAGTAAAATAGAAAATCATTCCTTATTTCTTTTCACTAATTTTCGGCCCTTTCTTTTTTTTTTTTCCTACTAATGGACATAATACAAATTGAATGGTTTTGCATGAATTTCTAGGGTGTTACAGCCTCTTCAGATAACCAACTACCCTCCCTATTCTGTATCCTATGTATAAAGGACATAGCCCAACGATCCTTGACGATAGAGTGAAAAAATTTAGTGGTCCTATCACCAACATTCAACCATTTGACCCTATCTTTTTGCTGCCAATAGCTCTCTTCAAATCTTAAGGCACTCCTCAGCCGAGCATGAACAACATTAACCCTCTCCTGATTCTCATCCGAGCCATCTATTTGCAATTGTGCCTCAGCCTGAACCAGCTCCTCTTCGGCATCCTTAATAGTTGATTGAATATTACCAAAACACTCTCTATTCCATTGTTGAATCTTTCCCCGTAATCTCTTCAAGTTTAAACAGATTGCTGTAATACGATGAGCAACACATTGTTGTTGCCAAGACTCCTTGATTAACTCCATACTAACCGGTATACATACTAACAACATGAGCAAACATATTAAGGTACCACTATTTTGAATAAACAAATCATAAAGTGAATATTACAATAGTAATCACTATAATTGTAACACCCTAGAAATTCATGCCAAAACCATTTATTTTGTATTATGTTCATTAGGAGAAAAAAAGAAGGGTGGCCGAATTTGTGGAAAAAAAAATAGAGAATGAACATGTTGTACTTAGTTCCTTACGAGTAGTACTTAGGAAATCTTGCAAGAATTATTATAGGATAAATAATAAAAATCCTTTCTAATTAACCATTGCCAAGTGTAGTCTTCCATGGAGAGAAAGTCAAGAATTACTTTGTCTTTGTCTTCTTTTGATTGGTCAAAAATTTTCCAATTCTTTTCCAATTCTTTTCTTCTTTACTTAGCCAATTTTCTCTCTTTTTTTTCTTCTTCTTGACCGGCTGTTCTTTCTCCCTTTTCTCTCCATTTTCTTTCAATTTTCTTGAAGCTTTTACTTCCATTTACTCATTTTTCAACCATAGAAATTGAGTGGAACTTCCTCCTAAGCAATAATCTTGTCTACCTAGAGGTATTTCCCATGAATTTCTCTTCTAATTTCAAGTGAAAGATCATAGTTTTTAGTTCTTAAGTTATGTTTTTATGGTTAAGTATGATTGATTTTTGGCCATGAAAAATGAAGTTTTATTCCATGAATGTGAAGCTTGTGAACTTGTATGCCTTGTAGATAGTTTATTAAACTTGAGAAGTCATGATCTAGGTTTGATTTGCTTGAAGACCTTGGAGTAGTTTATGCATTTTTGTGATAAATTTGAATGGAATTGAAGTGAGTTTGATATGAGATTAGTAGAACTGCTTAAGATTGGGCTGTTGGATGTTTTCTTGCAGGTTAAAAATTTTTGGGTTAGTCCGATTGTAGGGGAAGTGCTACCCAAATTTCGGTAAAACCTAGGAAATAAAAGTGATTAGGTTATGATTTAAGACTTTATAAGCTTTAATTTAGTGATTTAAGCGTGTAGAAATTTTCGTAGATTAGCTATTAGTGAATTAAACCTTTCCGAACAAAACCCTAGAAAGTTAGAAAACCCTAATTTTGAAAACCCTAAACCCTAGGGTAAAACCCTAAACTCCAAAACCCTAGAAATTTAACCTTAGAAAGACTTGGGGTATTTCTTGAATTTCCTTATGAAATTTCTTAGATTTTAGTCAGGTTTTTATACGATTATTTTTCTCGTGAATTTTAAGGATCCGGAAGTGAGACCCAACATTATCGCGAGATATTTTCTTAGGCTTAAGGTGAGTGTTCTTATGTGTGCATGATGCATGAAATGCCATATAATACTTGACATTATTATTTCGATGCATGAAATGATATGTTATACTTGACATGATTATCTAATGAAATGTGTTACTTAAGGAAAGATGTGTACTTTATCGCATCTATTCCGCAATGTGTTACATGCTTTCACTATCCAACGTGTTATTTGTGCATGTGATTTCCATGGTTGAGTATGGGAGAGATATAAGGTGATGGGCGTTATTCG
This sequence comes from Mitragyna speciosa, assembly GCA_024721245.1. Taxonomy (NCBI): domain Eukaryota; kingdom Viridiplantae; phylum Streptophyta; class Magnoliopsida; order Gentianales; family Rubiaceae; genus Mitragyna; species Mitragyna speciosa. Next base: position 13,898,848 of record CM045558.1, on the reverse strand, counting down.
GTGCGTGTTAATTTTCGTATCTGAGTAAAGTCCTAAAAGGGCTAGCTCATGCTTGAACTTTATGCATGACCTTGGACTTCCATGGCTAACTTCACCGTTGCTCCACGGTTAGTCAACTTGTTGAGTTTGGGGTGATATAAGGTGTTGTGGGTTATAGGTGCATGATATTCTTTCCTATATGAGTTTCATCCCTCAAAGAGGGTAACTCTGATTGAATTTTTCAAGTATCTCGGACCTGAGCTTTTACCTCGGTCCCAATATCCTTGTTATCTTGATCATGATCGATACTCCTGCAGTTGAGCTTGCTCCTGTAGTGAGCCTGTATCCGCCATTGATTTTACTACACTTCACATTTCTTGTTCATCATTTATTAAATTTGTTAATTATTATCCTTAAAGGTTTATTTGTTATTGGTATACTGCATGACTTGAGCACTCACTGGGCTATTATAGCTCATCCCGTTCATTTGTTTTCTTTAACCAGGTTTTCCAAAATACTAAAGCTGGAAAAGCTGATTTTGGACCTAGTACATATTTTGTTTTATGTATCTGGACAGCCTAAATGTGTAGGCTTTTTATTGTAAATATTATTATATTTTGGGTTGTAAAAACTCTTGTGATATTTATACTTTTAAGTAAATATTATGAATGTATTTATTTATGAGTGCATTTTATTTCGAGTTAAGTACGCTTGGATGTTTAAGTGAGTGCGTGTTTGAGTCCTGGCGAGAGCTAGGCAGGCAATCCGCTAAGCCCTTTGGTGCGCCTCTAGGTAAGATTGGACTGTCACAATAATCAAGGGATAAAATACAAGGGAATTATAATAAAAATAAAAAACAAAAAATTCAAAGCACCAACTAACATTTAGGGAAAATATATTTAATTTAAAATAAAGAAACTACAATAACATATAATTAAACTTTTAACACATGAATAAAAACACCAAAATAATATAAAAAGGTACAAAGAAACTAATTTAAGCATTAATTAGATAAAAAGACCAAATTTTGGGACATTAATTATAAATTTAATAAAATAAGATAAAAATAAAAAATGAAAATAAATAAATAAAAGTACTAAAATACTAATTTTATTTTTAAAAAATATTTTTAACCCCAAAAATTAAAAATTAATACAAAGATATGACAGAAATCTCTAAAATTTTAAAAAATAATTCAAAGTAGATTGCAAAAATAAAAGCTAGAGCTTAAAACTGATAAAAACGCGCTCGAGGTGTGAAATGACCATTTTGCCCCTAGACAATGAAAATACACAAAAAATGACTATTAGCCTCAAAAAAATTACCAAAAATTAAAAATAAGCTTGAAACACTAGAAAATGCCTTTATGACTCAAAATTTGACAAAAAATGAATTTAAACTGTAAAATGACGATTTTGCCCTTGGACAATGAAAATTCACAGAAAAATAGCTATTAACCTAAAAAATTACCAAAAATTAAAAAATAAGCTTAAAACACTAGAAAATGCTTTTATGACTCAAAATTTGATAAAAAATGAATTTAAATTGTAAAATGATGATTTTACCCTCAGACAATGAAAATTTACAAAAAAATAGACATTGACCTCGAAAAATTACCAAAAATTACAAATAAGCTTAAAACACTAGAAAATACATTTATGACTCAAAATTTGATAAAAAAATTAATTTAAACTATAAAATGACGATTTTGCCCTTGGATAATAAAAATTCACAGAAAAATAGCTATTGACCTCGAAAAATTTCCAAAAATTAAAAATGAGCTTAAAACACTAGAAAATGCCTTTATGACTCAAAATTTGACAAAAATTGAATTTAAACTATAAAATAACAATTTTGCCCTTAGACAATGAAAATTCACAGAAAAATAGCTATTGATCTCGAAAAATTACCAAAAATTAAAAATAAGCTTAAGACACTAGAAAATGCATTTATAACTCAAAATTGATGAAAAATAAATTTAAACTGTAAAATAACGATTTTGCCCTTGAATACAGTATTTACAAGAAAATAGCATTCGTTTCCCAAAAAAATAAAGAAAATTTAGAAATATGCTTAAAGAATTAGAAAAATAAATTTGGAACCTAAAATGAGCTAAAATGGTGTTCGCAAGATGAAATTACCATTTTGCCCTTGTGCTGGTAAAAATATAAAAGAGTACCAATTGAATTCAGAAAAATCATAAAAAAATTAACAAATTCACATGAAAGTAAAAATATGAATTTTAAAACCCCCAAAAGCTTATAAAAAATATTTACAGATAAAATTATTATTTTGCCCCCCAAATTATTGAAAAATTAAAATTTGACCCAAAAAACGCAAATATGCCCCCCAATGTTTGAAAATAAATTGTGTGACAGCCCCACCTTACCCAGAGGCGCACCAAAGGGCTTAGCGGACTGCCTGCCTAGCTCTCGCCAGGTCTCGATTCACGCACTCACGCAAACGTCCGAGCGTACTTAACTTAAAATAAAATAAACTAAAATAAAATGGAATAAATAAAATACACTCATTTTATTCAACATAAAGTACAATTCACATCAAAAGTTTACGTGTCATAATATACATGATTTTTTTCACAAAGATAGCCTAATACAGTTTGGCTATTACAATAACTGAAGACATCTAGCATACTCAAAATCAGTCGTTCCAGCTTTAATTTTTCAGGAAACCTGAGTAAGGAAAACAAATAAAATGGAATGAGCTATAATAGCCCAGTGAGTATCGGAGTCATGCAATCATACCACAAATCTATTATTTTATTGAACAAAATAATTGACAATTTAAGTAGACAAGTTATGAACATTTCAATTAACAAATAGTCAATGGCGGATACGGGGCTCATCTACGGAAGCAAGCTTAACCGCAGGAAGAGCATGCACTGACCATGAAATCACGATGTTAGGACTGAGATAATAGCTCAAGTCTGTATCAAGAGTCATGCCAGTATTATCAAGCAAGCAAGCAAGAACCCTAACCACCGTTCACCTTATAACCTCCGTACAGGCTACCACATCCAGGGAGATATTCTCAACCCTGGAGGGCCAACAAGCAAGCAGGTTCAATCCGGAGTTGGCCTCTTTGAGGATTCACAACTCAAAAGGGAAAGAACATCAAACCCTAAAACACCCAACACCTTATGTCCTCCCACGTGCAGCCGGGTTGACCATCCGTGAAATAACGGTGAAGTTAGTCACGGACGTCTCAAGCACAAGTAACACATTGGGTAATGAAAGCAGGTAACACGTTGCGGAATAGATGCGATAAAGTACACATCTTTCCTCAAGTAGCACATTTAATCACATAGCGATTGCAGTCATGGCATAATATTTACAAAATGGAAATAGCACATTACATGCATCATGCACACATAAAGACACTCACCTGGAATGCCTAAGAAAATATCTCGTAAAATGGTCGTGATGCGTTTTCGGACCCTGAAATTTAAAAGAAATAATAACATAAAAACTCAATTAAAACCCTAGTAAATTTAGTAAGAAAAAGTCAAGAAAATACCCCACTTACTTCTAGGGTTTTGGTTTTAGGGTTTCTAGGGTTTAGGGTTTACTTATTCTAAGAAAGTCTAATCTATCACTAGATCATTTCTAAAAATTTCTACACTTCAATTTCCTTCAATTGAACACTATTCTAGGCTTAAAATCTCACTTATCCATTTTTCTTCTTTTAATTCTACCGAAATTTCGGCAGCATTTCCCCTTAAAATCGACTAACCAAAATTTTTCCCTGCAATGAAAATTCAACAATCCAATCCCAATTCAACAATGTTCTACAACTTTTATATTCAATTTAAACTCAAATTCAATCAAGATTCCACTCAAATTCAAAATTCCTACTCCAAGAATAATCACCCAAATCTGCACAGGGTTGATTTTCAGCCAACTTCGTGCCATTGTTGGGGTCACTCCACCAAGAACCTAGGGAATTGTGATTACATGGTTTGAAAGTACGTTTATAGGGCTACAACTTTCGTGAAGATCATCACTTAAAATTCCAACTAGAACAGGTTCAAAATTAGCCCTCAAGTTGGACTCATCATCAAAACTGTTTTACGCAGAATCAAATTTCCAGCCAACTTTGCAAACTTTCTGCGATTAATACACAATGAACCACAGTGCAAGCTTTACACCGTTGGAAAGCCCTATCAATCTAGTTTCTAAAACAACAAGAATCACTCGAATCCAAGTTATCTACATCAAGTTATGAAAGTTTTACTAAAGCTGGTCCAGCATGACTGTTTAAGTGTTCTTGAGTTCAAGCTTAAATCTTCAAGTACTACTAACAATTACTTAGCATAAAACTTGAACAAAAACTAAATAAAACTTAAAATTAATAGCAAAAGTTCATAGTACATACCTTAAACAAGCTTAGAACCTTGCTTAGGAAGAAGAAAACCTCACTTTTAATGGTGGATTTGCCCAAGATTTAGGGAATAAACTCCAAGAAGTTGAGAGCAAAAATGAGAGAAGAAGAGAATGAGAGGTGGCCGGCCAAGAGGGAGAAGAAAGAGAAAGAAATAGGCTAAGAAAAATGGAAAAGAAATAAAGAAAAGGTGAGAAAATGATTAACCAATTAAAATCTCACAAGAGTAAAGCAAAAAAGTTGGTCTTTAAATGCAAGAGTAGCTACTTGGATTAATTTGATTGGTGGAGATCATTAACTCTTATCACTTAATATAAGCAATAATAGGACACAAATTATTAAAGCAAAAAGAGAGTAAAAATAGAGAGAGAGAAACCGGCCCTAAGGGAAAGAAAAAGAAAAAGAATTTTCGGCCAAAAGAAAAAGAAAAGAAAGAGAAAAATTTCAGCTAAGGGAAAAGAAAATAAAGCAAGAAAATAAGTGAAATTTTTTGAGTAAAATTGAGCTAAAATTCAAGTAGTAAAAAGGCTAGAGAATAATAGAATAAGCTAAGCAAAATTTAAACACTAATATAAATTAAATGGTCAAGTAAAATTATTCTAAAGGTAGTGCTTAAATGTCCTTGCTCAATAATGAAAATCTTAGTTAATTAACCTAATTAACTTAAGGAAATCTTCCAACTAATAAATCAAGGATTAACACTTAACCCTAAATAAGAAAAAAAAATGTCTCTTGTATGTGCATTTTCTAGGGTGCTACAAATTGTGTGTCATGGTGTCTACAAGATGCAAGAGAATTAAACGTGAAGGTCCAGTTTGTTGGACATGCACCCAATTTGTTGGGGTGAAATGCAAAAAAAATTAAACGTGAAGGTCCAGTTTGCTAGACATGCTCCCAGTTTGCTGGGGTGAGTATAAGAAAATTAAACGTGAAAGTCCAGTTTGCTGGACATGCACCCAGTTTGTTGGGGTAAGTACAAGAAAATTAAACATGAAAATCCAGTTTGCTGGACATGCACCCAATTTGCTGGGGTGAGTACAAGAAAATTAAACGTAAAAGTCCAATTTGCTAGAATGCACCCAGTTTGTTGGGGTGAGATGCAATGCAAAGTTTGGTTTGCCAAACTTGAAAAATAAACGTGAAAGTCCATTTTGCTGGACGTGCATGAAAAAGTTTCTTTTTTTTTTTTTCCTTCTTCTTCAAAAGGCAGCCCACAAAGCAATGTGAAAACATCCAGTTTGCTGGACAAAAATCATGACAAAGCTCAAAAATGTGGAAAATAGTATATAAAGAAATGTGAAAACGTCTAGTTTGCTGGACAAATTTTGTGAAAAAGATTAAAATGTTGAAAGCAGTCTACAAAGCAAGTCAACACTTGCATCCAGTATGAATCCCATTTCCTCTCAGTGTTCAAGCCTTGTCAAAAATCTATCTTTACAAAATTTTCCTTGATAGTCAACCCAAGTGGAGATCATTACAATCAAAATATGGCATGTTTCAAGGCATCAAAGTTCCTTTTGAAATTAATCCTTTTGAAAAATTGCCCCAGTGTAAATCTGTCTTCCTAAAATTCTGTCTAAAGCATAAAGCCTCAAGATCCCTTTTGAAATCCAAATTTTTCATTCAAAAAATTTGCCCCAATATGTAACACTAAAATCAATTTAAAATCATTCCTTTCAAATTTTGGCTCTGTACAAAGTATCAAAACCCATTTGAAATAAAAAAAAAATTTTTTTTTTTTTTGCCCTTTTGTAAACTAGGTGAATTACATTTGAAGTCAATCCTTTTAAAAAAAATTTGCCCCAATATAAATTTGAAGTAAGTCCTTTCCAAAAATGTTTTCAAGCATAAAGCATCAAAATCGATTTTTGAATCAAATTTTCTCAAAAAATTTGCCCCAGTTTTCGTTTCTGACAAAGGCTCCAAATGATGATGATGTTATCACACCTGCAAAGCGAAAACAACTACGATTGCAAAAGTATGATTACCACTTGGAAATCCCTTGAATCCACTAGCATCTATAAATATGAGGGCTGACATCTCGAATATCTGATCAATCCCTCGCCTTACCTTCTGCAATGTTTTCTAAATTCAATGGCCTCCAGTTAACAATTAAGATTAAATCCCTCAAATAGTCTCGCAATTCATGCATGACTTTGACTTCTAATAAATTTAAGATTGCCTTTGCTTTTATTTCAAAATCAAACAAAGTAAATGTCAAATTTTCAGAACACGAATTAATCAGAAAATACTTCACATGCAATAATATAAAAGAAATTATGTACAGTAGGCAACACGAAACGCGCAAAGACTAAATGAGATACATTTAAATAAAATATTTAAAAAATTTAATTTTGAAATAATGGCTTAAAAGATGCCTTTTGATCTTTGGATGTCATTCCCACTTGAATTCCAACATTGCCACGAAATGATCAACACAAACATGAAACCTTAAGCAATTGTGTTCATCAACTTTCAAACAGTCCCATGTCGACATGCTGGCTTTTTCACTTGTGCAACTTCAATTGTCATCTTGACTCAATTGCAGTGCCCTTTCAGATTATCAACTTGGAAGGAAGAAGTGGGATGAACGGCAGCACCCAAATTTGAGAGTCTTTCCCCTTTTCATTAAAACAAACTAACACTTAAAAATATTTGGCATCAGTAAGGCAACCCTCCCTTGATGTTTGGGATAGATATATTAACATCATCTGCCAATGTGCCAGAATGCATCATTTTGACACTTGTCAATTCCCCCACACTTGAATCATTATTTATTCTCAATCATTCAAAAAATGCGAGCTCAACTAATGATTCAAGCATTGAAGTCACCCGTGTGCATTCTAAAAATGTTTTTCCTCAAGACTGAGTAAAAAACCATTATGCAATTTATCATCCTGTCTTTAATACTCATAATATTAAGTCAAAGAGAAGGAATTATATCACAATTAAGCGAATTCAACATAACTTCTTTGCCTTACTAAACTTCATAAGCAAATGTATCATATGATCAATCACAGTGTTTCGCATGTCTATGATCAATTTCGTTTTTTTTCTTTTCCACTTGAGGGAAATTTTTAGTGAACTAATCACTCAAGATACAAGAGTGTCTTTTGACGCGAAAACCGACATTGGTTATGAAGGTTCCCGATTACTCAACACCTCAACCCTTAAGCAAGTAGCAAAAACTATATTTGAGAAGTAAAATTGCCTTTTTACGCAAGAATCAACATTGGTTTGATGAAAATCCATGGTTACTCAACAATTTACTTGCACAAATTTGCAATGCATTACTCGTTATTCAAATGCCGTTTGACGCGAAAGCCGACATTTGTAGATGAAGACTCCTGGTTACTAAGCATAAGAACCATTGGAGTAGAAAAAAGCTACATTATTCTTTTTCTTTTTTTTTATTCTCTTTCTTTTTTTTTTAGTAGCATAAAAAATCCCTCATAATAGATTTTACATCACAGACCACATGCTTGCACTAATTGACTAAAATCTTCATTTAACATGTGAAATCAAGTAAAGAAGAGAAATTTTCATCAAACATGCAAAATTTAGATATAATTCTAACCACTTTACAAGATATATTTTCTATAAGAACAAAACTCCAAACCACATAATAATTATTTCTTAGTACTTGAAGAAAGCATTTGCCAAATTACATAAAGTAACTTCAACTGGTAGGAGAATTAGACAAACATCAAAGATTGCAAGCCATAATTCACAAGCATGTGACATCCCATATCTTAATCCCACAATAACTTATACAACACATTCCAAAGGTGAATGAGAAATTGTGGGACATGAAACAATAGAACTCCCCTTGTGCAATGGTTGAAGTCGTATCCTCCACATGTTTATTCCTTTTGTTGTGCTTGAATTCTCCAGACATTCATCCAAACTTGCTTGGTGAAGTTTGCTAAACATTTTCAAGGTCTTTGGAGTAAAAACGCATCTTGCCCTAACTCCTTAACCCATTTCTTGGTGCCAATATTTGTAGCTTCTTTCTCTTTCAGGTTAAGCTTGGATTCCCTTTTTGTACCATTCAGATTCCTTAACACAAAGTTCAAATTCTTTTTCGATGTCATTCTAATTCTCCCTTGCAATTTAAATTATTTTGGAATCAGAAAGAAACTGAAGTGGCAATTATCAGCTTTAAATAAGATGACATCTGAAGACCATGACCATTTATTTTTACCATCAAAAAATACAAGAAAATGTTTTTCTTTTTATTCAATTTGAGCTTACATTCACTCATCAAAAGAGAAACTTTACAATGACACAAACTTAACATTAAGCTTTGAGAAAAATGTGACGTATTTCGAGGTCTCATCAAAGAATCATTTGCTCAATATAACAAAAGATTTGAAGAAAAAATTTTTCAAAAGCTAAATGCAAGACATGAAGGAAAAATCAAATGTCATAAACAAATTTGAGAAAGCAACTTATTTAACGCTTCATCTGAGAAAAATTTTGGTCACAAGGCAATCTTAAATTTGCAGAAGGAGTGCAATTATTAGCATCCAAATTATTTGTATTCTTGTTACAATTATCCAACTATGAAATACAATTTCTTTTATCATATTGCTTATCCTAACCAAACTCACCTATCTAGGTTCTAAGCACTATCAATTCTAAAAAAAATCGATCGTCCATAACCCTTCGAATAATTTAAAAGAACACTCATGTTTTTTATGTCCTTGTGGGTCTCGAGCATGTGATGGTTTATTTAGAATTGGACCATAATTTAAAATACTCGAACGTAAGACCAAATATGTATCAGACGTCTTTCTTATTTTACCGCCTCCATTAGAGGACCTGTAAAAATGAAAAAATCAAAATTAGTATAAATAAAAATAAAAACGGATGCATGTCCTAGAGAGAGCCCTTATTATGCCAAAGGGAGGCCTAGCATGAAATGCACTCCTTTAGGGTAAGACCCCCCTTTTAATCATAGATTAGCCAGATCTACCTGGAAGAGATGCCTCCATTCTGCTCATATTACCTTACCTAGGGTCTCACCCGCCAGGATTTACCGAAAATATAAACGTGCATGTCTTTTAGGGTTAAGTACCCAAGACAAAAGGATGGCTTTCCTATTTGGGATTCCCGAAGTGGTGTTCCCTCTATGGTTTATGCATGATTGTCAGTTTATTAAAGCAAGTTCAATAAATGTAAAAGTGCAAAATGTCCTAAAGACTTTATGTGATAGCCCCACCTTACCCAGAGGTGCACCAAAGGGTTTAGCGAACTGCCTGCCTAGCTCTCTCCAGGACTCAAACACGCACTTGCTCAAACATTCAAGCGTACTTAACTCAAAATAAAATGCATTCTTAAAGAAATACATTCATGAAATTTACTTGAAAGTATAAATATCACAAGAGTTATTACATCCCAAAATATAAATAATATTTACAATAAAAGCCTACACATTTAGGCTATCAAAATACATTAAACAAAACATGTACTAGGTCCAAAATTAGCTTTTCCATTTTTAGTAGTTTGGAAACCTGGTTAAAGAAAACAAATAAATGGGATGAGCTATAATAGCCCAGTGAGTGCTCAAGTCATGCAACCATACCAGTAAAATATAATTTTGTTCAATAAAATATTTAACAAGTAAATAAACAATTTGTGAACAATTTAATTAACAAGTAGTCAATGGCAGATACGGGGCTCAACTACGGGAGCAAGCTCAACCGCAGAAGTAGCAAGCACTGAACATGTACCCAAGACGTTCGGACCGAGATAATAGCTCAGGTCCTCGCCAAGGAACATACCAGTATAAACAAGCAAGTACCCTAACCACCATTCACCTTGTAACCTCCGTACAGGCTACCACATCCACGGAGTAATCTCAACCTTGGAAGGGCCAACAAGCAAGAAAGTTCAATCTGGAGTTGGCCTCTTTGAGGAATTCAACTCATTTGGGGAAAGAACAACACGCCCTAAAACACCCAGCACCTTATAACCTCCCAAGCACGACCGGGTTGACTAACCGTGAAGTAACAATGAAGTTAGTCACGGAAGTCTCAAGTACAATTAACACATTGAATAGTGAAAGCACGTAACACATTACGGAATAGATGCGATAAAGTACACATCTTTCCTTAAGTAACACATTTCATCAAATAATTATGTCAAGTTTAACATGGCATTTCATGCAACATGCACACATAAGAACACTCACCTGAAGCCTAAAAAAATATCTCGCGATATGGTTGGGTCTCACTTGCGGATTCTAAAATTCAAGAGAAAATAGCCGTATAAAAACCTGACTAAAATCTAAGAAATTTCATAAGGAAATTCAAGAAATACCCCAAGTCTTTCTAGGGTTAAATTTCTAGGGTTTTGGAGTTTAGGGTTTTACCCTAAGGTTTAGGGTTTTCAAAATTAGGGTTTTTAAATTTTTTAGGGTTTCGCTCGGAAAGGTTTAATTCACTAATAGCTAATCTACGAAAATTTCTGCACGTTCAAATCACTAAATTACAGCTTATAAAGCTTTAAATCATAGCCTAATCACTTTTATTTCTTAAGTTTTACTGAAATTTCGGCAGCACTTCCCCTATAATCGGACTCACCCAAAATTTTAACCTGCAAGAAAAACATCCAAACAACCCAAATCTCAAGTAGTTCTACCAATTTCACATCAAACTCACTTTAATTTCACCCAAATTCATCACAAAAACACATAAACTACTCCAAGGTTCTTCAACCAAATCAAACCTAAATCATGCCATTTCAAGTTTAAATCACTAGCTACAAGTCATACAAGTCCATAAACCTCATATTCATGGAATAAAACTTCATATTTAATGGCTTAAATAAATCATACTTGACATTAAAGACATGGTTTAAAAGCTACAAAACTACAAATTTATACTTGAAATAAGAAGAGAAGTTCTTGAGAAATATCTTGAATAAGGCAAGATTTGTGCTAAGGAGGAAGATTAATTCACTTTCTGTGGATAAAAAGTGATCAAATGGAAGTAAAAGCTCTAAGAAAATGAAAGAAAATTGAGAGAAAAGAGAGAAGAGAGGAGCCAGTTTTTTAGAAGAAGAAAAGAGAGAAAAATGCCTAAGTAAAGAAAAAAAGAAATGGAAAAGAATTGGGAAAAAGTTTGACCAATCAAAGCAAGACAAGAACAAAGTAGATCTTGACTTTCTTAACCATAATAGACCACACTTGGCCATGTTCAATTAGGAGGGATTTTGTCATTTATCCTATAATTAAATCTTGCAAGACATTCTAGGTACAATTCTTAAGGGAAAGGGTATAACATGCTAGTAAAATGGAAAATCATTCCTTATTATTTTTTCACTAATTTCGGCCCCTTTTTTTTTTCCTAATGGACATAATACAAAATAAATGGTTTTGGCATGAATTTCTAGGGTGTTACACTTTATTCTAATAATGATGTGTAATTTCTTCGAGAAAGATGGCAAATGAACTGTACCAAGGATTATTGACTTTAAATTTGTTTGATTGAAAATCGAGCCTTCATGAGATTACGAGACACAACATCGAAAGAAAAATATAAAAAAATCATGACTTTATGTAGGAACATACAAGTCAAAAATGTCAGTTTATTAAAGTATGATAAAACATATTTTAAAATCACTTTTTGTGCTATGTGGGATGGGAGGGTGGGGGATACGGCAAAAATGACGCATTCATTTCTTTGAAAAAAGAATAAATATAAACTGTGCAAAAGTTTGACCACTTGGGTGCATTTATTGACTCTAAAAAAACTTAGTTCGGATAAAACTGACAAGCACAACAATAATGGGTAAAAATTCTTTTTAAAAAAAATTTGAAATTATAACTCTTATTTAAGAACATACAAGTTGAAAAGTGAATTTTCGGGATTTTAAAATTTTACAATTGATTGAACCCTCGATATTTTGTTTGCAACCAAATACGATTTCTAAAAATTTATGAGAATCCCATTTTCATCTTTTTCGAAGAAATTAATGTAAGACAGAAATTTAAACGTGCCAAAAATGGGTTGGTTTCCTACGAGAGAATCATGCCAGGGCTCTTTATTTTATGGTTGTGAATGCAATCAAAATAGAAAAGAGATTGTGTTAGTTTATTGAACAAATAACACATAACACATTGGCAAAAACAAATAATACACATAGATAATAGTAAATGGTATAACAAGAAAAATAAATAAGGTTGGTTCCCTCCTCTCGTGCCTTAGTGCACCTGGCAAGGTAAGGCTGACTCTACCCTAGGTTATTCTACATGAACGCATGAGGTTGGGCTCACTAATGCATCTAGACTCAATTAGGCTATCAGTTCCCAAGCTTTCAAACCTAAGGGTAAAGGTCATCAATCCCAAAACCCTTGGTCGGTGGCTCGAGTGATCCCTTGGACACTGCTACGTGCACATCGTGCCCCGGCCACGTGTCCGAGTGGATCTCTTCTTTAAAGCCCAAATCTCTAAACTTGTGAACTCAAGCCAAGAGTTTGGGTGATCTCCTAAACATGATCACGTGCATATCATGCCACGATTACATATCCAAGTGGATCAATCCTACGATACGGTTTAAGGCTTCTAAACCTTCAGACTTAGGGACCCAAAAGTAACAAATCCGTCAATTCCAAGGGTCCCGGTCGGTGGTTCGAGTGATCCCCTAGACACCGCTACATGCACGAATGCAATGGCCGCATATCTAGGCAGATCGATCCTAGTCCTAAAAGGATGGGTGGGTGGCAACCACCAAAAAGAGAAAAAGGGTAAAAAACATCGAATGCACGTATGAAGTGCTCCTTGTGAGAGGAGAGAATGATAAAGCGTAGGCTCTAAGGGTGACTGATCCCCTCCCCAAATGCAAGCGCAGTCGAACAAAGCAAAAGTAAATAAATCATACATACATCACATAAGTAGCCGAGAGACGGGAAGTGTGTGAGATACAAAAGAAAAACCTAAAAACCTAAGAAAGAAAAATGCGATCCTAACATCCAAATGCAATGAAATAGAAGGGTTAAAAAAGGAAAAGGTGAATAAGTCTTGTGCTCGGACTCACTAGTGATCCCTAGTGGAGTCGCCAAAATTCTGTCGCATCCAAAAAATCGTAAGTAAAGGTACTAGGGGGGTCGTGACTATCACGTCCCAAAAAGATGGTCCAGTCTGGTGACCCTTTTTGAAAAGATAGAGTTTTGAAAAAACCGTGCGTGCGTGAGAAAAAATCGTGTTTTAGTGAAAAAGTGTTATTTAGTAAAAAATGGTATTTTAAAAGAAAATAAGGTCGGGACTAAAAAAATGTGACAGTTGTGGCCAACTAATTTTGAAAAAGGGTTTTATTTCAAAAAATGGAGTCGCCACTTGGTACTGAGTTAAGGTGTACCAAGTCACCCGAAAAAATCATTTAAACAAAACAAAAAGTAAAATTTTAGAAAAATTATTTAAAATCCTTTTCCGGCTCTGGTCTACGAAAAAACGAGAGAAAAAGGTCCGGGAGTCACATTTGAAGAAAGGGAAGGCAAAGGCTTGTGCCTAAGGTACCCTTTCAACCTAGCCGAGACTAGTTGCGAGGTTTAATCAAAATTTCCTAAATTAACCCTAAGTTCTATGGCGTTCGGATGTATCTAAATGAATGCAAATCCTAAGTCTAAATGTGGATATCGGGAGGGTCGAAATGTCCCGTCTAGGTTGGGCCGAGATTATTGCATTAATTGCGAACCTCAAGTCGAGACCTCGAGGGAGTCACGAGTGTGAATGCAAAATGAAATGCAAAAAAGGAAAGAAAAATAATAATATAGATAATAAGTGGCCAAAGAAAATGGGAATGCAACATAACGGGTACGGGGGACTGATGGCTCGTGACTGAATGTTCCTACTCACGGAGGGGGGAACGGCATGTATGTCATTGCTTCCCACGTGAGTAGACGACTATTTCTTGTCGGATCACACAAAATGACCTAAATTCTAAGTGAGATACAACCTGGATGTCATGCATTAAATTTTTGTCAAAAATAAATAAATAATAGTAATAATAAAAAAATATGAAAGAAAAACTAAAATGTGTGAAGTGGGATGTAAAATGCACACGAGTGGACATAGCACTAAAATGCCCTAAGGGTCTAACATTGGACTAGCCCTTTCTAGGGATTCCCACTAGCATTGGACTAGCGGGAAAATGATAAAGCCACAACTAGCGTTGGACTAGTGTGGTAACGGAATAACATAGAACATGAATTAAATAGTAAAACATGAATTAAAAGCAAATTAAACATATAAAGACATATAAGGTCAAGCAGGAACACATAACACGTAATTGTGATATCTAGATGCAAAACCCTAAGAAAAGCAACAAAACATATAAGCACACAAGCACACAAAAGCAAACGAACCCTAACTATTACACCGGGGGTTTAGATACAATTTCAAGGGGGAAAAACAAAAAGTGCCTATCTATTACACTTACTATCTAAATACAAAGTTTTTGCTAAAATAAGTAAGGTAACCTAACTATTACATTGACTAGCTAAATACAAAAATATTATATTTTTGCCAAAATAATAAAATGCAAAATTAAGTAACATAAAGTACATAAATATGCAAAAAAATTTATAAGCTAAGAAACGTATAAAAAATGTATAATAAATCACATAGGGGCACATTGGAGCACGTAACGAAAGATTAATGAAGAATAGGAATACCTCTTGAAGACCTGGTACTATACTATACGCTAACAAAATGAACACACGCATTAAAGGTACCACCATTTAAGGAAATAAAGCATAAAATATAAAAATTAACAAATTGAGGGTAAAAACATAAGTTCTATTAAACTAAGGAGGCCTAATAAAACAAAATTGAAAATTCAAGCAAACTGTGGGGCTAAAGGGTAAAATTGAAGATTTGACTAATCAAGGGACAAAATTAAGGATTTACACAAATCTAAGGGGGTAGTGATACAAAATCAAAGTAAATTGGGGGGTCGAAACATTAAATTCCAGCAAAATGAGGGGGGCTAAATTGCACGAATTAAGAAAATGCAAGTGATAAAATAACACTTTCTAAGATCTCAAAGGGCCAAAAAATAAATAACTATTCTTTGGTAAATAAATAATAAAAAATGCTAAACTAAATCAAATAAACTAACTTAAGTATCTAGATTAATTAACTCAATTACCTTGATTAATTAACTTAATCATTAATATCAACTAAAGTAGCCAAAGCTAAATTAACCATTAATCAAAACAAAAAATAAATCCACCGGAAAAAAAATCTTAAGGGCTGAGATAAAAATAACTTTCTCATAATAAAATAACCACAAAGAAATTCCAAACTAAATTAAAAGTTAATTAAAAAAAATGAATCAATTCACTTGACTGAACAATTAATTAAATTGAAACTAAATTAATTAAACTAATTAATTAACTAAATTAAGAAAGGCAAAACAAATGATTTATCAAACTAAATAAATAAATAAATAAAGAACAACTAAAATCCCAAAGCCGAAAATTCCCACCCCAGACACTCAATCAAATTCTTCACTAAAATTCCCAAACCAATTTTTTTTTTTTCAATGGTGCCAAGTTTTCCAATTCTAAATTCCAAACCTTCAATTTCTTTTTCTATTTCCCTATTTTTTCTAACTTCCATTTTTCTTTCCTGATTGTTTCTGATTCTATCTAGTCATCTCTCTCACACTCCCTCATCTCTCCTTCTCTCTTCTTCTATCGTTTCTCCCCTGTCTTATTTTCTTTTTTCCCAACCCCCTCTTCTGGTGTCTCTTTTCTCTATCTCAGTCTTTCTTCTCCCTTCTTCCATTTCCTTTCCCCTACTTTCTTTCTTTTTTTTCCCAGCTCCCTCTGCGTCTCACTGTATCTCTTTCTCTCCGATTTCATTTGCTCCCTGGTTCTATCTCTGCTTTCTCTTCCAGTTCTACTCCCATTCTCTTGTTCTTTGTCACCAAGAAACCCCAAGGCCAAATTCCCCAAGCCAATATCTAATTTCTCAAGCAAACAAAGCATTTCCAAGTGAAGAGGATTTCATATTAGAAGTTAATTTGAACAAATTGAAAGGAGAAAAAAAATACTTGCTCTCGGAGGAGGTAAATTCGGCGATGGTGTTGGGCCTGCGGGCAGCTCCTGGCGATGGTGGTTGCTAGTTGTGGTGGTCCCGGTCCATTGGTCGCTGGGCTTGATTGCCGGAGGTTGAGGATTTTCTTGGGTTTGTTGGTTTTGCTTGTAGGTGTTTGGAATAGTTGTTTTGTGGGAACCGAAGGTTCATTCGGTCGTGGGTTGGTCTGACGGGAAGCTAGTCATGGTGGCCTCAGTTGAGTGGGCTGGTGAAAATAGAGACCGACTGGGGGAAATTGTGTTGTTGTTCCAGTGGTGGTTCTAGTTTGTTTGGTAGTGTTAGGTGGTGCATTTGAGGTTGCTGGTAGCTCACAGTGGTGATTGTCTAGCAGATTTGGGACTTGTATTGATTATGCTGGCCATGAGATCATGATTTCGATGGTGATTGGTTGCCTTGACTATGTACCTGCGTGATGTGTGTGAGTGAACAAGTGTGTGATGTGTAATTGAATACGCGTATGATGTGTATGTGTTGTATTTTTGATGTGATCCAAGGAGTACTCATACTTATTGGACTTGGACTTATACTTGGCAGACTTGAAGAGGCCATTTATATGGATCAAGAAGAGCTTATACGTGTGATAATCAAGCATGGGAATGAAGTGCCAAACCGTCTGATCGAACCCCCGCCATGAACTCGGGCCGCGTATAGATGCCGCGGGTACCATCAAAAGGCTCGTTCATGAAATGTTTGCAATGTCAAACTTTCTGACCATACCCGCGCCGCGGATAGGTGCCGTGGGTACGATCAGAAAGTCTGTTTAGTTGTTTTATGCAATATTTTGAGTTGTAATCTTTAGTAGTCGAGTGTTAGGTTACAACTAGGGTAAAGTACTTTCTTGGTTTATGTTTTTTTGTGCCGCCCTATATAAGGGTTTCTGGTGAACAACATTAGACACGACGTTTTATGATATTTTGAGTGAATTCTCTTCAGAATTTTCTTGGTTCTTTGGTGATTGAGAGCCGTCATAGGTCTTATCAAGATTTTCTTGTGGCAACCATCCAATCTCGCTTAGAGTTTCCTTTCGGTTTTGTTCAAGTTCTTTAGAGAATTAGGTTGAACAATTGAACGCGCTCACTTCGGTTCTTCTTGATTTTTCTAAGATCAAGGGCATCTTCAAGGGGAAAATTTGAGCAACCTACTCCACGTCAAGGGTTCTTGGAAGATCCATCCAAGGGGTCTTAAGTTCAACGAGTAGTAAGCCTAAAATCCAAGGGTCTTGGTAGTCTTCCGTACGCGCGACTTCATCAATTGGTATCAGAGCCAAAGTTCTTGGATTTCTAGGTTCTATCAATCCGTTTGTTCCTTTGGAATTGCGGATATATCCCTTTTTGTTTGTTGTTTCGTAATATTAAGGCAAGAGCTTCGTGCCTAGCCCTAATATTTTGTTTGTTTCCAACTGTCTTTTCTTTTCAAATTGTGTTTGCCTTCATTGAGTTTTGTTTCTGTCCGTCTTTAACATTCTTAAAATTTCAGCCATTGGTATTCATTGTTTCTTTATTAAATTCGTGCTTTAGGGTTTGTTTAGAGTCATTCTTAGTTGCTTCTCAATCAAGAATTCTAGAGTTGTGTGGTATTTTGTGTTTCTTGACTGTTTTTATTGTTTATTGGGAATTTTTTGTGCAAAAACCTTTAAAAAAAAACCAGTTTTTTGGACTTGTTATTCTTGGGTTGAAGATTCTTGAAAAAAAAAAAAAAAGTCACGTCACTGTTCACGGCATTGTAGCGTCACTGTTCATGACGGCTACTGTTCACGCGACGTACTGTTCACACTAGGGCTTACTGTTCATTGGGAAAATTACTGTTCATCCGGTGAATTTCACTTGTTTGTTTGAGTTTTAGGGGTTATCTGAGTTTTTGAATTAAAAAAAAAAAGAGTCTTGCACAAAAAAAAGTCGTGCAATACAAAGGAAAGAGAAAGAGGCGTGCAAGGTGACAAAAGCCAAGCACACGAACTAAACCAATTAAACTGAATTATATTTGGCTAGAATACTGTCCTTGTGCAACCGAATAGACCTGTTGAAACAAACAGATCGTTGGACAGAGAACAACACCACGTACGAAAGTTTAATTGATCAGATTTCACTCTTCTTGTTCTTGGTGTTTTGTTGGAGTATTATTTTTGCATAAGTTTGGTTACTTTACTTCCAAAGAACATTAAAAAAAAATCAAGAAACATCACACAATTATACCACACATTAGGGTGTCTATATTGTGTCTGTTCTTGATTTTTAGTTATTCTTTGTTACTCTCTTGAACAAAACACTCTAAACATACTTATTTTTTACCTCTACATTTACTCTCACAGATTGGTATTGCTATAAGCCTTGGTAAGATTGAGTGAGCTGGTTCTTTTCAAAAGGGCCAACAAGAAAATTCATTGAGTGGAAAAAGGCTTAGTAGTGAGCACAAGGAGAGTAAAAGCCAATAAATTTGAGGGAAACGAGTGCAAATACTAAGGGAGTGAACTACAAATTCTTGTTATTGTTCTAACTCTTTATTTTGCATGTTTAAATTACTATGGCGGAACATGATGATTTTAAGGCCATGATGAGAGGCATGCAAGACAACTTCCAACGCCTCATGGAACAAATGCAAAGCATGTCCATGAGAATGGACAATGTGGAGCAAGTATCTAGGGTTCGAGGAGATCAACATGATGGTAGAGAGGTTGGTTCTAACACTAGAATGACTCGAAATCCAGCTTATGATGATGACATTGAAGGGGAGTTGAGTGATGAAGAAATAGCTCCAAGGAGAGGGAGGAGGGTAAATAATAACCAAGACAACAACCTTGGTAGCATCAAGATGAAGATACCTTCTTTCCAAGGTAAGCTAGACCCTGAGACTTATATTGAGTGGGAGCGTAAAGTGGAGCACATATTCAATTGTCAAAACTACTCCGAAGAGAAAAAAGTGCAATTAGCTGTCGTGGAGTTCACTGATTATGCAAGTATTTGGTGGGACAAGCTGGTAAAGGAGAGAAAGAGGTATGATGAGGAGCCAATTCAAACTTGGCGCGAAATGAAGAACATCATGAAGAAGAGGTTTGTTCCAAGCTACTACATAAGAGACCTCCATCATAGGTTTCAAACTTTGAAGCAAGGGTCGATGAATGTGGATGAATACTATAAGGAGGTGGAGATGCTCATCAGAAGAGCTGACATTAAGGAGGAAGAGGAGGCTCTAATGGTGAGGTTTATTGCTAGATTAAACTTGGAAATTGCTAAAAGAGTTGAGCTTCAACATTATCTTGATATTCATGACTTGGTGGATATGGCCATCAAGGTGGAGAGGCAATTGAAAGGGAGGCGTGCTAGAGGGTTTTCTACTACCCAAAACCATACTACTTGGAGGGCTGAGCATCCACGTAGGAGTGCAAGAGAGCTTGAACAAGTACGCCATCCTCCAAACCGTGTTCAAGTTTCTAAACTCGATTCAACTGCAAAGCCAGATGCCAAGGGTAAACTGGTTGAGAAACCAAGGCAAAGGGAGGTTCGTTGCTTCAAGTGTCAAGGTTATGGACACATTGCTGTAACTTGTCCAAACAAACGTGCTATGATAATTAGTGATGATGGTAAGATAGCAAGCATTGCATCTAGTGAAGATGATGAGAAGATGCCTCCATTGGAGGGAGGTTTTGAAGATGAGGGTGACTTGTTTGGTGGTGATCAAGGCGAAATCTTGGTCACAAGGTGTGCCCTTAGCATTGCACCTAAGGAAGATGACTTGGACATACAAAGAGAGCATATTTTTCACACTAGGTGTACTGTGCAAAACAAGGTATGTAACATGATTATAGATAGTGGCTCTTGCACTAATGTCGCATCTACTTTGTTTGTAGATAAATTGGGCCTAGAGACAAGAAGACATCCCAAGCCATACAAGTTACAATGGTTGACTGAGATTGGAGACATGAAGGTTACTCAGCAAGTAGTGGTGCCATTTTCCATTAGCAAGTGCAAGGATGAAGTGTGGTGTGATGTGATTCCCATGCAAGCATGCCACATCCTACTTGGACGACCTTGGCAATTCGATAGAAGAGTGACATATGATGGCTTCAAGAATAGGTACTCATTCATGTGGAACAACTGAAAAATCACTTTGGATTCCATCAAACCTTTTGAAGCTCATGCGGATCAAGTGAGAATTGCAAAGGAATTCAAGGTAAGGGAGGAACAAAAGTTGGAAACCCGTGGAGAAGGTGAAAAGGGGCAATGGTTTGGTCACAATGGCGACCAAAGTGGCATATTAAATAGTGACCAGAATAGGGTTCTAAGTGAGAAAAAAGAGGGGAAGAAGCAAGTAAATACATTTGCCACCAAGATTGAGATTGTTTCAGCTTTGGAGGCTAAACAACAACTTCTACTTGTTTTATACAAAGATGTTTGTCTTTCTTCTAGTGATCTTAATGTGTTTAGCCCTAACTGTCCTAGTGTTTTAATGACTATTTTGCAGGTTGATCTTCAAAGAAAAATGCCACATACATGCTATTTGGGTGTTGGAAGTCCTTCCTTGAGCAAAGAAAGCAAAACCGTGGAGGAAAATTTGCTACAAAGTCCAAATGCCACAATACTTCACAAAGATTTGCTGAATTTTACTGATTTGTGGCCTAAGTTTTTATGTTATAATAGCTTTAAGTTGCATCTTAATTCTATCTTATGTGTCTATTCTATTAGGGTAGGTAGTTATGTTTTGCATCTAGTTTGTTTAACTTCATCTAGATCAATATGTCTTGAAGGATTTCTTGGGATTTATGATCATACTTCTAGCAATTTTTGTGGTTTATTTTGTAAATTATTATTCCATGATAGAGTTTATATGTTGTATGCATTCCATCCAAAGCATCTTAGTGTTTTAGCTAATAATTGTGTGTCTATTTTTAGGGTTATTTTTCATTACGAATTTAATCATATTTGGTGTTGCATACCTGTTCAAGACCTTTTTGTTAGTGCTTTTCACTCAGTTAGTGTTCAAGAGTCTTTATTAGATTATAATCATGATGGTCATCTTGTTAACGCTTGTTACTTTAAGTCTGTTCATAGGTATTTGTTTAATAGTTCATGTTTGTTAGTTCTTTTGCATGTTTTTAAGGATAAAACTCATTTAAGCTTGCATGTTATACTTAAATGTCAATCTGTCTTTGCATCTTTTATATGTGTTTTTGAGTTAATTAGTGTTTCATCTTTAAAGAGTGTTGAGTTTTCCTTTAGTTGTGTAGATGCTTGCATTATACCTTCTAATTTTTATGTGCTTAATATTCATGGTGGTTATACTTGCTCATCTATCAATCTTTTAGTTACTAATGATAGTGTAGACACCAAATTTTGACACACCATTTATTTTCAAACATTGGGGGGGCATGTTTACACTTTTGGGACAAATTTTTTAATTTTTCCATAATTTGGGGGACAAAATAGTAATTTTATCTATAAATATTTTTCTATCAATTTTTGGGGGTTTTAAATTCATATTTTTACTTTTATATAAATTTTTTAATTTCTTATGATTTTTCTGGATTTAATTGGTATTTTTTATTTTTTTGTACTAGTTGAGGGCAAAATCGTCATTTTACAATTTAAATTCATTTTTCACCAATTTTGAGTAAAAAATGCATTTTTCAGTGTTTTAAACTTATTTTAGTTTTTTGGTAATTTTTGAGGTCGATAATTATTTTTCCGAGAATTTTCATTGCCCGAGGGCAAAATCGTCATTTTTTACAAATTAAATTCATTTTTCACCAATTTTGAGTCAAAAATGCATTTTTCAGTGTTTTAAAATTATTTGTAATTTTTGATAATTTTCTGAGAACAATAACTATTTTTTCTGTGAATTTTCATTGCCCAAGGGCAAAATCGTCATTTTACAATCTAAGTTCATTTTTTGTCAAATTTTGAGTCGCAAATGCTTTTTCTAGTGTTTTAAAATTATTTGTAATTTTTGATAATTTTCTGAGAACAATAACTATTTTTTCTGTGAATTTTCATTGCCCAAGGGCAAAATCGTCATTTTACAATCTAAGTTCATTTTTTGTCAAATTTTGAGTCGCAAATCCTTTTTCTAGTGTTTTAAACTTATTCGTAATTTTTGATAATTTTCTGAGAACAATAACTATTTTTCTGTGAATTTTCATTGCCCAAGGGCAAAATCGTCATTTTACAATCTAAGTTCATTTTTTATCAAATTTTGAGTCGTAAATGCCTTTTCTAGTTCTTTAACCTTATTTGTAATTTTTGATGATTTTTTGGGGTCAATAGCTATTTTTCTACAAATTTTCATTGTTCAGGGGCAAAACCGTCATTTTACACCCCGAGCGCGTTTTTATCAGTTTTGAACTCTAGTTTTTATTTCTTAAATCTAATATGATTTCTTTTTGAAAATTTAGAGATTTCTGTCAAATTCTTTGTATTAATTTTAATTTTGAGGTTAAAAAATATTTTTTTTTAATAAAATTAGCATTTTTAATACCGGTGGCATTTCTGTTATTTTACAGTATTATTGGCCAACAAGACAAGTGCAGTATAAATACCCCACTTAGGGGGAGAAATAAAAAAAACCCTAAAAAACATTTCTTCTTTTGGTTTTTTTAGATTAAAACACACACTACACACCTAAAAAACACACTAAAGAAGCCGCCACCTTCAAAGGTTGATCCAATGTTCATCAGTTTGAGGTTCATCTTCAATTTCATCATCAGATTTACTGTTCATCCTTCTTCAAGTTAAAAGGTGAGTTTTTTTTTAATTTAATCCATTTCTCTTCTGTTCTTGTATAGATCTAATCAATTAAATGTATTTTCTTGGTGATTTTGGTTGAATATTTTGCATTTTTTTGTTGTTGTTTCTTTTTCTTTCGTTTCTTTTCTGGTTTTGTTTTTCATTTCTGGTTCACTTTCTGGGCCCTGTTTTGCACTTCATCTTCATCGTTTTGGTTTTTGTCAATAACCTTCGTCTCTCTTCTCTCTACCTTCCTCCCTCTTCCACCCCATCACCACAGTCTATTTCCTCTTTCTCTGCCACCACCGTCAACCACCTCACCGTTCTTTTTCTCCCCATCAAACCCAGAACACCAAAAACTAATCCCAATTCCACCGTGTCTTTACCAATTACAACCTGCAACCATCCAATTAATATCATCATCAACAGCTGCCCTCCTCCCTTGCCACCAAATTCCCACCAAAACTAGCTCTCATTAACCACACCACAAGCCCTCAAATCGCCTGCAGAGCCTCCATCCACCACCCCGCAGAAATTTTTTCCTTGCCAGTTACACAACCCCAAATCCTAAGCCAATTACAATAGCACAAAGATCCCAAAAACCTGCAATCATAACAAATCCCAATCAAAACCACATCCATTCTTCGTTGCCAATCACCACAACCTGCAAAAAGAAGAGAACAAAAACAGATACAAACAGACCACAACAACCCACGACCAAGCCACACCATTGCCATTAAAATCACCTGTAAAAAATAATAAGAATACAACACAAACAACTCTCTACCCACCAGAGTCACCACGCCAACATACCACCACTGACCACAGGCAACCAACGCCTCCCCTCTTCACCTACAGTCCTCAAATCCACTGCTAGCATTCCCAAGCACTACCCGGCCCGTCAATTAGTCACTCTAAACCCCTACCCTTTCCAATTGCAGCAAGACCCACTGCCAGTGAGCAATCTCACCAAACGGCATGCAAATTCAGTCATATTACTCTGCCACAATCACCCACAAATGCCCATATAATCTGCAAATTAACCACCAAATCACATCCATAATAACACTCGCTGCCACCAATCACAATCATCGGCCGACTCCCCACAAGCAAACCCAACACAACCAAAACCAGCCCAAACAACTCCTCCATCATCATCAATTAACAAATCCCAATTTTCAGTTGTCTTATCACACGGCCCTCTTCCCCTTCTCTTGTCTCGAAGAAGCCCTCGATGCAGGGAAATAGGGTCTGTTGATTTCAGAAAGAGATACGCAGTAAAAGAGAGATGCGAGAAAGAGAGAGATAGAAAAGAGAGAAAAGCAGGGACGGACAGAGAAGAGGGAAGCAGAGAGGGAGTCGGAGAATTGAAAGAAAAGAGAGTAAAAGAGAAAGAAAACTGAAGGAAAGACTGGGAAAGAGAACTGGAGAGTGGAGACCAGCGAAAGAGAAAGAGAAATCAGAGAGTAAGGGGGAGAAACGGAATAGAGAGAACAGAGGGTGTGGGAAAGAAATTGAACGAGAGAGAACAGCAGCAAACAGCAAAACGGAGAGGAAAAGAGAATAGAAAACACAGACAGAAGAAAGCTGAGAATAGAGACAGTGAGAAAGAAAGAGTGCCGGAGAGAGGGCTGGAGGAGAGAGTCGAAGAAAAGAGAGGGACGCGAGAGAGAGTCTTGGATTTTCAGCAAGAAACAAACAGAGAATATGCACGAGAGAAGGGAGAGAAGAAAAGAGAGAAAAAGAAAATCTGATGGGCATATAAAAAGAAACGATGAAAGACTCAAAAAAAAATTAATTAATAACGATATGGGAATTCTATTTTCATTTTGTTTTTTTTTTATTTCATTTAGTTTGAATTATGTTTTTTCTGTTTTGTTTCAATTTGGCTTTTGATTTGAGTTTTAATTTAGTTAAGTAATTTAGATCAGTCTAGTTTACTTGTTAATTTAATTTTATTGTTTTTTTTAGTTAATCGTGAATGTATTGTCTATGGTTGGATGTTAATCTAGTTATCAGTTTTCTTAATCTAGTGATTTTAGTTAACTAATTCATTTTAACATATTATTTGTTTTGATTTCAGTAAATTAATTCAATTTTATTATTTTATTGGTTTTCTGGTTATCTAATTGTGTAAAAAGATAAAATCATGTTCTTTTGCCCCCTCAAGATTTTTAGTTCTGTCCATGTGTCTGAAGTCTTTTTATTTTTTGCGCAATTAAGGCCCTCCATAACAAATTTTATATTTCTTTCAATTAAGCCCTTTAATTG
Organism: Mitragyna speciosa; assembly: GCA_024721245.1. NCBI lineage: Eukaryota > Viridiplantae > Streptophyta > Magnoliopsida > Gentianales > Rubiaceae > Mitragyna > Mitragyna speciosa. The sequence goes on along the minus strand of CM045558.1, from coordinate 13,873,377 downwards.
TAATTTGCCCTACATTTGTTAAAATTTCCTCTTAATTGTCCCAACTTCACTTTAATTTTGCATTTCTACCCCCTTAGTCTTATGTGAATTTTCAATTTCAACCCGCTAAGTCTTATAGAATTTTATTTTAGTCCCTTAATTGCTAAAACTTTTCATGTTTACCCCAATTTGTCCAATACTTCGTATTTTATGCTTTATTTATTTATCTTGTGATACCTTGACATGTGTGTTCATCTTTTTAAGATTTGGTACCGGGTCTCTAAAAAGGTATCCCGATCTGTCATTATTTTTCTTTTATGTGCTCCAATATGCTCCAATGTGATTTTATACAATATTTTATTATTATTTGTTTATTTCTTATTTTATATACTTGTTGCATATTTAAGTAGTTAATTTGTTTAATTCAGAATTTTTATTATTTTGAAAAAATATTTTGTATTTAGCTAGTCAATGTAATAGTTAAATTATTTTTCTCATATTTTAGCAAAAATTGTGTAATTAGATAGAAAGTGTAATAGATAGGACATTTTTAATTTTCCCCCCTTAAATTGTAAATCAAACCCCCCAGTGTAAGAGTTAGGGTTTATTTGCTTTTGCGTGCTTATGTGTTTATTTCTTTTACCGCTTTCCTTAGGATTTTGCATCTAGAATATTATGCTTATGTGTTATGTGCTCCTATGTGATCTTGTATGTTTTTATATTTTTAATTTGCTTTTAATTTATGCTTTAATGTTAAATTCATGTTTTATGATATTCCGTCACCACACTAGTTCAACGCTAGTTGTGGCTTCATTTCTTTTTCTCGCTAGTCCAACGCTAGTGAGACTTTTTTAGAATGGGCTAGTCCAACGCTAGACCCTTAAGACATTTTAGTGTTAGGATCATTCGTGTGCATTTCACATTTTACACACTTTTAGTTTTTCTTTCCATTTGACATGATTTTATTATTACTATTATTATTATTATTTACTATTATTATTATTTTGACAACATTTTCAAAATGCATGACATCTAGGTTGCATCTCACTTAGAAATTAGGACATTTGTGTGATTTGACTAGAAATAGTCGTCTGCCCACGTGGGAAGCGGTGGCGTACATGTTGTTCCCCCCTCCGTGAGTAGAAACATTTAGTCACGAGATATTAGTTCCCCGTACCCGTCACGTTGCATACCCACTTTCATTATTCACTTAATATATATTATTATTTTCTTTCTTTTTACATTCCATTTTGCATTCACACTCGTGACTCCCTCGAGGTCTCGATTTGGGTTTCGCAATTAATGCGATAATTTCAACCAAACCTCGACGGAATATGCCGACCCTTTCGATATCCACATTTAGATTTAGGATTTGCATTCATTTAGATACATCCAAAACGCGATAGAATCTAGGGTTAATTTAGGAAATTTTGATTAAACCTCGCAACTAGCCTCGGCTAGGTTGAAAGGGTGCCTTAGGCGTAAGCCTTTGCCTTCCCTTTCTTCAAATGTGACTCCCAGACCTTTTTCTCTCATTTTTCGTAGACCGGAGTCGAAAAAGGGTTTTTAAAATATTTTTTTAAAATTTTTTATTTTTATTTTTATTAAGCGATTTTTCGGGTGACTTGGTACACCCTAACTCAGTACCAAGTGGCGACTCCATTTTTTTAAAATAAAACAAAACCCTTTTTCAAAATTAGTTGGCCAAACCTGTCGTACTTTTTAGTCCCGGCCTTGTTTTCTTTTAGAATACCATTTTTCTTGAAATACACTTTTCACACACGCGCACGATTTTTTCCAAAAACTTGCTTTTTCAAAAGGGTCATTAGACTAGACTGTCTTTTGGGACGCGACAGTCACGACTCCACTAACACCCCATATACATCCCTTTTCCTTTACGATTTTTTTTTGGATGCGACAGATAGTTTACATGAACTCACAGATTCGAGGACGAATCTTTTCGAGGAAGGAGGGATTGATGTGATCCAAGGAGTTCTCATACTTATTGGACTTGGACTTATACTTGGTGGACTTGAATAGGCCATTTATATGGATCAAAAAGAGCTTATACGTGTGATAATCAAGCATGGGAATGAAGTGCCAAACCTTCTGATCGAACTCGCGCCATGAACCCGCGCCGCGTATAGATGCCGCGGGTACCATCAGAAGGCTCGTTCATGAAATGTTTGCAGTGCCAAACTTTCTGACCATACCCGCGCCTCAAACTCGCGTCGCAGATAGGTGCCATAGGTACAATCAGAAAGTCCGTTTAGTTGTTTCATACAATATTTTGAGTTGTAATCTTTAGTAGTCGAGTGGTAGGTTACAACTAGGGTAAAGTACTTTCTTGGTTTATGTTTTTTTGTGCCGCCCTATATAAGGGTTTCTGGTGAACAACATTAGACACGACGTTTTATGATATTTTGAGTGAATTCTCTTCAGAATTTTCTTGGTTCTTTGGTGATTGAGAGCCGTCATAGGTCTTATCAAGCTTTACTTGTGGCGACCATCCAATCTCGCTTAGAGTTTCCTTTCGGTTTTGTTCAAGTTCTTTAGAGAATTAGGTTGAACGATTGAACGCGCTCAATTCGGTTCTTCTTAGTTTTTCTAAGATCAAGGGCATCTTCAAGGGGAAAAATTCGAGCAACCTACTCCACGTCAAGGGTTCTTAGAAGATCCATCCAAGGGGTCTTGAGTTCAACGAGTAGTAAGCCTAAAATCCAAGGGTCTTGGTAGTCTTCCGTACACGCGACCTCATCAATTTTGTTCGTCTGCAGGTTCAACTTGGTGGAGGAATGGAAATTGGTGGTGATTTTTTCTATTTTTGTGGAGTTTATGGTTGATGGGATGTTGTTTTGAGATGGTGTTTCCTTTCAGGTGTTTTGAATGCTGGTTTTTGCAGCTTCGGTGGTGATGGATTGGACTTGAGTGATGATTGAACGATGGTAGTGGGTGAGGGATGAAGGTGGAGCTGTGATTTTGGGTTTACTGGTGTGGCTGTGAGGGGTGAATTGCTGGCAGTTGGGTAGTTGTGGATCAAGGGAGGCTTTGGTGATGATTAATGGCGATTGAATAATGATTTTGGGGGATTGATATGGTGATTTTTTAGATTGGTTCTAATGGAGGTGGAGTTTCAGTGGTTGACTGGAATAGGCTTAGGTTCCAATTGACTCGGGGTGTCTGATGTATGTATGAGTGTGTGTTTGAAATTTTAATGTCTGCGTGTGAGAGTATGTGTTAGTGTGTGTTTTAGTGTAGGACTGTGAGTGTGTGTATTTGTGAAGTGGTTGTGTGTATTGTGTGTGTAAATGTGTGTATGTAATGTGAGAGGGAGAAGAGAAAATGTATGTGTGATATGCGTGAAATGAGTGGGGTGTGTGTGTGTGTGAGAGAAAGTGTAAAAGTGTGTGTTTTGAACTGTGTGTAGTGTGTGAAAGAAAAAGTGAACTTGTGAAGGTGGAGTGTGTGCAGTGCGTGAGAGAGAAAGTGCATGGGTAGTGTGAGAGAGAGTGAGTAGTGTGTGCAGTGGGTGAGAGAGAGTGTGAGTGTGTGTAGTGTGTGAGAGAGAAAGTGAATAGGTAGTGTGAGAGAGAGTGAGTAGTGTTTGTAGTGGGTGAGAGAGAGTGGTTGAAGATGTACTAGTGTGTGTTCTAGGTGTTCTAGGTGTTGGCTTGAAGATACACTAGTGTGTGTTCTAAGTGTTCTAGGTGTAAACTTGAAGATACAGTAGTATGTGTTTTGGGTGTTCTAAGTATAGACTTGAAGATGAACTAAAGCCTAGTAGGTGTTCTTGGTGATTTTGGTGAAAACTTGAAGAAAAATGTAGGAAAAAATGTGTGTTTTTTGTGTTCTTGGTGTAAGAAAATAAAATCAAAGAATGAAAAAAAAAAACTCTACCTAGCTTTTTTTTTATTTTTTCCTTTTTTTTTATTTCCAAGTGAGGATTGTAGACACCAAATTTTGATACACCATTTATTTTCAAACATTGGAAGGGCATGTTTGCACTTTTTGGGACAAATATTAATTTTTCAATAATCTGGGGGGCAAAATAGTAATTTTATCTGTAAATATTTTTCTATCAGTTTTTGGGGGTTTTAAATTCATATTTTTACTTTTATGTGAATTTGTTAATTTCTTATGATTTTTCTGGATTTAATTGGTATTCTTTATATTTTTACCAACACAAGGACAAAATAGTAATTTCATCTCGTGAATACCATTTTAGCTCATTTTTAGTTTCAAATTCATTTTTCTAATTCTTTAAGCATGTTTCTGAATTTTTTTGATTTTTTAGATACGATTACTATTTTTTATGTGAATTTTCATTGCCCAAGGGCAAAATCGTCATTTTACAAATTAAATTCATTTTTCACCAATTTTGAGTCAAAAATGCATTTTCTAGTGTTTTAAGCTTATTTGTAATTTTTGATAATTTTTTGAGGACAATAACTATTTTTTTTGTATTTTCGTTGTCCAGAGATAAAATCGTCATTTTACACCCCGAGCGCATTTTTATCAATTTTGACCTCTAGTTTTTTATTTTTGAAATCTACTGTGAATTCTTTTTAAAAATCTAGAGATTGTTGTCAGATTCTTTGTATTAATTTTTAATTTTGGGATTAAAAAATATTTTTTTAATAAAATTAGCATTTTAATACCGGTGGCGTTTTCGTTATTTTATAGCATTCTTGACCAACAAGACAAGTGGCCTATAAATATCCCTTTTAATCAACAAAACAAAGAGGAGAAAAAAAGAAAACGCTAAAAACACATACATGTTCCTCTATTTTTAGATCAAAACACACATATTCTCACCAAAAATTCACACACTCAAATTTTTTCTGGTTACTGTTCATTGACTCCAGCGGTTACTGTTCATTGACTCCGGCGGTTACTCATCATCAGGATCCAACAACTGATCATCATCTACCATATTTCAAGGTATTTTCTTAGTCTTTATTTATTTATTTTTTCTTTTTTAAATTGGATTTGATTATCAGTTTTGAAGCCTTTCTTTTTTTATTCTTTCTGGGTTTTTGTTCTTTATTTTGCTTCTGGGTTCATTTTCTGGTTTTGGGTTTTCTTCATCTGGTTTCTCTATCTCTCTCTCCCTCCTCCCTCTTCCACCACCAAAACAACCTACAAGAATTTTCCACCACCACCGGAATCAACTACAACCACCAATCCATCACCAATTCCATCTGAAATTAGCAAAAACCAATTCTCCCAGTCAATCCCAGTCCACACCGTAGCAATCCCAATCCTCTCCACAAGTCCAACCATCCATTACATCGCCAATCAGCCATGGTCAGCCCCATTTTTCAATCGCCCATCATTCTCCAGTTACTGCTAACAACCTACAGAAATATCAAACCAAAGTTCAACCCAGACCTACAGAAAGCCACCCAAGCAACTGCCACTCTCCTCCTCAATCACTGAATTCCCTCCACCATCAGCCCCTGCTCACCATCAGTTCCAACCAAATACGAGCAATCTTGAAACCAACCACAAGACACCCATCTCCAAAACCATCGTTCAATCGCAGCTCCACTATCAAATAGCCTTGACCATCTCCACCACAACTGCAATTAGTCATCATTCATAAACCAGCACACACACATACACAAAGTCATCTGTACAAGCACAATCACCACGCACACAGTCATGACCACGCCTTCACCACCATTTAAACTACCTTCGACCAACCCAAAGACCACCACAAAAACCCAATAATCTATCACAAAAGCCACAACACATGGCCGAACAACCCAATCCCATTTCCAGCACCGCCACCCAATACAATCAAAATCGTCAATTTGTCTTCACCAACACCTGCATTATTGACAAACCTGCAAAAAGAGAAGAACATAGCACAATATCCCAACAAGCAATTCCCACAATCACAAGCCAATTGCCACTGTCAATGCCCTCATTTCCATGTTTTGAGAGAAGAAATCAATTTTGGGGGAGGCTAATTGGTTCTACGAGAGTGAATCCAAAATGAAAGAGAGAGGGGGAGTTTCGAGAGAGAGAGAACAGCCAAAAGAAAACAAAGAGAAGGAAGGGAGAGGGAGGCGAGAAGAACAGAAGAGAAGGATAGACAAGAGAGAAATTGAGAAAGTGAATCAGAAAAGGGGAGAGAAGAAAAGGGGATTTCGAGTGAGGGAAAAAGAAAGAAGTCAAGGGTAAGGAAGTGAAGAATCGAGGAAGAAGCAGAGAACTAAGTGAGTGTGAGAGAGAGAGAGAGAGAGAGAAGAAAACAACGAGAGAGATTGAGATCAAAGAGGAGAAAGAGAGAAAAGAAGCAAGGGAGAAGAAACTGGAAAGAGAGAGAGCCGAGAAAATTGAAAGAGACGAGAGTGAGAGATGAGGGAGAATAGAAGGAAACAAAGAGGGAGTTGGAGAAGGCGGAGAAACAGTATCATGGGGGAGAGAAGACAGAAGAGAAAAGAGAAAGAGAGGGAGAAAGAGAGAAAAAGAAAAGAAAATATGGAAAAAAGGACGAGGAAAAGAAGAAAAAGAAAAAGAAAGGAAGAAATAAAGAAAAAGAAAGAAAGAAAAACAGAAAAAATGAATTTTTTTGGGGAAGGAGTTTCTGATTTCAGATGTTAGTATAGTTTTAATTTTAGCTTTAGCTTGTACAAAAATTGACATTTATGTCTAAACACCCAAGATTTTTTTGGGATTACTTTTGTTATGCCCCTCAATATTTTTATTTTATGCAATTAAATCCTAACATTTTTAGATTGACCCTTAGATTTTGCTTTCCTTCAATTAGGCCCTTTATCTTAGCAATTTGGCCCCATATTTGCTAGAATTACATTTTTGCCCCCCCCCCAATTTACTTTAACTTGCATCACACCCCTACACTTGTGTAGATTTTTAATTTTTGTCCCAATTAGTTTAAATTTACTATTTGGCCTCAATTTATTCTACTTTTTTTTTCCCTCTAACTTGCTATAATTTACATTCTTCTAATGTGTTAGTAGTTCATATTTTTACTCTTTATTTTTAAATAGTTGTCCCTTTAACTTGTTTGTTCGTTTTTAAGCTTTTGGTCCCGGGTCTCCAAAGAGGTATATCGATTGTCGCGTCCTAAAAAATCGTGGGTAAAGGTAAAAGGGCATTAGTGGGGTCGTTGACTGTCGCGTCCCGAAAAGACGGTCCAGTTCGAGACCTTTTTTGAAAAAATAAAGTTTTTGAAAAACTGTGCGTGTATGGGAAAAAAATCGTGTTTTAATGAAAAAGTGTTATTTAGTAGAAAATGGTATTTTAAAAAAAAATAAGGCCGGGACTACAATATGCGACAGTTTGGCCAACTAATTTTAAACAAGGGTTTTATTTTAAAAGAAAATGGAGTCGCCACTTGGTACTGAGTTAGGGTGTACCAAGTCACCCGAAAAAATCATTTAAATAAAAAAAAAGTAAAATTTTAGAAAAATTATTTAAAACCCTTTTCCGACTTCAGTCTACAAAAAACGAGAGAAAAGGTCTGGGAATCACATTTCAAGAAAGGGAAGGCAAAGGCTTGTGCCTAAGGCACCCTTTCAACCTAGCTGAAGCTAGTTGCGAGGTTTAATCAAAATTTCATAAATTAACCCTATATTCTACCACGTTTTGGATGTATCTAAATGAATGCAAATCCTAAGTCTAAATGTGAATATCGAGAGGGTCGAAATATTCCGTCGAGGCTTGGTCAGAATTATCGCATTAATTGCGAAACTCGAGTCGAGACCTCGAGGGAGTCATGAGTTTTTATGCAAAATGTGATGCAAAAAGAAAAAATAATAATAATAATATATTAAGTGAAGAAAGAAAAGGGGGTATGCAACACGACGGGTACGGAGACTAATAACTCGTGAATAAATATTCCTACTCACGTGTAAGGTAATAGCATAAGTAACGCAGCGGAAAAATAAAAATTTATTACCTTAACCATAGATCTCTTTGACATATCTATATGATTAACAAGGGGATTTGCATGAAGATTACCTTAAGCACAGAAGATTTCTATGCTACTAGGCAAAGATCCTTCGAAGAAGATGTTAGATTTACCACGAAAAAGCCCTCTAAGCGTAAAGCCTCTAACGATATCCACACAAACAACTTCTTTGGGAACCTTGTAGGCTTGCTTGCTTTGACTTTTGAGTGCTAGCTCTCTTGAATTATTTAAGAACACAAGAAGAAGAAAAAACTAACAGTTAGGAGAGAAAGAGAGAGACGCCTAGAGAGAGAATGAGGCGTGTCTTCTTCTTTCAATTTTTCTCTCACTAGTTTTCTTTTTGTGTTGCAATAATAATTCAAGAGTCAAAGCATGAACCTATTTAAAGAGGTAATATTCTAGTCTTTTAGGAAATAAAGCTAATTGGAAACCAAGAAGGTTTAGGTAACTTACTTTAAGCTAATCCTTCTCCTTTAGGAAATCTATTCCATAAGAAAACCAATTAGTTACTTTATTTCTTTTAGGAAACCAATTTCCTGCAAGACTTAGAATATTTATAAACAAGTCCTTTAAGTTAATTTATCTCACAAATTAACCCCATAAGTATCTCATACTTATATTAATTACATTTTAACCCAAAGATTTTGTTCTTTATGTGTGTGACCCATTAGATTCCATTCACGTTGGCAATAAGTATAAATTATAACTCATTAATTGAGCTAGATAAATTAAACACTTTTAATTTATCATTAATTAACTAATTAATCAATTCATACTTATAAATCATGAGTGGCGTCTAGCAATGCATCATGACCACCCAAGTGAATAGGAAAGTCATATGGTAGACCATACCCTTCAATGACAATGTTACCGTGTAATTAATATCCTTTCACCACACTATATCCCAATTAGTCTAAAAGTATAGTGCATACTTTAATAATGACTAATTTATATTTTCTTGTTCTAGAAATATAACTCTCCATGATGTATAACCTTGAAACTACTTCCAAGTTATACTATCACTTCTGCAGAAGATTTATGAGTTAATATTTCTAACAAGTGGCCATATAGGGCTATACTCTCCTATTAAGGAGTGGTGAATCCTATATTGATTACTCACTACCTTTCCATGCTTCAAACTATACCCAATCTCTAACTTATGAGCTACCCTTTTACGGGCACCGAGGAATGGAGTCAAAGTATAGCAACCACACTCAAGATACTATGGTAATCTCAAGTCAAAGGATCACTTACACCATAGCCATTAAGAGTTCAACCATTGGCACTATAGTTGAAACTCTTGGCGGATTAATCCAATGAACTTGTTCTCAAACAAGCATCCACATACCAGCTTAAGTGTCACGCACACCATAGTCAATGAGATCAACTACTAGTTACCATAAGTAGAGGCAAAGTATGTGCTAGTCTATCCACATTAATGATGTCCAATCTCATTAATACTATGACTAGGGATATTTAAGAATATGACTTTATGTGTTAGAGTCTCATAATTGTAACCCTTACAATCTCTAATACACAGTCAATATTCTAAGGACTTTATCAATCAAACAAGTAACATGGAAACACAAGTATAGATGATAAAGAAAAATACCACATGGATAAATATAACATAAATAAGCGTAACACAAAACACCTTAAACCATCTTGGTTTTAGGGCATACACTAATATCACGGAGGGGGGAACGGCCTGTACGCCACCGCTTCCCACGTGAATAGATGACTATTTCTAGTCGAATCAAACAAATGTCCTAATTTCTAAGTGAGATGCAACCTAGATGTCATGCATTTTTTAAAAATATGTCAAAATAATAATAATAATAATAATAATAATAATAATAATAAAATCATGCCAAGTGGAAAGAAACCTAAAAGTGTGTGAAATGTGAAATGGATACGAATGCACTTAACACTAAAATGTCCTAAGGGTCTAGCGTTGGGCTAGCCCGTTCTAAAATAAGTCCCACTTGCAATAGACTAGCGGGAAAAGAATGAAGTCACAACTAGCGTTGGACTAGTGTGGTGACGGATTACCATAAATCGCGAATTAAATATTACAGCGTGAATTAACAGCAAATTAAACATATAAAGACACATAAAGTCAGGTAGGAGCACATAATACATAAGCATAATATCTAGATGCAAAATCCTAATGAAAGCGGTAAAACAAATAAGCACGTAAGCACGCAAAAGCAAATAAACCCTAATTATTACACCGGGGACTTAATTTACAATTTAAAAGGGAGAAATTAAAAATGCCCTGTCTATTACACTTTCTATCTAATTACATAATTTTTGCTAAAATATGAGAAAAAATAATCTAACTATTACATTGACTAGCTAAATACAAAAATATTACATTTTTATATCAAAATAATAATAAAGAAATAATAAGATTTAAAATGAATTCACATGAAAGAAATAAATACATAAAGAACATACCAAATAGGAAATATATGAATAAAATGTATAAAAATCATGAAGGCACATTGGAGCACAAAAAGAGAAATTAATCAATGAGAAATAAGGATATCTCTTTGAAGATTCGGTACCAATACTTAAAAAATGAACACACAAGTCAAGGTATCACGATATAAATAAATAAAGCACAAAAAAAATAAGTCGCAATAATTTATGGGGTAAAAATGTAAATGGAGCAATATTCTAAGGAGAAAAATGCAAAGTCCAGCAAACTAAGGGGACAAAACATAAATTTCAGCAAGCCGGAGGATAAAGAATAAATTACAACAATTATGGGGAGCCAAAGATAAAAATTACAGCAAGTGTTTAAAGCCAAGAATGAAATTTCAGCAATATTCAAGGACAAGAATGTAATTTCAGCAAGCATCAATTGACAAATTATAATTTTCAAAAATATTCAAGAGTACAAATATAATTTCAGCAAACATGGAGACCAAATTGCAATTCCCTGCAAAGCCAAGGACAAAAATAAAATTTCCAGCAATGTATAGGGTCAAATTGCAATTTTCAGCTATATAAAATAACTAAAATAAAAATTCCAGCAGCCATAAGTATTAGAATACAAATTCCAACAACAAATAAAAGACTAAAATACAATTTCCAACAGTTAATGGAGGTTTTAAAACAAATTCCAGCAACATAAAGGACTAAAATATAATTTCCAGCAATTAATGGGAGTTTAAAAATTAAAGTTCCAGCAAGTCAAAAAGACTTAGAATAAAGAATTCCAGCAGTATAGGAATAAAACTAAAATTTCAGCAAATTTAGGAACTTAGAACCAAAATTCCAGCAAGCCTATAGGCTTAGAATAAAATTTCCAGCCAGTGTCTAGGGATGAAACAATAAATTCCAGCAAGGTTTAATGACTTAGAATGAAATTCTAGCAACCTAAAGTTCAAAATATGAAAATTCCAGCAATGATAAGGGCTCAAAAATAGAATGCCAGCAATAACAAGGGTCCAAAAATGAAAATTCCAGCAACTATGAAGGCTAGGAATGAATTTTTCAGCAACTTGAAAAGTCTAAGATAAAAATTCCAGCAACTATATGAACAAATAATGTGAACAAACATAGTCAAATTGAAAAATGATTAAAGCCTAAGGGGTTGATTTATAAAAGATAAGGACCCTAATTGCATAAATAATGAACTCGTTAAGGGCAATGCTCATAATACTCAAACATATAAAGGTCAAGACAACAATGTCCACATTACAAAAAAAATGAAAGGAAAATATATTAAACTACACTCAATTGAATCACGTAACTAGAGAACAAATAAAAAATGAAGCTAAATGCACTCAATTGAATCACGAAACTAGAGAACAAAATAAAAAAAAAATGAAGCTAAATGCAATTCAGTAACTAAACCAACTCCCACTTCCCTAGTCTATTTTTCTTTTAATTGGACAAAAGTTAAACAAGACAAAACATGAAAAAATTGGGAACATAAAGAAACGACAAAAACTTATCCTTTCCCCAAACAATTCGGTTATTGAATTGAAAAGAAAGTCAAACTGGCCCCACCATTTTTACAAGATAAATTTGCTTTCTCCCCTGCTGGACGTTTTCTTCTTCAGCAGAGAAGAAATTTTTTTCCAAATTCGAAATTGTTTCAGTCAGGTTTCACACAAAACTCCCCAAACGCAATCTGTCTTTTCAATTCTATGATTTCTCTTTGATTTCTCTCTTTCAAACTCTCTTCCTCTATCTATTCTTTGGGTTCTTTCTCTTATCTTGCCTTATTCTCCTTCCTTTCTCCCCAATTTTCTCTTCCCCCTATGTTCTCTCTATTCTAGCTTCCTTTTGATTATATTTTTTTTTGTCTTGTTGTCTCTTTTTGTTCTTCCGATTTTTCTTTCTGTCTCTCTTTTCTAGCTCTCTCTTCATCTCTCGCTCGGCCTCCCTCTATCTCTCATTTTTTTTTTCAGATTTTTGCTTTCTCTCTCGAATTCTCTCTTTCTGTTTCAGCAACGACCTAGGGGGATTAGGGATTTTGCTGTTTTATTGTTGTTTTTTGTTGCAGGTAATTGGACAATGAAGGCTCTGAGTGGAGACTTTGGGGTCTACTGGTGTGTGGGTGATTGTTTTGATGTATTGAGAGTGGTGGTGGTGTGGATTTGGGTGACTGATAGGTTGCAGTTCTATGGGTGGTTTCAACTGTAATATGGCTATTTAGGTGGAGCTTTGATACGGGTGGGTGAAGTTGCTGGCGATTGAAGAGGGAAGAAGGTGGCTGGAATTAGGATGAACAGCAAGGTGGTACTTGGCTGAATTTTTGGTTACAAGGGGCTGATGTTGGTTGGGTTTTGTGACTGGTGTCTTCTTGTTGTTGTTCTTTTTGCAGGGGGTGTTGCTGGTGAAAGAGATGAGGGATGGCTGACCTTGAAGCTGGGGTGAGTTGGGTAGCTTAGAGGATTTGGTTTGGCCAATGGTGATTTGCTTGTATGTTAAACTGATTGTTGATGAGGCTTGATGGACTAACTGGTGGTTTCAGGTGACTGATTGAGGAATTGAGCAGGCGATGGTGAGATTTTGATATTGGTAGGTTGCAGACAAGGTTGGAGGTTGAAGGTGAGGCTGGGAGGAGGATGAGAAGAAGAATAAGAAGGGGGAAGAACAAAAATCAAGAACAATAACATAGAAATAAAAACACAAAGCCCATAAAAGAAAAAAAATTCAAAGATTCAACAAAAATCTTAGCAAAATAAGACAATTCATTAAACTCACACATAAAAAATGGAAGGAAAATGACTCAAAACAAAGGGAAAAGAAACTTAAGAACTTACCTTTTGGAGAAAGAAGACAAACTGGTGATGAACAGTGGAAGGAACTACAAATGACAGCTTATAGTGGGTGTTTATTGGTGTGAAGTGTGTGTTTGATCTTTAAAGGGATAAGATGAGAAGTGTTTTTAGGGTTTTCTAATTTTTCCTCTTTTCTTTTTCTGCTGATTAAAAGGGGTATTTATAGACCACTTGTCTTGTTGGCCAAGAATGTTATAAAATAACGAAAACGCCACCGGTATTAAAATGCTAATTTTATTAAAAAAAAATTTTTAATCCCAACATTAAAAATTAATACAAAGAATCTGACAACAATTTCTAAATTTTCAAAAAGAATTCATAGTAGATTTCAGAAATAAAAACTAAAGCTCAAAACTGATAAAAACACGCTCGAGATATAAAATAACAATTTGGTCCCTGGATAACGAAAATACACAAAAAATAGATATTAGCCGCAACAAATTATCAAAAATTAAAAATAAGCTTAAAACATTAGAAAATGCCTTTTTTGACTCAAAATTTGACAAAAAATAAATTTAAACTGTAAAATGACGATTTTGCCATCTGATAATGAAAATTCACTGAAAAATAGTTATTATCCTCAAAAAATTATCAAAAATTACAAATAAGTTTAAAACATTAGAAAATGCATTTTTGATTCAAAATTGGTGAAAAATGAATTTAATTTGTAAAATAACGATTTTACCATTGGACAATGAAAATTTACAGAAAAATAACTATTTTTTCTGAAAAAATCAAGAAAATTTAGAAACATATTTAAAGAATTAGAAAAATGAATTTGGAACTAAAAAATGAACTAAAATGGTGTTTGCGAGGCAAAATTATCATTTTGCCCTTATGCTGGTGAAATATATAAAAAATACCAATTAAATCTAAAAAAATCATAAAAAATAAAAAATATGTATGAAAGTAAAAATGTGAATTTAAACCCCTTAAAACTAATGAAAAATTATTTATAAATAAAAATTACTATTTTACCTCCCGAGATTATTGAAAATTTAAAATTTGACCCAAAAAATACAAACATACCCCCCAATATTTGAAAATAAATGGTGTGCTAAAATTTGATGTCTACAGTTTGCCCCTCTTTGTCGGGAATCTCGTAAAGATTTCAGACAAAGACGTAGATAACACCAAATTTGTACTCACCTCAAATGCAGAAACAGATAAGAATGTAAACTAAAATATCTAAACATGCATAGTATGAGAATATGCTAAGACGTAAACCAATGAACGGATGAATCATAGAAAACATGTGACCGAGCTCTCAAAGAGCTGCCTACATATCCCGGTGAAGGGAATCAGGTCGAACGTAGTTCGGATACAAGTGAACGGTGAATGCGAAACATAATTACAAATGGTAACACAAGAATTCAAATTTTTCAAAATTTGTGGTCAAAAGAAAGAAATGCAACTTTCAAACTGCTAAACAAAGATAACATAAATTGGTAAAAAACTGCAAGACAAAACAAAGTGCTTAAACTAATAGTAAAAAAAAATGAGTTCAGGTTACTAAACAAAATAAATACCAGTAAGTTAAATGTAATGTTTGGGCTGCTAGACTTGAAAATGTAAATAAACATATGCCGTTCAAGCTGCTGAATGGATGCATGACCTTGGGCTGCCAAGATTAATGAATACAAAGTTTGGGCTGCCAAATTTCAAAGAGTAAATGAATAATCTTGGGCTGTCAAGAATCATAAAATGCAATGCAAGGTCTGAGTTGTCAGACTTGGAAACGTAAATAACAAATGCATGACAATTACTGAATGAATGCAAATTTGAAAAAGTAAAACATGCTAATGGGATACGAACTGAAAAATGATATATAAAATGAAATGTAGAATTTAAACAGTCAGATTAAAATAAATAGAAATTAACACCCAACGGACGAGTTGGGACCTAAGTCGAAAAGTAAACCCAACCGACGAGTTGGGGCCCAACAGACGAGTTGAGACTTAAGTCAAATAGTAAATCCAACAGATGAGTTGGGGCTCAACGGATGAGTTGAGATTTAAACCAAAAAGTAAAACCAAGGGACGAGTTGGGACTTAAGCAGAAAAAGTAAACCCAACGAATGAGTTGGGGCCCAACGGACGAGTTGGGGCCCAACGGACGAGTTGGGACTTAACAGAAAAGTAAACCCAACGGACTAGTTGGGGCCCAACAGACGAGTTGGAACTCAAATAGAAAAGTAAACTCAATGGACAAATTGGGGCCCAACGAACGAGCCAGGACTTAAACAGATTAGTAAACCCAATGAACGAATTGGAGCTTAACGGACGAGTCAGGACTTAAATAGAAAAGTAAACCCAACGAACAAGATGGAGGCCGAACGGATGAGTTAGAACTTAAGCAGAAAAGTAAACTCAACAGACGAGTTGGGACCCAACGGACGAGTTGGGACTTAAATAGAAAAGTAAACTCAATGGACGAATTGGGGCCCAACAGACGAGTTGGAACTTAAACAGAAAAGTAAACCCAACAGACGAGTTGGGGCTTAACGGACGAGTTGGGACTTAAGCAAAAAAGTAAACTCAACAGACGAGTTGGGGCCCGACGGACGAGCCAGGATTTAAACAGAAAAGTAAACCCAACAGACGAGTTGGGGCCCGACGGACGAGTTGGGATTTAAACAGAAAAGTAAACCCAATGGACGAATTAGGACCCGACGGACGAGTTGGGACTTAAGTAGAAAAGTAAACCCAACGAACGAGCCGGAACTTAAACAGAAAAGTAAACTCAACGAACGAGTTGGAAATTAAACAGAAAAATAAATCCAATGGACGAGTTGAGGGCCCAACGAACGAGTTGGGACTTAAATATAAATGTAAAATACCCGTAATGTTGGACACAATCAAAACAAAATGTCACATACTAAACCAATAATGAACAAAGTGTAGATGCGAAAATGTAAGACAAAATGATGCAACATAGGCTGCTAAACAAAAATGCTTGAATGTATGATCCTAAAGTGATGAACAAAATGCACCATACTAGAGTGAATAAAATGAGATCCAAACTGTTAAAAAAATGCATAAAGAAATTTGAGATATATGAAAACTTGAAACAATTGTCAAACATTGCATCCAAATCATTTCAAAGAACAAAATTTTCAAAAAAAAAATTTTTTTTTGCCCCAGTGTATGGCATCAACTGATCCGAAACTACTCTTTTTGAGGTTTAGTATCAAAATCCATTTAAATTCATCCCTTGCAAAACAGCTTGTCCCAATATAAATCAATCTCAAAATCAATTTTAAAATTAAATTTTTGCCAAAAAATTTGCCCGAGTGCCAATTTTGAAATCAATATTTGCAGTGAATTGTGCTCTTGATCAAATCATCATTATCTTAAAAAAAAATTGTCCCAATTTTCATTCTTGACGAAGACCTCAATTGATGACAATGTGATTGCACCTGCAAAAAGAGGAAGCAACTACAATTGAAAAAGTGATGCCACCAGCTAACGGTCCCTTGACTCTACTAGCGCATATAAACATGAGTATTGCCATTCTGAGTCTCTGATGAATGTCTTGCCTTACCTTCTACAAGTTTTTCAATTTAGTGAACTCTAATTCATGACTCAGACCAAATCTTCCAAAATAGTTTTGCAGTTTGTGCATGATTTTGGCTTCTGATAAATTTAGAATTGCCTTCACTTTTATTTCAAATTCAAACAAAGTGAATGTCAAAATTTTCAAAACATGAATTGGTCAGAAAAATGCTTCACATGTAATAATGTAAAAGAAATTATGTACAATGAACAACACGTAAAAAATAATGAAATAAATTAAATGAAAGATTTTTCAAAAATTGATTTTGAAGTGATGGCTTAAAAGATGCCTTATGATCTTTGAATGTCATTCTCATTTGAATTCTGACATTGCCACGAAATGACCAATGTAGATGAGAACTCTCAATTAACTATTGTCATCAACTTCCCAATGAATCTCATGCAGACATACCGGTTTTCTCATCCGTGAGCCTTCAATTGTCACATTCTCTTAACCATAGGATCCTTCCGAATTACTGACTTCAGGGGAAGAAATGAAATGAACGACGGTATCCAATACTAAGATGATCTTTCCCTTTTTCATTAAAACAATTTAGTGCTCGAGGAATATTTGGCATCAGTAAGGCAATCTTCCTTTGTTGATTGGGATAGATATATTAACATCATTTGCCAACATGCTAGAATGTATCATTTTGACACTTGTCAATTCTCCCACACTTGAATCATCACTTGTCCTCAAATTGTTTGAATAATGTGAGATCAATTAATGATTCAAGCATTGAAATCACACATGTGCATTCTAAAATTTACTTCTTCAAAACCAAGTAAATAACCATTACATAATTTATTATTTTGCCTTTAAGACACATAATATCAAGCAAAGGAGAAAGAATTATATTACAATTAAGCAATTTTAACTTAATTTCTCCGCCTTACTGAATTTCACAAGTAAACGAATCATATGATCAATCGGAGAACATCACATGTCTATAATCAATTTCATTTTTCTCAGTGAGGAAATTTTTATTCTAGTGACCTAATCACTCAAAATACGAGTGTCTTTTGACACGAAAATCGATATTGGTTATGAAGGTTCCCAGGTTACTCAACATTTCGATCTTAAACCAATAGCAGAAACTGTATTCGAGAAGTAAAACTGCCTTTTTACGCAAGAATCGACATTGGTTAGATGAAAATCCCTAATTACTCAATAATTTATTTGCTCGAATTTGCAATGTATTACTCATAATTCAAGTGTTGTTTGACGCGAAGGTCGGCATTTTTTATGAAGACTCTCGGTTACTAAGCATGAAAATCATTAGAGTAGAAAAAATTACATTATTTCTTCTTCTTTCTTTCTTTTTTTTTTATATATAAGAATCTCTCGTGATAAATGTCATAACACATATTACATGAATGCACTAATTGATCATAATCAGCGTTTAACATATGAAATTAAGTAAAGAAGAGAAATTTTTATCAAACGTGCAAAATTTAGACATAATTTCAACCACTTTACAACATATACTTTCTATAAGAACAAAAGTCCAAACCACATAATAATTATTTCTTAGTACTTGAAGAAAGCATTTGTCAAAGTACATAAAGTAATTTCAACAAGTAGAGGAATTAGACAAAAATCACGATTATGAGCAATAATTTACAAGCATGTGGCATCGCCTTATTTTAATCTTATAACAACTTATACAACATATTCCAAAAATGAATAAAAAAGTGTGGACATGAAATAATAAAACTCTCCTTGTGAATTGGTTGAAGTGGCATCCCCTGCATGCTTGTTCTTTCTTTGTGTTTGAATTCTCCAAACATTCATCCGAACTTGTTTGGTGAAGTTCGCTAAACATTTTCAAAATCTCCAAAGCAAAAGTGCATTCTGACCTAACTCTTTGACCTATGTCTTGGTGCCAATGTTTATGGTTTCTGATCCTTTCATGTCAAGCCTAAATTCCTTCTGTACCTTCAGAATTCTTAATACGGAATCCAGATTCCTTTTTAGTCTCACTCTGATTCCTCATTGACAATTTTGCCTTATTTAGAATTCGTAGAGATATCGAAATGACAATCATCAACTTCACGTGAGATGACATCCAAAAACCATAGGCATTTATTTTGGCCATTTGAAGGAAAAGATGAAAAATATAGAAACAATTGAATAAATAAACAAATGAGAAAAATTTCATTTCATTGAATTCAAACTTGCATTTTCTTAGAAAGAGAATATTTACAAACACCTATTGGCACCAGCTTTTTGGGAAAGCAGTAAATGCAATCTAAGTTTTAAATAAAACTTTTTACTTAAAAGTAAATAAGGACTCATGACTGATGAAATAAAAGAAAAATAGAATATGAGGACACTAGAAAGAAATCCATTCCAGGGCTCTGTCTGGAAATGAATTTAGAAACAAAGGCAATTCTAAATTCACCGTCACTTAACTATCCAGTTGTTCAGTGCTCCTTCATCAATAACATTGAAACCAACAGTATCTAATTTTAACTCCATTGTCAATTTCTCCTTTAAGTCTATCATCCCCACAGTGGGCTCATGAGGCGGCAAAAGATTGTTGTCCACATTTGGAGTCTGTTCCTCTCTTTTCCTCAACACGATTACTCCATCATCGATCATGTCTTAAATTTTGTGCTTTAATGCCCGACAATTAGCTGTGGAATGTCCCTAATCTCCTAAATGGTAAACACAAAAACCCTGGAGATTGTAGTCACGAAGCAGTCCGTCAGAGTAGATAGCCTGAGGTATTGTGCCAATCTTACTTGCTACTTTCAGTTGTTCATAAATTTGATCCAAATGGCGACCAAGAGGAGTGAAAGTCCTGAATCTTCTCTGTAGGGATTGTTGGACCCATAGCATTTTGAGATTGGTTGGGTGGAACATAAGTATTGGGATGGATAGGTCTTAGGCGAGATTGAAATGGAGGACGCAGGTTATTTTGTAGTGCAACTTGAAAATTCTGAAACGTGGGTTGAACATTTGGAAGAAATGGTTGCGCATTCATCGGTTGGGCTTGGGTGTGAAAAATTAGTTGAGGATACGGTGAAAAAGTGGGAAAAGCATGTGCCGATGGAGAGTACTGCAGATAATTGGCATGATAATTCGTGTTGGGTTGGAATCGGAATTTGGGTCTCGGGTCTTGATTTAGTACAAAAACTGACTCTCCTTCCTTCTGTTCAGCTTTCTTTCCAGACTTACCTTGAAAAGAAGTTATGATTTTCTACACCTGAAAGACAGGAAATCGAGAGAACATGATTCAGGTGTTTATCTTACCTAACACTGTCTTATTTTTATTCTGAGAAAGAAAAAGAAAAATATTGGAGTTAGTAAATGTATAAGCAATTCGAATGCATGTCCTAAGGAGTGCCCTTATTGTGCTAAGGGCAGGTCTAACATAAAATGCAATCCTTTAGGGTGAGACCCTCCTTTTTCTAGCGAAAAACACGCCAAATTTATCGAGAAGCAAACGCTTCTATTTTGCTCGTACTACCTTACCTAGAGTCTCATCCACCAGGATGGTACTGAAATATAAACGTACATATCTTTTTAGGGTTAAGTACCCAAGACAAAAGGGCAGCTTTTCTATCATGAGATTCCCGAAATGGTATTTCCTCTAGAGTTTATGCATGATGTCAGTTTATTAAAACAAGTTAAAATATGCAAAAAATGCAAAATTTGAAAAAATAATGTAGATTTTTTTTTTTGACAAAGATGGACCATGAATCGTACAAAAGTTTATTAACTTCAAATTTATTTGTTTGAAAAAAATCGAGCCTTTATGAGGTTATAGGACACAACATTGAAAGAAATAAAAAATCATGACTTTACAAATCAAAATGTTAATTTATGAAATTATTTTTTGTGTAATGTGGGATGGGAGGGCGGGGGATACAGCAAAAATGACGTATCATTTTTTCTTTCTTTTATTATTTTTTTTAAATGATAAACGCAAGCTGTGCAAAAATTTGACCACTTGAGTGCATTTATTGACTTTAAGAAAATTTATTTCGGATAAAATTGACAAGTACAACAAGAATGAGTAAATTTTGAAAAAGATTTGAAATTACACCTCTTATTAAAAAACATATAAATTGAAAAATTAGATTTTCGGGACTTTTACAAAATTTAGAACGACGTAACTCTTAGGTATTTTGTTTACAAGCCATCTTTCTCGAGAAAATTAATTATGAAAACGAAATTTAAATGTACCAAAAAAAGGTTGGTTTCCTATAAGAGCACCATGCCAGGCTTCTTTATTCTATGGTTGTGAATGCAATCAAAGAATAAGAAAGAGCGCGTTTGTTTCAACAAAAAACACATAGCATATTGGCGAAACAAACAAATAATGAACAATAAAACAGGGAAAGGAAAGAGGGTGAATCCCATCCTCTCGTACCTGGTGTACTTGATAGGGAAAGGCTGACTCTACCCTAGGTTATTCTACATGGATGCATGAGATTGGGCTCACCAATACATTTAGATTCAATTAGGCTGTCGGCTCCCAAGCCTTTAGACCTAAGGGTAAGGGTCATCAATCCCAAAGCCCTTGGTCGGTGGCTCGAATGATCCCCTAAACACCGCTACATGCACGAATGCGATGGCCACATGTTTAGGCAGATCGATCCTAGTCCTAAAGGGATGGGTGAGTGGCAACCACCAAAAAGACAAAAAGGGTAAAAAGCATCGAATGCATGTATGGAGTGCTCCTTATGAGATGAGGGGATGTAATATTAACACGCGTGGGCTCTAAGGGTGACTGATCCCTTTCAAAATACAAACGCGGTCGGATAAAACAAAAGTAAATAAATAATACATACATCACATAAGTAGTCGAGAGACGGCAAGTGTGTGAGATGCAAAAGAAAAACCTAAAAAAGAAAAATGTAATCCTAACATTCAAACACGATGGAATAAAGGGTTATAGAAGGAAAAGATGATTAAGTCTAGTGCTCGGACTCACTAGTGATCCCCAGTGGAGTCGCCAAAATCCTGTCGCATCTTAAAAAATCGTGGGTAAAGGTAAAAGGGTACTGGTGGGGTTGTTGACTGTTGTGTCCCGAAAAGACGGTCCGATCCGAGACCCTTTTTGAAAAGATAGAGTTTTTGAAAAACCGTGCGTGTATGAGAAAAAAATCGTGTTTTAGTGAAAAAGTATTATTTAGTAGAAAATGGTATTTTAAAAAAAATAAGGCCAGGACTAGAAAATGCGACAGTTTTGGCCAACTAATTTTGAAAAAGGGTTTTATTTTAAAAGAAAATGGAGCCGCAACTTAGTACTGAGTTAGGGTGTACCAAGTCACCCGAAAAAATCATTTAAACAAAACAAAAAGTAAAATTTTAGAAAATTTATTTAAAACCCTTTTTCGACTCCGATCTACGAAAAACGAGAGAAAAAGGTCCGAGAGTCACATTTGAAGAAAGGGAAGGCAAATGTTTGCGCCTAAAACACTCTTTCAACCTAGCCGAAACTAGTTGCGAGATTTAATCAAAATTTTCTAAATTAACCCTATATTCTATCACGTTTTGGATGTATCTAAATGAATGCAAATCCTAAATCTAAATGTGAATATCGGGAGGGTCGAAATGTTCCGTCGAGACTTGGTCGAAATTATCGCATTAATTGTGAAACTCAAGTCGAGACCTCGAGGGAGTCACGAGTTTTTTTGCAAAATGTGATGTAAAAAGAAAAGAAAAAATAATAATATATTAAGTGAAGAAAGAAAAGGGGGTATGCAACATGATGCGTACAGGGACTAATAACTCGTGACTAAATGTTTCTACTCACGAAGGGGAGAACGGCCTGTACGCCACCGCTTCTCCCTCGAGGCCTCGATTCGGGATTCGCAATTAATACGATAATCTCAACCAAGTCTCGACGGAATATTTCGACCCTCCCGATATCTACATTTAAATTTAGGATTTGCATTTATTTAGATACATTCGAATGCGATAGGACTTAGGGTTAATTTAGAAAATTTTGATTCAACCTCACAACTAGTCTCGGTTAGGTTGAAAGGGTGCCTTAGTGCAAACCTTTGCCTTCCCTTTCTTCAAATGTGACTCCCGGACATTTTTCTCTCATTTTTTGTAGATCGGAGTCGAAAAAGGGTTTTAAATAATTTTTAAAATTTTTATTTTAGTTTTGTTAAACGATTTTTCAAGTGACTTAGTACACCCTAACTCAGTACCAAATGGCGACTCCTTTTTTCAAAATAAAATCCTTTTTAAAAAAAAATCAGTTGACCAAAACTGTCGCATTTTTTGTCCCGACCTTCTTTTTATTAATTTTCTTAAATGACACTTTTTCACTAAAAATTTAATTTTTCTCACATACGCATGATTTTTCCAAAACCTTATTTTCGAAAAGGGTCACCGAGACCGGACCGTTTCTTCGGGACGTGACAGTCAACGACCCCTTTTACCCTTTACCTTTTACGATTTTTCGAACGCGACAAGGATATTTATAGTGCACAAAAAACTTATCTTCCACAAAATGACTAAAAGACCAAAACACCCTTAACTATCAAAATTACAACTTTACCCTTACAAAAATATTAAAAACTATTTTTCTCTCATAAAAATGAAAAAATTAAGAAAAATTTAAAAAATAAATTTATTAATAGCAATTGACCCCAAAAAAAGTTAGAAAAACTTAAAAACATACTTAAAACTTAAAAAAAAAATTGGAACCCAAAAATTAATGAAAAATGAGTTTGGAATGTGAAATGACAATTTTGCCCTTGGATAATGAAAATATACAAAAAATAGCTATTGGCCTTGAAAAATCATCAAAAATTAAAAATAAGTTTAGAACTCTAAGAAATGCATTTATGACTCAAAAATTGATAAAAAACGAATTTAAACTATAAAATGACGATTTTGCCCTTAAATGCAGTATTTATAGAAAAAATAGCAATCGTTCTCAAAAAAAATCAAAAAAATTTAGAAACATACTTAAAGAATTAGAAAAATAAATTTGGGACCTAAAATAAGATAAAATGGTGTTCGTAAGGTGAAATTACTATTTTGTCCTTGTGTTGGTAAAATATAAAAAGAATGCCAATTAAATCCGAAAAAATCACAGAAAATTAAAAAATACGTATGAAAGTAAAAATGTGAATTTAAAACCCCCAAAACTAATAAAAATATTTACAGATAAAAATTAGTATTTTGCTCCCCCCCCCCCCCCCGAGATTATTGAAAAATTAAAATTTGACCCAAAAAATATAAACACCTCCCCAATGTTTGGAAAGTAAATGTTGCGTCTAAATTTGGTGTCTACAACTTGTTCACCACTTCTGTGAAAGAATCACATCGATCCTTCATCTCATCCCATAGATAATTCATACAATGCCTCCTGGAGGATTTGGATTTCGAAAACCTCTCCTTCCTCTTTGAAGCACTGCCTTCATAGCCATATTCATTATTAACTGCCTTTGTAGAGGATTTGGAATTGCTTTTCTTCTCAGTCGATATTCTGGTATCCCAACTATCTCTGCTTTCATAGAAGCCTCTTTGAAATTCACAATTAAACTGTTGAAAGTTTTCGAAACTCAACATCAATAGCCTGTAAAAATAATCAAATTTTTTCCAATTCTTGACTTTTACAAAGATCTCATTTTTATGCCTTTTTCCACTCAAGTATTTTTTGTCAATCTAGCAACCCTCTCTTTTTTTTTTTTTTTAACAACACAAACAACTCACAAAACACATAAAGCCAACTGCAAAAAACAAACAAAACCAAATTGAAAAAAATTCTGGAAAAAAAGTTGAATGAACAGTATCCGCCATGAACAGTAAACCCTATACATGAACAATATATCGCGTGAACAGTGTCCCATCGTGAACAGTGATGCTACAGTTCTATGAACAGTGACTCGACTTTTTTTTTTCAATCATTAACAAAAGATCATAACTTTGATTTAAGAAAAATCAAATCTTGAACCAAGAACAACACTAAACAACTCGAACACAAAAAATCCAAACAGAAAGATATATCCAAACATATTAATAACGAAGACATATACCCAAGTGGGTTAAACACAATGAAAAAACCAGATTTTCTTTCAAGATCTAATAGCTCTGATACCACTTGATGGAGAAATGAGGACCCTAGGAAGGCGACGCTCCTAAAACCCTCGAATCTTCATATAGGAATTTTCCTAAAGGACCCTAGGGTATAAAGTAGACATCACAAGAATCTTAGTTCTCATTCCAAGATAACCAAGACTCTCGTAGAGAGAAAATCAATAACCATTGATTAATTCATCATTCAACATTACAATAATGAAAACCCTATGATAACTAGCCTTATATAGGCATATAAATCCTAAAAGATAAATATGGAAAGTTTAAATTAAATATTACTTAAAATTTAAAATAAATCTAATTAAAATAATAAAATTTCAAAGCTGTGGACGAAGACCGTAGGCAAGACCGCAGGGCGGCCTTAGGTGCGGCCTTGGTTAGAAGCTATTTTGGCCTTAGCACGTTTTCTGACCCAGGTCGTGGAGGAAGGTTGCGGGACGGCCTAGGGTGCGGCCTCCATCAGAATGTTTGCAGCTGGCTTCTGGTCTTTGTCTGTTGAAAATCTGTCCTCGCACTTTGGACCTAAAATGTGACCACCAATCTTTGGCTCTTTGAATGGATGCTAAATTAGCTATCTTCCATGTTCCATTGCCATAATAAAGCTCTTTGACACCTCCACTGTGAAAACCCTAACTCGGGAATAGTGCCTTAGGGCTTTACTATTTAAATTTTATTATTACATGTCATTTCATGCATATTATTTTGAATTAATGCTAGTTGAGAAAGGTTTTCCATTTTGGAAAAAAAAATCGGAAGAAGAGAGAGAAAACACCGTGTGTGTGTTAGTGTGTGTTTTGCGTAAAATGGAGTTTTAAATCACTTTCATGATTTTCATATATTTGACATTCTCAACTTTCACAATTTCAAGTGTTAACTTGGAATATATATATATATATATATATATAAAGTTTTACGCTAAAAACACTTTTGCGTAAAAACTGCCCTGTTCGACGTTTAATCGTGTATTTCAATTAACAACTTTATTAGTAGACCTTAAACCACTCTTATTTCAGCCCTAAACCAAGCCATGTGAAGAGGAGACAATTCCCTAATATTACTCCTTGAATTAGGGAGTGAAAGACAACTAAGCTAGCTTGTTGGATTCATTTGAGCCAAGTAAAAACCTTTTTCCATTTTCTTTCAATTTTGGTAGCAATTTTCTTCCATTTTTACCCTTGAAATTTCGTGCCTCATAGCTGCAATTAGCAGTCAAAATATCTCATTTGCATCATTCAAACAACTCACAAAAACTCAAGCCAAAACAAGAACTCTAGCAACCAAGAACTTCAAACCAAATTTCAGCTTTCATCTCTTCAGTCCAGTCCGATTTTCAGCAGCTTTTGGAGGAGGTTTTGCACCATCAATTGCTCCTACAACCACCTAGAAACTTGTGGTAAATATCTCTCCATCAAACTTGCAAATTTGATCTCTTAAAATTCTGTTTTCATGCCAAAACAAAATCGGGCAGACTTGAAGAAAAATTCCAGCTTTGCACTTCAGTTTTGCAACCTGATTTTATGGACTGTTTTACTCCATCTTGCACCATATATTTCCTGCAATTGTTAGCTCTTTTAATGCTTCATATGATGCCTTAGTTGCCCAAGAAAAGTTGGAGGATTTGGTAGATGAATTGGCTAGTGAATTAGCTATCAAATTTGATCTTCAAATCTAGGAAATTTCTGAGTCTGATCTTCTTATTGTTGGCTGACCCACTTTCCTTCATGTTCTTGACATTTTTGCATCATTTTTATGTCATTTGATCTTCCAAGAACTTGAATATTAGTATAGTTATTGTTTATTAGCAAGTTAAACCCTTAACTTATTAGCTATATTTGTTTATGTCTTGATTAGTTTTACTTATTCCATATAAGTTCCTAAAAATATCTAAACCCTAAACCCTAACCTAATAGTATTTCAAAACCCTAAACCCTAATAGTGTTTCAAAACCCTAAACCCTAAACCCTAATAGTAGTTGTAAACCCTAAACCCTAATAGTAAACCCTAATAGTGATTCTCCAACTTTATACCTAATTAAGTTTCCTTTCTTTTAGAAACTAGTTTTTGATCGAAACCTTAAAATGTTCACTTTAATACTTTTAAACTAAAACTATGTTATATAAGGTTTAGTTTCGAATTTTACTTATATTATTAATACTTGGCGTGACTTAATTTAGGGTTTTAGAATCTAATTTCCCTAGAAAAAAGTGCTAAACTCATTTTAGCCATAATTGAACATAAACTTTAGACGTATACACTAAGTTAACATATAACCTTCTAGTATGATTCCTTTTACTAACGTTTTGGAAACCTTAGTTAAATTTCCACAAATTTATGAATTTAACCTTAGAATAGTAACTAAACCTAGTTCTTTTGAACTTCTAGGGTTCCAGTCAAATACTTCTCCTTATCCCGAATTTTCGTGAAAATCTCTTGAGGTGAGTGTTCCTTTACTTGTGCCTGCGAGTGTTTATTTGCTTTTCCTATTAGATTCCATGTGTTATTTGCCTTACTTGAAAGCATGAGAATGTGGTTACAAGGGCGAACTATGTACTTTATCGTATTCGACCCTAGCTTTCGATTATGAACTATATTTGACTCATTGATCTTGAACTATACTTGACTCATTGATATTGGACCATATAAGTGGTTGGAGGTTATAAGGTGTTGGGGTTAAGGGACTTTAAACTCTCTCCTTACGAATGTAAGTCCTAGGACAAGGCAATTCCTAGGTTTGAGCTACCCTATCTTTAGCCCTCCATCATTGAGGACGATCTCACATGGAGTGGTGGTCTTGAGGAGGAAAGGTGAATTGGTGGGATGGAGAATTACCTTGATCATTGGCAAGGACAAAATGAAACGTCCAAGCGCTGTTGCCATTTGATCCAAAAACAATGATGTGAATCTTATTTGACTTGAATTACTTGACTTGAATCTTAATTGAATATTTCTCCCTTTGGCGAAAGTTAACATTGTTCGCTAATGGTTGAGAAGATACTTATCCTTATACTTGAAATGATATTGAATTGTCCTTCTCGTGGTCGAGTGACTTCCCACGGTTGATCCGTATCCTACTTTATCTTTACTTGTCTTTTACATACTTTATCGCTTTGACAAGTTGCTTGTATGTTTGCATGCCTTGGAACCTCATTGAGCTTCTAGCTCACCTCCTTTTATTCTTGTTTTCCTTAGCAAGCTCCGATTGACGCGAAGGTTAGTACAAGTGTGAGTACTAGTCATCTAAGTCATTTCTCTTGATGTATATTTTGATGTTGTACTAGGATTTTATCTTATCTAAGTTGAAGTTGTAATAGTTTGGGATTCTATATATTTGTATGGCAACTAGTTTGAAAATATTGCGAGTTTACTTATACTTTGAAGTTTAGTTTACATGTTTATTACTTTAGTGACTTGAGTCCTGGCAAGAGCTAGGCAGGCAGTCCGCTAAACCCTCTGGTTCGCCTTAGGGGGAAATGGGGCTATCACATCCACAATGTGTAAACGCATGAAGAAATTTGGTGAAGCTTGAGTGATAGGAATCATGGCCATAGGATTCGTATTAGTGTGTGTTAGATCCTAATATGTGAGTTTTTAGTGCGTTAGTGTGCATGTTAGATCCTAATGTGTGCTTTTTACGTGTGTTAGTGTGTGTAAAAGTGTGTAATGTGTGCAGGATTAAAAAACAGGTGTTTAGGGTTTTTTTTAATCCCAAAAGTAGGCTATTTATAGTGCAAGAGAGTCTTATCTTCCAAGAAAATGAGAAAAGACAAAAATGCCTCTAATAATAAAATTATCATTTTACCCTAATAATAGTTTTTTGACACAAACATTAAAATTAAAACTAAAATAAAAAAAATGCCATGATATTTCTAAAACACCCAAAAAGTCAAAAAAGTCAAAAAAAATGCAAATAATAAATTTATTCATAAAATTTCAATCAAAAGTAAATTTGCATGTAAAATAACCGTTTTGCTCCCTAAGCTTGGTATTTAGGGGTGCTATCGAGCTGAGTCAAGTCTGAGTAGCATCATGCTCGAACTTGACTCGATTGCCTATTGGTGTTGCTCAAACTCGACTCGATTGCCTATTGGTGTTGCTCGAACTCGACTCGGGCTCGATCGAGCTAAAAATTGTGAAGCTCGAGCTTGAGCTCGATGCAGTGTTCAAGTACTCGAGCTCGACTCGAAACTCATATGCACTCTTTTTTTTTTTTTTTTTTTGCACTTTGTTGCTCGAGTACTCGATGACATTTTGGTAAATTTTATAATGTTCATACCTAAAATAGTAAATATATAATAAATAAATATATAATTATTAAATAATTATAAGCTCAATTAGGCTCGACGAGCCTTCGAGCTGGGAATATCAATATTCGAGCTCGACTCATTTGATTAATCGAGCTTGGAAAATAAATACTTTGTAGATACTAAATTTTGACACACCCTTTATAAAAAAATATATTTTTTACTTCGTTTGGGGATACTTTTTATTTTTCAGGGGCAAATTGCAACTTTTGTGTAAATTATGTTTAATTGTATCAGGGGCAAAATGGTAATTTTTTCATGTAAATATTATTTTTTTTTATTTCCTAAATACATAATTTTACTGTTTTTATCATTATTTCTAATGTTAATGATTTTTGGGAGTCATTTATTATTTATTTAAAATTTGAGTATTTTTTAACTTAATGGCACATTTTCCAATGCACTCTTTTTATGAGAATTTTCAAGTAAAAAATTTTATATGTACATTTTGTATATTCATAAATCTTCTGTAAAAATTTCATGATTTTTAGAGGATGTTTGGTATTTATTTATTTTTTCTTCTTTTGCCTAGTAAGGGCACATTTCCCAAGAATGCACTAATGTTAAAATTTCTGAGTGAAAATTTTACTTTACATATTTTTGTGTGATAATGTATTTTTTGTAAAAATTTTGTGACTTTTAATGGTCATTTAGTATTTTTTTTAATAATTTTTGTCAGATATGGGCACATATTCAAATATGTTCTTATTGTTAGAATTTTCACATCAAATTTTTTATACATGCATTTTATGAATTCATAGATTTTTCATAAAAATTTTATGATTTTTCAACACTATTTATTATTTATTTGAATTTTTTCCCAAAAAAAAAAAAAAAAAAAACCTCAGCTGCTGAACGCAGTAGCAGAGGAGAACCAAACCCATCAACTCCACCTGCAAAACCAGATTTGAGGGGATTTTGGGTTGATTTTTTTCTTCTTCACCCACTCTCCATCATCACCATCACACAAAAATTTGACTTCACCAACACACAACTTACACTCACTCACACAATTCACCTGCACATTCTCTCTTTCCTTCTCTGCCTTCCTAAACAAAAAAACACAGACCACACACACTCACCATTTTTTTCTTCCTCTCTCTCGGCTCTCTCACAACACACACATCACACACTAAAAAAAATACACTTTCACCTCACAGTCCATTTTTTTCACTCCCTCTCGGCACTCTCACCTTGGCACACACTCACACTTACTCCATAACTCACACTATATACACATTACATGCACTACACACATAAAAAAAAAAGAACAAAAAAAAAACCACTGCATTTGCACACATTTTCGCACACACAACTACACTCACATACTACACACACACACTAACACTCTCACACATTACCATACTCACATTTAACACACCACAAGCTCAATATAACGAAAGAAGCGAGAAGAAGGAAGAGGAGGGGGCATTCTTGGTACCGAAGTACAAATTTTATTTCTCCATTCTACTTTCATTGAAGAGGTACATTTTTTCCTTTGTCCACACCATTTATTTTATATTTTCCTATGTGATTATGGATTATTTTCGGTGAAATCTATATTAAAACGTGTATTGGCTGAAATTTTGGCCTCACGTATGTGCAAATTTGATTGAAAAATGTATTATTTATTACTGCTCACTACATGTTCGTAAAATTGCCTCAATGAGTATGAAATGGGTCTTTTACTAGGTCATGATTTTTTAGTTTTAATGCTGTTCTCTTTCACATATTCAAGTTCTACTACTTGTTAGGAGTCTTTTCCTGTAAAAATTTGTGTGTTTTTGTTGAGTTTTTGGGGGTGGTGGTGAAGAGAAAGAAATCCAGCTGTCCAATGCCGTTTTGGCCTATTTCCAGCCACTTTTTGATAGAAACAAGGCCGGAAATGGATTCTACGCGAAAAACGGAGTGGGGAGGTGCAAGTTTGGTTTTAATTGGACCACCGAAACTTTTTTCCAGTGAGTCTCCGGCCACTGCTAGCCAGCCATGAACATGGCTGGCCATGCAGTAGGTTGAAGACCCAAAAAAAAAAAAAAAGAGAGTTTTATTGAAACTACATCAAAACTACGTCGTTTTGATTGATTTGTTTTCTAATTTGACTTTAATTAATAATATGTATTTATTTTATAGTCCTTAGACTTTTATTAATATTATTGTAGCCCTAAGCATTTATGATTTTTGCATTTAAGTTTCTATTTTTTGTAGATTGACCCCCATAATTTTATTTTCTTTTCAATTAGGTCCTAATTAATTACATTTTAGTCCCTCAACTTTTATATAATTACGTTTTGACCCTATATTTTTTATTACATTTTGACCGCTATATTTTTCTAAAATTATATTTTTGACCCCTATATTTTTATAAAATTACATTTTGACCCCTAAATTTTTTTGAAATTACATTTTGACCTCTATATTTTTCTAAAATTACATTCTTGACCCCTAAATTTTTTTAAAGTTACATTTTGACCCCTAAACTTTTTTGGAATTACATTTTTACCCTCCGATATTTCTGAAAATTGCAATTTTACTCATCAAGTAGCTAGAACTTGCAATTTTAGACCTTGAATGTTGCTGGAAATTGTAAAGTTGGTCCCTCATGTTACTGAAAATTGCATTCTTGTTCCCCAACCTTGCTGAAATTTTATTTTTGCCATTATGCTTTGCTGGAATTATATTATTACCCTCAAATGTTGCTGGAATTTATATTTTTGCCCCCCAAGTAGCTAGAACTTGCATTTTAGCCCTTGAATGTTTGCTAAAAATTGCATTTTTCACTCTTGAATGTTGCTGGAATTGCATTTATACCCTTGAATGTTGCTGGAATTACATTTTCACTCTCCAAGTTTGCTGAAATTACATTTTTTGGTCTTAAGTATTGCTGGAAATTTTTATTTTTGTCATTACACTTGCTGGAAATTATATGTTAGCCTTTAAACTTGTTGTAAATTATATTATTACCTTAAGAATTGTTTGAAATTGTAATTTTACCCTTTAGTTTGTTGTAAATTACATTTTTGCTATAGAATGTTGCTGAAAATTTCATTTTTAACCAAAAAAAAAAAAAACTTTTTGGAAAATTTTTATTTTTTGTTAAAAAAAATTAATTAAGTTCTTAAGACTTTTAATTATTTCTTTTCATTTTTTATTTTATTTCATTAAATTTTCAATTAATGTCCTAAGATTTGGTCTTTTTGTCTAATTAATGCTCAAATTAGTTTCCTTTTTCTCTTTTAGTTATTTTGGTGATTTTTTTATTTTTTTATTTTTGTGTGCTATAAGCTTAATTAGGTATTATTGTATTTTTTTTAATTTATATATTTATTTTTTTTATTTTTTTTTATTTATTATTTTTTTAATTAATTAAACAATCTTCATTTTCTTCCTAAATGTTTAATTATTATTATTATTATTTAATTCTTGTTTATTGTTGCTAGAATTGTTTTGAACTTTGTAGCATGGTTATAGTGATCAGTATTAAATTACTTAATTAATGGTTTATTTATTTAAATAGTGGTACCTTAATATGTTTGTTCATGTTGTTAGCATTTGTACCGAGTTTATGAATGGAAGGTACCTCTGTTACCTTTTCAATGTCTCTTTATATGCTCCTACGTGCTCCTATGTGTTTCCTATATATATTTTTTTATGTATCTCTTTGTGTTTATTATTTTCATTCATGTGTGAGCATTTATTTATTTATGTCATGTTATTTATTTGAATTTATTTTTAATTATTCAAAGAAATGCAATAGATAGGTGATATTCTATTTAGCAAAAATTTTGTATTTAGATAGTTAATATAATAGATAGTTTATATTTTCACCTATTTAACAAAAGTTTTTGTATTTTAGATAGAAAATGTAATAGATAGGTTAGATAGGTCATCTCTTATCTTTTTCCATTTTAGATTATAACTAGGTTTTCCCCAGTGTAATAGTTAGGGTTTTTATGTGCTATGTGTGCTATGTGCTTATGTGTTTTACTCGCTTTCCCTAGAACTTTGCATCTAGAATATCATGCTTATGTGCTATGTGTTTCTATATGCTATTACGTGCCTCTATGTGATTATTGCTTTACTCTATGTTTTTATTTGTTCATTTATTTACTTGCTTTATTATGACATATGTGTATCATCGCCACACTAGTCCAACGCTAGTTGTGGTTAATTCTGGTTTATTCGCTAGTCCAACGCTGGCTGGAAATTTTTAGAAAATGGGCTAGTCCAACGCTAGACCCTTAGGTCATTTTAATATTAAAATCACTTCTTGTGTGCATTTCACACACATTTTCTCTTTTTAAGGCCTTTTTCCATTTTTGCATAGTTTTTTATGTATTATTATTCTTATTATTTATTTTTACATATATTCAGTGCATGACATTTAGGTTACATTTCACATAGAATTTTAGACCATTTGTGTGATTTGACTAGAAATAGTCATCTACTTACGTGGGAAATGGTGACTTAACATGCCGTTCTCCCCTCCGTGAGTAGGAACAGTTAGTCACGAGTTTATTTGTTCCCCGTATCCGTTATGTTGCATGTCCTTTTCTTGGTCACTTATATCTATATTTATATTTTATTTTTCCTTTTGCATTCCGTGTTTGCATGACTCGTGACCCCTTCGAGGTTTCATTTTGGGGTTTCGCAATTAATGCGATAATTCCCATTTAACTGCGAAGGGACATTTCGCCCCTTAATGATATTTATTTTTTAGATCTAGATTTGCATTCATATAGTTACATCCAAATGAGATAGAATTTTAGGGTTATTTAGGAAAATTTTGATTAAATCTCGCAATTAGTTTCGCCTAGGTTGAAAGGGTGCCTTAGACGCGAGCCTTTGCCTTCCCTTTCTTCAACTGTGACTCCCGAACCTTTTTCTCTTGTTTTCAAAGACCTGGAGTTGTCTAAAAGGGTTTTCTCGTATTCTCACATTTTTCTCAAAAATGTTTTCCAAAGAAATTATTCTTGATTTTTCTTACCTTTTGGTAATAAAACTTTTTCTGGTGACTTGGTACACCAAAACTCAATATCAAGTGGCGACTCCTGTTTTTTATAAAAACCCTTTTTAGACTCTATTTTCGGGCCCAAAACTGTCGCATTTTCAAAGTCTCATTTTAGGCTCTTTTCTTTTGTTTTTTTAAATAAAGCATTTTTCTAAAAAATTACATTTTTGTCCAACTACCTTTTCTTTTTTTCAAAAAATAAAGCATTTTTCAAAACATCATTTTTACAAAACCTACTACTTCTCTTTTACACTAAAATCTCTTCTTTTGCTGTCTTTCGAAAAATGGGGCGCAACGACTGTTTTATTTTTTTCAAAAATCAAAAACCATTTTCTAAAAAAAACTATTTTATAAAAAACCCCAAAAACTCTCTTTTCCACACTAATCTAAGTATCTTTTTCTGTCTTTCGAAAAATGGGGTGCGACATACTCGAGCTCAACTCCTTTGACTAATTGAGCTACTCAATACTCGACTCGAACTCAGTCAACTCAAGTTCGAGCCAAGTAGTTGACTGAGTCGCGGTTTGATTGCAGCCCTACTGGTATTTTTAGCAAAAAAATAGCAGTTCACCTAAAAATGGTCTAAAGTTAAAGATAGGTTTAAAAACCTAGAAATGAATTTATAACCCAAAATTTGGCGAAAAAGGCATTCAAGAGGTAAAATGACCATTTTGCTCTTGTACTGACAAAATATAAAGAAAAATAGCTATTAGCTTCGAAAAATTGTCAAAAATTAAAAATAAGCTTAAAACCCTAAAAAATGAATTTAGGACTCAAAAATTGGTGAAAAATGCAGTCAAGGTGTGAAATGACTATTTTGAACGCAATATTTACAGAAAAATAGCAATTGTCCTCGAAAAATTACAAAAATGTAAAAACATGCCTAAAAGTCTAAAAAAAATAAATTTAGAACTCAAAAATGGGTGAAAAGGATGGTCGCATGGCGAAATGACTATTTTGCCCTTGAACTAACAAAAATTTACAAAAAATAGCTATTAATCCGAAAAATCGCAAAAAATTCATAAACATGTATGAACGTACGAAATATGTCTTTAGAGCCCCAAAAGAAAGGTAAAAATATTTACATACTGAAAATTACTATTTTGACCCCCAGAATAGTTAACTTGCTTCTTTTGTTCAAAAATCAGAATTTGACCCTAAAAGTAGAAAAAATGCCCCCAATGTTAGAAAAATAAACAGTGTGCCAAAATTTGGTGTCTACAAAAGGTACTTAATATTTGTCAAAAAAAATGTGATTCT
The DNA here is from genome assembly GCA_024721245.1 of Mitragyna speciosa. NCBI lineage: Eukaryota > Viridiplantae > Streptophyta > Magnoliopsida > Gentianales > Rubiaceae > Mitragyna > Mitragyna speciosa. The sequence goes on along the minus strand of CM045558.1, from coordinate 13,837,956 downwards.
TCAGCGTGTATGTCTAGAGTCTGAATTAAGAAGATTGAAATGAGATTTGATTTGTGAAAAGTTTGAAAAACCGAGTTGGGGAAGTTACTTTACTTTAATGAAAATCATATCCATATATGCTTATTCAGTTTTGTTTTCTGATCTTGGGAAGAGAGATTCTGGTAATTTCGTTGTTTCTAGAGTCAATAGTCTTGATATTGTCTTTGATAGCAAAATTTTGAATCATATTTTTTAATATAAGCCCAAAGATGATTGTCCTGTGTCTAGATTCTTTCAATTTTATCATGGGCTTCTTCTGAGCATTAATTTAACTTTGATGAGCTTCAATCATATTTTAAAGTTTCTTTTAATTCTGCTACAAAAGCCAAGCCATCCTCTTTAGATTATGTTCATAGAATCTTATTTACAGTTGTGTGTAATCTATTGACTCCCACATTTAGTCATAGGGGAGAACCAAATAGGATGGAGTTATACCTATTTGATTGTGCCATGAAAGAAATTCCTCTTGACTTTGGTTTTTATCATGAGTACATTCTCACCTGCATTTCTGACACTCAAAAGAATATGCCTTTTGGCAAGTTTCTGACCCGTGTATTCAAATACTATAAAATTCCTATCATGGGTTATGTAGTGAAAAATCCTTCATATTCATGTTTTTACTTCGAGTCTTTTCATCTCAAATTTTATAATGATGATTGGATGTACAAAACAAAATGTCTAGCACTTAGGACACCTACTCAGCCCATGTCGCGTCCGAAATTAATAAGCACGGTGGGCTGGGACTGTCGTGCCCTGAAAAGGCGGTCCGGTCCGATGACCCTTTTTGAAAAGACAGTTTTGGAAAAATCGTGCGCGTGTGATGAAAATCGGATTTTTAGTTAAAAAGTGTATTTTTCAAAATAAGGCTGGGACTAAAAGTGTGATAGTTTTGGCCAACTAAATTTTGAAAAAGGGTTTTATTTTAAAAATGGAGTCGCCACTTGTTATGGAGTTAGAGTGTACTAAGTCGCTCGAAAAATCATTTAGCTAAACAAAAATAAAATTTTAGAAAAATATTTGAAAACCTTTTTTCGACTTCGGTCTACGAAAAAACGAGAGAAAAAGGTCCAGGAGTCACATTTGAAGAAAGGGAAGGCAAAGGCTCACGCCTAAAGCACCCTTTCCACCTAGTCGAGGCTAGTTGCGAGGTTCAATCAAATTTTCCTAAATTAGCCCTAAATTCTATCGTGTTCGGAAGTGTCTATTGAATGCAAATCGTAAATCTAAATGTGAGTATTAAAAGGGTCGAAATGTCCCGTCGAGACTTGCGATAAACCTGAGTCAGATCTCGAGGGGGTCACGAGTTTAGATGCAAAGTGTAATGCAAAAAGAAAAAGGAAAAATAGTACAGATAGTAAGTGTCAAAGAAAGTGGGTATATAGCATAATAGGTACGGGGAACTAAGAACTTGTGACTGATATCTTTTTATTCACGGAGGGGGGAACGGCATGTGCACCACCGCTTCCCACCTGAATAGATGACTATTTCTAGGCAGATAACACAAAATGACCTAATTTCTAAGTGAAATGCAACCTATTTGCCATATACTGAATTTTTGTCAAAAATAGATAATAGATAATAAAATATATACAAAAACCATGCAAGAATGGAAAAAACCTAGAAAAGAGATAAGTGTATGAAATGATATGAAATGCACACGAAGTGTGAAACTACCACTAAAAGGGTCTAAGGGGTCTAGCGTTGGACTAGCGGGGAAACGATAAAAGCCATAATTAGCATTGGATTAGTGTGGTGACAGAAAAATAAGAACTAATAAAATATAAATCAAAATAACAAAATATAAATTGAAAGCAAATAAACATATAAAGACATATAAGAGCACATAGGAGCACATAACACATGAGAATGATATCTAGATGCAAATTCTAAGGAAAGCGGTAAAACAAATAAGTACACAAGCACACAAAAGCACATGAGCCCTAACTATTACACTGGGGGGATTAGCTACAATTTGAGGGGTAAAAAGTAAGAACGACCTATCTATTACACTTGATATCTAAATACAAAATATTTATAAAAAAAATATGAAAGGAAAGTAATTTAACTATTACATGGGCTATTCTAAATACAAAATCTCACATTTTTGACAAAATAATAAAATTAAAAATTAAAAAACATAAAATGAATAAATACGTACAAGTATGCAAAAATAAGAAATACGTAAAAAAATATGCATAAAATCACATTAGAACACATTGGAGTACATAAAGAGGAATTAATGAGTAATAAGGGTACCTTTTTGAAGACCCAGTACAAATACTAATCAAAATTAGCAAACAAGTCAAGTTACCTTGATATAAATAACTAAAAACTGAAATAGGTAAGTATTAACAATTGGAGTAAAATGTAAAGTCTAAAACTAAGGGGACTAAAAAAATTTTCTTTAAAGCTTAAGGGGTAAAATTAAAAATTCACGTAAGTCTATGGGGCACAATTTAAAATTAAAGCAAAATTGGGGGACAAAAATATAATTCCAGCAAATATGGGATCAAATTGCAAGGATAGAGGACCTAATTGAAGGTAGGGCCTCAATTACATAAAGCAATAGATACGTAGGGGCAATATTGACAATACGAAAGAAAAAAAAACTTTAACATAAATATTATTTTATGAAAGAATAAGTGACACTAAACTAGATTACTTATCTGCAACTGCTTAATCCATTGAAATGATTAATAGATTAAGTTAAAATTAAACCAAATCACAACTAATTAAGAAATTACCTAAACTAAAAAACTAAAAATCATAAAATTAAATCCCTAACTCCCTCCCAAAATTATTTTTTCTAGAAAATCAATTCCTCTCTCTCTCTCTCTCTCTCTCTCTCTCTCTCTCTCTCCCTCCCTCTCTCTCCCTCTCCATATTTCCTCTCTGCTTCTTCTTCTAGTTTTCTTCTCTCTTTTGTTCTCTTCAATTTCCATCTCTTTCTTTCCTTCTAATTTCTCTTTGTTTTCACTTTCTTTATTTTCTCTTTTGATTCTCTCTTTCAGTTTTCCTCTCTTTTTTTCATTTCTTTCTTTCCTTTCCCCTAATCTCTCACTCTTCTTCTCTTCTCCAATTCTCCTCTCTGATTTCACTCCAGTTTCTTTCTTCTTTGTTTTCTTCTTCCTTTTCCCTCTCGTTTCTTCCCTCTCTTTCCCAATAGAATCTCTCTTTTGGTTTTCTCTCTTCTTTCCTTTATTTGTTTTTTCTTTTTTTTCTTTCTCTTTTTCCCCAAATCCCTTAATTCTAAAAATCTGAAATTGTCCCTAAATCAATCTCTTAAAGTCCCAAAATCATAGTCAAATATAAATTCACTGATTAATGACAAACTGGACAAATTGGAAGAAAGGAACAGAAAATTTACCTGGACTAGAGGAATTGGATGATTCCAGTTGTGACCAAATAGCATTTTTTGCAATTGTTGCTGACTGTGACTGTTTTGGTGGCTATTGGTTTCTGACCGTGTGGGTGGTGGTGGTTAGTTGGTGTGGGTTTTGTTTTGGTTGTTTGTTCTTTGTTGTTTTTGCTTTGTTTTTCTTGCAGGTGAGGGCCATTAATAATGGTGTGTGACCAGGTGGTGATTGTGTTGAAGAAGGGAGGTGGTGGTTTGAGCTATGAGGACGGTAACAGAGGGGAGTTTTCTAGTGGTTGTGAAATTTTGTTAGGGGAGATGGCTTACTGTGGTTGTAGAGGAAGAGCGACTGGCGATTTTTCTGCAGGTGTTATGCTGATTTTGATAACTCATTAGTTGGTGGTGGAGCTTGGCTGTGGAGGAGGGCATGACTACTGCTGGATTCAGAGAAGGCAATTGATTTGGGTTCTGCAAGGGTTGAGTGAGGGTGCTTCTGGGTTGGCCTCTGATTGACTGAGTTGCTACGTGGGTCTTGGTTGTGAAAGCAAGGAGGATAATAGCTTTGGTGATTGGCGTGGTAAATTATGGTTGAAATTGATGATTGGTGTTCGATGAAGGAGATGGTGGTGCTGTTGAGGGATGAAGTACTGGTTGTGGTGTATGGTTTTGCATGTTTGGGGAGGTTGACTTTGGTAGAAGTTGGTGTTCGTTTGATGTTGTGGACAATTCAAGGGAGGAACTGATGAAATTGTCTTGGGATGTTGAATGTGGAACTTGAATGTTTATTTGCTCTGTGTTGTAGGGAGTTGGAAGTTGATTGCGTGTTTGTGTGTGTTTATGTGAGACTGCGTATGATTGCGTGTATGATTGCGTGTGTGTGTGTATTTGTGAATGACTGTGAGAGCTAGTACGTGAACTGTGTGTGTTTGTGGCTGTTGTGTGTGAAATGTGGGTGGGAGCGTATGTGTTACTGTGCGTGTATCTATGTACGTAGTATGTGTATCTATGTGTGTAGTGTGTAAGAACCTACTGTGTGTGAAGTATGTGTGTGTGTCTAGTGTGTGTATCTATGTGGGACTGTGTGTACCTGTGTGTGTATTGCTATGAGTGTCGTGTGCTAATGTGTGAGTGATGTGTGTAAATTGTGACTGACTGCGTGTGTGAATATGTATGATGCATGTAAATTGTGTATGTAATAAGGTCTGAACTATGTGTATTAATGTGTGAAGTGCGTGAGATAGTGTGTGTGAACGTGTGTATGGAAGTGTGTGTAGTGTGTAGAGAGAAGTGTGTGATGTGAAGTGTGACAGAGAAACTACTAAGTGTGTGAGATAGTGTTTGTGAGGGGCTAGTGTGTGTTCTAGGTGTCCTATATGTAGGTTTGAAGATGTGCTAAAAATTGTAGTGTGTGTTCTAGGTGTTCTAGGTGTAAGATTTGAATATGTGCTAAAAAATGTAGTGTATGTTCTAGGTGTTCTAGATGTAAGGTTGAAGATGTACTAAGATCTAGTAGGTGTTCTTGGTGAAAACTTGAATATGAATGTAGAGAATAGTGTGTGTTTTTTGTGTTCTTGGTGTTATAAATAAAATTAAAACTAAAAACTAAAAACTAAAAACTCTCTCTAGGCCTTTTTATTTTTCTTTTCTCCCTTTTTTTTATCCCAAAATTGAGCTATTTATAGTGTACAAATGACTTATCTTCCAAGAAATGTATAAAAGACCGAAATGCCCTTGACAATCAAAATTACAACTTCTCCCCCACAAAAATTAAAAATCTATGCTCTTTTCCAAAAACACAAAAAAATAAAAAAAAATTACAAAAAAATATAAATAATATATTTATTAATAGTAATTCACCCCGAAAAAAGTTAGAAAAACTTAGAAACATGCTTAAAACCTAAAAAATGAATTTGGGACCCAAAAATTGAAAAAAAAAATGTTCAGGAGATGAAATGACTGTTTTGCCCCTGTACCATAAAAAATATACAGAAAATATCAGTTAAATCTAAAAAAATCACAAAAATTTGAAAATGCGTATTAAAGTACAAAAAATGAATTTAAACCCTTAAAACTAATGAAAAATATTTATGATTAAAAAATTATTATTTTGCCTCCAAAATTACTTACTTTCTCATTTTTATTCAAAAATCAGGATTTGACTCCCAATAGTAGGAAAAGGTCCCCCAGTGTTAGAAAATAAGCAGTGTATCAAAATTTGGTGTCTACAGTCCATTTCCATTCCTCCTCTTCATACATCTCATCTTTCATCACCTCCTCCTATATTTGAGCCATTATCTTCTACTCGTGCTCAACTTATCCTGCTCCTACTCCCACTAGATCTTAGGATACATTGACTCAAATTTTATCATTACTTCAAAAGTTAGATAAAAGGATAGATAAAATGGAGGAAAGACGGCTAAGATAGAGGAATGATAGCTCAAGATGATGAGGGAGATAAAGGATGAATAAGAGGATACATTGTATCGAACATGGACAACTTTTGGACATGTTTTTTAGTATTTAGTCTCAGTACAATTCCTTTAAGCAACAACATTTGGTTCAATCAAATGGTAAGGATGTGTCAGAAGAAGAGGAACAACATGAAGTGGTAGAGACTCTCGAGGGTGGCAAGCAGCAAGATCGACACATGAATAAAATGAGTTACATGATCAATCACTTAAGCCAGAGACGACTATGACTAGGGTAGAGATTATTGCACGTGAGGTTGCTCAGACTACTCAGGCTGATTCATGGGACACCATTGTACCAGATCATCCTTATACTCCTTTGACTACACAGCCTAAAGTGACTTCTAGAGAGTTATCCATTGTGCCATACAAGCGTACTGTAGACACGCACACACATATTGTTATTAATAGGCTAGTGTGTTGATGTTTTTGTTAATAATCTAGTGTTTTGATAATAAATTAGTGGTTTTCTTGTGTTTTGGTTGTTGTTGTTTGTAGTAGTCTTGTACATAGGACTCTTTAGGTTTTAATGAAGTAATGATCTTATATGAGTTTTTATTGTTTTTTTTATGAAGCATCATCTAACGAGTAGTTTTCTAATTTTGATGATGCCAAATGGGGAAGTAAAATGATGTAAAGGAAATTGTATAAAATTGCATTTGGTATTGCATAAAATTGTAATTGGTTTGCTTTTATCATTATTGATTTGTCATTATCAAAAAGGGAAAAATGTAATCCTAATTTTGATAATAACAAATCAAAATGTTACTTATCATTTTGATTGTGTGTTTAGGAGTGCTTGTGTAGTATTAAACAGGGTTCAAGCAATTCAAATAAGCTATTGATAAGTGATAATTTTACTTATTTTAACATAGTATTTTATATATGTTTTTAGTGTATTTTGAATATTTTTCATATAAAAATGGCTCAAATTTATAAATATTCTCCATTTGAAGAATTTCCCAAGAAATTGAGATTTTTACTCGATTTTCATGATTTTGAAGCAAAATTTATATTTTAAGCAAATTAATGTACAATCTTTGTACAGTCTTGTAAATTTTATACATTCAATCATAATTTGGATTAATTGGAACACAAGTGATCACGTTCATGGTAGATTCAAGGATGATTGAATTAGGAGCTCAATGGTACAACTTTTGCATTCAAATTTCGACAATTATTTTGCTCAAATTTTAGAAAATGTTCTTCAACAAATATACCATGGAATTAAAGGGTCAATATCACAAAAAAGGTCTCAAGGGAATATGAGGAATAACAAGAAAAAGAGAAGTACAAAAAAACTAGGGGTCGACAACAATGACAAATTTCAATATTTTGGCAATAACTTGAGCTACAACTATTGAATTGCGATGATTGTTCTTGAATTTTAAAACTAAGAGGATACTCTACAATTTTTATGAAGATATTAAAATCTAGTTCTCACATCTTCATAGCAAAAAATCTAAATTACTGAAGAATAAAGCTCTCCCAACTACCTCTTAGAATTTTGGCCATATCTTTGCACCCAAAATCCAAAATGACCTGATTCTTATGGAGTTGGAAAGCTAATTCAAAGGGCTGAAACTTTCATGTTTTGAGGAAAACTTAATTCGCCTTCTTCTAGAGCAATCCACAGATTAACATCCGCAGACCAACAACTCGTGAATCTTGCATATCAGCCAAACAGAGATGGATTCAACTTGCAGCTTATCTTCCAATCTCTTTTGATGACTTTTTGAGGATTCTCTGTACCTGCACTACTCAAGAAAATATTACAAAATTCAATGGAAATCTTTTTGTGATTCTAAGATAACTGTTCATGCAATTTTCCATGCAAGTTGGTGAGATGACTAGGGTGAATTTGTCTATAAATAAGGAGCTCTTGCAAGACATTTAGAATATGTCTTAAAGGGAGAAGCACTCCCAAGTAGGTTATAGTAATAGTTTTCTTTATAGTTTAGAAGAATTTTCATTATTTGTAAGAAAACTCTTGGACGATTCATGTGTATCAATTTATATGAATGAGAACCGAAACTTTGGAGCCATATTCTACCAACAAATGAGCATTTCTTACATTAGCTCTTTAATTTCTCACTTGTTATGAGTTGTTTCTATTATATATTATTCATACAAGTTATGTTTAATTAAGTTTATGTCTATGGTTAGATGAAGCTAACTATATGATTTGAATGTTATTATACTTGCTATAACTTGTATTTACTTATTCATCTATCAAGGTTTAATATTTGTAGTATCTTAATCAACTATTACAAATTATTTAGATATTATTTGATATTAAGCAATGCTTATAATATTGAAAAATAGTAGATGAAGCCTATGTTGTATACACATGCAAATAGTGGTATAAGTAGATGGATTAAGGGTGTCTAATAACACAATTCATGCATTTCACAAGGGTTCATCATGGAAATAGTTGAACTTTAGTCAATTCTTGGTGAAAACAAGTCTTGATTTCATATGAAATTGCAATCCTAAGCAAAACAAGATTAACATAGCAAACTGTTAAATCATTCAATCATATGATCGACAATTAGTGGATTCTAAACCCTATAACTTATGTTTGTGAATTTCTTCCAATTGTTTTACTTCAAGTAATTGAATTTTCTTACCTTGCACACCAACTATTTGATTATTTGTCTAAATGATAAAGCAAGTTAATAGCTTTGGTACTTGCTAATTCTTGTTTCCTTGTGGGATTGACCTTAATACATCTCCTACTACAATTGACCCATACACTTGCGGAAAGGGGTATTAGATTATAAAATTTATTACTTGTTTGTGTGAATTTTGCTTAATTTTGATAGTACCTAAATCTCAAAATCAGCTATCAAAGTTCATGAATTCAAATAAACCATCAAAGTTCATCAATTCAAGCTAGAAAATTAAGTCAAGAATCAGAGAGTATTGGCCACTTGTTTGGACACATAATGTAGTCTTTAGACCATCTGAAATAGCTTCAGACACTATTTCGGTTGTCTGAAGAATTTCTAGAATGGACAGAAAGTTACATTTCGTTCGAACGCCTGTTCGGACACCTTCTCGGCCATCCAAAGAATCTCCAGAATGGACAGAAACTATTAGATAGTGATTCGAATGCACATTCGGCTGTCCGAAGAACATCAAACCCCATCAGAGACTTTCAACCAGACTTTCGAATGATGGGCCACTTCTTTGACTATTCGAAAGAAGCAAATCAACCCTGAGATTGATGGATTCAGACGATGTTTTGCCCAGCATCCATGGTGTTAGGTTAGACCAACGCACCAACAACTAGTTTTTTTAGTATTAGATGTTAGACCGTTGGAGGGTTGTTGGAGCCATTTTTTGGTAACCTATAAAAGTAGTAAAATCAAAATTTTTTGCTAACTATTACATTGACTATTAGTGAGCTTTAAATAGTATTCTTGTGCAAGAAAAAGCATTTCCCTTTGTTCTTTGTTTTGTAAGCAAAAAGTGAGTTTTCCATTGTGAGTGTGAGCAATTCATTTGTAGTAAGCTCTTGGCTCAACTTGTGAGTGTTTAGGGCGAGCAAGTGATGAGCCAATCTTTGTACAAGGTGGTATTGTGCCACCTACGAGTGAACTATTTCAAGTGGAATTATACTTCAAGTTTGGTGAAACTTGGAAGTGTTTGGTTGATCAATCTCTCTTTCTCATTATTTAAACTTAAAAATGTTTAGTTTGATTAATCTCTCTTTCTCATTATTTAAACTTAAAAATGTTTGGTTTGATCAATCTCTCTTTCTCATTATTTACTTCTTTCTTTATTGGTTACTAAATTTCATTGTATTGCTCTAATTACTTAGGTGGTCACATAGACAATTTGGTAAATTTATATTTGAAAATTTGTATAAACCAAGTTACGTTTTGAAGGAATCTAATTTACTTCCTCTTAGGTTGCTTAAGGACCTACATGTTGGCTTAACTTGGTTAAGTTTTTTCAATTTTATAATTTTCTCAAAAATTAGGGTGTTTGTACGGATTTTAGGGTTTTGAGGCGGAATTCATATTTTGAGCATATTAATGCACTATTTTTGTACAGTCTTGCAGGTTTTATATATTTAATCATAACTTGGATCAATTGGAATAGAAGTCATCATATTTTTAGTAGATTCAAGTAGTGATTGGATTAGAGTTTCAATGCAACAACATTTACATTAAAACTTGAAAGGCAATTTGCTCAAATTTTGGGAGAATTTTCACCAATAATTTTACCATAAAATTGAAGAATCAACATCACAAAAAGGTCTTAGGGGCACAAAGGGAAGAAGCAATAACAGCAAAGGCTGAAATGGCCATTTGACAATGATCCGTTTAAGGATCCATGGACCACAGCTTGAGGATCGGTCCTTCTAGCTAGAAAATGACATTTGCAAATTGCAGCCTATCTTCCAACTTGTTTTGAAGACTTGTTGAAGATTTTTTGAATCCGCACTGTCCAAGAAAATATTGCAAAATTCAATAAAAATCTTTTTGTAATTTTAAGATTACTTTTCAAGAAATTTTTTTTTTGATTTCAAGGTTACTTTTCATGCAAATTGTTGAGATAATCAGGGTTTGATTTCTCTATAAATATAGAGCTTTGTAGTTCGTTTAAAACAAGTTTTGAAGGGAGAAGCACTCTTAGGCTTTATTATTTGGTGTTCAATGTTGTCTTCAATCTGGATATGAGACGTTTATGGTTGAAAGTGATTCACAATTATTGATTTAGATTCTTAAAAAAAAAGTTCGAATGCCCTTGGTCTATCTATAAAGAGGTAATAGCTTTTTCAGTTGGAGGGCCATTTTCTTCAGATATGTCATTGCTTTCGTGAAGCAAAATTTGTGATAGATGCTCTTGCTAATGTGGGTGTTTCTCATGTTGGTCATAGAATTTATAGTCGTGATGCGGATCTTCCTAGTCAAGCTCCTGGTTTTTTTAGATTAGATAGATTAGATTTTCCATCTTTTCGTAAAATTAATTAGTTTTATTAATTTTGCCTTAAAATTGCATTGTAGTTTTTTTTTTCCTGAGGTAAGGTTTATGTTCCCTTCATGTACAAGTGTTTATTGTAATAAAATTTGGGGGTAGCGTCCCTCCCCGTGCATGGGGTTTGCCAACTTAAAAAAAAAAAAGGGAGAAGCACTCTCAAGTAACTTATATATAGTAGTTCCTTCTTTATGCACATCCATACACATAGCTAGACACAAAGGTGTACAATCCAAGTGAAACATTACGTCTACAAAGAAATTAAATAATCTATATGCCATTAAGCTAAACTAGATGAAACAAGCACACTAAGTATGTGTGCAAATTAAAAAAAATGATAAGAAAAAAAATAAAAAGTGATAGATACAGAAAGTTATAGATTTATTGTCATAGATAGGGCGACAATAAAAGAAATTTTAAAATGACAAAAAAGTAAAACAAAACATTTGCATAAATAAAGAGATCCATCCGCCGCCTTCAGCCTTTATTCTTTGTCCGGTAAAAAAAATTTGGGGCCTCATTGGATAGTATTATTTGGGATTTTTTGGAATTTTTTTTTTCAAAATGTGTTTGGATAGTTGAAAAATTATTTGGCCATAATCAAGAAAATTTTGACCAAAAGTTTTTTTCTTACTTTTTAAAAAATAATGGTTCAAATTTTCCCACCAAATATTTTCATTTTAAATTTCAAATATTTTGTCAAACTTTGTAACAATTTTAGAGACTTTTTATACAATTATTCACAAAAGCAAGCACTTTTACATTTAAAAGTTGTTTAAAAAAATTGAAAAATCAAGAGTAACAAAATGAGATTCATTGTCAGTGGGTTTTATGGAATATTTTGTAAACCGAGCACGGATATTGGAACCTAGTAATTTTACGAGCGTCCGATATTGTCTGAAAATTAAAAATTTATTGAGCACTCGTCATTTTACAAGCGTCCGACATCAGTGCTCATCCCACAAAACCCATCACAAAATCTATCGACAAGGATCTTATTTTATTACTCGTGATTTTTTCAAATTTTCTAAGTAGATCTTAAATATAAACGTGATTGCTTTTGTGAATAATTGTATAAAAAGTCTCTAAAGTTGTTACAAAGTTTTTAAAAAAATCAAAAACATTTCCAAAATTTAAAAACTTTTTCACATTTTTAAAAAAATCAACAAAAAAATTATTGACTGTCCAAACATAAATTCAAAAATTTTTCTCTAGTCAAACACTTTTCAAATTTTCTTACTTGATCAACAAAAAAATTATTCACTATCCAAAGAAAAATTCAAAAATTTTTTTCTAGTTAAACACTTTTCAAATTTTCCTTCTTGGTCAACAAAAATTGACCAAATAATTATTTTGAATAATTTTACCAAATGAGGCTCTTTAAATTTCCTTCTCTAACATTTTTTGGTCGAAGATGCATCAATTGCGGTAGGGGTGTCAACGGGTCGGGTCCGGGCCGGAATTGAATGTTCCGGACCCGGACCCGTTTTTGTGTTGAGGTTCCGGACCCGGACCCGGGACCCGACGTGTCACGGGGTGGCCAAACGTTATGTCCCGTGACCTACAAAAGTCCCCTAAGTACGTTGCCCAAGAGAGGAAGATGTTGCCGATCGCGCCCGTGCGCTTGCCTAGTCCGCACCCAGAGTCGTGCGGTCGTTGCTTGGCGCGTCCGTGCCGCAGCTCTCGTGCCCTATCGCACTCGTGCATCCCTTCTTATTGCACTTGTGTAGTAGCTGGTACAACCTGTCGCACATCTGTCGCAGCCGCACGCCTAGCACCGTGCTCACCGATGCCTATCGTGACTCACAGGAGGACGGAGTCGCACGCCCGGCACCACCAGCGCCCGGAACGCATGGGACCACCGGTCACAGATCGGTGCGATATCTGACGGGCATGAAGAACCAAGTACCAGAAGCATAGGGATGTAATTTTAGGTGCTAGTTCTTCCTGTACATGTAAATAGCTTAGTTAGTGTATTTTCCCTTTTGCACAGAAAAACAGTGTCTACTCCTGTCACTTAGGGTTATTTTGCCAGGACTACTATAGGGGGTGATAAGGAGTTGATGCGAAGAACGGGTGTAAACGAAAGTTGTAAATCTTGCGATTGTTTAATGAAATCTTGTTTCCTATTAAACCACTGTGCCTCTAAAGCATATATATGCATTTGTTTGCTATATTTGTGAGTGCGACACACAGTCGGTCGGATAGGCGGAAGTGACGGTGCGGGGACGTCACTTGCCACACGGCTCGTTACGCTGAGGGAACGAACGACCCGTGACAGTTGGTATCAGAGCTTTGGGGGAGGAACCAGGCTTGTGATTACTTCGAGATGGCTACACATAGAGACCGGATTGTTGCCTTAGAGAGGGCAGTCAATCGGCTTTCTTCGATTTGTTTGGGTGACGAAGGTGCCGCTACCCTGGACCTGCGAGTGGGTCAGGCAGAGACGGACCTTGCCCATCTGAGTGCGGACCTTGAGAGGCAGCAAGGGACCACTCAAAGACTTTCGGTGGAGACCCAGGCCCTAGAGGGAGGTGTCGTGGGGAACACCAACGCAATTGCCGAATTGCGAGAGATGATGATGGAACTCCGTGCAGAGGTGCGGGTGCTCCAATTGGCGGTTGCCAACAACCAGATGACGGCCGATGCTCCAGAGATGGCTAGGGCATTCAGTAGGCCGAAAGTCCCCGAGCCAAAGACGTTTGGCGGGGCAAGAGACGCGAGGGAACTCGAAAACTTTCTTTTTGACATGGAGCAGTACTTTGAGGCAACCCATGTGGGGGAAGAGGCCGCAAAGGTGACGACTGCATCCATGTATTTGTCGGGGGACGCCAAAGTGTGGTGGCGAACCCAGAAGGTGGAGATCCAAGCTGGACGCCTTCGAGTGGACACATGGGAGGAACTGAAGCTGAGGATGAAGCGACAGTTCTTTCCACATAATGTTGAGGAAGAAGCTCGCCGTGCCTTATGCGGATTGAGGCAGACGGGCACCATTCGAGACTATGTTAAGAGCTTCCAGACCTATCTCCTGAGCATCACGGACATGTCGGAGAAGGATAAGCTCTTCTTTTTCAAAGAAGGCCTGAAGCCGTGGGCGAGGGCAGAGCTACAAAGAGCAAGGGTTGAGAATCTGGACTCAGCCATTGCACAGGCCGAGGGATTGGTTGACTACCAGCTGGAACTGCGACGAGAAACGAGACCCGGGGTCAATCAGTCCAAGGGATCCGGTAACGGATTCCATCGAGCAAATGGGGGAAACGGTGGGGGAGACCGGCCCTCCACACCACAAAATGATGCTCAAACACAGTCCAAGGGCCGAGGCCCAATTACCAGCAACAATAATGGGGACCAACAAAGATACGGATGCTATATTTGCCAGGGTCCCCATAAAATGGCCGAGTGTCCAACGAAGAGACTCGTGAATGCATTGATCGCAAAAGGCAATCTTCTTAGCCAAGAGGAGCCGACTTCAGAGGAAGACGGTGGCGAGGAGTTGTGCGACCAGGAAGAGCATGCTATGGGGGCATTCTCCTACTGGTGCAATGCACTTGAGAGCTCGACGGGGACGACAAAAGCCGAAAGACCCCTCCAGGACAAAATTGACAAGGTGATTGCCAAGTGCCACGCAAAGGTACTTACCAAACAAGAAAATCACACTGCTATCAAAACGGGAAGGCCGACCGTGGAGGATGCGGCTAAGCCAACCCTTGAGGAGGATGAAATTGAGCAGGTTAGGCCAATGAGGGGCAAAAATAATGGCCTAATGTACGTGGATCTAATGGTGAATGGGAAGCCAATACGGGCAATGATTGATACAGGGGCAACCCATAATTACCTGTCCAGCACTGAGGTAGAGCGACTGGGCTTGGTGTTGGAGGAATCCACGGGCAGAGTGAAGGCAATCAACTCTGCCGCACAACCGGTCGTGGGAGTTGCCAATGGCGTATCCATCAAGGCTGGTTCGCTCACTACACGGACCAGTTTTACCGCGGTTAAAATGGATGACTTCAAACTCATCATTGGGTTGGAGTTTTTACGAGATGCAAGGATCGCCATATACCCTCATGGCAACGCTCTAATTGTTCTAGGCAGCAACCCATGTTTGATTCGGGCCTCAGTGGGAAGAGCTGATGGAACGAATCTCTCGACGCTACAACTGAAGGAAAGCCTAGAATCGAGGGAAACATGCTTCTTGGCGCACCTGCGCTGGGAAGAGGGATTAAATGCTTCGGGGCCGGAGGCACTTCCGGTTCCACTCAAACCTTGGGAAAGCGTATCTCTCCATTTCATCACGGACGTACCCAGAGTGGGACATCTCACAACGATTTTGGTGGTGGTGGATCGCTTTTCTAAGTATGTGACTTTCATTCCTGCACCCCAGTTCATTACAGCTGAAGAGATTGCTCGACTCTTCTTCGAACACATTGTTAAATACTGGGGCACTCCGCGGGAGATTGTTAGTAATCGCAATCCGCGGTTCACTGACAAATTTTGGACCAAACTCGAAGAAATGCTCGGGTCCAAATTGAATACTAGTCCCACAGCGAATCCTGAATCAGATGGCCAGACGGATCGATTCGATGCAATGTTGGAGGAGTATCTCCGGCACTTTGTAATGGCCAATCCGAAAGAATGGGTGCAATTGTTGGAGGTGGCCCAGAGTTGCTTTAATGCTCAAGGGAGTTCTTTAACTAATAAGAGTCCTTTTGAAATCATTACAGGGCAACAACCTCGAGCTAAAACGGTGGATGCTGTGAAAGAATCAGAAGTCCCAATGGGGTTGAAAGATCATTCGATTTTCCATGGTAGTCTTTTAAAGCCATATCACAAAGACTGGGAAAATCCATTCAAGGGACGAAAGGCGCAGAAAGGATGCGGAGAAAAGGAGAATTCTTGGGAACAACCAACAAACCTCAGAGCCCTTCAAAAGACATTCTATGCTTGCAATGCTCCAACGACTCCGAGGACGTCGCCAAATCAGGTGGGGGAGAATGTCACGGGGTGGTCAAACGTTATGTCCCGTGACCTACAAAAGTCCCCTAAGTACGTTGCCCAAGAGAGGAAGATGTTGCCGATCGCGCCCGTGCGCTTGCCTAGTCCGCACCCAGAGTCGTGCGGTCGTTGCTTGGCGCGTCCGTGCCGCAGCTCTCGTGCCCTATCGCACTCGTGCATCCCTTCTTATTGCACTTGTGTAGTAGCTGGTACAACCTGTCGCACATCTGTCGCAGCCGCACGCCTAGCACCGTGCTCACCGATGCCTATCGTGACTCACAGGAGGACGGAGTCGCACGCCCGGCACCACCAGCGCCCGGAACGCATGGGACCACCGGTCACAGATCGGTGCGATATCTGACGGGCATGAAGAACCAAGTACCAGAAGCATAGGGATGTAATTTTAGGTGCTAGTTCTTCCTGTACATGTAAATAGCTTAGTTAGTGTATTTTCCCTTTTGCACAGAAAAACAGTGTCTACTCCTGTCACTTAGGGTTATTTTGCCAGGACTACTATAGGGGGTGATAAGGAGTTGATGCGAAGAACGGGTGTAAACGAAAGTTGTAAATCTTGCGATTGTTTAATGAAATCTTGTTTCCTATTAAACCACTGTGCCTCTAAAGCATATATATGCATTTGTTTGCTATATTTGTGAGTGCGACACACAGTCGGTCGGATAGGCGGAAGTGACGGTGCGGGGACGTCACTTGCCACACGGCTCGTTACGCTGAGGGAACGAACGACCCGTGACACGACGGGTCTTGCTTTTGGTTTTCCGGATCCGGGTTCGTTCGGGTCCGGGTCCATTCGGGTCCGGGTCCGAGTTTTGAAAATATAAAATATTTTTATATATTTTACAATTATTATTTATTAAGTATCGAGTATTAGAATTGTAAAATACATATGCATGTATATTATAATTGTTATTTATTGAGTATTATGTATTAAAAATTTAAAATACGTATATATAATTTATAATTATTATTTATATATACGGGTCCGGGTTGGAACATGACATTCCGAATTCGACCCGTTTTTTATTAAGAAAAAACGGATCCGGATTCGGGTCCGGGTAAACGGAATTTTATTCCTACCCGGACCTAGAAAAAATCAACGGATCCGGGTCGGGTCCGGGTCTAGACCCGGACCGTTGACAGCCCTAAATTGCGGTAGCAAACGCGTATTATTACCGCGCCACGCGCGGTGTAGGTCTCCTAAATAACTACTAGAAACTTCTCCCCGATATCCGTTCATATTGATCCATTCACCTTAATTTCACGATTACAGGTAAATTTCTGTGCAGATATTTTTTAATCCAAATTTTACTGTGATGATTACATGTTATTAATGGTCAAATTGGTTCAATTGTGTGAAGCAATCGTGTTTGATTAACCAATGGATAACAACAATTGGAGGGTGGCTCAAAGCCAGATGGCTCAGGGCCCTCCTCAGGGTGGTCAAGTAGGCGGTGGAGAAGTATCGGCTGTCACAAACGCGGCTCCACCAACTACCATGGACGCCGGTGATTGGAGGGCCCAACTCCAAGCCGATTCTCGTCAAAGGATCGTAAACAAGATGTAATCCCTCTTTTCTTTTTCCTTTGCCTCGTCATACTATCATGTGCGTCAAATTCCTTATCATTTGTGGTTATCTACTTAGGCAATTTTTGTTTTTCTTTTTAATTTGCTTGGCCCAAACTTAAAACTGTAGAAATTGTTCTATATGAAATAATACTAGAAAAATGTAGTGTTTGCTACGTGGCATTGATAGTATTCCAGTATGAATGCTTGATTTTTTTCATTGGCTATTGGAGATTAATATTCTTGCGGTTCTAAATAAAATTATTGTAATATTGTTGGGAATTGGAAGGAGTAAAAAATGTAAGCTTCTTGGAAGTACCAATGTTACATGGTCTCTTCTTATCCTAGAGGAAGCATATTGATTTCATTTGGGAAATGTGCATGTGTGGAGCTATGGACTTCTATGGAGTGTGTTTTCACTTTAAAAGGGGCTCATGTACTCTGGTGGTTGTTAATCAAAATTACTTCACGACCAGAAATTTAATATTCATTGTGAACATTAAAATTAGTAAGCTTGTATATGTTATCCATCTAAACTTTTCATTTTGGCTGCTAAAAGAATTGAATCAGATGTACACATCATAGCATTTTGTTCTTTAGTTTGAGACTAATTATATTAGTAATGGGAATATTGCATGGTAAACCTGGCTATAAAAGGTAGAAATTTTATAGTACTTCAGATAGTCAGTCAAATTGACAACTATGGACAAATCTTGCAATACTTATCTTTTCCCAAGACCATGTGGCTTTGATCTTAATTTTTTTTTCCAGAATTTCCCTATTCTGATCTTTTAAATGCATAGAATTTGATGAAGAACTTCTTGGCAAGATTGCAAAATTGCGAGTGGGAAGATCTTATATTTTGAAAATACT
The DNA here is from genome assembly GCA_024721245.1 of Mitragyna speciosa. Taxonomy (NCBI): domain Eukaryota; kingdom Viridiplantae; phylum Streptophyta; class Magnoliopsida; order Gentianales; family Rubiaceae; genus Mitragyna; species Mitragyna speciosa. The sequence goes on along the minus strand of CM045558.1, from coordinate 13,819,659 downwards.
TGTGCAATTTACTTGTGTTCCGTGCAAGAAGTTATGTAAATGAGAGGGATGTTCTAGGCACAGCAATGGATGCTTTTCTTGTAAATGCTAATGATTGTAAGTAAGTAATCTCAAGTGGAGTCTTGATATTGACGATGTTGGCCCATATTTGGTACCAAAGTGATTGGTATATAGAAAGTAAAATTTCAAATTGGAGTACCATAAGATGGCATGAATTGAGAGCAACATTTTGAACTTAAGCAACTTGAATTTTGTATAGTATCTCACCAAATTTTTTTTTCGGGACCTACTTAACCATGTTTATAGATTTTTTATCTCATTGGATCAATCAATTTGGTCATGCTATATATGTTTCTCCTAACATGTGAAAAGAAACTTTTGTTATCGTTCTAGTTGGATAACTTGTTTAGTGGGAAATTAAACCTGGCATTATTCTTACGGCGAGAATTTCTGGAAAAGACAAGGATTCACTTGGCCTTAGTTTCATGGGCTTGAGTGCTCGTATCTTGTTAAGAGAACCTACAATTTAGCACACTTAACAATACAACATACCACATATCTGCGGATGCAAAATTTCATAGGTTTTGTGAACCCAAGGGCCTAGATAATCACCGGCACTTGATGCCCATACCCAAGTTTATTTAACATAAAGTCTGATTATTGGTTTGTAGATTGCAACTGTTACTCTACAAAGTGGCTGGAGTTTGGATGAAATAGCTAGTCTTTTGTCAGCCACTATTGAGGCAGCATAGTAGCACCTTTCTCTCTCTCTTTCTCTGTCTCTGTCTCTGTCTCTGTCTCTGTCTCTCTTTCTTTTCCCTTTCTTTTTGTCATGCACCTTTGAAGCAGGACATTAAGGACTGTAATGGAAGAAATTGAAGTTGATTAAAAATTCACTGATTTAGGACTCATTTGGAAGCTGATTTAAGGATGTAAGTTTGTATAATTTTCTATGTCAGACTTGCTTGCTAAATATAGTTGGTTGGCTAATATTCCATAATTACTAGTAGCCTATGTAGCATTAGCAGATGGAAGTACAAATGTCATGCATGCGTAAGAGTTCAATCGAAAGATCTGCTATGAGGGTGGAAGTTTAGTTGTTTGAACTATAACAGGAGCTTTAGTGAAATAGGGTTGGATTGTTGCATTGAGTTCAAAATCACACTCACGTATCCACACACGAAGCTGTTTAGATTAGGAGCCAAAATCCAGCAATCTACTACCTACCATCAGTTCAAGAGCAACTCAAACTAAAATTATTACAAAAATGAAACTCATAGCTAAAAGTCTTACAAACAACTAGGGGTGAGATTCGGTTGGTAATTTGGTAATTTAGTAATTTGAAATCGGTCAATTCGGTATTTTTTTTTTCAAATTTACCGACCAAATTCAATTTCGAATTCAGTTAATACCGAACCGAATTCGATTCGAATTCAATTCGGTAAATCGGTATATTAATTCGGTAACCGAATTCAAAAAAATAAAAATTAAAAAATTAAAAGTTAAAATTTTAAAAAATAAAAAAATAAAAAATTAAGAATTAAAAAAATAAGAAATAAAAAATTAAAAATAAAATTAAAAAAATAATGGTGAGGAAATAATGGGCTTAAGGAGGAAATAATGGGCTTGAGAAAATAATGGCCCAACCCAATGACCAAGTAACCTAGCTCACTACCAAATTACCAGCCAATAAATGCTAAATTTGGTATTACCGAATTAGAATTTTATTTTCAAATACCGACCGAATTCGATTTCATTTTTTTCGAATTTTTCGAATTACCAAATTCGATTTACCGAATTCAATTTGAATTCGGTCGGTAATTCAGTATTTTACCGAATTTGCTCACCCCTACAAACAACCACAAGCAAGGATGAATGAAGATCGTGAAGAAGCTAACTCAAACTCACCACATGCACACGTGCGCGTACACACGCATCAAGCTGCACCACCCACACACTTGCATGAACTTACAAAATGCAACTAAGATGCTTCATTGCATGTGTTAGATTGAGCTAAATAAACCTAAATATAATGGATTACCAAATATTTGAGCTTAGATGAAGCATTCTCTCAATGATTGAGCTAGAAATGAAGAAGTCTTGCCATTAATACTTCGATGATGGAGTAGATGATCTTCCTAGCTTGATTCTAGCTTGAAAGCTTCAAGAATTCCCTTAGATGATGATGGCGGCTTATCTTAGCTTGCAAAGATCATGCAAGAGCAAGAGAGCAAGAGAGGAAGAGACTTCGAAGAAATAGGAGTAAATATAGCTTAATCTTGGAAGATTTGGGCTACATAAAGTAAGGACTTTTGGGTAATTGCACTAATACCCCCAAACTTCGAATTGGAAGGGCCTTGAATACCTCAAGTTCTAATCTAATTAAATTAAGGCTCTAACAAAATTCTAATGGCAAAGGAGTTCAATACTAATAAGTTAAGATAGTTGTGCTAGGGTAGATGCAACCCAGGGTTAGGATGTTGCATTCTAGCTCCTTACAAAAAGTTTTTACTTGACACTTAACATACCTTGATTTCTTGACCTTTTTCTTCCTTTTTTTTTTTTTTGGGACGGTGTTTATTATCCTTGTTCTTGAACTCCATAGGATTAATTATTTTAGTTGCACTCAAACTCCCTCGAGGACATTCGTTTATCTTGTGACCTAATCCTCCACAAACAAGACATGCTTTGGATTTCCATCAGCATTTCTCGGTCATATGATCCCCTCAACTATGATAACATTTACGGATTACTTGCTTCTTCTTAGACTTATCAAGTAGCTCTTTAGATAATATCATTTTCCATGACAAGAAATGTATTATACATTGCCGTTCAAATACTAAAGTAGCCTTGTAAATCTCCAAGCTGATTCTGTTGCTCAATCCTCTTCTAAACGTTATCATCTTCAGCACTTCATCTGACATAGTGGCCAAATCAAAATGCCATAGGGTAGGGAATTGAACCTCAAATAGTATTCCATAACTATCATATTTTGTCCTTGTTTGAGAGCCCAAACGTTTTTCTATTTTGCGAGTTCAAATTGTTGGATGAAACTAATGATTTAGAAAAAAACTTTTTGGAACGTTGTCCATTTTAGGGTACCATCCAAGCCTGTGCTAATCTTTTACCTTATGCATACCACCATTCACTAGCATTGTTGGTTTACTCGAGTTCAAACTTCTTTTGGCATTTCCATTACCTTGGACCATGTCTCAATTTGAGCTAATCATGACTCTGTTTTATCTGGATCCATTCTTGCATGTTGAACATTTACCTTGCAAAGTTCCATATAATGTTACTTCACATTGCCAATAGGAGCCATCTGAAGACCTTGACTGCCATGAATGTCCATAGTAGGTGCAATCCAAGTCACAGGGTCAACCGCCTCTAAGACGCTATCACATAAACACTTTATCAACCTTCTATCCTGTCGATGATCATCATCAAGAGGCTGAAATTTCTAATTGGTCATACTCTGTTACTTCTACCATTGGAACTTCTTTCATTTTCGCACTTGTATCCTTTTTTATCCTAATTATGGTCGTCTACATCCAATAATTATGATAAATGAGAACTTTAACTATTTAAAACATCTACTGTTGGAAGTGCTTTCATTTTCTCACTTGTATCCTTTTTAATCCTAATTATTGTCCTCTACATCCAGCAGTTAAAATAAATGAGACCTTTAACTTTTTTAAACTTTAGTCTTCATTGTTCTTCATTCAATTTATGCTTTCCATATCATATTTTTTATGTCCAAGTTAATGGTAACCATTCTTTATCTTTGAATTTCTAATGCATGAAAATACATCCAACTAATAAGAGAGAACAAAATTTATAGCGGAAGGGCATTTATTAATTAACAAGCATCATCCATACAACTGACTTCTTCCTTAGCTAAATAACCCACAAACAGGTCCTATCTTTTAAGGTCGTGAATTGATATACATTCACTAAGTTTCCAATTCCAAGCTAAAGTAGACTTTACATAAATCCAACCCGATACGCAAATAACTTATTAAAAAATTTTAAAGTTCCTTTTGTTTTTAATTCAACATATCCACATTCCATCTAAAAAAATCCACCATATGTACAACAACTACAAAATGCAAATCCTCTTAGCCATGGTCCAAAAATCTTCCACTGACACTTCAAGATGAACTTGTATGTCCATCAGTTGAACTTGTAGTAGATGACAGGTTATAATTAGGTCTAAAAATATAGCAATAAATCTCAACAATATTACACAAACAAAATCAAGCTAAATTAACCTAATTACCCTACTTACTGCAAGTGCACAGTTTGTGTAATAGTACAAGGTAACAGGTTCGATCCCATAGGGAAAAGAGTATAGAAGTACCAAGGCTTTATCGATAGCTTTATTATTAAAACAATCCAAATAAAGAGAAAAGACAGAAAATAAACAAAGAAGTAAATAAAATAATCAACTCCATTGAATAACAATATTGGAGAAAACTCACAATTGAAAGATTCTAAGGAATAGATTCCATTAATGACCAGATATAAGATTGAATGGATTAATTCATGCCATGAATTCTTGTATTGTTTAGGGTCTAATTCCAGTTATATTTAACTTTCACTCTCGTGATAAGTTAATGATTACTTCTTTATTAGTTCTTTCTTACTCTCGTGGTAAAGATACTAGTATTGGTTCATTACACGTGAATTGCCCAATTGATCCACCTAGGAGCACTACTACTCTCGTGTGATATGCAGCATAGGCTTTAACTATTCCCTTTTCATTATTATTACCAATTCTTGTTGCATAATAGCAACTGACAATTCATAGATGGTGATCAAGCAACTACAAATTCATGCATGAAGAAACAAATACAAGATAGCATAAACCAATTACAGACACATCATATACATAAATTTATTGGTTTCCTGTAGCCATAGGTTCACAAATCAAACACTCATAGTAGATTTCACATAAAAGATCAAACCTTTAATAAACAAATCCATAACAATCAAGAAAGAGATAAAAATAGAATAAAGAAAACTTCATCAATCTTTATTCAATCGAATCTTGAGTTGTACAAGAGATTCCCCTAACATGTTGTTTTAGAGAGATATTTCCTAATCTATGGTGGCTCTTTCAAAGAGAGAATCTCTCTAAGAGAGACCCTTACTACTCTATTCTTTCTCTATCTATGCTATGCTACGCTACCCTCTTGTGTTTCTCTCTCGATAGGGTTGTGATCCCCAAAATATGCTTCAAAAGGCTGAAAATCACGCTATCTGCGCCTTGAATCCGTGCCACGGCATTGGGCGCGGATATAGTCAGTACTTTCTTCAATTTTTGCAGAATTTGGCTGAATCCATTGCATGTATCCACGGTGAGGATTCAGCCGCAAGTTTGGTCAGTGAGTTCTCTCTCTTCTATGGCAGATTGACCTTGAAGATTGTCGAATTAGCTTTTCTTCAAAACTTGAAAGTTTTAGCCCTTCGAGTTAGTTTTTCAACACAACAAGAATTATGTTATTTGACGGTTTGGACGTTGAGATACGGCCAAAATGTTGAGACATGGTTGGAAGAGCATTACAGCACACCTATGCTTCAGTAACTTGGATTTTGGCTAGCAAACATGAGAATTAGACTTTGATATCTACATACAAATTGTAGACCATTCTCTTATCTTCAAAATACCTCAAGAATCATCTCAATCTAATATTTCTAACTTGAGTTATGACTAAGATACCAAAATATGTTGGTGCTGCCAAACCCTTTTTTTCACCAAGTCATCATCTTCCAATGCTTCTTCATGCCACATCTTTGGTCCTTTTTCTTGCCACTTTTCATCAACTTCAAATCACTTTTAAATATCATCCAATGCACTTCACTTGATTTGAATTAATGATCTTTATAGCTAAAACTTACAAAACACAATGAATTGCACATTAAACCACTCAATTGCACATTTTAGCTACAAAACTTAAGATTGAAAGAAATAGACATAAAATTTACCACAGTTTATCATTTATTCCTAATATCTAGCCTAAACCACTAATTTAGACACTCTAATAAATAACCGAACTAGATACTTATCAGTAGACTTGAGCTCGGTAATGATCATCCTCATACTCCATAGCTTCTAACAATGAAGTCTCTCGCACATCTTGGTGAGCCAGCTTGAACATGACTTGATGTCCATCATGAAAGTTGGCCATACGATCCTTCACTTTATTCTTCAGTTGCCAAATTTGACAACGTAAATCTTGTGCTTCCAAGTCTTTTTCAACAACCAAATCCTGGGTAGTCTTTCCATGTTGTAGCTTCCAAATCCTCTCACATAGCTAAGCATTTAAGCTTCTATCTTCTTCCACCTTTTGCTACATCATGGTTCTTTCCTAGGCCAAGTGATTATGCTCTTTAACCACAGATGGCACAACTCGATTTTGTTAATGTATGCCCTAAAACCAAGTTGGTTTTTGAGATTTTTATTACGCTTATTTCGTGTTATACTTATATATATGGCATTTTCTTTATCATTTAATACTTGTTATTAATATTACTTGTTTATTTGATAAAGTCCATAGAATATTAACTGTGTATAAGAGATTGTAAGAGTTACAATGATGAGACTCTTATTACACAAAGTTATATTATTAAATATCCCTAGTCATAGTATTAATGAGATTGGACATCATTAATATGGGAAGATTAGCACATACTTTGCCTCTACTTAGGGTAAGTAGTAGTTGATCTCGTCAACTATGGTGTGCGACACCTAAGCTGGTATGTGGATGTTTGTTAGAGAACAAGTTCATTGGATTGATCTGCCAAGAGTTACTATTCATAGTGCTAATGAATTATATTCTTAATGGTAATGGTGTAAGTGATCCGTAGACTTGAGATTACCATGGTATCTTGAGTGTGGATTGCTATGCTTTGACTCTATTGCTCGGTGCTCATAAAAGAGTAGCTCATACGGTAGAGATTGGGCATAGTATGAAACATGGAAGGATAGTGAGTAATCGATATAGAATTCACCACTCCTTATTATAGGAGAGTATATCCCGAATTGGCCACTTTTTGAAATATGACTTAAAGAATCTTTTGTGCAAAAGTGAAAGTATGACTTGAAAGAGTTTCAAGGTTATACTTTCATGAAAAGTTATATTTTGAGAACAAAAAATCATTAATTAGTCATTTAAAGAGTGCGCACTACACTCTTAGACTAATTGGGATATAGTGTGGTGAAAGGATATTAATTACATGGTAACATTGTCATTGATAGGTATAGTCTACCATATGACTTTCCTATTCACTTAGGTGGTCATGATGCATTACTAGACGCTACTCATGATCTATAAGTGTAAATTAATTAATTAGTGAATTAATAATAAATTAAAGTGTTAATTTATCTGGCTCTTAATTAATTAATTAATGAGTTATAATTTGTACTTATTGCTAACGTGAATGGAACCTAATGGGTCACACACAATAAGAATATGGTTTTTGGGTTAAATTGTTATTAAGATAAGTATAAGATACTTATGAGGTTAATTTATGTGATAAATTAACTTAAAGGACTTATTTATAAATATTCTAAATCTTGATGGAAATTAGTTTTCTAAAAGGAATTAAGAAACTATTTGGTTTCCTTTTGGAATAGGTTCCTAAAGGAATAAGATTAGCTTAAGGTAAGCTTCTTAAACCTTCTTGGTTTCCAATTGCTCTTGTTTCTTTAAAGATTAGGATACTACATTTATAAATAAGTTCATGCCTTGACTCTTGAAAGATTGATGAAACACAAGATAAAATTTAGAGAAAGAAAAAATTGAGAGAGGCGTGTTTTTCTCCCAAAAAAAAACGCCACACCCTCTTCTCCCTAAGGGTTAGGGTTTTGTCTTCTTACTCTTCTTGTTCTTGTGTTCTTCATGAAATTCAAGAGAGTTATCACTCAAAAGGCAAGGCAAGCAAGTTCAAAGGTTCTTAAAGATCATGTTCGTGTGGATACCGTTGGAGGCTCTACACTTGGAGGGCTTTTCATGGTAGATCAACACCTTTCATCGAATAGGATCTTGTCTTTTGAAGCATAGAAATTTTCTATGCTTGAGGTATTTGTGCTAAACACCCTTTAATCGTATAGATTACATCAAAGAGATCCATGGCTAAGGTAATAAATTTTTAAATTTTCGCTGCGTTACTTCCCTTATTACCTTACAGATTTGGATAACAATAAGTATTCCAACATTTGCATCCTTGGTTCCTTACAAACCTTCTAGGCTTGAAACGTCCCACTAGTCCTCTATCATGGTATTCCACACTAAGATGGCTGCAAGCATAATTACTTAATCTTGCCATAATCTTCAAGTAATTACCTAAGTTATTAAGTCACAAACTAAAACGTAACTCTTATCATGCTAAATACGACGAGCATTCAGTGTCAGCATACATTGACCATAACTTACATACTATGACAAAGTTGTCACATGCACAATGCACTCATACATCATCCAAGCATTTCTCTAAAATTGTTCCATGTATTTCTTACATGTTCATAGCATATTCTTAACGATTAGGTATTAGGCACACAATAATGCAAATGCAAGTCTCAAGTCAATTCTTCCACCATATGTTCACATTCAACCTGCAATCACATTCCACGACGACCCATCATTTTATGCCATGCATTAGTGATTTGTGCTTACTATAATGCAAACATAAACCACATCCACACACGCTTTACACAACCACTATGCAATATGAAGTCATAATATCACATACATTCTTGTGTACAATTTCCGCATTTATGTATGTTGGCACATTTCACATCTTCAGCTTGCAATTTTATTCTATGTAATATTCTAGTATCTATGTACAAAGACTTATACATTGTGTGACTATCATAATTTATGCACGACTTAAATGGCACACATCTATGCTTTTCATACACATTCATGCTATATGAGGTCATGATATCACATATATTTTTATGCACAGTCATACTGGACGTGCATAGTAATCCACATTCATATAGGTTGGCACATTTCACATGTTCAACATGCATTCACATAATTCCATATTCATAAGTCCTATCTCATGCTTAGAAAATTAGACTTAGGTATTCGGATATCAAGAATCAAAATCAAGGCAATTTACACTAATAGTTGGCCAATTTCAAGTGCATCTTGACTCGATATCAAATTCCCATATGACATTACCCTACAAAACCCTACAAATTGCAAGACAAACTAAAGCGTCCCATCACCCCAAACCCAAGGTTCAAACTTATGTACTAATACTACTTAATGTCACACCGAACCCAAGGTTCAAACTTATCCGCTAATACTACTAAATGTCACACCCTAAAATTGGGATATGACATGTCGTGTTTTTGAGACTTAAACCAGAAACAGAAGTCTCGATAATCACAGTAACCAAAAAACAAAAAAAAGAAAAAAAGCTTTCATTCATTTATATCACAAATTAGAAAGAAATAGTATGCAAAAGAAGTCTATACAGCCTTTGCTAAAATTACAACACTAATCCATTAAAAAAAAAGAAATACTAGACGTTACTTACAAAATGACCATTTTGTACAAAACTATAGTGCAGTAGTTCTATTTCTTGATACAAACAATACAAGAAATGAAAGACACACCCAAATGCCCTTATGATGCTATGTCGGTGTTACACCTCCAAAACATACTTAACCTGCTAAATGTTAGTTACACATGGCATGAGTGAAACAAACTCAGTGATTAGTCACTGTACTTTCCACTGGCCCGTTTTACATCATACATATTAGTTCAAAACAGTTCAGGGAATGTGAATGGCTCCATTTGGATATGATTATTTGAGAATTATTTGGAAAAATTTGGCCAAAGGTGTTTGGATAAGTGAAAATTATTGGGGAATTTTTTCAATAAAAGTCAACAATTTTCCATCTCATTTTTTGAATTTTGAATGCAATGTTGAGCCCCTGTGTTATTTGATGCCATGCTTTTAAAATTCTAACTAACGTCCGGTGCCAGTGCTCGTTATTCCATTATTATTGTAAATGGAGTTCAAAATGTTCGTCACAAATTTTTCCATTTTTTCTTAACAAAATTTGTTGACAAAATATTACGTTTTGTGAATAATTGTGTAAAAAGTGCAGTAAGTTGTTAGGAAGTTTTAAACATTTCAAATAAGTTTTTTAAAAAATTTTCAAAATTTAAACGCTTCCCTCCATTTCAACAAAAGTCAACAAAAATTGACCAATTTTTGACCTTTCCAAAAAAGTCAACAAAAAATACTCCAAATAATTTTCAAAAAACACTCCAAATAATCAATTCGAACATAGCCAATATTATCATCATCAATAACATATCAATATTGTCATCATCAATAACTTCAAATTATCAAGTACGTATTAAATGGATCAATAACTTTTAACTTGCTTAAGATCACCAGTAACTATCAACTGCTAGATCCAATCTCGAATTCTTTGCACATCAAGCAAGCTTATAAATTGTGTAATAAAATCTCTTACTATCCTCGGCTTGCTAGATAAGCCTTTAATCAGAAGTGTGACTCATCTCGTCAAATAGACCAATAGATCAAGAGCATAACAAATACAAATTAGAAACAATATCGCCATATTGTGTTTTGTAAATTTCCATCTTTTTCATAACTGGTCGGAAATTTAAAATAACTCGGAAAGCACCCCAATGTGTAATTGTAAATTCAAAATGTTCTAAATGATGCAATTAAGTCAAATCAGCTCAAATTTGGGTTTGGGAAATCCTAATTGACACTCAAAACCAATTGTAGGTGATACCGGGTTAGCTAATGGTCAATCTATCAGAACAGTCATATAATCAACTTAAAATTGAAGAAATAGACTTATAAGGCAATTTTAGGTTCATGCAAAACCTGTACAGTTAACGCGAAGCATTTCTATCCAAGGTGCGGCATGTACAATTAAGGCGAAGCATTTCTTTCCCCAAAGATTCAATCGGAACATTGAAGAACATCTATTACTACTAAACCCACATGCCATGAACTCATGCAATGCTAGTTGAAGACAACCCTTATATGGAACAATGTAGCATTTATGTGAACACATACAAGCCATAAAAGCACAAATAAGGTGCAAAGCACATAACCTGAACACTAGATGTAAATCAGTCCAATTCTTCAAACTCACCATCTCAAACAACATGCATCAAATCTGTCCCAGTTTGCTAAATTACAACATCCTTTTGGACAGTTGTAACCCCAAAGAACACGTAAATAAACCTCTCAACACCCATAACAACTACGCAAGAATCAGTTTACAAGGTTTGAAGATCACACAAGAAGAATTGGAAGAGAAAACATCCAAACAATACACTCCAGCAACATGGAATTTGATCTAGTGGATGAGTTTATTTGCAGGAGGCGGACGAGCTTGATTCTTCAAGTTGACGTCGCTTGTTCCAAAATGACAACTTCAGAAAGTTGTGCCATGGAAAGCAGACGAGCCCCTTGCGTGAAATCTCCATCTGCCTCTTACGAAAATCTAGTTTTCCCACAATTTTACTCAAATATGTCCGGTTGATTTCCAAACCAAAACCAGTTATAGACTCAGCCAAAATGGAGTGCAAAGGAAGTATTTTAAAGGTCATTAACCCCTTAAACCATCAGAGACAAATAGCTTTGAAAAATGAGGAGTTTGAGTTCAAAATAACACGCACATAAAGCTGTTTAGAAAAGAAACTAAAATCCAGCAAAGTACAACCAACAATCAGTCCTATAGCAAGTCAAACTAAGATTATTACCAGCAATACTCAAAGCTAAAAGTTTGGATGCAACCAAAAGCAAGGATGCACAAAGATCATGAACAAACAAACTCACACGAACATGCACACATATCTGACTGCATACCCACAAACTTACAAAAAGCAGCTAGAATGCTTCATGCATGCATGAAATTGGACTAAATGAAGCAAATATAATGGATTATCAATTTTTTTTTTTTGGCTCAAAAGAAGCAATTCCCACAAGGATTGAGCTAGAAATGAAGAAGTTTTACCTCTTAGACTAAGATGATGGAGCAGGTGATCTTCCTAGCTCAATTCTAACTTGAGAGCTTCAAGAATTCCCTTAGCTGATGATGACCGGTGGCTGATTTTAGCTTGTGGAGATCTTGCAAGAGCAAGACTGCAAGAAAGCAAGAGACTTGGAAGAACTAGGAGATAATATAGCTAAGTCTTGGGAGATTAAGATCCCCATTCTTCTAATTGGAATGGCTTTGAACTCCTTAAGTTTTGACCTAATTCAATTTTGGCTCTAATAAAATTTTAATGGCAAAGGAGTTCAATAATTGGAAGATTAATAACCTAAGGTAGTTGTATTGGGGTTGAGGTGACCTATGGTTGGATGTTTCACTATCTCTCTCCTGATTCCCACAATTTGTTTGGAAAGCCTTAAGGTCCAAAACTAAAACCTAGAATATCCTGCTTAAACTCTAGTAGGTTGGTTTGCTATTGGTTTTTCTTTTCCACTTTTGGATGCTTGTTTTACTGCATTGATTTTGCGTGGTAGTCTATAACCATGGAGCTGGTTTATAAAATGTAGGCAGATTTTGTTTAATGCTTCGGATGTGCTCACATGTGCAGAATGGAGACTTTGAAGAGGCATCTCCCTTTCTCTGGACAAGAGGGACTGCAAGAACTTAAGAAAATTGCTGTAAGGTTTGAGGAAAAGATTTATACTGCAGCAACAAGCCAGGTAGCCCATGCAATTCTGTAGCATGTTATGATCTAAATGTATCACTTGCACCCTTTTTCCATTGCTTATGTACTTCATTTTGCCATTCATCCATTTTCTGGTAAACTATTCTCAGTTTCTCATTTCTTTTGCATGTACTTTATTCTATTGCAGTCAGATTATTTGAGAAAGATATCTTTGAAGATGCTAACAATGGAGACTAAGTCCCAAAATCCCATGGCTAATCCTCTGCAAGCTAATGTTTCCAGTACTAGTAATAATCCCCCAGACCAAGGTAATAGGATGAAGTCATTTGCTTTCTTACATTGTGATAGTAGTCCTCTCTTATAGGTTAACTGAGCTTGAGGCTCACTTCATTCTGTTTTTAGGATTTATAACCTATATTACTCTTTCTCGGTTCTTTAGAAAGATGCATAGTTCTTTGTTCATTTTTGCTTTTGCTTGTTTAATTTTCATTGAAGTTGGAAGACCAGAGATGCTTCTTTTGGGGATGGCCATGTCGAATTGACAACTGATGTTACTCCCCTTCAAGTCCTCTCTATTTAGAAGTCCAATTGCATATAGGTCTATGTGAAAAAGAGAAGCTTAATCTTAGAATTCTTTTGTTGATATATGGATGAAAAGATGGTTTTAAAATTCTTTTGTTAAGTGGCCAAATGCTTTAGCTGCAATAGTATGGTGTTCGGTTACGTACTTACCATGGAATTTGTTTATTTCGTTTGAGTGTGATGTGATGCAATTTTTTTTTTTAAATTCCTTTAACTTGCTAGAAATATTTTGGATATCCTTTTTTTTTTTTTTTCAATTTTACCTTATATTCAAATTGTGAATCAAAGTTGTGCACTCATATTGGTTCCGTTTGTATAGAATTATTTGAAAAAATTATTTGAATTGTTTTTGTTGACTTTTTTGAAAAAGTGAAAAGATGTTTGGATTGTGAAAATTTTTTTGGTTTGTTTAAAAACTTTGTAACAAGTTTAGGAGCTTTTTACACAATTATTCACTAAAGCAAGCACGTTTATGTTCAAAATTTAATTAGAAAAATTAAAAAAAGATGCGAGTAATAAGATGACATCCATTGTCGGTGGGTCTTGAGGTGGGTTTTGTGGAACGAGCACTAGTACTGGGTGAGCACCCGATACCAGTGCTCGTTCCACAAAACCCACCTCAAGACCCACCGACAATGGATGTCATTTGTTACTCGCAATTTTTTCAATTTTTTACAACAAATTTTGAACATAAACGTGCTTGCTTTTATGAATAATTGTATAAAAAGTCTCTAAAGTTGTTACAAAATTTGAAACCATTTGAAATTTAGAATGAAAACTTGGTGGGGAAATTTGAACAAAAAATTTTTTAACTTTATCTCAAAAAATTCCAATCTATCCAAACATACTTGCAAAAAAATTTTCTCAAAAAACTCCAAAAAGGGCATCCAAATGAAGCCATTATTATTGCTACTTTTTGTCCTATGCTATTTGGACTCCTTTTTGTGCTCGTGTCGGACTCTTATATGATGTTTTTGCTATGTTACTTGGACTCTTCACTTTGTGTTAAGTTACCTGTGTCCACAAGACGCTTGTACCCGATCCCAAGTAGCAGTTGTTTTGTATGATCTATTTTCTCTCTCTTTTCTCTCCCTTAGTTTTGAAGTTCCCCATCAAAGTTCTTATTTAATCACAAAAGACTGCAAAAACCTTCGAAAGGTCATGAAAACTTACTTATACTTTCAGAAGTTGTGAGTATTGTCCTTGTTTTGTGCTATTCTAATGATGATATTAAGAGGTAAGTAGAGGTCTGCTCCTGTGATTTTGGTGTTTAGTAGTGGTTTGGTCTCATGATTTTGGTGGTTGTCCACTTCTTATGACAGGAGGTCATTTATTGATGCTTTTCTATTTTCAACATTTTCAAAATGATGTGAGAAGCTAAGAGAACTGTGTGAATGGATCTCTTACCTGAATATTGCATTGCTTATTAACAATAACTAACATGCCAATGCTTTTGAGCTATTCCATAAGTACTGAAGCTGGTGGTTAAAGTGTGTCTGTTTTCTTGTCCAAGGAAAGTGCTTGAGTAGCTATGTAAAGATGTGATGCAACCTAAGAAAACAACAGTTCTTGATTTCCAGAATTTCTCTTAATTTTAAGCACAGATTGGAACACAAGAAGCTTCTGTAAGAGCAAGTGTGTTTTAACTTAGGAGTTTTTATTTAAGCATATATTGCAGGAACTGAGTTTATTTTTTGTTGTTTCTAGACTTAAGGTTATGATGGGTTTAGCTATTTTGCAGTGATTTTAGTATTTTGTATTTCGTACTTCAGCATCTTGTCATAGAGTCTGATCAAGAAACCTTGTAAGATTGGAATATATCTCTTTGTATTATTGAATCATATTTTCCCATTTAATAAATGTGAGGCAAATCCTAGTTGAGGAAAGAAAAGGGTTAGGAGCCTATAGATAAGGTATTTCTCATCCAAATGTATTGCAAACTTAACTTCATTAAAAACTGTGTTCTTTAGTGTATTTTGAATTTTGTGTGATGCAGTAGAGTCTTGCGATCCTGAAAAGATTTGTAGGAGCGATTCCTGGAGTTTCCTTATCCATATCTTCTTCTGTGTTTAAATTACTGCTGTTTTACCTGTTGTCTAGCCCATGATTAATTTTCTAATTAATGATTTTGTACATCCAATTTTTCGAGGAGTTCACTGGTGCGTGATAACATTTTTGTGCTATGTCAAGGTGCCTGGGCATGCTGATGCAATCAATGAAAAGTTCAAGGAAGTTTTATTTAAGAAAAATTAAAGTTTTAGAAGTATATCGTTACAATTGGAATAGGAAAGTGGAAATGATTGTATTCTCGAACTTGCATAGGATCAAGAATGGCCATCTTCTTCCTTGTGAACATCTTGCCTTTGTTGAATCTCACATCAGAACAGGCAAAATCTGGTTGGTTCTTCGGTGTCTCATGTATAGGTTCAAACGATGTTTTGGGCATGGGTAGTGTTTCATGCACAGGTTTGGGTTCTAAACTAGAACCAGTACTAGAACTAGGTGGATCCTCAAGTACATGATTTGAACAAACTGATGCAGCTTTAGAAACAGGAAATAATGATAGATCAAGTAAAAAACTTTTCTTTTCTTCCTTGGTTGGACTTTCTTAATGAAGATAAGGATTAGTGAAATAAGACTTGTGTTCATTGAATGTGACATTCACCGAGATATATAATTACTTTGAGGGAAGATGGTAACATTTGTACCCTTTCTGAGTTGAAAATAACCACAAACACACATTTTAGAGTCGTTGGATCTTATTTCTTCCGGTTTTGATTCTAAACATGAAAAAGGATACACTTCCAAATACCCTAGGGACCAGATTTTTAGATTCATGTAGAATGCTGAAAGATTGTCCATAGGACACTTGAAACAAAAACTCTAGAAGGGAACCACTTTATGAGATGAGTGGCTGTAAGAACTGCTTTTCCTCAAAATGCCTCAGACATGTTTTTTAGAAACAATAGGGCTTTGGTTTTTTCAAGGAGGTGGCTATTTTTCCTCTCTACTTCTCCTTTTTCTCTGTGGGGTAGAAACACAAGATGATTCATGAACTATTTCTTCTTTCTGGGAAAACTAGGTCAATGTTTGATTAAAATGGTCCTTGGCATTTTCTGACCTGAATCTTTTGATATTTGTCGCAAATTGATTTTTGATAATGGAGTAGAAATTTGGGAGTATGGAACTGGATCACTTTTGTTTGAGCAAAAAAATCGAGGTTACACTATTCCCAATGATCAATTAAAGAAATAACCATCTTGCCCCATAAATGTTACCAGCAGTGAATGGACTCCAAATATCACTATGTATAAGCTAAAAAGTAATAGAATTTGTTTTATTGCTTATTGGAAAAGGCACATGCTCGTCACACCATACAATTGAAATTTTTAACATCTAAGTTTGTAAACAAAGAGGGAAACATAACAACTGATGCGTATCTTTTGAACTATACCAAAGAACTCTAGGCAAGTGCACCTATCGCTTCGTAGTATAGTATATAAGAGCACCGAATATCGTTCCACAAGGACTGGCAAATACTAGTAATTACTTGAGTTCTATTATCTAACCTAATGAACGCAATTGGACTTTTTAAAGTAAGAAACTAAGGAAAGTGTTATCTAATCCACTACAGTTAAAAGGGAACGATAAAGGAGAGTGAGAAGTAACAACAAGAATGACAAAATAAGTCTAGATATGGTATCCCCCAATTGCATAATCAATGAACCGATTCCGGGCAAATGCTATTACCTAAACTTGACCTTGACCCAGAGTTCCAAAATTAGATCGTAACCTTTCTCAAGAGATACAATCCCTATCCTCTTGGTTGCTCAATTGGAATCTCTTCACAATTAACCCCCCAATTAGAAGCCTTAGGATTAATGGACTCTAATTCATTGAGTTCTTTCCAACACTTAACGATTGGGGGCAATTCATGGAACCCTATCTCTAGTGATTCATTCAAATTGCCTTAATTTGTGAAATGGTCTAGTCATACGTGCAATTTCTCAATATACCCATACGAAACCAGCCATAGAATCAAGAATGCATGCAAAATCCCAATTCCATTAAACATGAATAATCACAAATTAATCCAAATCAAGAGAGTGAATAGCATAAACCAACAATCGGTCAATTAATTACACAAATGGGTTCAACCAAATCTAGACTACTAGTGTTTACTCCATAAAAATCAAAGAAACTACATTAATTAACAAAGGAAAACTGTAAAAACTCATTGTAGTTGAAGTTCTTCAATCTCCCTCTGATAAATGTTCTGCAATTTCTTCTAGGTAGAGAAGATTCAAGCCTCTTCTTTGTCCCTTGAAGCTTCTTCCTCTTCTCCCTTTGATATCCCCTTCAAAGAGCCCTTTTTATTTCTTTTTTTCCTCCCAAGAAACCATAGGAGAAAGATAGGTTTTCGAATAAAATCCGTCCTAGCACTCATATCAGCAGTTAAAATGGTGCAGAATCGCGACCAGGAACCGTGCGCGTGTCTGCCCGTTGATCTTCCGCGGTTACTAAAAATCTCGATGAACCGCGGATGGGTCCGATGCACAACCGCGCGCGGTTGGTCGCGCGGTTGATCATGTTAGCGCTGTCCAACGCACTCTCGCGCGGTTTAACCCGCGTTTGCTCTCTGGGTGGAACCCGCGTCTGAAACCGCACGCGGTTGATCTCGCGGTTGCCCTGTGCAAAAGCCGCGCCATAGAACCGCGTGCGTTTTCTTCGAGCTTGTCCGCGGTTTAGCATTTTTCTTCACAATCTGCCCTTTTCTTCTCATGCCTTTTTCTCCAATTCTGACCACGATCCTATCCTTGATCTTTTCACCTGCACAAACTTCATAAATGAGTGCACGTACATTGCTCTATTTTGCTCCAATATGAAATTCAATAGGCAACAAGAAGTAAGTCTAGAAAATAGCTGGTTTTACCCAAAATTACTAAATAAAAGTACTAAAATACCTACGCAAACCACCACTTAGACACTCTAAAACATGTGTAAGAAAAACTATTATCAACAACCATAAATGATGGATTTTCTAATCGGCAATAGTGAAGTAGAATTTTCTTTTGATTGGATGAAACAGATTCTGAAATGAAGGAATGGGAAGTTCTACCATTGGTTATGTTCAACTTAATGTTTTAAGATAGTAGAGGCCATTCCTTTCTTGAGAATGTATAGTTATCCTACCCGAATTTTTGTCCTGAAATACACAGTAACTAATGTGAAATACAACATTGCCACATAAACCTTGAGTGTGTTTTTGAATGGAGACAAGGTTGATGGACAATATAGGAATTTGAACAGCGTTTTTTAGGGTCATTGATGGGCTTACTTTGATATCTCCTGCACCTGCTACAGTTGTTAGGTATCTGTCAACTGTGGCTATTTTTTTTACTGCTTGACCATGGTTTGTAGGTTTGAAAAGTATTTGGATGAGTTGGTTATATGGTTAGTGGCTCCTGAGTCCGTGACCTTGGAGTTAGGAAAGGCTGTATCCATGGCATTTAATCCGAAGGAAGTTGGAAATATACCTGAATATGCCAAAGAACAACTACCTGAAGGCCTCTCAAGGCTGTTGATAAGAGACCTCACTCTTCATTCTCGTCATGATTGAGACGCTCTGCTCTTGTGGTGCTGATTCACCTTGAGATGCTGCAGCCACATGAACTTGTCCATTATCCTGAGGTTGATTGTCCCTTCTGGTTTCATTCTCCCACCTTGAAGGCTTTCCATGAAGCTTACAGCATTCGTCATGATTGTGATGATGCTTTTTACAGTATGTGCATCATAATCCTTCTCTGTACTTACCATTTTGCCCTGCTTCAAGAGTTGCTTCTCTTTCAGGTATTAGTGGTTGATTAGTACCATTGGCCACCATACTTGAGCTGTCCGTGCTATGTGATTTAAGCATTAGACTTCTCCTACTTTCCTCACTTCGAATGATGGCTACCACTTCTTTGAAACAAGGAACCTCCTGTTTCTTGAGAATCAGAATTTGAGTTTGATCAAATTCAGGATTAAGTACTACCAGGGAGTCATATACCCAAACATGCTCAATGAAATCCTTTAGCACAGCTGCATCTTCTGGACACTTAGTCGTTATCACCCTATAATGGCTCAGTTCCTGCTATAATGACTTCATTTTGCTGGCATACTCAGTGACAGCTCTATTCCCCCCATTTTGCAGCCATCATCTTCACCTTAGCTTCATATACTTGAGCCGCATCTCTTGCCTTTGAGCAGGTTCTTTCATAATCATGTGGATAAGTTGCGACCATTTTAGATAAATTTTTCCCTCCAGCCTTTAATCCGGCTGAATGCTTTGCAAATCTCCGGTTGTTGGGTCCAAATTATCTCCTCAGATTGAGCTGTGGTAGTGGGTTCTCCTACCTTTGACATCTTGCTCGTCAAATTTCTAGGCAATGAAGACTGGTTTATGTGAAAAATATTAGCAATAAAGCTGACTAGGGCAAAAGGATTGGATGATAATGAAGGTCAATCGAAGTGAGTGGGAGAATTCCTTTGAAATTTCTATAGAAATTTCTGAAAACACTAATAGAAGCAATTTCTGAAAACATTGATAGAAGTGGTCCGAAGAAGTTCTGCTTTGATGCTATTCCAGGAATTGAAAAAAAAAAAGGATTGTATTTGATTGAATAGACATGATACAGCAATGCTGTTTATATACATGTTAAACCTAGCATGTAAGACAGAAACTATCCTATCCAATACAATGATTTAAGGGTCTAATCCCTTGATTTATGGATACAGAAAATATCCTATTTAATCCCATGATTTATTGGTCTAATATCATGATTTATGGGTCTCCTAAAAGATTTTTTTCCCCTAAAATATGTAACAGAATATACAGTTTTTCCACAATTGTAACCAAGAGGCTACTTTAGATCCTCTAGAAAATATATATTATTGATTTTGCATACCTCTCCGCTTCATGGTTGTGTGCAGTGAAGCACTTGTGGCGTGGGTTACTTTTAATTGTTTTTTAACCCTTGTATTATTGCTTGCAGATTAATTTTGGACACTCATCAGTATTTGTGCTTTACTGATTTTAACATTTGAGATCAATGTCTTTCTGTGTTGTGGTTCTATTTTTTAGACGATATCTAATGAAAGAGTTTTCTTTTTTCATCCATGTGCATCTATATTCATCTTAATAGCTGTCCATAGTATGCAATCCCAAATTCAGAACCAGCCACTTTCCATGCCAGTAGGAAGCAGCCAATCGCAACCTCGACAACAGCTGTTACAGCAAAACATGCAGACTCACATGACATCAGCTGGAGTGCAAAATTCTGCTCTTTTGACTTCTACAATTCCAACTGCTGGCAATTTGGTGCAGGCTCCCATGCCTAATGTCATTGGTCAGAATTCTAACTTGCAGAATATGCAGAGTATTGCCAGTGTTTCTCAGAATTCAGTGGGAAGTACCATTGTGCACGGAATGCCCTCAAATGTTTTCACCAATTCCCAAAGACAGATGCAGGCAAGGCAACAGCAGGTTGTTCCCTCACAGCAGCAACAGTCACAGAATCCACAGCATTATCTTTATCAACAGCAGCTTCAACATCAGTTCATGAAGCAAAAGTTACAGCAAGGAGGAGGTATGGCTCAGTCCCTAATGCAATCTCATATACAGCAGCAGCAGCAGCAGCAGCAGCAAAACCTTTTACAACCGACTCAAATTCAAACTTCCCAGCAAGCTGTTATGCAGTCATCAGTTCTGCAGTCAGCTCCTCTAGCTAGCCTCCAGCAGAATAAACAGTCTTCTGCACAGCAAGTAACTCAAACAGTGCTTCAGCAGCAGTCCCAGAGGCAACAGCAGCAGCTGCAACAGGCTTCCATGCTGCATCACCAACAAACATCCATTGTTCAACAGCCATTACTTCCTGCAGCACAGCAGCCACAGCAACCACCGCAGCAGCTGATTGGGCAGCAGCTTAATGCTACAAATATTCAACACAATCAGCTGGTTGGCCAACAGAACAACGTTCCTGATGTGCAGCAGCAGCAACAAAGGTTGATTGGCCAGCAGAACAATATATCGAACCTGCAGCAGCAGCAGCAACATCAGCTAATAGGTCAACAGAATAGCCTCCTGAATATGCATCAGCCACAATTGGCCCCTCAAAGCAGTGTTTCTGGGCTTCATCAGCAGACAGTGCTCGGGACTCAACCTGGTAGCTCTGCCATGCCAACAAATCAGCATTCTGTCGTCATGTTACAGCAGTCTAATGTTTCACCACAGCAACAAATGCAGCAGAGTGCAACAGCTTTGCTACCAAGCCAAAATCAACAGCCACAGCCACTGCCATCACAGCAACAGATGGTGTCACAGATTCAATCACAACCGGGGGCCTTGCAACGTTCGCAGCAGCAGTCAAATGCATCACAAAGAGATCTGCAGCAGAGGCTGCAGACAGCGGGTTCTTTGCTTCAACAGCCAAATGTTGTAGAACAACAGAAGCAATTATTTCATTCACAAAGAGCCACTCCAGAGGCATCATCAAGTATGTCCTCCTTGTTTTTAGAATATTTCCTGTGGAGGTTCTGATTATTTTTATTTCAGTGTTTTTTTATGTGTTCCTGTATTCTTGTGTCATTTCTCCGTGCACTTCTATTACACTTAATCTTTCGGGATAGGATCCATAACTTGGTCAGAATCATGTATTGATTCTAAAACATCGTAATGTAGATTATCATTCTGTTTCATGCACTAAATAGCTTGTTTGACCAGCATCGTAAGAGTTTATAAATGATTAATTTATGTAATTTTTATTTGAAAATATCTGCATTTTAGTTATTGATTCCTAGCCATCTTTGAGGCCTGTTGTTGTGGTTAAGTTTCCACTAATTTGTTAAATTTTTGCCAATGTGTTTTTGGGTTCTACTTCATTGAGCAAAATTATGTCTCCAGCTTTTGCACATTTTGCTGTTTGTTTATGCCATTTTTTGCTTGTCATGGAAATGCTCCTATCCTTTGCTGCTTGTGCTAATCTTGTCTTTCATACCTTGTGCAATTATTGCCCAAGATATCTTTAACATATATGATACCCTATTTAAAATTTTATATAGCTTCTTTAGATTCGACGGCTCAAATAGGGAATGGAGGTGGTGGAGATTGGCAGGAGGAAGTTTATCAAAAGGTACTGATATATGATGTTTCTATTGTCAGAGATGAGACTTAATGGAATATAATGATTCTTGAATTTCAATTTATAGATTCCATCTTTAATCATGTGACCATTTGCAAATTTACTTTTCAGATTAAATCCATGAAGGAGATGTATTTCCTAGAATTGAATGACATGTATGTGAAAATTGCTGGAAAGCTGCAACAGGTATGTATACAAATGTGTGAATTCTGTTCAATCAAGGCTGTTGTGAGCATGGTTCGCCGTTGCATGTTGCTGTCGCATCTTGGTCACCATTGTTCCGCATCCGTCACGGCATATCGGTCAAATACGCACATTATAGCATATAAAAATTTTCAAAAAATCTAAAAAAATTACTAAAAATAAAAATATCATAATAAATACAATTATCAAATTAAATGTACTAAATACCTATACTGTTATATATAACCTCTAATTATTTAAATAAAGTAATGCTGCTACTATAGTATTAGCAGTAAATGATTTAATCATCAATTTTATATGATATCAAAACTTAAATATAAGAGTAAAGCCATCATATCTTATGTAATATAATAAGAATTACACAAAGAAAGTAATAGTATTTAGTTCAATAAAACAAAGAAACATATATCTATCAAATAATATTATACAAAGACATAAATAAGCAAGCATTTTCACCATATTCTCAATAAGCATTTTCATTATAAATTGATCAATAAGAACTTTTGGTTGAATTGGGATGATATTTCTGCGAAAGGTTGCAAAATTGGGGGGAAAAAAAAAATCTATGTAGTGAGATGAAAATTTTGTATCTTTTGATCAAAAATATTTTGGGCAAGAAAGAACGAGAGAGATGATGGGAATGGATTTTTTGGTACAAGATGGATTTTCTCTTTTAAGGCTATGATATATGCTCAATACTTGGCTCCAATTTGCACTCCTGTTACTTTGTATCGTAGGGTGAGAAGGTTGACTTTTGATTAATTGTTCCAACATTTTGATTACTATTCTTCAATTTTTTCTTTTGTTTTTAGTATTTTGTTATTAAAGGAGGAGGTTAGCGAGAATCGTGTTTACCTTCCCAAGTTTTTTGAGTTCATAATGGTTTATATTGCTGAGATCTCAGCCGATTTTTGCGGATACTGTGTCATATCGGCCGATATCGTCAATTTCTCGACGATATGTATCCGATTTAGTTCTAAGAACGATGCAGGTAACGGTATCGTATTGGTAGGCTTTATTCCAGTTATGACTCGGGCAATACATCGTGGACTCGGCTGATATGGTGGACCATGGTTGTGAGTGGCATTTTCTTTGTGAAATCCACTTCTTTAAGTGTGTCAATCTATTATTCAGTTAATCAAGAAGAATTAGTCAAAGTCTCTCTTATAACAGTAGCTGCAGTGACCAGGAACAACATTTTGTTTGTTCCTGAGATCCTTTGTCATTTACATAGCCCATTGATCAAGTACAGATGAATAAGCTTGTGCATGCTAGTATCCGTGGAACATTTTCTGTACCAGTTGTTTTAGATGAAGAAAAGGGAGAAAAATGTGGAGAGAACTAGAGGAACAAAAATTCTTGTGTTAGAAAGGTTCTCCTTTTGTTCCCTGTTTTTGTTAATGTATTCTTGTTCTTTTGTAGCATGATTCTCTTCCTCAACAACCAAGAAATGAGCAGCTTGAAAAGCTCAAATTCTTTAAGCTCATGTTGGAACGCCTAATAGGATTCTTGCGAAGTACCAGGATTGACATACAGATTAGTCACAAGGACAAGTTGGCTTCCATTGAAAAGCAGATTATCAATATTCTGAATTCAAATCGGCCGCGGAGGCCTGTTCCATTGCAACAAGGGCAACTACACCAACCGCAAATGGCTACCATGCAGCACACTCAGCCTCAATCTCAAACTTCTCACATGCAGCCCCAGGAAAATCAAATGAATCAACAGATGCAGCCAATGAATGTACAGAGTTCCATAGCAACAATGCAACCAAATAGCTTGACTAGCTTGCAACATAACTCATTGTCTGCTCCACCAATTCCAAATGCGCAACAAAGCATGATGACTACTCTACAGCCTACTTCCACTTTGGAACCAGGACAAAGTAATGCTCACTCATTGCAGCAGGTAGCTGTCAGTTCTTTACAGCAGAATACCGTCAGCGGACCTCAAACAGGGAATATGAATTCTTTATCATTGCCAAGTGGCATGACTCCACTGCAATCAAACCCTAATAATGCACTACAACCTAATTCAACTATGATTCAGAACCAGCATATAAAACAACAGGAGCAGCAGATGTTGCAAACTCAACAAGTGAAACAACAATTTCATCCCCGCCAGATGCAGCAGCAGCAGCAGCAGCAGATTTTGCAGAGACAACAGCTAATGCAACAACAGCATCAACAACAGCAGCACCAGCACCAGCACCAGCAAATGAAGCCGCAGCAGCAGCCTGCACAGTTGCCTGGACACCAAATGTCACCGTTACATCAGATGGCCGATTCGAGTGACTTGAAGGTGAGACAGCAGATGGGTGTTAAATCCGGTGTTTTCCAGCAACATCATCCCAACAGCCAGCGTGCAACATATCATCACCAACAGCTGAAGTCTGGAAGCCCATTTCCAATTTCCTCACCACAAGTCCTGCAGGCAGCGTCACCTCAGGTTCCCCCGAATGCTTCCCCTCAAACTGATCAGCAGAGTATGCAGACATGTGTCACAAAAACTGGGACTCCATTGCAGTCTGCGAACTCACCCTTTGTCGTCCCATCTCCTTTGACTCCCTTGGCTCCATCACCTCTGCCTGGTGAGTCGGAAAAATTAAATTGTAGTGTTCCATCCCTCTCGAATGCTGGTAATATTGGACATTCGCATGCAACTATCGTGTCAGCAGCGGTTCACTCACTAGCAATTGGCACTCCTGGGATATCAGCTTCACCATTGCTTGCGGAATTTACTAGTTTGGATGGAGCTCATGTCAACACAACTACTGCCATGCCCTGGAAGCAGCATGCTGTAGAGCAGCCACATGAACAGTTGATTAAAGCAGTTAGTTTCTGTTGTAATTTACATGAACTCCGTTCTTCTCTCCACCACTCATTTAGAAAATAAGACTCTGTATTTGTCATTTCAGGTTAAATCGATATCAGATAAAGCATTGGTTGCCTCGGTTGGTGATATCAGCTCAGTTGTTAGTATGATTGATAGAATAGCTGGATCTGCCCCAGGCAATGGATCAAGAGCTGCTGTTGGTGAGGATTTGGTCGCAATGACAAAGTGTCGTCTACAAGCAAGAAACTTCTTCACACAAGATGGACCTACTGGCACAAAGAAAATGAGGCGCTCCACGAGTGCAATGCCTTCCAATGTTGTTTCATCTGCTGGTAGCATGAATGGTAGCATGAGGCAGTTAAATGATACTGATATGAGCGAATTGGAGTCCACAGCTACATCAAGTATTAAAAGGCCCAGGATTGAGGTTATTGCTTTCTCTTGTCCATCATTTATAATGTTAAACAATTAAAGTCCATGCATATTTTCTATCTGCGGAATGTTAATATCTGCGTGTTTGCTAAGGATCACAAGCTACATACTTGTTGCATCTTACTCCATAGTATATTTCACTAATGCATATTTTCTATATGTGGAAGTTACTAGCTGCGTGTTTGCTGAGGATCACAAGCTAAGCTATATACTTGTTGTATCTTACTCCATAGTATATTTCACTAATGGTGAAGGGGGAGCTAACCTGTTTAAGCCATCCAAAAATTCATTATGTTACAAGAGATTCATGGTCCCTTTGGTGTGGGTCTGATATGTTTACTGTCTGAAAAAATCTTTCACAAGTGAAGTGGAATCATGACCTATGATCCGCTGTATCTACATTATGGAGGTCAAAGAAGCTTTTTGGTATGTTATGTCCTATGATCCGCTGTATCTACATTGTAGAGGTCTAAGCAGCTTTTTGGTATGTTATGTCCCCCACCCCCCCCCCCCCTGCACGCGCATTCTTTTCTCCCCACCTTGATGTTATGGTCTCTTCCTGACGTGGACTGTCATCGTTCTCTTTCAAATTGTAACCAAATGTTTTCTAAATTTTCAATCTCTCGAGTCATCTCTTGTGTGTTCTCAATTTTGAATTCGTTTTTATCTACTTCCTGTATTGGCTTACTTCTTTTCTTTTTCTATTTTATTTTCGATTCTCTGCATCCTTGATACTTCTCCTACTTTCCTCTCTTCAAATGTTCTTGGTCTGTGCCATGGGCCAACACAATGAACATAACTTCTTTATAGGCTCTTGACATGGCATCTTTGATTTTTTGTTGTTGCCTCTTGGTTTGGTTCATTATAAAGCTGGCAAGCGTGTTAAAAAAATATCTCTGATTTGAATTTGGAAGGTTATTATAGTTCATTTAAAGGAATATCAATCAGAATGATTGCTGAAAATCATTATTGCTAATTTGTTATCATCCATTCTTAGTTGTCTATTCCTAGCATAACTTGTTAGATGCGTATCTGCTGTACAAGCCAATTGTTGGTGCTTTTATGTGTTTACTGTAAATGTCTCCTAGGACGCTTATCATTGACTTGAGTGGATTTTGGTTAATAATGTACTTGTGTGTTTATTCTAGATGTCTCCTAGGACGATTATCATTGACTTGAGTGGATTTTGGTTAATTAATGGACTTGCTTTCTCATTTGATGAACAATATGTTTCTGAAGGCCAATCATGCCCTTGTGGAAGAGATACGGGAGATAAATTGTCGCCTTATAGATACTGTGGTTGATATCAGCAATGACGATGTTGATCCAACTGCAGTGTCTGCTGCAGCTGACGGTGGTGAAGGGACCATTGTTAAGTGCTCTTTCAGTGCTGTAGCTCTTAGCCCGAACCTGAAATCACAGTATGCTTCAGCACGGATGGTAAGATTTTTATGCTTTGTAGTTAGAATGCATTCTTATGTTAAAATTTTTATACTTTCTTAAACTCATTTCTTTTAGTAGTATTGGGCCATAGTTGATTTGTCTCTTTACTGCTATGCAGTCACCAATTCAGCCTCTTCGATTGCTCATTCCAATAAACTATCCTAATTCCTCTCCGATACTTTTGGACAAGTTTCCAGTTGAAGTCAGGTGAGAAACCTAAAGTTCTGGGTTTTGTTTGTTTTTGTGTTTTGATCTATAGATAGACATCTATGGACACCTTTCTTTTGATATTTATTCACACTTGCACTGCACTAGC
Organism: Mitragyna speciosa; assembly: GCA_024721245.1. NCBI lineage: Eukaryota > Viridiplantae > Streptophyta > Magnoliopsida > Gentianales > Rubiaceae > Mitragyna > Mitragyna speciosa. Next base: position 13,791,976 of record CM045558.1, on the reverse strand, counting down.
CACCTGTGGTGGAAAGGATTGGAGGAGATTATAACAAACATAGACCAGATTTTAGAAATTCTACCATGTAATTGGGTATTTTTGGAGGACGTAGTGCGCGCGCACACACAGGTGCATTGGCTGTCGAACCTCTGCACCTTTCGACATTGAATACCCATGTAAGCAGACTTCTTTGGATGGAATCCCAGGTTAGCAAATTTTTACAGCCTACTAGTCAAGGGATGCTATGTTATTTGGGGGCCAATTCCTCCTGTCTAGAAGATGAATTAATTAACTATCCATTCTATTGTGTAAAGTTGATGGATGATAGAATAGTTTGTGGTTTTTAAATTCTGTGACCAAATAAGCAAGGAGACAGTAATTTGAAGTTTTCAATTATCTACAGAAGTGACATAAGCTGTTCTTTTGGTACTTTGAAGGTTCTCAAGCAACACAACACCTCTCTTTTCTGCCTCTTCTTTTCCCTGCTTACTTTATTATACTTATGATAGCATCACTGAGGTCTCTTTCACTGAAATTGAGTCGAATAAACCTTACATGCAGTAAAGAGTATGAAGACCTTTCTATAAAAGCCAAGTCAAAGTTCAGTATCTCCCTCAGGAATCTTTCACAGCCTATGGCACTTGCAGAGATGGCAAGGACGTGGGATATCTGTGCTCGTGCAGTTATTTCAGAATTCGCACAACAAAGTGGTGGAGGAACTTTTAGCTCAAAATGTGGGACTTGGGAGAACTGTTCGAGTGCAGCTTAGTGGTATTGCAAGTAGAACTATAAGACTCTTCCTCCTGCTTTGTGCGCCCCCCCCCCCCCCCTCCCCCTGCCCGCCAAACCCAGAAACCCAAACAAAAAACCCACCACCACCACCACCAAAAAAAAAAAACCCCAACCTCTTCTTTTCCCTCCCTCCTCTCCCCTCATCCGAGTAAAGTTTGCCTTGATGATATTTCTTGGTACGTTTTTTCAATAGAGGTTATAGAACCCAATGGCAATGTGGTGATATGAAAAGCATTGACTTGGCAGGATTTCTGCGAATGGTGAAACTTTGTCATGTTTAAAGGCTTGCATTCTGGCAAGCAATGCAAAAAATTAAAAAAAAACCAAAAATAGTAGATTGGTATCATTATAGGCAACATTTAGTGTTAGTCGCATAGCAATGTTTCAACAAAATTGGAATTGTTTACGTGACGAATTGTTGCACCAAGAGAATTTAGTATTGGTCAAAGAGTCAATGTTTCAACTAGATTTGTTTTGCTTACATGATGAATTGATTCACAAGGGAAATTTGCAACTTCGTTCGATTACTCCTTTTTTGTTTTTTTATTTGCTGTGGATGGGCTTAATGAGATTCTATAGGCCGAAAACTTGAAAATTGTATGACAGTCATTGTCATTTAACAAATTAGGTGACAAACTGCGAATCAAATTTATGTCTTACTGATATTTGATAAAATAGTTTTAGAGGTTGATTCTTGCGGTAAATAGAAAAATACAGCTCAAATGAAGGTAGATAATTACTCAAACCATGTTAATTGAGTTTACATATATAATATGACTAAAGAACAGAAATAATGATGCATGCAAAATTTCAAACTGAAATAGAAGTGTGTAATGACATAACAAATAGTTTGAATGTACACAAATTATCACATCTCCTCCTCGATTGGAAAGTAGAAATTGATTTTTACATGAAGGCAAAATATAGAAATTCATTAAAAATGAATATTGGCCCTCCCATTTTCAAAATTTGGGAGTGAAAGAGAATTTCAGTTATTTTGTATATATCTTGATGTACAACATAGAATTATATGTTTACTAAATATTCAGAAGGAGGGCAGCAAAGTATAAAAAATATAGTGTAGTTGAGAGCAACTTGAGTTTGAACAAAGTATAAAAATGATCCAGAGAATACAAACTTGCTCAAGAGGTCAGGAAGTTAATCTGTGGAAGAGATTGAAACAAGGGAAACAAACTAATTTGAAAAATGACGTTAAACGAAATGCATTCAATATGGCCTTATTTGAAAAATAATGTTAAACGAAATAGTAGTCAATCTCTATCTATTTCATTTGCTCATAAAAAGCTTCATGCAGAAGAGGGATTAAAATATCATTGGTTCAGTTGGGAAAAGTTGTGATATCCTATGGATGGAGATGCATTCAATATGGACTTATTTGAAAAATAATGTTAAATGAAATAGTAGTCAATCTCTATATATTTCATTTGCTCATAAAAAGCTCCATGCAGAAGAGGGATTAAAATATCATTGGTTCAGCTGGGAAAAACTGTGCTATCCTATGGATGGAGGATTAGGGCTACATTCATTACAAGATGTTTACTAAAGCCTTCTCTATTACAATGTGGTGGATATTTAGAGAATAATATTTGCTACAGGCACAATTTGCATTAGCAAAATATTGCAAGTATATTCATCCAGTCCAAGTGTGACAGCCCCACCTTACCCAGAGGCGCACCAAAAGGCTTAGCGGACTGTTTGCCTAGCTCTCGCCAGGATTCAAACACGCACTTGCTTAAACATCCAAGCGTACTTAGCTCAAAATAACATGCATTCATAAAGAAATACATTCATAAAATTTACTTGAAAGTATAAATATTACAAGAGTTTTTACATCCCAAAATGTAAATAATATTTACAATAAAAGCCTACACATTTAGGCTATCCAAATACATTAAACAAAACATGTACTATGTCCAAAATCAGATTTTCCTGCTTTAGTAATTTTGAAAACTTGGTTAAAGAAAACAAATAAATGGGATGAGCTATAATAGCCCAGTGAGTGCTCAAGTCATGCAACCATACTAGTAAAATATGATTTTGGTTCGATAAAATATTTAACGAGTAAATAAACAATTTGTGAACAATTTAATTAACAAGTAGTCACTGGCGGATACGAGGCTCAACTACGGGAGCAAGCTCAATCGCAGAAGTAGCAAGCACTGAACATGTAACCAAGACGTTCGGATTGAGATAATAGCTCAGGTCCTCGCCAAGGAACATACCAGTATAAACAAGCAAATACCCTAACCACCATTCACCTTGTAACCTCCGTACAGGCTACCACATCAAGGGAGTAATCTCAACCTTGGAATGGCCAACAAGCAAGAAAGTTCAATCCGGAGTTGACCTCTTTGAAGAATTCAACTTATTTGGGGAAAGAACAACATGTCTTAAAACACCCAGCACCTTATAACCTCCCAAGCACGACCGGGTTGACTAACCATGAAGTAACGGTGAAGTTAGTCACGGAAGTCTCAAGCACAATTAACACATTTAATAGTGAAAGCATGTAACACATTGCGGAATAAATGTGACAGTTCTCAAGGTCACATCACGGGGTACCTATCAGTTTGCCACCCTGCCGCGGGCATCCCGTACGGAGAGTTTCGCTTCGTGACTCTTCACGAACAAGAGGCTCGGGGCTTTTTTATCCTAACGGCATATGGCTCTGATACCACCTGTGACAGTTCTCAGGGTCACATAACATTCAAAACTTAAAAGTAAAAGTACGGGTTTCACAGGTTACATTATATACGTTCACTACTACAATAATATCTCAAGTAGTTTCTATCAAAATCCTACCAAAATCTACCCTTGAATCCTCACCACCGGCTTTGGAGATAGGAGCCTGTTTAAGGAAAACAAATAACAAAAAGTGAGCTATAATAGCTCAGTGAGGTTCCCACGCATGCAGATACGGAGGCAAACCAAGAGAGAATAAGTAAGCAAATAACATGTGTCACAAAATCACATAGGAAAATAATTAAATAAATAATTATTTAAACAAGGGAGGATACGTTCCAATCACGAGAGCAAGTACTGATCGTGTGACCATGACAGTGAGAGTGGATTGCCGGTTAAACCTGCATTTTCAAGCAAAAGCCCTATCCGCCGTTCACCTTATATCCTCCTGGAGTACCGTCCGACCCATCCAGGGTGAGATCTCACCTCGGAGGGCAACAAGCAAGAAGGTTCAATCTAGAGTTGGCTTCTTTGAGGATTCACAACTCAAGGAAAGAACCACAAGCCCTACAACACCCAGCACCTTATATCCTCCTGGTTACCGTCCTGCTAGACTAACCGCGGTATAACCACGGAAGTCCAGCCAACAAGTTTAATGTAGTGAAAAATTCACAAACAAATATATTCACAACAGGTAGAAATTGTGCATGTAACAATTCATGGGGTAAGTGCGATAAAGTACACACTTTCCCTTCATATAATACATTGTAGCAATTCATGAATATCAATAACACATGGCACATTGTGACAAGTCACCAGCATCAAGTGCAAATAAAATCACATTTTGAACATGTATCATGAATATGTGAAGAAACACTCATGAGCAAAAGTAAGGGAACACTCACATACACAAGAAAAGGGACACTCACCTGAAACGCTTAAGAAAATATTTCGGAAAATGGTTGCGTTTCACTTTTGGATCCTGGAATTTATAAGAAAATAATCTAATGAAAACTCAATTTAAACCCTAATCAACTTAGAAAGAAAATTCAAGAAAAACCCCATTAAATTCTAGGGTTTTAGTTCTAGGGTTTAGGATTTAGGGTTTAGGGTCTAGGGTTTAGGGTTTAGGGTTTACCCTAGGGTTTTCTAACAAAATTTTGGCATTATTTCCCCTTAATTTTTGGCCATCCAAATTTGTTTTCCACCAAGATTTCAATCATCAAACCCATAATTCAACAAGTTCTACAACTTCTTAGTTCAATCCAAGCTCAAATTCAATCAAAATTCCACTAAATTTCAAGAATTATACTCCAAGAATCATTATCCAAATCCGCACAGGGTTGGTTTTCAGCCAACTTCAGGCCATTATTGTGGTCAATACGTCCAGAACTAAGGGATTCTAATTACATGGTTTTAAAGTACATTTATAGGGCTACAACTTTCGTGGAGATCATCAATCCAAATTCCAACTAGAACAGGTTCGAAATCAGCCCTCAAGTTGGCTCATCATCAAAACTGTTTCACGCAGAACCGAATTTTCAGCCAACTTTGCAAACTTTCTACGATTAATACACAACGAACCACAGTGCAAGCCTTATACCGTTGGAAAGCCCTATCAATCTAGTTTCTAAAACAACAAGAATCACTCGAATCCAAGTTATCTATATCAAGTTATGAACATTTTACTAAAACTGGTCCAGTATGACTGTGAAAGTAAAACTTGTACAAAACCCTAAATAAAGCTTAAATAAAACTTAAATAAACTTGAAATTAATAGCAAAAGTTCATAGTACATACCTTAAACAAGCTTAGAACCTTGCTTAGGAAGAAGAAAACCTCACTTTTTATGGTGGAATTTGTCTAAAATTGAAGAGAGCTCCAAGAAAATGAAGAACAAGGGAGGGTAGAGAGAGAGATGGAGAGAGTCGGCCAAGGGAGTAAAAATGGAAGATAATTTCGGCCAAGAGAGAATAAAATGAAAGAGAATTAGGTCAAGAAAGATTAAAAGAATAAAAGAATAATGGGAAGAAAGTGCAACCAATTAGAACTAAACAAGAGTCAAGCTAGAGTGTAGATATTTTGGCAAAATAGGTATTAGTTGGTTAAATATGATTAGTGCAAAATTTTAATCATCTAACACTTAACACTTGGCAAGTTTTGTGACATAAAATTTTAAAACAAAAGAGAGGAAAAAGAGGGTAGGAGGGCCGGCCATGAGGGAGAGAAAAAGAGAGGAAATTAGGTCAAGAAAATGGAGAAGAAATAAAGAAAATGATGGAGAAGAAATGGACCAATTATAATAAGACAAGAAGCATGTTAGGTTGTATGCTTTTAATGAATGTTGGCTAACTTGGTTAAATTTGATTAGTGAAAATATTGGTCACTTATCTCATAGTAATTTGCAAGACTTTGGCACAAATTTTGAAGCAAAAGAGAGGAAGAAATGAGAGAGATAGGAGCCGGATTTATGGAGAGAAAAACAAGGAAGATTAGTGAAATTTTTGGTCAAAATTTGGAACTAAGACTCACTTAGTCAAAAGCCTTGAAAATGATGAAGTTAGTTAGTCAAAATTAAACACTATTATAAACTAATAGGCCAATAAAATTAACCCAAGTTTGGTACTTAGGTGTACCACTTAATCATGGAAGAAAATCTCATTTACTTAACCTAATTAGCTTAGGTAATCTTCCAACTAATAAAGCAAGGATTAACACTTAACCCTAAGTAAAAGAAATCTCCTTATAATGCACTTTGATTTCCCTCTTCTTTTTCCTTTCTCATTCATTTTTTTTTCTACTAATAAACATAACATAACTCAAATAATCTTTTTAGCGCGAATTTCCGGGGCGTCACAATAGATGTGATAAAGTACACATCTTTTCTCAAGTAACACATTTCATTCAATAATAATGTCAAGTAAAACATGGCATTTCATGCAACATGCACACATAAGAACACTCACCTGAAGCCTAAGAAAATATCTCACGATAAGGTTGGGTCTCACTTCTGGATCCTGAAATTCACAAGAAAAAATAGCCGTATAAAAACCTGACTAAAATCTAAGAAATTTCATAAGGAAATTCAAGAAATACCCCAAGTCTTTCTAGGGTTGAATTTCTAGGGTTTTGGAGTTTAGGGTTTTACCCTAGGGTTTAGGGTTTTCAAAATTAGGGTTTTCTAACTTTTTAGGGTTTCGCTCGGAAAGGTTTAATTCACTAATAGCTAATTTATGAAAATTTCTACACGTTCAAATCACTAAATTACAGCTTATAAAGCTTTAAATCATAGTCTAATCACTTTTATTTCCTAAGTTTTACCGAAATTTCGGCAGCACTTCCCCTATAATCGGACTAACCCAAAATTTTTAACCTGCAAGAAAAACATCCAAACAACCCAAATCTCAAGTAGTTCTACCAATTTCACATCAAACTTACTTCAATTTTACCCAAATTCATCACAAAAACACATAAACTACTCCAAGGTTCTTCAACCAAATCAAACCTAAATCATGCCATTTCAAGTTTAAATCACTAGGTACAAGTCATACAAGTCCATAAACCTCATATTCATGGAATAAAACTTCATATTTCATGGCTTAAATAAATCATACTTAACATTAAAGACATGGTTTAAAAGCTACAAAACTACAAATTTATACTTGAAATAAGAAGAGAAGTTCTTGAGAAATACCTTGAATAAGGCAAGATTTGTGCTTAGGAGGAAGATTAACTCAATTTCTATGGATGAAAAGTGATCAAATAGAAGCAAAAGCTCCAAGAAAATGAAAGCAAATGGAGAGAAAAGAGAGAAGAGAGAAACCGGCCAAGTGAAGAGAAAAGAAGAAAAATAATAAGCTAAGTAAAGTAAAAGAATTGAAGGGAAATTGGAAAAAATGGTGGTCCAATCAAAGCAAGATAAAACCAAAGTAAATCTTGACTTTCTTACCATGGAAGACTACACTTGGCTAATGGTCATTAGAAGGGATTTTTATTATTTATCCTATACTTAAATCTTGCAAGACATTCTAGGTACAAATCTTAAAGGTAATGGTACAACATGATAGTAAAATAAAAAAAATCATTCCTTATTATTTTTCCACTAATTTCGACCCTTCTCTTCTTTTTTTTTTTTCTAACGAATATAATACAAAATAAATAGTTTTGCATGAATTTTTAGGGTGTTACACTAAGTGCAAGGTCTCAAACAAATTCTATATCTTGGCGGCATATGTTAGAGGTCAGATAGGTTGCTGAAGATAATATCATTTGGCTTTTGAAGAACGGTGAGACACATATGTGGCATGACAATTGGCTTGATATAGGCTCATTATCGAGTCGGTTCGATTGGAGGGGTGTCCATAAGGTGAATGAATTTATCTACGACAAAAGATGTGAACCAATATGGTACAATATGTATTTTCGGCGGAGGTTGCTTTGGTAATACTTGCCTAGAAGTCATCGATTCAATAGGCTTCAGATAGGATGGTGTGGAAATAACTAGAAATTATTTTCAACAGGTAACTTCTCTATGAGATCATATTATAATTGTGTTTTTATGTATAAACCTATCTCTTTCTAAAACAAGAGGTTGTGGAGCCCTTATTTCCCAATAAAAATATCCTTTTCCTACTAAGACTACTTGGAAAGAGGCTGCCCACTTCAGATGTTATTCAAAAATTTGGTATTCGAGGACCTTCACGTTGCTTTTATTGTATGTCTCCTTTAGTGGAAACTGCAGATCATATCTTTTGCTTGAAGGAGATCCGAGTCGTATATGGGACTATTTTGCCAAGTTGGTATCCCACTGGCTATACTGCGGATACTTAGACAAGTGCATTTATTGTTTCTAGTAGTACAATGTATAAGAGTATCGAGTGTCAATCCCACAAGGACTGTGAAGTACTAGTACCAGCTTTTTTTATTTTATTTTATTATCTAACCCCCTAAAACGAAGGATGAAATCAAATAAGAATGCAAATTAATTAAAACTACTATCTAACTATATGATCGTCTAGAAGTTAATAGAGAGAATTAACATTTGTAGAGGTGAATCTAGATGTACATTCCCCATAAACCAAACATGCTAAGACTCTAACTTGATTAATGATTAACCTGATTGCTTAGACCCTAAAATCTCTTACGTGAATTATATCTTTTCTCAAGTAATATAATTCCTATCTTCTCAGTTGATTAATTGGAATCTCTTCTTAATTAAAACCCCTAAAAGATACAATTTCTAATCGATGGATTCTATTGTTGTGGTTAAGCTTTAAACCTAAAATCCAACCTAGGAAGAATTCATGTAATCTAGACGAATGCAAATCCCAACCCAAAACATATAAACTCATAAATAAATCTAAGAATCAAGTGGATCTTCCATTAATCAAAGAATAAAATCATAGGCATAAGAATCTAGGGTTCATCCCATCTAAATCATAAATTACTCAATTCATAATTACAAGAATACAATTAACAAAAGACAAGAAAGAAAAAGAAAGCTCATTCTCATGTAGTCCTCTTGAATTTTCCATTGAATCTTGATAAAATCTTCTTGCTTTGCACCATTGAAGCCCTTGAGTTGTCCCTCTACTCTTTCTTTCTTCTCTTTACATCCCTCTAGATGTGTGGAGGCGAACTATGTGTAAGATTTGTCAAAAATTTTGTTTCCTAGGATTCTAGTTTCTTCTTTGGGGTGTATCTCTCCTCTAGAACCTTAGGAATCGCCCCCCTTAGTGTTTCTTCAAAGATAGGGTTAAATCTTCCAAGTCTTGCATCAAGAATGCTTGAAATTGCAGCTTTTTGGAGCGTATCCATGCCTCGTATCCGCTGATGGTTACTCATTGTGGATACAGACATAATCCTCCCTTCATCGCCACCATTCTATCCATAACCGCGCCCAGTATCCGCGCGCAGTTATGGGCTAAAGATGATTGAATTAGCTCTTTTGCAGAACATGAAAGTTATAATTCTTTGAGTTAGCTTTCCAACATCATAAGTACATGTCAATTGGAATTTTGTAGGTTGATATATGGCCAAAAAACTAAGAACTAGTCGGAAGAGCATCGTAGCGCAAATGTACTTCAGTAACTTGGACTTTTGATCATGCAAACGTGAGAACTGGACTTCGATATATCATATGAATTGTAGAGCATCCTCTTTGTTTTAAAATGCCTGAAGAATTATGACGTGATGTAGATTAGGTATATCAATTTTAAACACATACACACAAATCAAGTAATAAAACCTAATCTTCCAACTTAATCCGCAGGTGCACAGGTCTCTTGTAATATTTGGAGTATTAGGTGTTGAATCTCACGAGGAATCAATTAGATGCAACTACTGAGGCTTTTAGCACTAACTTTTGCTATCTAAACACAAATGAAAATAAGAGTGATATGGGGTCTCTTCAATAGAATAGATATATGATTGAGAACTTTTGTAGAGTCCAAGCAAAGAAACCTAAAACATAGAATCCACTAATGAATCATGCATGAATGACTTGTTAAGTGTTACCTTGCCTTGTTTAGAATCCAATTCCATATGTGTCATAACTAGATCTCTCTATGAGATGACAAGATTCTAACTATTCTCATGATGAAATCTTATGAAAACATGAATTGTATTGATTCACTTAAGAAACCATTATTCTCATATGATTTACTTAAGTATTACTTGTTTACTTTCCATTGTTAAATGCATTTCTCAATGTCAAATAACAACTAGATAACTGGTTTAAGTTGGCCAAGCAAAAACAAGTGTTAAAGCTTGAACAAGTAAACAAACAATGCAAGCTTAGCAAGTTTTGGAAATATAAGTCATGCTTTTGGATTCATTAGCTTAATCTATTTTCTAAATAAAGCTTTTAGTAAATCATGACTAATAAAACAACTAAAAGTTTAACTTCAAAGCAAGAATTCATTCCAACAATGGAAAGTAAATAGAAAGGAGTAAGAATTGCTCAACCAAAGTTTGGACAAAACTTCTCTTCTTATTCATCTTCAAAGTTGAATTTACAAAGTTCCCTTACATTGATCCACACTATTTTATTGAAGGATGAAGAGAATTCTATTAACTCTCTACCAAAACTAGTATAAACTAAGCTAATAACTACTTTCTGCTACTAAGACTCTTCTCCAAATGAGTTAAAATGACATCTATTTATAGACAAAGGTTCTTCACATTATTTTCCTACTTGCAATTGTCATTAATGCATGAAATGATGAAGGTTTGCATTGAGATTCCAAAATGGCACAAAAGTCTTCATTTATCTTTTCAATGAAATCTCCAACTTGCAAAACCCTATCTTCTTCTGAAAATGTGTGCAAAGCCAGCTGGAAATGGATGCAAGTTGCAAGCCCTAGAATCTGCTGGCCGATTTCGATCCGCAGGTCATTTACTAGTTAGCTGACCCGCTGATCCCACTTGCGGATCACTATTCATGGTCCCACTTGATTTTTCTGATTTTGATGACCTGGAATCCATGTGCACATACTCTTTTCATGCATTTCCAAATATTTTTGGTGTAGAATTGGATTTTTCAAATATTTGCACAATTCATTCTTCAAATATTCTCCAATTTATTCATCAAAGCTTAATCCTTTTGAATCTCCTTTGTATTTTGATTTCCTTGACTTCAATTGATCCAAATTGAGTTTAAGTATGATGAACCTACAAAAATATACAAAAATTGTACATTAAATTGCTCAAATAACATTTTTGCCTAAAAAACCCTAATTCCATGAATAGTCAGAAAATGAGTCATTTGCAACTAATATTACTTTAATTATACTAAAATAATACCTAGAATGTATAATAAAATATATAATAATATTAGTAAATTTATTACTTATCAAATCATCTCAATTCAATGTCTCTAACTCAAGATATTGCCAAGATATTGCAAAAATACTAAAATGTGTCCATGCTGCCAAACCCATTCCTTTCCAGTTCTTCTTCTTCATTTAATTCCTTTTCACCGACTTCAACTCATCACCAATGTCAATCAACCTTTAAAACATCATCTAATTGCCATCCAAAGTGATTTAAATTGGTAATGAATTGTGCAAACCCTATAAAAATACAAAAAAAGAAAAAAAACACAAGTAAAATAGCACTTACACACTGTTTAGCTATTACACTAAAAAATAAAAAGAAATAGGAAGTAAAAAGAGAGAAACTAATGAAAAACCCTAAACGCCTAACATAAATACTATTAAAAACAACTACACTTTAACAATTATCAATTCCTCCACACTTTAAGCCATTGTTTGTCCTTAAGCAATGAACCATGCAAGACTCAGAACAATGGCTTAACTCAAAGTGAAAGTAACACACACATCTTCAAAAACAACTTCTTAACAACCAAAGAAGACAATTATACAATTATCCATCTTATTTTAAATACTCATCATATTAAGCAAAGGAGAAAGAATTATACGACAATTGAGCAAGTTCAATTCTATTTATCTACTTTATTCGAAATTCATTAGTGGATTCTATAGGTAACAAATACAACTATATGCCAATGATTAATTCACTTTTTCACACTAGGGACTTTACTAATTAAGCTTAGTCCTTCCTTGAGACATGAAGTAACCTTTTGATGCGAAGATCGACATCAGCCAGATGAAGACCCCCGGTTACTTTGCACTTCATCTGCCCAAGTTGCTATGTGTATTCATAGCTCTAACACCTTTTTACGTGAAAGTCGACATTGGTCAAATGAAGACTCCCAATTACTCAGTACTAAAATTAGCAGAGTAGAACCTAAGCTTAATTACTCTCTTTCTTCTAATGATTTTCTCTTTCAAAACATTAGTTTCTCTCTTCTTTTTTTTTTATTTTCAAAAATTTGTTTTCTTCAAACAAGCTCATTTAGTCCCTTTTTTCTAACACATTACTAATCAAAGTCATAAGCTATACCCATAAACTACATTCACTACTTAACTCAAGATAACAAAAAAATAAAGTAGAAAAACTTCACTAAACTCGCAAAATATTGCAAGATAATTCAACCTACTTTACTTAATATACTTTCTCTAAAATAAAATCTCATAATCACACAATCGCATCTCCCTAATAAATTAAGAAGAACATTCTAAAAAATGCATGTAGTCGCTCCACTTAGGTAAGGAAAATTGACAACTAACAATTTGAGCAAAGTAGGTACTTTATAAAACTTAAGATAAAACATTAAGAACACAACTAGGTTAGACAATTCTTTTGAAAAAAAAAAATTGATAGAGTTTTTCTAAAATAGGGCCAACACCCTGTTAACACAAAGTTCAGCAATACTAACAAATCCAACAACAAATTTTTTCAAGCATTATCCAACAAGTAGCATACACCACGATACTATTTAACCTCTGTCGCGCCCCATTTTTCGAAAGAGGATAATAAATAGGTGTTAGATGTTTGGAAAAAAGAAAAGGAAGTGTTAAATGTGGTTGTGTTTATTTTATTGGAAAAAGAGAAGCGTGTAAATTTTTGTAAAAAATGATTTTTTAGAAAATGCTTTGTAAAGGATGATTTGATAAAAACGCGACAAATAAACGCTTTATTTATTTATTTTTAATAAAAGAAAAAGGGCCTAAAATGGGACTTTTGGAAATGCGACGGTTTTTGGGCCCGAAAATAGAGTCTAAAAAGGGTTTTTTAGTAAAAAGGAGTCGCCACTTGGTATTGAGTTTTGGTGTACCAAGTCACCCGAAAATATTTTATAAAAGGCAAGAAAATTAAGAATGATTTTTAAGGAAATGATTTTTGGAAAAAATATAGGAAAGAACAAGAAAAACCCTTTTAGACGACTCCAGGTCTTTGAAAACAAGAGAAAAAGGTTCGAGAGTCACAATTGAAGAAAGGGAAGGCAAAGGCTCGTGCCTAAGGCACCCTTTCAACCTAGTCAAAACTAGTTGCGAGGTTTAGTCTAAATTTTCCTAATATAACCCTAAAATTTTATCGCATTTGGATGCAACTATATGAATGCAAATCTAGTCCTAAAATAGATATCGTTAAGGGACCAAATGTTCCATTGAGGTTTAGTTGGAATTATCGCATTAATTGCGAAACCCGAATGTAGACATCGACGGAGTCACGAGTTTAGGTGCGAAAATAGAATGCAAAAGAAAAGGAAAATAGTAATATAGATAGTAAGTGAACAAAGAAAGTGGGAATGCAAACACAACGGGTACGGGAGACGAATAGACTCGTGACTAAATGTTTCTACTCACAGAGGGGGGAACGACATGTACGCCATCGCTTCCCACGTGAGTAGATGACTATTTCTTAGTCAAAATCACGCAAATGACCTAAGATTCTATGTGTGGTGGAATCTAAATGTTATGTACTAAACATTTGTTAAAAAAATAGATAGTAAGTGGTAACATATATATAAAAATTATACAAAAATGAAAAAGGCCTAAAAAAGAAAAAAAAAAAGCGTGTGTAATGGTCATGAGATGCACACAAAAAATGATCCTAATGCTAAAATGACCTAAAGGCTTAGCATTGGACTAGCCTACTTTCTAAAAATTCTCCGCTAGCGTTGGACTAGCGAAGAAAGTCGAAATGAACCACAACTAGCGTTGGACTAGTGTGGCGACGATACACATATATAATTAAAGCAAGTAAATAAATAAAGCATGTATTAAAGCAATAATCACATAAAAGCAAATAATAGCACATAGGAGCACATAACACATAAACATGATATTCTAGATGCAAAATCCTAAAGAAAGCGGATAAAACACATAAGCACATAGCACACATAGCACACAAAGCCCTAACTATTACACCGGAGAATAGCCTAATTACAATCTAAAAATAGAAAAAAGAATAAAAGATATCCTATCTAACCTATCTATTACACTTTCTATCTAAAATACATAGGCTTTAATTAAATAGATAAAACATAAACTATCTATTACATTAATTATCTAAATACAAAGAATTTTGCTAAATAGAATATATTATCTATCTATTACATTTCTTTGAATAATCAAAAACTTAAATTTGAGTAAATAATACGACATAAATAAATAAACACTCGCACATGGATAAAATTATAAGCACAAAGATGCATAAAACACATAGAAAAACACATAGGAGCACGTAAAAGCACATAAAGAATAATGAAAAAGGGTAATAGAGGTACCTCCTATTCGAAGACCTGGTACAAATTGCTACTAAAATGAACAAACTTGTGAAAAATACCACTATTTAAATAAATAAACTACTAATTGAATAATTTCCTACCGATCACTATGAACATACCACGATAATTCAAACAATCATAGCAATAATAAACAAAGTAAAAGAAAGAAAATAATGATAATAATAATTAATTATTTAGGAAGAAAAATGAAAATTGTTTAAGTAAAAATAAATAAGTAAATAGGTAAATAAAGCAAAACAACAAAAATAAAGAAATAATAATAATAGAAGATAAAATACAATAATATGTACTTAAACTTTTAACACCCCAAATAATGATTATTAAAATAACTAAAACGAAAATAAAGGAAACTAATTTGCACATTAATAAGACTAACAAGACCCCATTTTAAAGCATTAATTATAAATTTGATAAAATAAAGAAAATGTGAAAAGAAATAATTTAAAGCTTTGAGGATTTAACTAATTTTAAATTTTTTCTTTTTGCAAAAAAATAAAATATTATAAGATTTGGATTAAAGGTGGAAATTTAGGCAATATTCTAAAGTGAAAATGTAATTTATGAGGAACAAAAAGGGTAAAGTTATAATTTCAAACCCTAATTAAGGTAATGACATAGTTTACAACAAATTTAAAAGCTAAAATGTAATTTTCAACAAGTATAATGCCCAAAAATAAAATATTCCAGCAATATTTAAAGCCAAGAACACAATTTCAGCAAGCTTATTAAATAACACACAATTTACAGCAAACATTTAAAGGCAAAATTTCAAGTTTTAGCTATTTGGAGAGCAAAAATATAAATTCCAGCAACATTGGAGGACAATAAAGTAATTCCAGCAAAAATATAATGGCAAAATGAAATTCCAGCAAGGTTTAGGGGCAAAAATGCAAAATTCCAGCAACATGATGGACCAAATTGCAAATTCCAGCCATATTCAAAGACTATAATAGAATTCCAGCAACATTTTATGACAAAAATGGAATTTCCAGCAATGTATAAGGACCAAAATGCAATTTTCAGCAACATTTAAAGGTTCAATTTGTAAATTATAGCCACATTAAACACCATTTTGCAATATCCAACAATAAAAGGGGGTAAAACGAAATTTTCAGAAATATTTAAGGGCAAAAATGCAATTTTAAAAAAGTATAGGGGTCATAATATAATTTTATAAAAATATAGGGGTCAAAATGGAAGATTGAAAAATATAGGGGCCAAAATTATAATTATCTAAAAGTTGAAGGACCTAAATGTAATTAATTGGGACCTAATTGCAAATAAAATTAAATTATGGGGGTCAATCTATAAAAAATAGAAACTTAAATGCACAAATCAGAAAATTTAGGGGCCACAGTAGCATTAATGAAAAGCATAAGGACTATAAAATAAATACCTATTATTAATTAAAAATAAATTAAAAAACTAACTAATCAAAACGACGTAGTTTTGAGTGAAACTACGTCAAAACGACGTAGTTTCACTAAAACTATTTTTTTTTTTTTCGGCTGACTTAGTTTTTATTTTTTATTTTTTTTTTCCAGACGTTTTTCCCCCCCCAGATTTCCTTTTTCTTTTTTTACTTTTCTTTCTTCTTTATTCTGTTTTCTCTCTTTCTTTCTTCTTCTCTTTCTTTCTTTCTTCCTTTCTTCCTTTCTTCTTCTTCCTTCTTTTCTCCGATCTGCTCTCCCTTTCTTTTTTTTTTTTTTTTTCCTCCTTTCTTCTCTTCTTTCCTTTTCTTCTTCTTCCTTTCTTCTTCTTCCTTCTTCCCTTTTCTCTTCCCTTTTCTCTTCCCCTTCCCCCGATCTGCTATACCACTTTTTTTTTTTTAATTTTTTTTTTATCGTTTCTCTCTCTCTCAGGTCTCTCTCTCTCTCTCTCTCTCTCTCTCTCTCTCGGCTGGATTCCTTTTTCGGTTTTCTTTTTTTTTTTTTCTTTTTTTTTTCAGATTTTCTATTTCAATGATAAATAAATAAATAAATAAAAATAAAAATTGAAAGCAATAGGAAGAATTTTACCTGGAATAGAAGCTTTGGTGTATTGCTGTTGCTGTTGCTGTTGTTGTCGTTTGTTGTTTGTTGTTTGTGTGAATGTTTTTACCTTGTTTGGGATGTATGTGCGTGTGTGTGCCTGTGACAGTGTGTTTGTGTGCAGCGTGTTTCTGGTGAAGTGTGAGAGTGAGGAGGAAAATGCAGGTGTGTGTTTTGTGTGTGCGTTCTGTGTCTGTGTGTATCTGTGTGTGTAATGTGTGTGGTGTGTGGAAAATGCAGGGGAAGGGGAGGCCGAGAGAGTGAATGGGAGGTGAAGTGTGTGTTAGTGTGTGTTGTCTGTGAAGTGCCTGTGTGTGTGTTTTGTGTGGAAAAAATGCAGGTTGTGTGCTGTGTGTGGGCTGATGTGTCTGTGTGTGTCTGTGCGTTGTGTGTGTTGTGTGTCTGTTTGTGTTTTGCGTGTGATGTGGTGTGTGTTTGTGAGTGTAGTTTCTGTGCCTGTGCGTTGTGTGTATGTTTTGTGTGGAAAAAAATGCAGGTTGCGTGCTGTGTGTGGGCTGATGTGTCTGTGTTTGTGTGTATGGCATGAGAGGGGGAAGAACATGCAGGTGATGCTGGTGTGTTCTGTGTCTGTGTGTGCTTGTCTGCAGGAGAGGGGAGTGAGGGAGTGCAGAGAGGTCAAGTGTGTGCAGGTGTGTATTGGTCTGGCAGAGGGAAGGGGAGGTGGAGATGAGGTGCAGGCGAGTGTTGCTGTTGTTGTTGTTGTTTGTTGTCGTTTTTTTTTTTTTTTTTTGAATTTTGCAGGTGTGTGCGTATATGTTTTGCAGGTGGATGTGTTGTGTACAGGTTAAATGGGTGCCTAAATGTGTGTGCTTGAATGTGTGTGATTTGTGAGATTGTGCAAGTGTATGTTGTGTCTGTGAAGTTTTTGGCGGGGGAAGGATTTGAGGTGCAGGTGTGTTTTGCGTTCTGCGTTTGTGTGTCTGTGCAAGTGTGTGTTTGTGTGATTGCTGATGTCTGTGTGTGTTTGTGTATGTTTGGCCGAGAGAGGGAAGAAGGGAGAGGTGTTTGTTGTGAGTTGTGAAGTTTTTGTGAGGGAAGGAGTGAACGTGTGCTGGTGAAGGTGCAGGGAGGAAGAGTGCAATTGAGTGAAAAACTATGTGCAAAATGAGAGTGAGGGAGTGCAGGTGTGCTGTGTGTATTTCTGCAGGTGTATGTAATGTGTACAGAAAGGGAGTCAGGGAGCCGAGAGGGAAGAGAGTTGAATGGTGTAGTGAATTTGTGATGGAGCTGTGAGGGAGAGTGATCTGTGTGCAGATGTGTATGTGTGTGAGCTATGCGTGAATGAGTGTGTGTTTGTGTGATTGCTGCAAGAGAAAGCAGAGAGAGTGAGGAAGCCGAGAGGGAGAAGAGTGTGAGGGAGAGTGATCTGTGTGTGTGAGGGAGAGGCAGAGGGAGTGATGGAGGTGAGTTGCGTGTGTGAAGAATGCAGGAATGAGTGGGATGTGTGTCTGTGCAGATGTCTGTGATTGAGAGAGAAGAGAGTGAAAATGGTGAGGAAAAAGCAAGCAAAAAAAATCCCTAAAAATCTGTTGAATTAGGTGTAAGTTGGAGGGTGATGATGAGGAGGTATGGCTTTGAGCTGTTCTTGATGGATTTGTTTCCTGCTTGCTGCTGCGTTCAGCAGCTGCAGTAGCAAATTACTGCAGCTGCTGTAGCAACAGCTAGCTTTTCTCTCTCTCTTTTTTTTTTTTTTTTTTTTTTGGAATTTTGGAAAGAGAAATAAAGAAAAACAAATGAAATAAAATAAAGTAAAAGATGTTTGGACTCTTTAAAATTCATAAGAAAAATATTCAAATTTAGAGTTATAGAAATGAGTAAATAAAATATACCGCAAAAATTTAAAAATTAATATAACATTAAAAAGAATGTGCTATTAATAAAAAAAGGTAAAATATTGAAATCAACACTAAACGATTTTTTTTTTAAATCATGAAATTTATACAAAAAATTTATGAATATACGAAATGCTCATAAAAATTTTTTTCACTTGAAAATTTGTCGTAAAAATAATGCATTGGAGAACGTGCTGTTGAATTAAAAATACTAAAATTTTAAATAAATAATGAATGACTCCTAAAAATCATTAAAGTCATAAATAATGATAAAAATAGTAAAATCATGTATTTAGGAAATAAAATAAACTAAACTAATATTTACATGGCGAAATTACCATTTTGCCCCTGACACGACAAATTAGACGTAATATATACAGAAATTATAATTAGCCCCTGAAAATCATAATAACCCCTAAATAAAGTAATACGCATATTTTTATAAAATGTGTGTCAAAATTTGGTGTCTACAACCTCCCCTCACACTTAATTCGCACATTGTCCCCAATATGTGAAAAAGAAAGGGAAAAGAAGGAAAAATCAAAATAGAAAAATGAGAACTAATACTCCCCTTACGAAGTGGTAGCTAAACAAAATATATTCCGGCTACAACAAGAGACCTAGAAATTAATGAACTACTGCAACTGCATCATAAACGTAAAAACATAACATCATCCAAGTTATTTGTACATGCCAAAGTACTCTACTTAAATATAAAAATAACTAAAAATGATAAAATAAAAAAAATAAATGTTGGGTTGGTGCCCAACAAATGCTTGTTTAATGTCGTAAGCTTGACGTCATCAAGGTTGATCACGTAACTCTCTGATGAAAGATGTCTTCAGCCCACTCCTTCCTTTTAGGCTGTTGGATCTCAACCTTTGGATATTTATCTAGTTTAGCCCCTTCCAACACACAACTTTTCAGCTTTGGCAGTGGCATAACCATGATAGAATTGCATTTTTCCATTGTGGCTTTGCTCTCAAATCCCTTGGTTTCCTCTTGCATAATATCGCATCATCAAAGACGTTATAGTAAGAAGGAACCTACAAAACATTAGTACCACAAAGAAAATTTAAATATAGAGGCTCAAAATTATATACGTGAGGTGCCTCCTGTGGAATGAAAATAGTAATTGAAAGTGACAATTCTCTTAATTCAATTGGTTCACTAGGTTCCTCACTTACAACTTCTACCTCATTCACTTGTTCTTCTTTAAGTCACTCATGCTCTTTTGTATTTGTCATCATTGTAGGTACATACAATTGCTCACTATTATCAGTGTCAAGTACATCCACTTGCTCACTTGGATTAAACTCTATGTCACTCATCAAGTCATATTGGTTCCTAGTGTTCATAGCTTTAGTAATTTGGCCTATGAGACTCTCAATAGCTTTAATGATAGCAATAAGTTGTTCTCCCATTTTCTCAAATTCAACCTCTAATTAGTCCATCTTATCATTTGATGCATTAATAAAATTTACTACAACCAATTCTAACTCAAGATCAGGCTCTATAAGGGAAGGATACGATTGAAATCTAAAATCATCTACTTTATCATTGGCTAATTCCCAAGCATGGTTTTATGGGTTCCATTGTTCGTCCCATCCATGAGATGAATGTGTAGACATCAAGTTTTGACACATTATTTATTTTTCTAACATTAGGGGGGCTTTCTTTCTACTCTCGGGGTCAAATCTTGATTTTTAGGCAAAAGGAGCGAAATCAGCAATTTCAGGGGCAAAAACGGTAATTTTAGCACGTAAATATTTTTTCATCAGTTTTGAGTTCTAAAAGCATGTTTAATACTGTCATACACATTTTTGAATTTTTTGTGAATTTTCAGATTAATAGCTATTTTTTTGTATATTGTTAGTTCAAGGGCAAAATGGTCATTTCACCTCGTGAACACCATTTTCAGCCATTTTTTGGTCCCAAATTTATTTTTCAGGCTTTTAAGTATGTTTATAAATTTTTCTATTTTTACGAGGTCAATTGCTATTTTTCTGTAAATACTGCGTTCATGGGTAAAATAGGCGTTTCGCACCCCGAACACATTTGTCACCACTTTTTGAGTTCTAAATTCTTTTTTTAGGGTAATAATCTTATTTTTATCTTTGGCAATTTTTCAAGGCCAACAGCTATTTTTCTGCATATTTCGTTAGTGAAGGGGCAAAATAATCATTTCGCACCTCGAACGCATTTTTTGCCAATTTTGAGCTCTAAATTCATTTTTTAGATTTTTTAGCCTATTTTTAATTTTTTTGTGGTAAATTTTTCGAGATCCATTACTATTTTTTGATAAACATCGCATCAAGGGCAAAGTAGTAATTTTACACAAGAAATGTATATTTTGACCGAGTTTTTTATTTAATAAAATTTTTTATTTACATTTTTTAATTTTTTCACTTTTTTGGTATTTTAGAAAATCATGTCATTTTTTAATTTTAATTTTAATTTTTTGTGTGTCAAAAATCAATATTAAAGTAAAATTGTGATTTAATTATTAAGGGCAGTTTAGTCGTTTTATTCATTCTTGGAGGATAAGATTACTACATACTATAAATACCTACACACTAAATACGACACACACTAAACATGCACTACACATCTTTACACACAATAAATACTACACACATTACACCAAGGACATCTACTAGACCATTAGTTCATCTTCGTCCTTAAACACATACTACCTCAAGAACCTACAAACCTACACACAACACACCTTTAAAACACACACAAACACACCAAATTTTCACATAGTGAAATAACAAAGTACAAAAACTCAAGAACACATTAAGACTTTCAACCATTATTCAAGCCAAGCTAGAATCTTCAAGCTATTAATATCCCTCACAAGGCACCATCTTAGCTTTTGATTTTCCCTTTATACTTATTATGATGCAAAATAATTTAATTTGATGCAAAATAATTTGATTATTGTTGCTTTTCTTGAAACTTTTAGGGTTTTTCTTTTCTGATTTTCTTTTCTTTTTAGTAGCAGACACATTCATGTTTCATTCATTCTTACTCATCCATCGTACTAACATACGTTCATAGCACCGCCTTAGTGGTTTCAACTTCTCCATTAGCATCGCCCTCATCAATGCGCCCTCATCAATGCGCAACCACCTCCTCTACTGTAACCAGTCAAACTCCCAAGCAGCGCCATTGTCAGACCATCTGTCTCAAGGTAAACACCGTCACACACACTTGCACACACTACCCTCAACATCTCCATCCCCACAACCCAAATCATTCGGCCGAACACACCAAACACCACCCCGGTAGCCCCTGTAACCACCAAGTCACATCCATAGTGGCACTTGCAATCACAATTCAGTTCACCATCATCTAGCCATTATCCATGGTTACTCTTCACCGTCAACAAGAAGTAAGCTTCTACGAGAACACTACCAAATCAGCCCCTCAAAAGCCCGCCAAAGCAACACCAAGCAACCTGTAAAAAACAATCCAAAATTGCCAAAACCAGCACACCAAAGAAGCCCAAATTGCAGTTGAATCACCACCCGTTAGCCACCTAAAATTACTGCAAAAATGCCTGCAATAACTTCACAAAATTAAGCCAAAATCGCCACACAAAGTGCATTCAAAACAAGCCCAAATTCATCAATAACAACCCACGAAACAACCACAACCATCACTGCAACTTGCCTCCAATCTCTATCAATCCCTCCCACCATGCACAACCATCAATCAACTAAGCCGTAACACTAGGCCAACAGCCACACTTCATCATTGTCGTACCGTCACTAGCCAGGCGCCACCACCACAAGAATAGCAACCAATAGTAATGCCACCAGCAACCCAACCAACACCACCAGTAGCCGTGCCATTGTCATTGATTCTTCTCTTTCTCGAACCAGTTAAGGCCTTTGGATGCTCCTCAATTTGCTTTGGTATTGCTTTTGAGCAATGAAGCTCTATGCGGGTGTCATGGATTTGTGTAAATTGATTCTTGATATAGTGATTCCGGGAAATGGATTTGTAAAGTTTTGGTTTTGAAAGCGTTATGGAATTGTTGCAAAGGGTTTGGGGTTGCAAAGGGTTTGGGGTTTCTAAGATTGAAAGACCGAAAATGGGAATTGGGAATTTGGAGGGCATTTGGGTATTGACCTTCGGGTTTTGTAATTGACAGAATTGGGGGCTTGTTTCTTTAGTTAAAGAATAACCGATTGGGTGTTCTTGTGGGTTTGGGTATTTTATTCAGTATATTGGCATTGTTTAATTAAGTAAACAAAAGAGAGAAAGATGAAATAATCAAGTCAGTGAATGGTGGTGAACAATGGGTTCAAATATTCAGCCTCATTTTTTGAGCTCCTATCAAACCCCACTCATGTATTTTTGCCACGCCTATTAGAATTCTATCCTTTTACTTAAAACATCTTTTCTATTCACCCACACTTCAATAGGATGGCTAGCTAAGTTTGTTAATGTAGACATCAAATTTTGACACACTTTTTATCTTTCCAACATTGGAGACATTTTTCTATTTTTAGGATCAAAATTTTGATTTTTTGAGAGTAAAAAGGAGGGAAATTAGCAACTTTAGGGGGGGTAAAATAATAAATTTTAGCATGTAAATATTTTCATTAGTTTTGAGAGTTTAAATGGATATTTTGTATTTCTATATGTGTTTCTAAAATTTTATGATTTTTCGAGTTCAACTGATATTTTTTTTATATTTTACCAGTACAGAGGCAAAATGATCATTTTACCTCACGAACACCATTTTCACCCATTTTTTGTCTTAAATTTATTTTTATGTTTTTAAGTATGTTTCTAAATTTTCTTGATTTTTTTCGGAGAAAATTATTATTTTTTTTATAAATACTGCATTTAGGGGCAAAATAGTCATTTCATACCAGAGTGGATTTTTTGTCAATTTTTGAGTCTTAAATTCATTTTTTAAGGTTATAAGCTTTTTTTTTTAATTTTTGACATTTTTTTAGGCCAATAGTTATTTTTCTGTATATTTCATCAATACAAAGGCAAAATGGTCATTTCACCTCTTAAATGCCCTTTCGCTAAATTTTCAGTTATAAATTCACTTTTTAGGTTTTTTTAAACCTCTCTTTAACTTTTGGCCCTTTGTTTAGGCCAACTACTATTTTCTTTAAAAATACCAGGTTCAAGGGTAAGACGATCATTTTACATGTAAATGTATTTTTGATCGAATTTTTTTTTTGTGATTTAATAAAATTTGTTATTTACATTTTTTGTTTATTTGATTTTTTAGACGTTTCAAAAAAATAATGGCATTTTTAATTAACTTTAATTTTTTAGTGTCAAAAATTATTTTCAAGGTAAAATTAAAATTTTATTACTAGTGACATTTTAATTATTTTTAGACTTTTTTTAGACCAACACAACTCTCTATACATACCTCCAGTAAAAAATAAAAGGACTTAATTAAAAAAATGCCACACACATCTACTATTCTTGCACACACTACACACTTTTACACACATTAATTTCGACACACACACTAACACACCACACACACACACAGTCAGATCATAAGCACACCCTAACACACCACAAATGCACACACAAAGATTAAATCACACACAAACACACACATTTTTCACATAGTAAAATCAAAAACACAAAATTTTCACACAAAAAAGAAGGTTCCATTTTTTTGTTCCATCAAGATCATCAAGTCACTCAAGATCACCACAAGGTAATAACCTAACCTTTTGTTTATTGATTTACAGTCATATTCTTGAAAGAAATAATTTGTTCTTAATTTTTTTTTAGTTTTTCTTTTTCTGGAATTTTTTCTTTTGGGGCTCTGTTCTTTGTTCTGGGTTTCTTCTCTTCCCTCAACTACCGTCTCTCTCCCCTACAACCAGAAATCCAATTCCACAGCCTCCAACATTAGCTCATTTCACCATAGACAACCACCACACAACCAGCCTTCAAAATTGATCCAAAAGTCAGCCTCTCATTGTCGTTTCACTGCCTGCAAAATAAAATGAACAAGCCCATCTCTATCTCCTCTAGTCATAACCATTCATCAGCCTACCAAAAATTAAAACCAAATTCCACCCCCCTAGCCAACCAAATACTAGCCATAACCTGTAGGAACAACCACTACCAGAGCAGCCATCATCTGAAGCCCAACCAATAACCACATCCACTACTCCATCCACTAATCTCCACCTGCAAAATACCACCCAAATCCCTTGACATCAAGCCATCCACAATAGCCCAAACATCCCAAAAAATGTCATCAATTGAGCATCTCCATCGCAGCTTCATTGTCTCCTCTCCCTCCCTCTCTCCCTCTGAACTAGCCCCAAAAATCACGATATTACCACTCAACATCCAAGCTCCAACATTAGTCTTCTCCAACCTTCACCCTGTCACAACACCCACCAATCCAATCCAAGCCTCAAACCCCCAAAATCCTCCCGAAAATGTCACTGCAAACTATCCCCTTCCAATACCACTACAAACTCCACCACAAATCGCAGCTCCACCAGTCATCACCGGTAACATCACTGCCATAACAATCACACAAACAGTCAAGGCAGCCTCCTCCAACCACCTCTAGTCCAACAAGAACCACCAACCACTGCTCACAACATACAAGTAAGGGCATAAAACAGACACAAAAAACCAATGGCTACAACCAGCAGCTTTAAGCTCCCTCACAAACAACCAAAGCAAATTACCCATAATCACCATCCACCACAACCAGCAAAAGCAACAAAACTACACCACTGCTACAAAACCTGCACAGAAAATAAACAAAATAGCCAAAGCAACCTTTGCCACCACGCCAATCCTAGCAAAATCAAGGCCCCCCCCCCCCCCCTCCCCAAAGTTAGAATGCACCACCAGAAACCAAAGCAACTCAATTCCCAACCATAACCACCTATCAGTCGAAGCCAACCACCGCCATAATCCACCCACTCACTGCCAATCCACCACAACCAAGTATCTTTGGCAACATCCCCAATTTCAATCACTATAGACAACAAATTGCAACGTATTTCCTCCACCTAGAACCACTATCACAGTATACCCCCAATCTCCACCTCTGCTATCACCGCATCTCCCCATACTTCAATTAAAAGAGAAATTGACTTTGGACAATTAATTCAGATAGAAGGAGAGAATGGACAGAGAGGGAAGAAAAGAGAGAAATAGAATTAGAACACAGAGAGCGGAGAAGAGAATGGGAAAGAGGAAGGTTAGAGAGAGAGAGAGAGCAATGATTGAGAGAGAAAAATAAGGGAGAATAGCTGGCGAGAGAAGAAAGACCAGAAATGAAAATAGAAAAAGAGAGGAGAAGAGAGAGTGAGACAGAGAGAGAACGACCAGGAAACCAGAAAGAGAACAGAGACATAGAGAGGATGAGAGAATGGAGAAGAAAGAGAATAGCAGAAAATCGAAGAAGAGAGAAGAGATAAAAGGAAATAGAGAAAAGCAGAGGATAGGAGGAGGAATTAGAGAGAAGAAAGAAAGCCTAAGGGAGAGAAGACGAGAGAGAGAGAGGATGAGAAAAAAAGAGAATGAGAGAGAGCGAGATTTAGAGAGAGAAACAAACTGGAGTAAGGTTGAAGGAGAAGCCATTTAGGGGGGGTTTCAGTACGTTGTTTTAGTTTAGTAATTGAATTAGTCAATGATTTAATAGTTAATTAAGTCAGTTTGTTCCTTAATTAATCTAGTCTTATTTTAGTTTTAACATTTTCATTTCTTTTGGGTTTATTATAATATATATTTATATCTTAATCCATGGTCTTCTTTGATAATGTTAGTATCCCCTTAAAGAATTTATATTTCATCTATTCAAGTCCCTAATTATGTAGTTTGACCCCCTTATGTTTAATTTCCTTTCAAATTAGGCCCTCCTAGTTTATATTGTTCCTTTTTTAAGTCATTGTAGTTCATCAATTTGGTCCCTAGAGTGTTGTATTTTGCAGTTTGGTCCCTATTGTTTGCTGCATTAAGCCTCTTTATTTTTTTGGAATTTGCATTTTTATGTCTTGTACTTACTAAAATTTATGTTTTGCTCGCCTAATTTGCTAGAGTTTTGCATTTTAACTTTAGGATAATGCTTTAAATTAGAATTTGGCCCCTTAACTTACTAGAATTTGCATTGTTACTCCCAATTTTTGTTAGTATTTCACATTTTATGTATTATTTATTTATATCGCGATACTTTGGCACGTTTACTTGTGTTCTTAAGCATTAGTGCCGGGTTTTCAGAAAGGTACACCTATCACTTGTTAATTTCTCTTTATGTGCTCCAACATGATCTTATGTGATTTTTTATGCATTTTCTTCATGTCTTTCTTACTTCACATACTTTTTGCATATTTATTTACTTTATACTATTTAGTTTCAAATTTTTATTATTCAGCAAAAATGTAATAGATAGATCACAATTTCCTTTATTTTTGCCTACTTTTGTATTTAGTTAGCCAATGTAATAGATAGGCTACATCTTTCACATTTTGTCATTATTTGGCAAACATTTGTATTTAGATAGACAAGTGTAATAGATAGGTCATTTTTAATTCTTCGCTTTAAATTGTAAGCTAAATCTCTCCGGTGTAATAGTTAGGGCTTGTGTGCTTATGTTCTTATATGTTTTACTGCTTTCCTTAGGATTTGTATCTAGCTATCATGTATACGTGTTATGTGCTCTTCTGTGCTCTTATATGTCTTTATATGTTTACTTGCTTTTGATTCATGTTTTATCATTTTGATTCATGTTTTAGTATTCCGTCACCACACTAGTTCAATGCTAGTTGTGATTTTATCGCTTCCCCCTAGTCCAACGCTAGTGAGGAATTTCTAAAAAGGGTTAGTTCAATGCTAGACCTTAGGTCATTTAGTAATTAGACTCACCTTTTTGCATGCTTTTTTCATCTCACTTCACGCAAATTTTCCTTTTATTAGGTTTTCTCATTTTGAATGTTTTTTGTATATATTTTACTATATATTATCTATTTTTGACAAATATTCAGTGCATGACATCTAGATTACATTGCACATAGACTTTATGTCATTTGTGTGATCTGACTAGAAATAGTCACCTACTTACGTGGGAAGTAGTGGATTAATAGGTCGTTTTTTCCTCCGTGAGTAGAAAAAGTTAGTCACGAGTTATTGGTCTCCGTATCCATTATTTGCATCCTCACATTCTTTGATCACTTACTATGTATATTACTATTTTTCTTTTCTTTTTGCATTCCATTTGGCATCTACACTCGTGACTCCCTTGAGATCTCAACTCGGGTTTTGCAATTAATGCGATAACCCCGATCAAGTATTGACGAAACATTTTGACCCTCCCGATATTTACATTAGACTTAGAATTTGCATTCATCTAGACGCATCCAGAGGCGATAGAATTTAGGGTTATTTTAGAAAAATTTAATTAAACCTTGCAACTAGCTTCGGCTAGGTAGAAATGGTGCCTTAGACTTGAGCCTTTGCCTTTTCTTTCTTCAAATGTGACTTTCAAACATTCTTTTCTCATTTTTTTTATAGACTAGAGTTGGAAAAGAGTTTTAAATGTTTTTTCTAAAAATTTTTATTTTTGTTTTGTTAAATAATTTTTTAGGTGACTTGGTACACCCTAACTCCATACCAAGTGGTGACTTCATTTTTAAAATAAAAACTCTTTTTCAAAATTAGTTGGCCAATACTGTTGCACTTTTAGTCCCGACCTTATTTTATTTTTAAAATACAATTTTCCTAAATAACACCTTTTTCACTAAAAAACCCGATTTATTCTCAGCACGAATAGTTTCTTCAAAAACTTTCTTTTCGAAAAGTTTCACTAGAGCAGACCGTCTTTTTGAGGCATGATAGTCCCAGGCCGACCTGTGCATTTTTTCGGGATGCGACAGTTAATAAGCCAAGCCGTTAAAATCAGTCTAATTGGATAATTATGAATAACTATATTAATTAAAAGATAATTATGAACAAATATTTTGAATCAATCTTGAATAAAAATTTATACGACTTGTAGTGTGGCTTTTTTTTTTTTTATATTGGTCACTGTTATGAGTTAGTATGAAATTTTCTCCAAATATTTTGTGTATACGTGGCTGTTATGGGTTCCAAATATTTTAATGTTCTCCAAATTTTTTAAATCAGTATTGACATTTATACCAGCTTCTCATCATACTTCCTTCATAAAAACTTCCTTATCCGAGTTATATGCGTCTCATGATACTTCCTTATCCAAATTATATAAAAACTTCCATATCGAGTTATACGTACTGTTCACCATCAAATAAAATCTTTTGAACTTATATACCTTGAGCATATATGGAATTTGCGGTCTTATTTTTCAAGGACTAATTTTTTTGAAATAAACATAAGTGACTCCCAAATAAAATTTGTTTGACAAAAATGTCAAAAAAATCATTTGATTTAGTAGTTGCATATATATAATTTGTCAGTTGAAAACTCCTCCGACGTCTTAGACATATTTTCTCTATATCAAAATAAGAATTTGATATTATTTTTATTGTTTTCCTCAAGTTTTTTTGGAGTTACCTTTTTATTCTATTTTATCATCTAAATAATAAATTTCCTAAATTTTGAATCTTTATGCAGTTCTCCACCGAATTTTGAATTTTTTGTCTAGTTTTCCAACAAAAATTTGCCAAGAAAACAGCGTTTTAGATGTAATGTTAGAAGTCAAATACAAGATCACGAATAATTAATAAAAATGAAATAATTAATTAGTAAGAGAAGAAGAGAAACATGAAAGTAAAAATTCAATCCATGGTTGTGAATAGTATGTAGCAAAGATGGAGTAATATTATCAATGCCAAAGAACTTTCCCAGTATCATCTTGCACATTCATCCTTTGCCACTCTTTGAACACCCACAAAAAATTCCGCCGATACAAGGGAAAGGACAACCACACTTGGCATCACAATCAGCAATAGTTGATTCCATTATAGTGTATGAGTTCTTATTTAATGCTGAATTATTCCCAATTAGTCCTCTGAATCCTTGTGGTTCTTGTGCTAATCATCAATTATATTCATAAAATCAAACAAGACTATTATGCAATACATAAGATGAGCAGTACTTATAATGACAATTTAGCAAAGTTACCTCAAGCAATTTAGTCATGGTAATGGACTTTGGAAGTACTCATTCAAGGTACAAACTTGGCCATGGTTTCGTTGATTAAAGCCTGGGAACACAACCTAATATAAAAGAGAAATGAGGAAATAATAAAATGCCGTAAGTTTAGAGTTTCTTAATTCATTCTATGTTAAAAAAAAAATTCAAAAATTATATACAAACTTACCTCGGCTAAATGATATGGTTGCATGACAGTTGTTGGTTGAAATAGTTTTGATTGTAGCATGGTCACAGAGCAAGCCTATTTTTTCATTTACATATGTAATAAAAAATCGTTTGTAAATATTAAAAATGTTTAGTACCCTTTAGTTAAATTTCATATGATTATAAAACAATAAAAAAATTACAAAGTCATTTATGTAACATATGTAAGTATATAAAGTGCACATTTAAATTATTACCTGCGCATGATGGTGTTTAAGATATGTTATTGTAGACTTCGTGAATCCCACATCTTGATTAATTTCAGTAGGCTATAGATATACATGTCAAATTATAACAAAAAAAGTAAACTAATATACTTACATTTAAAAGTAAACTAATAAAGTAAAACCTCATTATATGATGATAACGATGTAGTGTATGCTGCATTATCAGTGGAAGGAACCTTTTTTTATACACTTTCCTCCTTTTTGTGCTCTTCTCCAACCCGTTTTTCAACCTTTTTCCAGAAACAGTTTTGCTTTTTGTTTTAATTCCCTTTAACTTTATGCCACCCTCTTCATTAATATTAGTACTCATAATGTTTGAAACTTCTAAATTACCACTGGAACCTTGTAAGACTGGCTTACTACTGTGTAACTTTACATCAACTATACCTAACATCTTCAAAAGACCTTCTCTAGCAATTTTATAAGTCTATTCTGTTTCTGCTACCTGTGTGACCAATCGAGTACATAACTTACTCAAATCTTTATAACGTACACTCAAAAGTGCTTTAGGATCCAAATTTGCATCATTGTCATAATAATCTTGGCTTACAACATATCTAACTTTTGCCTTATTTGTTCATCTTTTCAATACATATTGTTCAGGAATTTTTTTCACATTTCTTGTTACCAAAAACTTTGAATATATGAGAGCACATAATCCCAACAAATTCATATTTCTTGTAGCTACATGATACTTGATCATTGACTGTATCAAATTTAACTGTATGATAGTAGCTCTTTCCATTAGGGATGATCTTATACTCAGCTACGTTTCCAACCTCTTTACATGGATTTATGGAACAATCGTTGGACTTATACCATTCATCTTGAAAATACTTGAAAACCTTAGGGGTATACACTTTAGCTGCTTGCTCGAACATTTCAACTGAATATGGCAATGTTGGAATACTGATGCACCGCTTTGAAATCAGCTATCAACTCTTCATATCGACAATCATCAACCTAATCATTGAAAATGGTTACAGAATTCTAAAAATCACTTCTTGTAACGTACATAGTCTCTTTAACACACTATTCATCCTCTCACTCCTTTGGGTTGTTATATTTGCAACAAAAATGTTTTTCGTCCATGCACCAATGCCCATTTATGCTTTCAGTTCAGTATATTCGCTTCAACCAATCATTCTCGCGAAGATCATACTTATCTAACATTTCATTCCATGCATCTACAAAGTCATCTTCTTCGTCAAAGTCATATACGTATCTGCTAAAATCGTTTGTAAAACTTTTATATTGTTCAAGCACAGAACTCAAATGATACGTTGCATTTTGATATATATGCCAAATGCAAAGACGATGTCGTGTGTCAAGCCATATATAGAAGTCAAAGCTTTAGCCATCACTACATCCTAATCTATAAGAATAGTTGGTCTCTTTCCAAACATAGCCCTGGCAAAGGTATCAAATAACAACTCAAATGTTTGTGAAGTCTCATCATACAATAAAGCACCACCAAAAATGGCAGTCTACTTATGATGATTAACTCCAACAAATACCGCAAATGGACGACCTCCATTGTTTTTCTTGTAAGTCGTGTCAAACAAATTACATCTCTGAAATTTGCACAATCCACTTCTATTTTTGCATCAGCCCAAAATATGTTGGTAATTAAATCATCTTCATCCACTTGTATTGCATAGAAAAAGTTAGGATCTTCTAATTGGCTTCTCTGCAAGTATTCAAGCACACCTCCTGTATCTCCCACCTTCATATCTCTTGTTCTTTTAGTACACAAATAGTTCCTATAATCTTGAGGAATGAATCCCATATTCTCCTTTCCACCTGCTTGTTGAACCATTTGGTCATGAGCTGCTTTTGGAGGTATCCCCACACTATTGGCTATATCAATTTCACTAGCATGAGCAGCAGTTATCTTCCTGTGTGATTTGTGTAAATGAGTTTTATTCGGACTTGAAAGATAGTGATTGTGTTCTTGGATAAACTTTGTAATACGATAAATACTAGTTTTTCGACAGTTAACTTGTAGTGTTGCTAAACACCCAAATCTTATTTCAGGACGAGGGGCTCTCACATAAATATCCCTTTGTCCTTTCTCTGTTTTCCTTCAGCACTACAACAAAATGTCCTATCCATCAGTTTACCACTGCTATCTTTGCGAGCTCTCTTCCTTTTTATGCCAAAACCAACATGTTTCGTGTATGCATTATAAAAATCAAAAGCTTTTTTGTCTGTCTCAAATTCCATACCAATGCTTGGGATTACTTCATCAGGGATGAGTAAGTGAATTTTATTAAAATCTTTTTCGCCATTCAAACTCATTAAACTAGAGTTCCCATATTCAGTATACTGATTAGTAATGTTGCAATCTTGTCCTTGTTCATTTGTATCTCGAAAACCCAATTGACGACGTGGTGTCGATTCATTGCTCATAGGATTGTTAACATCCATATCCTAAAATAAATTTCAGAAACTGGGAAAGGGAAATAGACACAATACAATAATTTAATTATTGCCTACATCCAATATAATTGTACAGATAATACATAAATACAGGTAACGTAGCTTAGTTTTTCTAGGTTGTACATAGAGGTTAGTATGGATAAGTTAAATACTTACAGGGTACGTTTGGTACATGGGATGACATGGGATTGGATAATTAATCCCATGTCATCCCATGTTTGGTTGGTTTTTTTACATGGTATTACTTATCCCACTTAACTAACTTAATCCCATAAACATGGGATAAAATAATCCCATGGAGGGGTTGATATTAGTTATCTTGGGATGATGGTGTGTGTGGGATAACAATAATTTAGACTAATTTAATTATAGATATATCTTATAATAATCAAGATTAATATACTATCTTCCTAAATCCTCTCTAGGACTTTCTTCTATAAAAGATACAATATAATATTTTTTGTTCAACAATTGTTTTGTAAATTGTATCACGTTTTTAATTTTGTTCATATTATTATTTTATGTTTTCAATGATGTTTTTGTGGGTTTTTATTTATTTTCAATTCCAGCTTGAATTCATCATGATTTTATTTTCACATATAAAACTATGAATATTTATTTATTTTTGAAGTATTTCAAGTATCTACATGTTCCATCTATATGCTTTTGGTATAGACATCATTCGGTGGAATGGATAGATCATATATTTTGTTGGGGGGAAATTCCATCTAAGGTGTGGGATTTTTTTGGGCATCCTTTGGGAATTAAATTGAGGCATGAACATATCCGCATGCGCCTCATGAAATGGTGGTTGTTTCCTACCAAAAATCAGTGCTCAACGTTTTTGCTTAAAATTATCCCAATTCTCATATTTTGGCACTTGTGGAAGGCACGGAATAGTTTTGTTTTTGAAGGTACTATTCGTGATTGGGAGCAAATTGTATGGGATGTTTACAGAGATGCTTGCCTTGCCATGGAGAACAAAATCAAAGTACAATTTCACTGTTCAAATTGGTTGGAGTTATACAATATGGCTTGTTCTTATAAGAAGCGAGTTAAGGTGATGAAAGTAAAATGGTTGAGTCCTTCCTTTGGATTTAAATTAAATACTGATGGGTGTTCAAAAGGAAATCCGGGAGTTTGTGGTGGAGGGGGTCTGTTAAGGAATGGACATGGCAAATTAATTTTTGCCTTTTCTTCTTTCCTTGGATTTGGGACAAGTCTGGAAGCTGAAATGAAGGCAATGCTATATGGTATTCAATTGTGTGTAACAAAAGGAGTTTTTATGATTCATTTGGAGTCTGATTCTTTGACGTTGGTTAATATCTTAAAAGGAACTACCTTCTGTCCATGGCGTCTTCAAAGATACTTGTTGGAGATTAAAAACTTACAGCAATATGTGCTCTCGATCTCCCACTGTTTCAGGGAAGCAAATACTCCAGCAGATGTTTTGTCCAATGTAGGTATCACACTGAAGGATAATCATGTTTTGATGACTTTTCTTCTCTTCCTCAAAAGGCTCGGTGAGCAGTTAATTTAGATAGATATGGATTTCCTTCGTTTCGTTTTGCTACTAGGTAGTTTTTTTATCAATTTTAAGTTGGCTTTAGTTGCTTAATTTTCTTTATCGAATAATTCATGTACCCTGGAGGTTAGGTTTAGGGTTAATAAAATTGGGAGTGGCGCCCCTCCTCGTGTACGAGGTTAGCCCATTAAAAAAAAAAAAGTATCTACATGTTAATAATTAACTTCATGCAATGACATGATAGTTGGGGTGGGCAAAATAATTAAAAAAAATAAAAAAAGCAATAATCACTTTATTTCGAACCGAAAAATAAGGTAATCAAACTAAAATTTGAAAGCGGTTAGGTTAATCGAACCTTATTTAAATATCGTATTTGATCTTTCTTTCTATTTAATTTTAATTTGTATATTATTCATTATTTTTATACTTTATTTATCATATATTTTCTTGAGAATAACTAAAAAATTACATTGATATAACTTAGATACAGAATATGAAAAATAGCATAAGTATTTTTTACTTGTATTATGAAAAATTTTGATTTCTAATTTTTTATTTTAAAAAGAGTAGATGCAAAAGTTTCAAATTGTAATTTCATTGCTTATTTCAAATTCTTGGTCAATGTAGTAATGTATTTACTTATTATGTTTGTTTTATTGATATGATGATTCATATAATACCATTTGAACATTATTTTTTGAATTATCAAATAAAAATAGTAATTCAATTGATTTCTATTTTTATATTTTACCATATTATAATTCTTATAATATTATTTGAATATGTGTTGGATAAAATAATAATTTAATTTCCAACTAAACATAGGATGAGACTATTGCCTAAGAAATCCCATCAAATCTAATACCAACCAAACACTGGATTGAAAGGATTGTCAATCCGAGGATAACTCATCCTAGGATTATACATCTTGGGATGAGTCATTCTGTCTCATCCTGTCCGTGAACCAGACGAACCCACAAGGTATGTTGTACTAGAGGTTATTATAAATTAGTCAAATACTTACAAGGCATTTATTAAAATCATAAAACTGACATTTTTTCTTTTCACCTGTAGCATAATTTTTCCATGCTGTACTAGAGGTTATTATGAATTAGTTAAACACTTACAAGGCATTTATTAAAACTATAAAGCTAACGTTTTCTCTTCTCACCTCTCGATTAACTCTAATAACTTGTTTCTAATAATTTATGAACGCAGTCTGTGTTATCCTCCCTTTGCTTCCAATACCTTATAATCACTCAAAAAATCTATATTGTCCTCACCGTCTTTTTTGTTTCCTTTTTAATCACTCATTTTTTTAAAAATTTATGAATGCAATCTACTACAACCTCCACAAAAGTCACACCTAGTTTCTTCCAATCGCACAAAAATCTGTATTTTTCTCTCTGTTTTTCAGGTCCCTTTAATCACTTGTTTTAATTAATAATTTATGAATGCAATCTAATATAATCTCCACAAAAGCATAGGCATTAAAATATTGCCAAAAAAAAAATCCAGAACAAAATAATAGTAATCTTCAATACAAGTCCCACACAATTTACTTAAGTTCTTTTCGAAATCTAAGAAGAAAATATAAGCGTGCTTAGATTACCTGGGAATTGAAGATAAAACTGTATTGAGTCTAGAATATGAGTTGCCTACCGATGCAAATTTTTTGATTATTGATACGAATAAGCTTTCTTTCTCCTTTTCTTTTTTGGCTTACTTTGAGTGAAAGAGATAAGAAACCGAGAAGAAAAGCAAAGAGTTACAGAGAGATTTTAGTTTATTTAAGAGTAAAAATTGATTAGAATTATAACTAGTATAATTTTATTTTTAATTGCTATTTATCCATAAATTTCCTAATTGATTTAACGACTAGGCTCCTTAACAAAGCTAGCCAGTGGTTATACTAAAGCGTAAGTTCCATAGGATCATATAAAAGGATAGAATTCTAATAGACGTGACAAAAATGCGAGTG
Source organism: Mitragyna speciosa (assembly GCA_024721245.1). NCBI lineage: Eukaryota > Viridiplantae > Streptophyta > Magnoliopsida > Gentianales > Rubiaceae > Mitragyna > Mitragyna speciosa. The sequence continues at coordinate 13,755,904 of CM045558.1, read as the reverse complement.
GGTCTTGATAGGGGCTCAAAAAATGAGGTTGAGAATTTGAACCTGTTGAACAGTAACCTTCGGGTTACTGTTCACAGATGGTACATTTTGGTTTTCTTGTTTCATACATGAACTTTTAGTAGTCTTTATTGTTTGATTTTGGACTTTTAAAGATTTTGTGATTTTCAACCTTATTCTTGAATTTTATTGTATTTTGGTCTCTAAAACTTTTACCATTTAGTTTGTCGCAATTTATCAATTTTCCCCTTAATTTGTTAGAATTTATAATTTTACCCGTTATCTTGTTGTGATTTATAATTTTTGCCCCACTAGTTTGACATGATTTATGTATTACCCCTGATTTGTTGTTGTTTATATTTTATGCTTTATTTATTTAAATCATGGTATCTTGATGTGTGTGATCATTTTGTTAGCATTTGCACCGAATTCTCAAAAGAGGTACACTCATTACCTTTCAATTGTCTCTATGTGCTCCTATGTGTTTAATATATATTTTGTGATTGCTTTTGTTTTTATTCATTTTTTAATATTTGTTAATTTTATGTCCATTGATTTGCTTTTTAAATTATTTGTGAGAAATGTAATAGATAGGATATAATTTTTATTTTATTTTATTTTATTTTGCTAATAATTTGTATATTAGTTAGACAAGTGTAATAGATGAGTTAGTTAGGGTATTTGATGCAGGAGCATCTATGGATGATGATATTAGAGAAGAGGACCAAGTGACCATTCCAAAGGGACCAATTACAAGAGCGAGGGTTGAGCGTTTCAAAGATCAACTTCAGCTATTCATTCAAAATGTCTAATCACAAGGGAAAATACCACTTGAAGAACTGAAGTTTGATAGATCAGATGGATATTGCTTGATTCAAGTGGAAGGAAATAAACCAGTTGAAGTTCTTGAAGTTACTGAAAAATAGAAATTTTTAGCGATCCGTGGATGTAGATCCACGGGTCACCGTTAGCCCTCACCTGCGGATCAGATTCTGGGAGCTCCGTGAGATCCGCGTGCTGATAAGTGCTACAGTGCATTAGTTTTTAGTAGGTTTTTAGGGTTTTTCTATGAGTTTTCCTCTATTTCTTAGCTATTTCTTCTCATTTGTGATTTGAATGCCAAATTGTGTAAAGGTGTGATTTACATGTGATTTTGTGTCATTTTTGAAGGGTTTGTACATTGTGTTAGGTAATAAGGGGAGTAACGTAGCGTAAAATTTAAAATTTTATTACCTTAGTCATGGATCTCTTTGATGTAATCTATACGATTAAAGGGTGTTTAGCACAAATACCTCAAGCATAGAAGGTTTTTATACTTCAAAGGGCAAGATCCTATTCGATGAAGGTGTTGATCTACCATGAAAAGCCGTCCAAGTATAGAGCCTCCAACAGTATCCACACGAACACGATCTTTAGGAACTTTTGGGCTTGCTTGCCTTTCCTTTTGAGTGCTAGCTCCCTTGAATATCATGAAGAACACAAAAACAAGAAGAAAGAAGAAGATGAAACCCTAACAATTAGGGAAGGATGTGGTGTTTCTCTTGGAGAAGAAAATCGCCTCTCACTATTTTTCTCTCTCTAAATTTTATCTTGTGTTGCATCAATCCCACAAGAGTCAAGGCATGGACTTATTTGTAGATGTAGTATCCTAGTCTTTAAGGAAACAAGAGCAATTGGAAACCAAGAAGGCTTAGGAAGCTTACCTTAAGCTAATCCTATTCCTTTAGGAAACCTATGCCAAAAGGAAACCAAATAGCTTCTTAATTGCTTCTAGGAAACTAATTTCCGTCAAGATTTAGAATATTTATAAATAAGTCCTTTAAGTTAATTTATCATATAAATTAACCCCATAAGTATCATGTACTTATCTTAATAACAATTTAACCCAAAGACCATGTTCTTATTGTGTGTGACCCATTAGGTTCCATTCACGTTGGCAATAAGTACAAATTATAACTCATTAATTAATTAATTAAGAGCTAGATAAATTAACACTTTAATTTATCATTAATTCACTAATTAATTAATTTGCACTTATAGATCATGAGTGGCATCTAGCAATGCATCATGACCACCCAAGTGAATAGGAAAGTCATATGGTAGACTACACCTATCAATGACAATGTTACCGTGTAATTAATATCCTTTCACCACACTATATCCCAATTAGTTTAAGAGTGTAGTGCGCACTCTTTAAATGACTAATTAATGATTTCTTGTTCTCGAAATATAACTTTCTATAAAAGTATAACCTTGAAACTCTTTCAAGTCATACTTTCACTTTTGCGCAAAAGATTTTTTAAGTTATATTTCAACAAGTGGCCAATCCGGGATATACTCTCCTATAATAAGGAGTGGTGAATCCTATATTGATTACTCACTATCCTTCCATGCTTCATACTATACCTAATCTCTACTATATGGGCTACTCTTTTACGAGCACCGAGTAATAGAGTCAAAACATAGGAATCCACACTCAAGATACCATGATAATCTCAAGTCTAAGGATCACTTACACCATTGCCATTAAGAGTATAATTCATTAGCACTACGAATAGTAACTCTTGGCGGATCAATCCAATAAACTTGTTCTCTAACAAGCATCCACGCACCAACTTAGGTGACACACACCGTAGTTGACGAGATCAATTACTACTTACCATAAGAAGAGGCAAAGTATGTGCTAGTCTTCCCATATTAATGATGTCCAATCTCATTAATACTACAACTAGGGATATTTAAGAATATAACTTAATGTGTAATAAGAGTCTCATCATTATAACTCTTACAATCTCTTATACACAGTTAATATTCTATGGACTTTATCAAATAAACAAGTAATATTAATAACAAGTATTAAATGACAAAGAAAATGCCACATATAGAAGTATAACACGAAATAAGTGTAATATAAAAATCCCAAAAACCAATTTGGTTTTAGGGCATACACTAACACATTGCATCACCAATTTGAAGTTGATATTTTGAGATGATTTGAAGTTGGTGATGAGTTAAAGTCAAGAAATCCTCAAAGTGGTGCAAAAAAGCAATAGGCGAAGAAGAATTGGAAAAAAACCGTTTGGCAGCCTGGACAGATTTCAGTGATTTGGTGATAACTTGAGCTAGATATATTGGATTAAGGTGATTCATGAAGCATTTTTAAGATAAGACAATGGTCTACAATTCATATGAGATATCAAAGTCCAGTTCGCACGTTTTGATGGTCAAAATTCCATGTAACTGAAGCACATTTATACTATAAAGCTGTTCTAACCAGTTCTTAGTATTTTAGCTATATCTCAGCCTACTGATCTTAAATGATGTGATTCTTGTTGTTTTGGAAAGCTTACTCAAAGGGCTAAAACTTTTATGTTTTGAGCAAAAGCTAGTTCGGCCGTCTTCAAGGTGAAATATCGTATGGAAGATTAGTGAAACATTCTGACCAAGGCCCGGGCAAGGCATTGCCACGGCTTGGGGTGCGGCCTTGGTCAGAAAGGGAGAAAGCAAGGCCGTGGGTAAGGCCTTGCCCTGGCCTAGTTGCAAAAAGTTGCATTTTTGAGCACTTTGGGGCGAATCTTTTGAGGGAAGAACCCTATCTCTTTGGAGAAGGGAAAAGGTGGTTTCTTTGGGTTCTAGGGCACAAGTAACACACTTTTATACACATCTAGAGTGATGTAGAGAGAAGAAGTCAAGAGTAGAGAAGCAACTCAAGGGCTTCCAGGGTGTAAAGCAAGAAGGCTTCTTAAAGATGCAAGGGATGAATAAAGAAAATCTACATGAGAATGAGTTTTTCCATTCTTTTCTTGTATTTTGTTGAGTTTATTCTTTGTACAAATGAGTTGAGTTGTTATGATTTAGATGGGATGAATCCTAAATTCTTATTACTATGATTTTATTCCTTGATTTATGAAAGACCCAATTTATGCTTAGATTTATTCATGAATGTCATTGTTGTTGAATTGGGAATTGCTAGCATTCTTTGATTCAATATTGATTTCATATGGGTAGATTGAGAAATTACTTATATGATTAGATCACTTCATGAATATAAGGCTTGCATGGGTTGCTAGAGATATAACTACATGAGTCTTCTCGATTAGATTTAAACCTAACCAAAACCATAAAATCCATACAACATGAATGCATCTTTTTGGGGTTTTAATTGAGAAGATATTCTAATTAATCAACCAAGGGGATAGAGGTTGTAATACTTGAGAAGGATTATAACTTAATTAAGGGATTTTAGGGTCTAAGCAACTGGCTTAATTATTAATCAAGTTAAAGTCATAGCATGTTTAGTTTAGGGGAATTTACATCTAGATTTCACCTCTACTATTGTTCATTCTCTCTACTGACTTTTAGATCATTGTTAGTTAAGTAGCTAAATTTAGTTAATTTGCATTTTTATTGAGTTTGCCATTCGTGTTGGATGGTTAGATAATAGAAAGAAAGCTAGTACTAGTATTTGCATAATCCTTGTGGGATCGACACTCGATACTCCTATACATTGTACTACAGGAAACGATAGGTGCACTTGCCTAAGTATCCGTAGTGTAGTCAAAGGAATATCAAGTTTTTAGCGCCGTTGCCAAGGACTAGGATATTAGGAACACCGTATTTTTATTACTCTAACTATTTTGTTTCTCTTTATGCTTATTCTTGTTATTTTGTTTAATTTTTATTACTTAATTTTTATTTGATTTTTCTTTGTAGTTAGTGTTTTTGGGGATCTCGTTTTGCGACTTTACTTGAAGATGATTGAGTATTGTTACAATTGGGCTAATGAATGAGGTAATACTGTGGATTCTACAGGTATGGAAAAATTAAGTGCTCTTGAGATGCTAATTGATGATATTGTCAATAAAAATAATGAGCGGTTTAAGTGTAGTTCCTCTTATTCCCAAGGTAGTGTTATTGTTTGTACTTGTTGTGGTGGAAATCACGAGTCTTATGAGTGTTTCCATTCTAAAAAAATACCTTATGATGATATTTACACCCATCCCCCTCTTTATGACCCCTATCCCAGTACTTATAACTCGGGGTGGTGGGATCATTCATCTTTTGGATGGGAGGAAAAAGGGAACCCACAAAACCTTGTTTGGGAGTTAGCCAATGATAGAGTAGATGATCCTAGATTTCAATCTCATCCTCTCCCTGTAGAATCTAATCCTGAGATAGAATTGGCCATTGTGAATTTTATGAATGTATCTAATGATAGGATGGATAAAATAGAGGCTGAAATTGAGAAAACGGGAGAACAACTTGTTGCTATCACCAAAGATATTGAGAGTCTCATAGGACAAATCACTGAAGCTATAAATACTAGGAATCCATATGAACTATTGAGTGATAATGAATTTAATCCTAGTGGACAAGTAGAAGTGATTCATAATGATTATGGTGATCAATTGAGTGTACCTCTGATAGTGATTAAAAGGGAAGAACATGAGTGTGTTGACGTAGTAAAAGAGAGTGAGGTAGAGGTTGTAAGTGAGGCTGAGATACTTAGTGAAATATTTGAAATGGGAACATCTTCACTTTCAATTGCTCTTTCCATTCCACAAGAGGCACCTCATGTATATAATTTTAAGCCTTTATACATAAATCTTCTTTGTGGTACTAATATTTTGCAGGTTCCTTCTTATTATGGAGTTCATGATAATAACATTGCATGTAAGAGGAGATTAGAGGAATTTGAGGGCAAGGCCACAATGGAAGAATGCCATTCTATCATGGTGGTGCCATCGCCAAAGTTAGAAAATTACGAGTTGCAAAGGGTTGAATATGATAGACATTCGATGATTGAGATCTAACAGCCCAAATGGAAGAAGGAATGGGCCGAAGAAATTTTTCATTAGGGGGTCACGTGATACCACTTGATAGCATCGAGCTAACGACATTAAACAAGTGCTTGTTGGGAGGCAACCCAACTTTTACTTTAGTAGTTTAGTACTTTTAGTTGTTTTCAAGTTTAGTAGGATAATTTTAATTAGTTTGTTTGATATTTGTTTTGTAGACCTCAAGAAAAGGTGTGAAGCTCATAACCATAGCTGTAACATCCCGCGTCTAAACTAGCCCAATAACTTTTGAGCTTTAAACCACGGGTTCAAAATACTTAAGCGAGTTATTTAGTAACCCAAATGCAAGATATTATAAATCATCAATTTTCTTCTATTCCCACCGATGTGGGATATCACATTCACCCCTCCTTTAGGCCTTTGCGTCCTCGCAAAGCCCAATTCATATCCGGACTATCCATTCGGTTGTGTCAGATTCTAGAGGTGGTTCGTACGGGCTCTAGAGGTGGCTCCTACCCTTAAGTCGACGTAATACTTAGCCTCGCACATCACTTAGTTCATTCATTTCCTTGTGTAGTTGCAACCCAAATACCATAGGCCCAGTCTCACCCCGTGCAGAGACCATATGAGGTTCGCTCTAATACCATTTGTAACATCCCGCGTTTGAACTGGCCCAATAACTTTTGAGCTTTAAACCACTGGTTCAAAATGCTTAAGCCAAGTTATTTAGTAACCCAAACGCAGGATATTATAAATCATCATTTTTCTTCTATTCCCACCAATGTGGGATATCACAATAGCAATCGAAAATAACTTGAGCAAGAGGGAGTTTTTCTTTGACTTTTGTATTCCATTGCTTATCTTGTGTGATTTTCATGTTGAAATTTTCCTTTTTTTTAGTTTTGAAGTGCTTAGGTTGTTTGGGAGTTGATTTTTTGTATTTGAAGCATCATTCTTTCCCCCAGCTCTTACATCCCCACCTCTTATTTGTATGCTTTATTGATTGCTCCTTAGTTCGTGGTACTTCATGTTTTAGTAGTTGTCACAATAGACATTTGTGAAACTTAATTTATACTTGTTAAGTTGCCATTTGAGGGAGAATTGTTGTTATTAGGTGAAGTGCATTATGTTTGAGTTTCGTTGTTCATTTGCTTGGTAATTAGCAATTGTGCTTTTAGGGTTTCAATAGAAACTTGCAAGTATATTTAGTGGCCTTTTTGAGTGGGCTACTGTATGGTTTATGAGATTACAACTAATTAAGTGTGGGGGTGTATTTTAAGTTTTACATGGGTGTTGTGAGCTTCTTATGTACTTTCATTGGTTAAGGAAATGACTTCCATTGCACCTTGGTTTGATATTTCATTTTCTTTGAGTATAGGTACAATGGCAAAAGTACGAAGTAAATCATCCAATGGTGGTAAGACAAGAGTGGAGACGATGCATAGGCACCTGATGGTTTTTAAATGCTTTATGTCATTCTCCTTTCTTTTTCTTTATTTAGTTCTTTCTGAGTTTGTTGGTATTGTTTTTATTTTCAGGAGTTCTATTACATTTTGGCATGCATCTAACGAGCTATGGAGTGTAGTTATCTTTCTTTTGATGAGCTGCAGTGATTTCTACATTTTGGATCTCTTTCTTGTAGCTGAATCGTAATTAGAGTAGCCACTACTACAACGAGGGGAGTATTGGTTCTAACTTTTCTTTTCCTTGCTTTTTCACACATTGGGGACAATGTGTGATTTAAGTGTGGGGGGGAGTTTAATTTTGTCGTGGTGTGTGCGCTACTTGTTGGTTAATTTGCTGGAAATTGATTGTTTGATGTGGTTGTTGATTTTTTATCAATTTTTTTTCCAGAAATTTTCCAACTTAGGTGCTTTTATGTTTTTATTTTGAGTTTTATGAAAGTAATTATCTATTTAACTCGTTAGTTGTCAATTTTTCCTTTCCAAGTAGAGTAATTATGTGCATTTTTGAGAAGCTTCTTCTTAATTGACTAGGGTGATGTGATTGTGTGATTTTGAAGTTTATTTTGAAGAAAGTATATTAGATAAAGTAGATTGAATTATGCTAAATTTTTTTGTGAATTTAGTGAAGTTTTTCTACTTTATTTATTTTTCATCATGAGTTAAGTAGTGAATTAGCTTTTTGGTATGACTTATGCCTATGATTGGTAATGTGTTAGGGAAAAGGGACTAAATGAGCTTATCTGAAAAAAAATTTGGAAAAAAAATTTGTTGAAAAGAAAAAAAGAGTAATTAAGTTTAGATTCTACTCCGCTAGTTTTAGTACTGAGTAACCGGGGGTTTTCATCTGGTTAATGTTGACTCTCGCGTAAAAAGGTGCTAAAATTATGAGTATGCATAGCAGCTTAGACAGATAAAGTGCTGAGTAACCGGGGATCTTCATCTGACCAATGTCGATCGTCGCATAAAAAGGTAACTTCATGTTATAAGTAAAGGCTAAGCTTAAGAAGAAAAAGTCCCTAGTTGTGAAAAACGAATGGATCATGGGCGTATAGTTGTACTTGTTAGCTACACGATCTGCTTACTTATGAGTTTCGAATACAGTAGAGAAATGGAACTAAACTCGTTTAATTGACGTATAATTCTTTCTCCTTTGCTTAATACAATGAGTATTTAAAATAATATGGATGATTGCATAATTGTGTTTCATGGTTGTTAAGAAGTTGTTCTTAGAGATGTATGTTTTGCTTTTAATTTCGTTATGTCATTGTTTTGAGTTTTGTATGGTTTATTGCTTGAGGACAAGCAATGGCTTAAGTGTGGGGGAATTGATAAGTGCTAAAGTGCATTAGTTTTTAGTAGATTTTTAAGGTAGGTTTTTAGGGTTTTTCTATGAGTTTTCCTCAAAATTTTAGCTATTTCTTCTCATTTGTGATTTGAATGCCAAATTGTGTAAAGGTGTGATTTACATGTGATTTTGTGTCATTTTTGAAGGGTTTGTACATTGCATCACCAATTTTGATCAATTTGGATGGCAATTGGATGATATTTTGAGATGATTTGCAGTTGGTGATGAGTTAAAGTCAAGAAATCCTCAAAGGGGTGCAAAGAAGCAATAGGTCAAGAAGAATTGGAAAAGAAAAGGTTTGGCAGCCTGGACATATTTCAGTGATTTGGTGATAACTTGAGCTAGAGATATTGGATTAAGGTGATTCATGAAGCATTTTGAAGCTAAGACAATGGTCTACAATTCATATGAGATATCAAAGTCCAGTTTGCACATTTCGATGGTAAAAATTCCATGTAACTGAAGCACATTTGTACTGTAAAGCTGTTCCAACCAGTTCTTAGTATTTCAGCTATATCTTAGCCTACTGATCTTCAAATGATTTGATTCTTGTTGTTTTGGAAAGCTTACTCAAAGGGATAAAACTTTTATGTTTTGAGCAAAAGCTAGTTCAGCCGTCTTCAAGGTGAAATATCGTATGGAAGATTAGTGAAACATTCTGACCAAGGCTGCGAGCAAGGCCTTGCCATGGCCTGGGGTGCGGCCTTGGTCAGAAAGGGAGGAAGCAAGGCCGTGGGTAAGGCCTTGCCACATCCTAGTTGCAAAAAGTTGCATTTTTAAGCACTTTGGGGCGAATCTTTTGAGAGAAGAACCCTATCTCTTTGGAGAAGGGAAAAGGTGGTTTCTTTGGATTCTAGGGCACAAGTAACACACTTTTACACACATCTAGAGGTATGTAGAGAGAAGAAATCAAGAGTAGAGGAGCAACTCAAGGGCTTCCACGGTGCAAAGCAAGAAGGCTTCTTCAAGATGCAAGGGATGAATAAAGAAAATCTACATGAGAATGAATTTTCCCATTTTTTTCTTGTATTTTGTTGAGTTTATTCTTGTACATATGAGTTGAGTTGTTATGATTTAGATGGGATGAATCCTAAATTCTTATTACTATGATTTTATTCCTTGATTTATGAAAGACCCAATTTATGCTTAGATTTATTCATGAATGTCATTGTTGTTGAATTGGGAATTGCTAGCATCCTTTGATTCAATATTGATTTCATATGGGTAGATTGAGAAATTGCTTATATGATTAGATCACTTCATGAATAATAAGGCTTGCATGGGTTGCTAGGGATAGAACTACATGAGTCTTCTCGGTTAGATTTAAACCTAACCAAAAATATAAAATCCATAGAACATGAATGCATATTTTTGGGGTTTTACTTGAGAAGAGATTCTAATTAATCAACCATGGGGATAGAGGTTGTAATACTAGAGAAGGATTATAACCTAATTAAGGGATTTTAGGGTCTAAGCAAGTGGCTTAATTATTAATCAAGTTAAAGTCATAGCATGTTTAGTTTAGGGGGATTTACATCTAGATTTCACCTCTACTATTGTTCATTCTCTCTGCTGACTTCTAGATCATTGTTAGTTAAGTAGCTAAATTTAGTTAATTAGCTAAATTTAGTTAATTTGCATTTTTATTGAGTTTGCCATTTGTGTTGGACGGTTAGATAATAGAAAGAAAGCTAGCACTAGTACTCGCATAGTCCTTGTGAGATCGACACTCGATACTCCTATACATTGTACTACAGGAAACGATAGGTGCACTTGCCTAAGTATCCGTAGTGTAGTCAAAGGAATATAATGTGCACAGAAAATCACAAACGTTTACTTGCAGATCCATCCGCGTATCAACTTCTGGTTACATCGAGCGATCTGCAACTACAGCGATACGCGAGTCACTATTCATTGACTTCTGCGGATCACCTAACCGCGAATCACCCTTGGTCAAAGGCGGTTACGAATTTTGATCAGAATTTTTGTGGTGTAATATAGTCCTTTCTAGTCAATTCCATGTATTAGGGTTCAGATTAATGGCCATGTATAAATACTTAACTTATAGTTACTATTTATATAATTTTTATGAAGAATTGTTCAAGAAATTGAGAGTTGCTCTCTTTTGGCTTTCAAGCCTTCTCACTTGAAGCTCTTAGGATTTAACTTAAGGATTTCAAAACTTGGCTTATCAATCAAGAATCGCACTTGATTGTGGTGCCTTCTACCGATTGTTTTGGTTTGCTAATTCGTGCAAACTTGGGTTGAGATAGTATCAAAATTGTTCAAGTTTGTGAGGGTTAGAGGGGTCATGACTCTTCCATCCTTTGGATCATAAGCTAGTCTCAACCTTGATCTTGGGTTCGTATCATTTGGTATCAGAGCAAAAGGTTGAGGTAAACTAGGTTAAGATTTGTTATTTGTGATATATTGTTTCTAGTGTTATTGTTCTTGTTATTCATCTCATCTTGTATTATTGTGTAGATTTGCAAGATTACAAGCTCGTATTGGTAGATCTTGTGCTGTTCTTAAGTCATCCTAGCCATCCAACTTCTTGTTCATGTCTTGTTGTTTTTAGTTTCTTGTGTCCTATAATCTTGTTCTTATTTAGTTCTTGTTTTATCCTTGTTGTACTTGTTGTCTTCCTACCCTACAGTTTGTGTTATTGTGTTTTTCTTGTTGTTCTTTGTGTCAAACTATCCTAGATCTTGTCTTTTTGTGTTCTTGTGGTGTTATTGTTGTAGATCTACAAGGTTCTACTCTTGTTATTGTAGATCTAACCATCTTTGTGTTGTTCTTTAGTCTAAATCTCAAGTTCTTGTTGTTTGTTCTTGTTTTTGCTTGAACAACTAGAACAAGACTTCTATTTTCTCTATCATTTCCCAAAAAAAAAAAAAAACCCTAGTGGTGATCTTGATTTCTTGAAGTTAAATCTTGAATCTTGTGGTGAAGAGAAATCAAGATTGGTCAAAAAGTTGGCCTGCAATATAAAATGATTTTGTTGTTGATGGTTTGATGTTGATGTTGAAGAAGTTCAAAAGAATTCTAGAGAAATCTTGATTGTTGAACTTGTTGGAGTTTAAAAAAAAAATTTGATTGGTTGTGGTTGAATATTAGAAATCAAAGAAAGAAGTGGATTGCATTTTTTTGAAGATAAGAATTGAGATTTTTCAAGAATTTTAAAATTCAAAGAAAAGAAAATTCTTGTTGAATTTTCATTCAAGGGTGAACAAATTTAAGATTTATATTCAAGAAATCCATTCTTCAATTTTCCAAAACTCAAGTGTTTCAAAAGCTATTCTTGATCTCATTGAATTTTCCAATCTCATTGATGAGAGATCGATGGAAGAGATGGTCCAAGACTCTTGAAACCAAGGATGCAACTTAATCTTCTTGACACATTCGTTACTTGTCGAAGACCCCAAGAACAACTTGGATTGTTTTGCTTCAAATTTAACAAGATTTGTTGAACTCCCCCCTTAGAGAAACGACCCTAGACCCCTAACCAACAATGTGTAATAGACACCTAGTCGACAATCTCTTTGGACAGATTCAAACCCTCAAGAAGAACCCTAGGTGGAATCTTGAATACTCAACAAGAATTGTCAAGAATGCAAGAGTAGTTCTTTCACCCAAGAACAAAGGGAAACTCAATAATGCTCACACGCACAATTGAAGAGAGAAATAATATTATTCTAGAATTTTAACGTGTTGAATAGGGTTCACAAGTGAGCCTTATATAGGCACACGGCTAAGTCATAAAATAGAAAACTAAGCTAACACTACTTGTACCATAACACAAGCTAACAACTAAAGGTACAACTTAATTAATTAATCATCTTAAAAACAAATAACTTGGGCCATAAAATAACAAACTAAAGCCCACAAATAGCCGTGTATAATCCTTCATGAGAATTCAAGTTCTTGGGCTTCAATCTTGTTCAACTCAAATCCAAAACATGCAAACAGCCTTGTAGGTTCTTGTTTCATCCACGTAGCTTCATCTTCATGTAATTTCATGATCAAACCTTGCAAAGCTTGCTTCAACCTTTAGCTCTCAACCTAGTCATTGGACCTCCCATGTCTTGGAATGGGCTCTTTGCAGCAACACTGTGATCATGACTCCCTTGAACTTGAACACGAGCATTGATGTCTTCATCAGTCCCTCCTTCCTCGAGAAGATTCGCCCTCGAATCCCCTACATCATACAAAGAAAGATTAGCCACATTAAAAGGTTGCACTAACATTACCATATTCACTTGGCAAATCTATCTTGTAAGCATTGTTCCCAATTCGTTCAAGGACTTGAAAGGGACCATCTCCTCTTGGACTCAGTTTGGACTTGCATTGTTGAGGGAAACGTTCCTTCCTTAAGTGCACCCAAACCCAATCTCCAGATTCAAAGTGAACTTGTACTTTTTCACGGTTTGCTTGATTTGCAAATTACTCATACTTCTTCTCTATGTTAGCCCGAACCTTTGCATGCAAATCTTTCACAAAGTTAGCCTTCCTCTTGCCATTCATGTCAATGTGTTCACTAGAAGGCAAAGACAAAATATCCAAAGGTGTTAGTGGATTGAAACCATAAACAATTTCAAATGGAGAATAAGAAGTAGAGGAATGGATAGTGCGATTATAAGCAAACTCTATGTGTGGCAAACATTTCTCCCAATTTTTGAGATTATGTTGGATGATTGCTTGTAGCAATGTAGTGAGCGTACGGTTGACTACTTCGATTTGTCCATCCGTTTAAGGGTGAGCAACAATAGAAAACAGCAACTTTGTCCCTAACTTACTCCAAAGAGTACGCCAAAAGTGACTTAGGAATTTGACATCACGATCACTCACAATTGTCCTTGGTAAACCATGCAAACGAACAACCTCTTTGAAAAATAAATCTGCAATATGAGTTGCATCGTTAGTTTTAACACAAGCAATAAAGTGTGCCATTTTACTAAAACGATCAACTACAATAAAAATACTATCTTTGCCACTTTGAGAATGTGGAAGACCTAGCACAAAGTCCATAGAAATGTCAGTCCATGGAACGTTAGGAATAGGCAATGGACTATAAAACCCATGAGGCATCACCTTGGATTTAGCTTTCCTACAAGTTATACACTTAGCACAGAAAGCTTGCACATCACGTCTCATATGAGGCCAATAAAAGTGTTCTTGCAAAATGTCTAAAGTCTTAACAATACCAAAATGCCCCATAAGAGCCCCTCCATGAGCTTCACTAATCAGCACATCACGCACAGAACAGAAGGGAATACACAACCTATCCTTCCTAAACAAATAACCCTCATGCAAATAAAACTCTCCATGTACACGCCCCAAATGTGGAGATTGATTCATGCAAATATGCCAAATATCACCTGTCGCGTCCTAAAAATCGTGAGTAAAGAGGTGCTGGTAGGGTCGTGATTGTCGTGTCCCGAAAGGACGGTCTAGTCTAATGACCCTTTTGAAAAGCAAGTTTTTGGAAAAAATCGTGCGCGTGTGTGAAAAATTCAAATTTTTATTGAAAAAGTATATTTTTAAAAAAATGGTGTTTTAAAAGAAAACTAGGCCGGGACTAAAAATGCGACAGGTTTGGCCAAATAATTTTTTGAAAAAAGGGTTTTATTTTAGAAAATGGAGTCACCACTTGGTACTGAGTTAGGGTGTACCAAGTCACCCGAAAAATCGTTTAACAAAACAAACAATAAAAATTTTAAAAATTATTTAAAACCCTTTTCCGACTCCGGTCTACGAAAAAACGAGAGAAAAAGGTTCGGGAGTCACATTTGAAGAAAGGAAAGGCAAAGGCTTGTGCCTAAGGCACCCTTTCAACCTAGCCGAGGCTAGTTGCGAGGTTTAATCAAAATTTCCTAAATTAACCCTAAGATTCTATTGCGTTCGGATGTATCTATATGAATGCAAATCCTAAGTCTAAGTATGAATGTCGAGAGGGTCGGAATGTCTTGTTGAAGCTTAATCGGGATTATCGCATTAATTGCGAAACCCGAGGTGAGGCCTTGAGGGAGTCACAAGTTTTATGCAAAATGTGATGCAAAAAGGAAAGAAAATAATAATATATAGTAAGTGAAGAAAAAAGGAGGGTATGCAACATGACGGGTATGGGGGACTAGTATCTCGTGACTAAATGTTTCTACTCACGGAGGGGGGAACGGCCTGTACGCCACCGCTTCCCGCATGAGTAGGCGACTATTTCTAGTCGAATCACACACAAATGTCTTAATTTCTAAGTGAGATGCAACCTAGATGTCATGTATTTAAAAAACTATTTCAAAATAATAATAATAATAAATAATAATAATAATCATAAGAAAATCATGCCAAATGGAAAGAAAACTAGAAGTGTGTGAAATGTGAAATGCACACGAATGCACCTAACACTAAAATGTTCTAAGGGTCTAGCGTTGGGCTAGCCCGTTCTAAGGAAAATCCCACTAGCAATGGACTAGCGGAAAAGAATGAAGCCACAACTAGCGTTGGACTAGTGTGGTGACGAAATGCCATAAATCATGAATTAAACATTAAAGCATGAATTAAAATCAAATTAAACATATAAAAACATATAAGAGCACATAGGAGCACATAACACACAAACATAATATCTAGATGCAAAAAATCCTAAGGAAAGCAGTGAAGAAATAAACACATAAGCACGCAAAAGCAAATAAACCCTAACTATTACACCGGGGGACTTGGTTTACAATTTAAGGGGGGAAAAATAAAATGCCCTATCTATTACATTTTCTATCTAATTACACAATTTTTGCTAAAATATGAGAAAAATAATCTAACTATTACATTGACTAGCTAAATACAAAAATATTACATTTTTATCAAAATAATAATAAAGAAATAATAAGATTAAAAATAAAATCGCGTGAAAGAAATAAATACGCAAAGAACATACTAAATAGGAAATATATGCATAAAAGTCACGTAAGGCACATTGGAGCACGTAAAGAAATTAATAAGTAATTAGGGATACCTCTTTGAAGATCCGGTATAAAAAATGCTTAAAAAACGAACACACACGTCAAGGTGTCACAATATAAATAAATAAATAAAATCTAAAATCTGTAAATGTTGACAATTTGGGATAAAATAAATAAATAAATTCTAACAACCAAGGGGGGCTAAAAATAAAATTCTAAAAAAAAGCTTAAAGGGTAAAATTAAAATTCACATATATCTAAGAGGATGGAAATGCAAAATTAAAGTCAATTGGGGGACAAATAGTAAATTCTAGCAAGAAAGGGAAAATTTTAAACTACAAGACCTAATTGACGAAATATGGAATCAAAAGGGGGGGCCAATCCGCAAGATATAAATGACTAAAATGCAGCAGTATTAAAAATATTAAGGGAGATATTAATACCATTCCAAACTCTCTAAGGGTTAAAATATAAATAGCTATCTTGTGTTAAAAAAAAATCATAGAAAAATGACTTGAATAAATTAAAACCAAACCAGATTAAAGGCTAAAACCAACTCAGGTGATCCGATTAACTGACTAAATTCAAACTAAATGAAGACAAAAGGGAAATAAACAAGATAAAATGAACCCAATTTAACAACCCCAAAACCGGTTCCTTTTTACTTGAAACTCCCAAAAAAAAATCTTTATTTTCTTTACCTGCTTTTTCCTTTCTTTCAGTTCTTGTCTGGCTTCTCTTCCCCGATTTGCCTCTCTGTCTCTCTCCCTGTTTTATCTCTTTTGATTTAGTTCTCCCCCCCCCCCTTTTCCATTTTCTTTCTCTCTTTCTCGGTCTCTTCTCTGATGCTCCTCTTCTTTGTTTTCTTTTGTTTCTTTCTTCTTCCTCTAGGTCTCGCTAGCCTGATCTCTTATTTCTCTGCGTTCTGGTCTCTCTCTCTCTTTTATCCCTTTCCCATTACTCGCTAATTTCTTTCTCTCTATCCGAATCTGATCTTGATTTTCTTTCTTGCTTTCTCTCTTTGTACCTTACGTTTCTCTCTCAGTCTGCTCTCTATTACACACCCTCTCTCTTGCTGGTTGTTATCTCTAACTCTAATTGATTTCTTTCTTCCAAATTAACCCCTAAACTTTGAATCCCAGTGGCACAATTCAAATGGATAAAGCTTTGAATCCCCACTTTCAGCTCAATTTGACCATGAATCAGCCGACCCGAAACATGGGGATGTGATGATGGGCTGTGGTGTAGTGTTTCGGTGGATATCTGTGGGCTGATTGAGTGCGATTTGAGGCTACGATGGGGCTACTTTGGTGGGACTGTTTGGGATTGGTTTGAGTGTTGATCTGCAAGCAGTGAAGATGGAGTTTGGTAGGGGATGAGGCTGACTGGTGGCTCTATTGGTACAGGGGATGGTGGTGCGATTTGTAGGAGCCATGTGTGGTGAAGACTGGTGCAGGGGTGTGTATGTGTGCTTTTGACTGGAGTTTGGGCTGATTGATGGAGTATTGATGCTGCTGCCGATGGTAATTTGGTCATAATTTGATGGTGAAGACAATGCCTATGGGTGGAGGTTGGATGGTTCAGGGAGTTTCTGTGGATTGCTTTGGCTTGATTGACTGGTGGAGAGATGGTGTGGTTGGGTGGAATTGTCAGTAGTTGTTTGATTCTTGTATTTGTACTATTTTCTTGCAAGTGACAACAACTGTGGATGAAGTGGTAATGGAGGAGCTGTTTGACTAATTGGTGGTGAGATAGGCGGTGGCACGAGGGGTTTGGCTATGGTGGTCTGTTGATGGTATTAACTAGTGGGGCTGGACGATTGATATGAGGCCAGTTCATTGGCTCTGGGATTTTGTGGCTACGTGAGGGTGTTGAGATATTGCTATTGGGTTGTTTCTTCCTCTTGTAGGTCTGTGAAGGTGATTTTTTTACGGTGCTTAAGGCGGAGCTGTGGTGGTTTGAGTAATTTGGGACTGATTGGTTTGTCAAGAATAGAAAGAGAGGAGATGGTGTAAGCTTGGTGGTTCTGGGTTGGAATTAGGAGAAACGGTGGTGGAGTGAAGGCTGCTAGTGGTGAAGGGAGAGAGGGAACTATGGTGGCTTTCTGAGCTTGGGAAGAGTTTCATGGGTTGTGATGGTTATTTGTTTGTTTACAGGTGATGATGCGGTCAATCTGGTGGAGTTACTGGTGGTTTGGGTTCAATCTTTGGCAAGAGGTTATTCTTGGTAAGGGATGGAATTGTGGAAACATGGAGACTATGGATGGAATTAGTTGTGGCTGCGGGTTGCTGATTGCTTGGCTCAGTGATTTTGGGGCAATTGATTTTTGAGTGATTAGGTGGAGATTATGTAGGTGGTAGAAAGAAGGTTGAGGGAGATGGTGAAGCAGAATTGAACCCAGATGGTGGAACAAAAGAAAGGAATTATTGAAGGTGATTTTAGGGGGATGAGGAGAAGGAAAGGAGAGAACAGAACCCAGAACATTACATCTCAAACCCAGTAAACGATAGAACAACAAAAAGAAAACTAAGAGAAAAACTCTAAAAAAAAACACATAATCAGATTTAATTACAAAATGGAAATAGATAAAATTGAGAAAGTACCTTGTGAATAATTGATGATGAACGCTTGCAGCTACTCTTAAACCTGATGATGATGAACAGTGATTTGTTCTTGGAGGAGACGATGAATAGTATAATCTGGAATTGCAGACGATGAACAGTAAATGAAAAACGAGGAACAGAGCTAGTGTGTGTTTTTGAGTGTAAAATGTGTGTGTTTAATCTTTTTGCACAAAAATCAAAGTGTTTTAGAGTTTCTCTCTTTTCTTCCCCTTTTTCTGCTGATTAGGGAGAGTATTTATAGGCCACTTGTCTTGTTGGCCAAGAATACTGTAAAATAACGAGAATGCCTCCGGTATTAAAAAATGCTAATTTTATTAAAAAATATATTTTTAAACTTAAAATTAAAATTAATACAAAAAATATGACAGGGATCTCTAAATTTTCAAAAAGAATTCACAGTAGATTTCAAAAATAAAAGCTAGAGCTCAAAAACTGATGGAAAAGCGCTCGGGGTGTAAAATGACGATTTTGTCCCTGGACAACGAAAATACACAAAAAAATAGCTATTAACCTCAGAAAATTATCAAAAAATTAAAAATAAGCTTAAAACATTAGAAAATGCCTTTTTTGACTCAAAATTTGGTGAAAAATGAATTTAAATTGTAAAATAACAATTTTGCCCTTGGACAATGAAAATACACAAAAAATAGCTATTAACCTCAAAAAATTATCAAAAAATTAAAAATAAGCTTAAAACATTATAAAATGCCTTTTTGACTCAAAATTTGGTTGAAAATGAGTTTTAACTATAAAATGACGATTTTGCCCTTGGGCAATGAAAATTCACAAAAAAATAGTTATTGTCCTAAAAAAATTATCAAAAATTACAAATAAGCTTAAAACACTGGAAAATGGATTTTTGACTCAAAATTGGTGAAAAATGAATTTAATTTGTAAAATGACGGTTTTACCCTTGGACAATGAAAATTTATAGAAAAATAGTAATCATCCTCAAAAAATTATCAAAAATTACAAATAAGCTTAAAACATTGGAAAATGCATTTTTGACTCAAAATTGGTGAAAATGAATTCAATTTGTAGAATGACGATTTTTTCCCTTAGACAATGAAAATTTATAGAAAAATAGTAATCGTCTCTGAAAAAATTAAAAAAATTCAAAAACATGCTTAAATAATTAGAAAAAATGAATTTGAAACTAAAAATGAGCTAAAATGGTCGTGAGGCGAAATTACCATTTTACTCTTGCGTTGGTAAAAATAAATAAATAAAATAAAATAACTACCAATTAAATCCAGAAAAATCATAAAAAATTAACAAATTCACATAGAAGTAAAAATATGAATTTAAAATCCCCAAAAGATTACAGAAAAATATTTACAGATAAAATTACTATTCGGCCCCCCCAGATTATTGAGAATTAAAAATTAAAAATTAAAATTTATCCCAAAAAGCGCAAACATGCCCCCGGTGTTTGAAAATAAATGATGTGTCAAAATTTGGTGTCCACATCACTAAAGTCACGATCCCCCACATAAGCATGCTTTAAGTACTCAAAACCAAGTAATTTAGTATGCAATGAAGTAAGAAGAGTGTACCTACGAGATAGTGCATCAGACACAACATTCTCCTTACCTTGCTTATACTTAATTACATATGGAAAGGTTTTAATGAACTCGAGCCATTTAGCATGTCTCTTGTTCAACTTACATTGAGACTTGAGAAATCTCAAACTTTCATGGTTAGAATGTATGATGAACTCTTTTGGCCACAAATAATGTTGCCAAGTTTGAAGAGCTCGAACCAAAGCATAAAGTTCTTTATCATATGTAGGATAACTCAAGCTCGCCCCTTGAAGCTTCTCACTAAAGTAGGCAATGGGCTTAGAATCCTACATCAATACAGCCCCTATACCAATTCCACTAGCATCACATTCAATTTCAAAAACCTTGTCAAAGTTAGGCAAACTAAGCAAAGGAGCATTGGTGAGTTTATGCTTTAACAATCTAAAAGCATCTTCATGTATTTTCTCCCATTTAAAAATTATATTCTTTTTAACAAGTTCATTCAAAGGTGCAGCAATTGAAGAAAAATCACGCACAAACCTTCTTTAAAAACTTGCTAAACCATGAAAAGATCTTACCTCATTGGCATTAGTAGGGGTTGACCACTCCCTAATTGCCTTTACCTTGGTTTCATCTACACTTATTCCATTAGAGCTTACAACAAAACCAAGAAATATAACAGAATCCATGCAAAAAGAACACTTTTTCAGATTAGCAAACAATTGATGTTCTTTAAGTATCTCAAAAATAGCACGCAAGTGTTCAACATGTTCTTGCAAGGACTTACTATACACAAGAATATCATCAAAGTAAACTACTACAAATTTCCCAATTAAATGATGGAAAACATGATTCATCAACCTTATAAAAGTACTAGGAGCATTAGTTAAACCAAAAGGCATAACTAACCACTCATAAAGACCAAATTTAGTTTTGAAAGCAGTTTTCCATTCATCACCCTCTTTCATTCGAATTTGATAGTAGCCACTTTTTAAGTCAATTTTTGAAAACAATTGTGAACCATACAATTCATCCAACATATCATCTAACCTAGGTATAGGATGACGATACTTTACCGTGATTTTATTAATGGCTCGACAATCTACACACATCCTCCAAGAACCATCTTTTTTCGGTACAAGAATCACAGGCACAGAACATGGACTAAGGCTCTCACGCACAAAGCCCTTGAATCTACTTGCCTTTGAATCTCCTTTCTTTCCTCAGGGTTAGCTCTATAAGCCGGACGGTTTGGAATGCTTGCTCCAGGCATGAAATCTATTTGATGTTCTATCCCTCTCAAAGGTGATAATCCACTTGGGACATTTTCAGGGAATAAGTCTTGATATGCCTGCAACAAAGAAACAACAACACTAGAAAGAGAAGGGTCAAGCTCATTAGTAGAAAACTAATCATCTTTATACAAAAGAACAAGAAGTTGTTGCCTTGCCAACAATGCATTCTTGATCTCATTTTTTCCAGCATAGGCATTCACTTTTCTCCCCTCATCTCTCTCGGCTTCCCCTCTTTTCCCTTTCCCTTTCTTTTTCTCCCTACTAGACCGATTGCTTTCATGATGCACAATTTGTCTAGGTGACTCCAATAAAGACCCCTCGGCCTTGGCTCCTTTGGACTTATCACGAGCCTTACATTCCTTCGTAATTCGTGCTTGATCAGCATAGGCCTCCATAGGTGTCAATGGTCTCAATATGAACTCCTTTTTCTTCCAAACTAGGCGATGAGTATTTTTATGACCATCATAAATCACACGCCTATCAAACTGCCATGGACGACCTAACAAAATATGACATGCATGCATGGGAATGACATCACATAATACCTCATCCACATATCCCCCAATGGCAAAGGATACTAGCACTTGTTTGGTTACCTTCACATCCCCAAAATCTGTCAATCATTGCAAGAAATATAGCTTTGGATGGCAAATTGTAGGCAACTTCAATTTTTCTACAAACAAGGTACTAGCTACGTTAGTGTAACTACTAGAATCAACAATAACACTACATACCATGCCTTGAACCAAGCATCTTGAGTGGAATATATGTTCCCTATGAATCTTCTCTTCCTCCTCCTTTGGTTGGATGGAATGGCATCCTCGGGTCCCCCTTCAACAGAATCATCATCACAGGGACCTTTGAGTGGAGGCATCTCATCATCACTTGAATGCTCACTCTCCACATCTCCATTATCAAGGATGATCATGTTTCTTCTAGTTGGACATTGAAATGAGATATGCCCATAACCTTGACACTTGAAGCATTTAACATCTCTTTGGCTCATAGGAGTTTTAATCTTACCCTTGCTTGGTGGTTTAGATGAAAAATTCTCACCCCTTGGCTTATTGCTCATGAAACTCGACTCACCCTTCTTCCAAGTCTCCTTGGGCTTTTGTGGCGTTTGATCAAACTTTCTATCTCAAGAGTCCCTTCATATGCCGCAGCTTTGAACCCCTCCAAACCCTCGGTTTCTCTTGCTTTTGAGTTGGCACTCCACCTTTTGTGCTTTTTCCACTAAGTCTTGAAACTCCACATAATGTTGTAATTCTACAATATCTGCAATTTCGGAGTTCAAACCAACTATAAATCGGGCAATGGTGGCTTCTTCATCCTCTTGGATGTCAGCACGAATCAAGAGTGTCTCCAACTCTTTGTAGTATTCATCAACTGTAAAAGAACCTTGCTTCAAAGTTTGTAGCCTCCTATGCAAATCTTGTGAATAGTGACTTGGAATAAATCTTTTCCTCATAATCACCTTCATGACAGCCCAAGTGCGAATTGGTTCATCCCTACATCTCTTACGAGATTTCACGAGTTGATCCCACCAAATGCTAGCATACTCCACAAACTCAACTACAGCAAGTTGAACTTTCTTTTCCTCAGAATAATTGTGAACGTCAAACACGTGCTCAACCTTTCATTCCAACTCCAAGTATGCCTCTGGATCATTCATCTCCTTGAATGGTGGAATTTTCATCTTTATGCTCCCCAAATTGCTATCATGTTGTTGAGGAACCCTCCTCCCTCGACGGGACACTACTTTCCCATCATCAAAATCATCATCAAAATCATCACCTCGAGCATTCTGAGCCACATGTGATTTTCCCTTGGCAGCCGAGTCAATGTCCTCCAACTTGGTGAACACACGCCTAAATTCATCTTGCATGGCACGCATGTTAAACTCTAAAGCACTGAGTCTTTGCTCACTTTGTTCACCCATAATAGAAACCTATCAAAATAAAAGTAAAAAAACCTGCACAAAAATGTTAGTGGCACAAGAAAATCAAGAAAGATATCCTCACTCACTCCCTTTCGTGATTCACTCTTTACTCGTGTATCACACCAATGAAACTTGGTTTTTACCTGATGATGAGCTCACACCTTAGCCTTTTACCACTCCTTGAGTGTACCTTGTATGCCCTTGAATGAGAACCTGCTCAATTGATCCTTGGTACAAACCCAAGTAAGTATTCAAGATGAGTAGTAATGAAAATGGAAGCTTAGGGTAGGGTTTAAACCACTAGAATTCAAGAAACCAAGACTCAAAGAATTTCAGATTTAAGAAACACGTTTGACACCACTAGTGTGTGGTTTTCTTGATGAAAATCTTGATTTTCAAATGTCCCTTGATAGTTTAATGTACTTATGCAAAAACAGAAAATATGAGTTTTTCTAGTTGTATTAGGATTTGGTGAGAAACCCTAATCCAAATGATTCAAGAATCTTGCCAAATTGAAGTATGAACACTTGAAAAACAATTAAGGCAACTAAAAACAACAAGAAGTTACCAAAAATGAAGCAAACCAAAGCTGAAACATGCCAAGAGAGCCGTTGGTAAGAAATGCACATGCACTAGTTGCCAAAATTGGCTTCTAGTCGTTGGAGATCTTTTCCAGCAAGGATTTGGTGACTTTCCCCTGTTTATTAAAGCTAAGATCAGCCCCTTAACTTCCTAATTTGGTCACTTTTAAAGAGGAAAATCGTGTACCAACCAAACTAAACACAAACAGAAAAGTTCCAGCAACTATGCAACACAAAAATCAAAACAGCAACCCTAGGAGAAACCCTAGAACCCAATAGCCAAAATTCTTCAAGAAGTCCTTCAAGAAGCTCAAGAACTAAATCAAGAACTTCAAGATTTTGTGTTTAAGACTTCAAGAAACAATAACATCAAGCTGGACAGTTCAAGTTTTTCCCAAACAGTCTAAAAAAATCGCACAAGGCAACCCCAGATTTTCAAGGAAATAAATCCTAGTACACAGGTAGTTCAAGAACTGAAGTTTTGACCAAGAATTGGTTCAAGAACCTCAAAGAACAACTCAAAAATTTCAAGAAACAACACCAAACAACCAGAATTTCATGCACACACAATCTGGAACTTTCAAGAATTCAAAACAGTCCCACAAATCGCACAAACAGCCCCTAACTCTTCAAGATGGTTGCACAAACGAGTTGGAAAGTTCAAGAAGCTAATTAGGTATATACCAAATCCAATTTGGACGTGGAACAAACACCCACAATGTACTAAAAACTTCAAGAAACTTTCTAGAATTAAATTTTGTGCTTGGCTTTTTCACACTGTAATATGGAGTTCCATTCAGGTTATTCGTTAATGATATCTGTAGTGTATGCTAAATGCAGCAGGGTTGCCAGGCGTCCTTTATGGCAAGCTATGGAAAACTTGGTAACAGATAGGCCGTGGATAGTGGTAGGGGATTTTAATGTCATTTCAACAGCAGATGAACGTGTTGGAGGTCAACTTCCTTCAGTTGTTTGCATAGAGGAGTTTAACACAGCGATGCACAACTCATCTTTATTCGCACTTCCTTTTGATGGCTCTCGGTTTACCTGGACCAATGGTAGGGTTTGGCAGAGATTGGATCGTGCATTGGTGAATTCTGCATGGAATCTGGCTTTTAATCAATCAAGAGTTTCTCATCTATCAAGGGGGAGATCGGATCACTCGCTTATGTTAATTCGGGCTGGTGAAACTGAAAGGAAGCCAACCTCATTTCGATTTCTTAATATTTGGTGTAAGGACGATGCTTTCATGGAGACGGTTAAAAAGGCTTGGCATAAACCAGTAGATGGTTCACCTTTGATGGCATTTTTCCAGAAGCTCAAACGTACAGCGAGGGAGCTGAGATTGTGGAACAAGGAGAGATTTGGCAATGTGAAAGACAAAACTCAGTAGGCATATGAAGAAATGGTAATATTGGAGAAGATCTTTGATGAACAGCAGACAGCATTGGACAGAACTAAATGGAGTGAGGCTAAAGCAAAATACAATCACTACCGTGCATTGGAGTGTGATTTTTGGAGACAGAAATCATGTATAAAATGGATTGCAGCGGGTGATGCAAACACGGCGTTCTTCCATGCAATTGTGAACCAAAGGAGAAATGATAACTTCATTTGTAGGATTAAGGATGACATGGATCGGATGGGTTGAGGAGGAGACAGAAATTAAAAACTCAGCGGTTCGTTATTTTACTACGCTCTTTCAGGCTGATAGGTCGATCGTCCAGTCTCAACCTGTTGAGTTTCCTGTGCCAAAGATTTCAGCGAAGAACAATCAGGAGTTGAGTTCCCCTCCCTCTTTGGAGGAAATCAAACTAGCTATTTTCTCATTAGATGACCAGAGTTGTGCGGGACCTGATGGATTTAATGCAGCGTTTTATAAAACATGTTGGGAAATTATACATCTGGATTTATGTCAGGCAGTGGATGATTTTTTTAAGGGAGCTGTACTTCCTAGGGGAATAACTGCCACGTCGATTATTTTAATTCCTAAGAAACCGGGGCCGGTTCATTGGAAGGATTATCGTCCTATAAGTTTATGCAATGTAAGTTCAAAAATTATTTCAAAAATACTTGCTAACAGATTGAACAAGGTGCTTACCAGATATTATTTCTCCTTGGCAGACAGGTTTTGTTCCTAACAGAGGTATCATGGACAATATACTTCTGGCTCAGGAACTCACTTCAGAGTTGGAGAAGAAGCTGATTAATCCGAACTTAATTCTGAAATTAGATATGGAGAAGGCATATGATAGGGTGGAGTGGCCTTTCCTCTTGTATATGCTGAGACAATTTGGATTTGAGGAAAAAAATGTTGATTTGATATATAGATTGCTTTCCAACAACTGGTTTTCAATCTTGATCAATGGCCATTCATCAGGCTTCTTTAATTCTTCAAGGGGGGTGCGTCAGGGCGACCCTCTATCCCCAGGACTTTTTCTAATTGCAGCTGAATATTTTGGGAGAGGGTTGGAACATCACATGCTTCAACAAAAAAGGAGCAGATATTCATCTAAGGGAGGCCAGGTTCCCTATCTTGCCTTTGCAGATGACATGATCATATTCACACGGGCAGAAGAGAAGAACTTAATTGATCTGAAGAATATTTTTAAGCATTATGAGAGGGTGTCCGGACAGAAAATAAATTTGAGCAAAAGTTCTTACATTATTTCATCAAAGGCGTGCCATTCCATTATTCGTATGGTGGAGTTGTCTCTTGGGGTTTGTTAGGAAAGAGCTCCCTTTTGTCTATCTGGGTGTTCCTATTGCTAAAGGGAAGCCCAAGTGAGTTTTGTTCGATGGCATCATATCTAAGGTGAGAGCCAGACTGGAGCATTGGAGTGTGAAGTTGCTTTCAGCTGGAGGTAAGATTATCTTGTTAAGACATGTTTTGACAATCTATGCCTTTATATTTATTGCAAATTCTTCAACCATCCTGGGAATGTCATTACTTGCTTTGGGTAGAATATTTAATAGTTTCTTGTGGGATGCTGGTATTACGGAAAAGCGTATTCACTGGTGTGCTTGGGAACGATTATGTTATCCGGTTGAGGAGGGAGGCTTGGGTTTCATACGCGTGCAAGACATGGTGCAGGCTTTTTCAATAAAACTATGGTGGAGGCTACGGGCACGAGCTTCTCCATGGGCTGATTTCATGCATGTTAAATACTGCAAAGGAGATCATCCCTTTAATATTGAATGTAAATTCCCTTCAGCCACGATGAGACGTTTATTAGTAGTGAGAGAGGTAGCTGAAGAGCATATTAGATGGTAGATAGGCGAGGGAATTGGTGGACTTCTGGTGGGACAAATGGACTGGAGACTTTCCTCTAATTCATCACTCCAAAGTTAAGAACCCTCCTTATTTTCTAGTTGTTGAATTCTTTGGTAGTAATGGATGGAACACGGGAAAACTTGCCCAATGGCTTCGGATGACATGGTGTCTCACATTACAAAGATACCTGTGAGTGCTGAGGTTTCAGATATTATGATGTGGAACATTTCAGATGATGGTAAGTTTTCTTTCGCTTCAGCATGGCAGTGCATCAGGCAGAGAAGGAATGTGTCATTGGTGACAAAGGCGATCTGGTGTAAATGGTTACCAATTAAGATGTCTTTTTTTGCATGGAAGGTAATTCAAAATTTCCTTCCATTGGATTGCAATCTTCAAATTAAGGGCGTTCAACTAGCCTCACGTTGCAGTTGTTGCGGATTTCAACAAGAAAATGTCAATCACCTATTCTTAGAGGGCCAACTGGCAGATGAGGTTTGGAATTTTTTTACTAATGTTTTTGGACTTCAAATATCGTCTTCTTTATGCATTGGCTCTTGCCTCATGCACTGGTATTTATCTGCTCCTGTGGAAAATCATATTAGATGGATTATTCCTGTGATAATATTGTGGTTCTTGTGGAAAGCCCGAAATGTAGAGAGGTTCCAAAACAAAGCACCATTGGCTCATTTGGTTATAATGGAGATAGTAAAGTTCCTTAAAATGCTTGGAGCTGCAGGAAAGGTGGACAGAAAACAGTTGAAAGGAGACACAAACTTGTTCATTGCGAAGTTTTTTCAAGTGTTACCCGCAAAATTTATGAAAGTCAGGATAGTTCATTGGTCCAAGCCCATTTGTGGATGTTTTAAATTAAATACAGATGCAAGCGTGTGCAAAAACAAAGGAACAGGTGGTGGTGTATTAAGGGATCATAAAGGTGACTTAATTTTCGCTTTTCATAAAGAGTATGGCGAAGTAGATGTGATTCAAGCTGAATGTCTAGCTTTGTTTAGTGGTCTTCAGATTTGTGCGGATATGGGGTTTGAAAATATTTTAATAGAAGTTGACTCCTTACTGTTAGTGCACTTAATTGAGACTAATTCAACGGGAAGATGGATCTCTATGTCAGCAGCTACGAATGATTAGAATATTCATGATTACATAGAGGGCTAGGATTTCTCATATATATCAAGAAGCGAACTTAACTGCAGACTACCTTGCCTCAATAGATTTTCAACAGGACCTTTTGTTATGCGCTTCAGATTGGATGCCTTCAAAGCTCAAGGTTTTGTTACGTGCAGACGCTTTAGAAATTCCTAATATAAGGACTTCTTTTGTAAGGGAGTAGTACTCCTTATTTCATTAGTTTTGTTGGTTTTACTTAATTTTCTTGTAATCTAATGGCTTATGTCATTTCGTTTAATCCGTAATGGTTTAATAAAATTAGGGAGTGGCGTCCCCCCCTCCCCCCCCCCCCCCCGCGTACGGGGTTAGCCAAAAAAAAAAATGGTAGAAAGAGGGGGATAGAAATTCCAAATATTTTCATTCCATTGTTTCTGAATGTAGAGCAAGAGCTGTGATTTACTGAATCCAAAATGCTTTAGGGGAATGGTTACAAGATGAAGATTTGATTGCAGGTGAAGCATGTAATTTTTTTTCTGCTTTATTCTTGCAGGAAGATGCAAGTGCAGATTTTTCTTTATCTCATATTCCAAGATTACTTTCTGAGGACATTCAAGCTTTAGAGAGGTTCCCAACAATGGAGGAAGTTAGGGACACTGTTTTTGCAATGGATGGGGAGAGTGCACTGGGGCCAGACAGATTCACGGGGAAATTCTTTGTACATGTTTGGAATATTGTAACTGAGGACGTTTTCAATGCGGTATCTGAATTTTTTTGTGGGGATGAGCTACCAAGGTGTTTCTCTTCGACCTTATTAGCCCTGATTCCTAAAGTGCCCCAACCTCAGAATTTTGCACAATTTCGACCTATTAGTTTGTGCAATTTTCTGAATAAAATTATTTCTAGAATTTTGGCAGATAGGCTTGGGTGTATCTTACCTAAGATTATCTCACCGCAGCAGAGTGGTTTTGTAAAAGGAAGAATGATGGCTGAAAATTTTTTACTTGCTCAAGAATTGGTAGGGGGTATGAGGAAAAAGAATAGGGGAGGAAATGTTGTTTTGAAACTTGATATGGCCAAAGCATACGATCATGTTTCTTGGCTTTACTTGATTTGTATGTTAAGAGCCTTTGGTTTTGGGGAAAGATGAATTGATATGGTTTGGCGATTGATCTCGAGTTGTTGGTTTTCTATTATCATTAATGGTATGCCAAAGGGGTTCTTTAAATCATCTAGGGGACTTCGTTAGGGAGATCCACTATCTCCGGGTCTATTTGTTATTGCTGCTGAGGGACTGTCTAGAGCATTGAACTTGCTTCTGCAGAAGAAGAATTTCTCTATTTTTAGTGTTCCAGTCAGATGCCCAATTGTCACACATCTTTCCTTTGCTGACGATATTATTATTTTTTCAGGTGCATCTAGGAGTTCGTTGAGGTCGATTATGGATGTATTACGGCAATATAAGCTATCTTCGGGACAAAGTATTAATGTCTAGAAGAGTGGCTTTTTATGTCATGCAAATACTTCTAGAACCAGGAAGGGGATTATTAAAGAGGTCACGGGCTTTTCTAAAAAATTCTTCCCAGTCCGCTATTTAGGTTGTCCTCTATATGTAGGGAGGAGCAAGAAAGTTTTTTATTCGGAGCTATGCCAAGCTATTGCTTCCAAAGTGCTTAAATGGGAGAATTGTTTCCTTTCACTTGGCGAGAGGCTTATATTAATCAAACATGTGCTTAGCTCTATTCCAATAAACATCTTGGCAGCTACATGTCCTCCCCAGGGTGTGTTGAAAACATTGGAGAAAACGCTTGTAGGGTTTCTCTGGGGAGCTGAAGGAAATGTTATGAAGCATCACTGGATAAAATGGCATACCTTGTGTAGACCCATGGAGGAAGGAGGGGTGGGTTTGCGGTCTTTAAAAGACATTTATCACACTTTTTCTATTAAATTATGGTGGAGATTTAGAGAGAGGAAGTCATTATGGGCGAAGTTTATGCATGCCAAATATTGCAAGCTTACTCATCCATCTAAGGCAAAGATGTCTCTGACGGCTTCTTTATTACGGAAGCGGATGGTGTCGGTTAGTAATGTTGCTGAAAATCATATTTCTTGGATTCTTAGAAGAGGTTGTGTGAGTTTTTGGAACAATATGTGGCTGGGGAATGAACCATTGGGGCGTTTATTGAATATCCAGAATGATGACTGTCAAGTGAGGAAGTTTGTCCATGACGATAGTTGGGATGTTAAAACATTTGAAAGAATGATACCGCCATCTATTCTTCAGGATATTGTGGCCAAACAACCTCCATGTCATGATGATCCAGAAAAAATGATTTGGAGATTGACTCCCTCGGGCTCCTTCTCAACTAGGTCAGCATACAATTGCATTCGAGAAGGTGGATACTCTGGTATTATGTTTAAATTAATTTGGAATTCTGCCATTCCCATAAAAATGTCTTTCTTTATGCTAAGATTATTGTCAAAAAGGTTACCAGTGGCTGATATTGTAGTTAAACTTGGCATACATGGTCCGTCTAGGTGTTTTTGTTGCACTTCCCCTACTTGAAAAACTCTTCAGCATATTTTCAGCAGTGATGAAATTGCCAGGAAGGTGTGGAATTATTTTGGTGCTCCAATGGGTGTTGGTATTAAGCATTTTTAGACTCGAATGCAATTAATGACATGGTGGTTACTGCCGTCTCCTAATGCTTTCGTTGGTTTTCTACATAATATATCTCCTATTTGTATTCTGTGGAATCTGTGGAAAATCCAAAATGATCAAGTTTTTGCAGGGATTGTTCATTCATGGGAGTATGTTGCCCATAAGATTTTTTGGGACATTAAAATGGCATGGGAGCAAAAGTTTAATATGTTTTTTAATGTTTCGCATTGGGCTGAATTTTACTCTTGTGTAGTTCATTCCAAAAAGAGAGTTCGTGTGAATCTAGTGAAATGGTCATCTCCAGTTAAATTCTTTAAATTAAATACAGATGCTTGTTCGACAGGGAACCCCGGTCCTTGTGGTGGTGGAGTTATTTTAAGGGATTCTCACAGGAAGGTTGTCCTTACTTTTGCTTGCTCTTTAGGTGTGGGTGCGATTTTAGAAGCTAAATTCAAAGCATTAATACAAGGGGTGAAATTGTGCTGTAGTAACGGTTTTGACAAATTTCAGTTGGAAATGAATTCTTTGGCATTGGTTAATATTATCTCTGGTAAATCTAACTGTCCTTGGGATTTGTTGCCTTTTCTAGATGAGATGGGTAAATTTCGTGATAATATCATTAGTATTGATCATTGTTATAGAGAAGCTAACAAACCTGCGGATATCTTGTCAAATGAGGGATTGCAACTCAATGGTCTTGAAGTTTTTTCTAACTTTTCGTCTCTCCCAAAAGAAGCTCGAGGTGCAGCTAGATTAGATCGCTTAGGATTTCCTGCATTTCGTTTCAAGTATTTATAAGTTTTAGTTTTCTCGCAATAAATAATGTAAAGGGAGTAAGTATTCCTCATTTAAGTTTTATATTTTCATTCTTCTAATTGTATTAATAAGAGAGGCAAGGTCTATGTCCCCCTCTCATTTGTATTTGGTTTTATATTAATAAAATTTAGGGCTCCCTCCCTATGTACGGGGTTTTTTTGCCCAAAAAAAAAAAAAAAAAAGAGAATGAAGCTCAAAGGGGGAACATCTTCTATACACATTGTCATATCCAAGACAAAGTGTGTAGTTTGATTATTGATGCTGGAAGTTGTGCAAACGTAGCAAGTGCACTCATGGTAGAGAGATTGACATTGCCCACTAGAGACCATCTAAGACTATACAAGCTGCAATGGCTCAATAATAATGGTGAAGTGAGGATTGCAAAACTAGTCGTGGTGCCATTTAGGGTTGGGAGATATGAAGATGAGGTGTTGTGTGATGTAGTACCAATGCAAGCTTGTCACTAATTGCTTAGGAGACCATGGCAATTTGACAAGAACACTACTTACAATGGGCAAACCAACAAATATTCTTTTGTACATAGGGGTAGAAAAGTTACATTGGTGCCTCTTACACCTCAACAAGTGTGATAAGTGCTAAAGTATACTAGTTTTTAGTAGGTTTTTAGATTAGGTTTTTAGGATTTCTTATGAGTTTTTCCTCTAGTTCTTAGCCATTTCTTCTCATTTGTGATTTATGTCAATTTGAGTAAATTTGCGATCTACATATGTTTTCGTGCTATTTTGTAGGTTTTTGATAGTTTCGTCATCGAATTCAATCAATTGAAGTTGCAAGGACGGAGTTTGATGGTTGATTTGATGATGGAGGATGATTAATAGAGTAAAATATGCCAAAATATGGAACAAAGTCCAAGAGTCTTGAGCTACAAAGTCGTTGGAGCTACTGAACTACAGTTGGAGGCACAACCAGACGCAAAAGAGATGTTTCTAACCTCGGCCGCGCTCGTATCCGCGCCGCGAATTGAGCCGCGGCTGAGATCAGAATGTTTAGAGTACCAGCCGCGGGTCCAGCCACGGTCACGGCTCACAGAAGGGAGCCCACGGCTCGACCAAGCCGTGGTCGCGGCTGGGACAGACGTGGGGGCGGCTCACTTATGGGATTTTGTGATTTTTCAGAAGTAGAGTTGGCGTGAACAGGAAGACCAAAGGGAGAACATTAAAAGGCAGAATAGGGGGTCTTTTCTAGGGCAACAAACAAGTAACGACAGAACATATGAGATAGAGAGAAGAGGCAAGAACGACGAGAAGAGAGAAGTTGTAACTACGGGATAATTTCTACAACAACACAAGCAAAGATTTGGTGACTTCATGAGAATGAGTTCTTCTGTTTTCACTTTGTTGTTTATTGATATTTTCTCTGTAGTTATGAACTAAAATAGATTAGGAACTAGATGGGTTGAACCCTATTTCACTTATTATGGATCTTTTTCTTTGATTAATGGATGGAATTCTTTTTAGTTGGATTTATTTGTGAATTTACTGCTTGATTGAATTGGGTGTTGCGCGTGACCTTTGATTTAATCACTGATTTCACTTAGGTTTATTGAGAAATAACCTAATTGAATAGATCTTTTCACATATAATGAGACTTGCATGGGTTGCTAGAGATAGAACCACATAAGTCTTCCCGGGTAGATTCACACCTAGCCCACACAATAGAATCTCTGCTTTGTAACTTCATCTCTTTGGGGTTTTAATGGTAGAAGAGATTCTCATTAATCAACTAGAGAGATAAGGGTTATGATTCTTGAGAGAGAACATGACCTAACATAGGATTCTAGGGTCTGAACATTTGAATTCATTCATTCATTAATCTGGAATTGAGACATAATAAGGAAAGAATTAGGGGAATTCCACATCTAGTTCTTACTTTTGATCATTGCTATTTTCTCTGTTCAATTGTTCTTGTTTGCTAGATAGGTCTAAGTAGTTAGTTTATTTTAATTCATTTATTTCAATCTTTCGACTTTGTGGGTTAGATAATAGGGAACGTGTTAGTACTAGTATTCTTATAGTCTTCGTGGGAACGATATCTGGTACTCACTTATCCTGTACTACCGGAACGATAGGTATACTTTCCTAAAGAACCCGTAGTGTAGCGTGGTGAACATCAAAGTCATGAGGACCAAGTTATTTTGCAAAAAGAGAGTGATTTAGAGAATGAGAAAAAAAGAACAAAGAAAGGAGAAGGAAAAAGGGTTGTAAAAAATGAGAGGCAAAAGGCATTGCTTAATTCAACCCTAGAGGTAAAACAAGAGAGAAAACAAAATTTGTTTGCAAAAGCCAAAGATGTTAGGAAAGTTTTTAATTCTAGCCAACCAGTTTTTGTGCTTTTGTGTTGGGAAGTAATATTTCCTACTAACAAAATGGATTCATCTTTGCTGAGTTCTGTTTCAAATCTCTTGCAGGAATTTGAAGAGGTATTTTATGAGAAAGTACCAACTGGATTACTGCCAAATCGGGGAATAGAGCATTAAATTGATTTGATACCGGGGGCGTCACTTCCAAACAAACCAGCCTATAGGAGTAATCCGGAAGAAACTAAAGAGTTGCAAAGGCAAGTGGAAGAGCTAATGGAGAAAGGTTGGGTTCATGAAAGCTTGAGCCCGTGTGCCGTGCCAGTTATATTTGTGCCTAAAAAGGATGGATCATGGAGAATGTGCGCTGATTGTCGAGCTATCAATGCAATTACGGTAAAATTCCTAGACTTGATGATATGCTAGATGAACTTCATGGGTCTGAATATTTCGCTAAAATTGATTTAAAAAGTGGATATCATCAAATTAGGATTAGAGAAGGAGATGAATGGACAACTGCATTTAAGACAAAACATGGATTATATGAGTGGTTAGTTATGCCATTTGGGTTGACTAATGCACCAAGCACTTTCATGAGATTAATGAACCATGTTTTGCAACCCTTCATTGGGAAATTTGTAGTTGTATACTTTGATGACATTTTGATCTATAGTAAATGTTTTGATGACCACTTAGTTCATTTAAAATGTGTTATTGAAGTACTTCGTAAGGAAAGGCTTTACGCTAATCTTAAGAAGTGCAATTTTTGTACTAATCAACATGTGTTTTTAGGATTTGTTGTTTGTAAAAATGGAATACAAGTTGATGAATCCAAGGTTAGAGCTATTCAAGAATGGCCTACACCTAAGTCCGTGAGCAAGGTTAGGAATTTTCATGGACTTGCAAGTTTCTACCGGCGATTTGTCAAAGATTTCAGTATTATAGCTGCACCAATAACTGCCATTATCAAGAAAAATGAGAAGTTTCTTTGGAAAGAAGTCCAAGAGAAGGCTTTTCAAGCATTGAAAGACAAACTCACACATGCACCTGTTTTAGTTTTACCTAATTTTGACAAAACTTTTGAAATTGAATGTGATGCTTTAGGTGTTGGCATAGGGGCGGTCTTAATAGAAGAAGGGAGACTGATTGCGTATTTCAATGAGAAATTAATTGGAGCTTCATTGAATTACCCTATGTATGATAAAAAATTGTACGCATTGGTTCGTGCGTTGCAAATTTGGCAGCACTATTTAAGACTGAAGGAGTTTGTAATCCACACCAATCATGAGTCTCTTAAACATTTGAAATCACAACTCAAGCTAAATAAGAGACATGCCAAATGGATTAGTTTTATTGATACATTTCCATATGTCATTAAGTATAAATCTAGTAATACCAATGTAGGGATGAATGCACTTTCTCGAAGATATACTTTATTCACTACACTTGATTTGAAATTACTAGGTTTTGAGCCATTGAAAGAAATGTATGCCAATGATAAAGATTATGGTGATGTTTTTCAGAAATGTAAGCATGCACCTTATGGTAAGTTTTACATTTCTAATGGTTACTTGATGAATGTGGACAAGCTATGTGTTCCAAATGGTTCTATTAGAGAATTATTCGTTAGGGAATCACATATTGGTGGATTAATGGTACATTTTGGAGTGGCTAAAACTCTTTCTATTTTGCAGGAACATTTTTATTGGCCACACATGAAGAAAGATGTTAAGAAAGTAGTGGAGAGATGTGCTACATGCCACAAGGCTAAGTCCAAGCTGCAACCCTATGGTTTGTATACTCCACTTCCTATACCTAGTAAACCATGAGTAGACATTTCAATGGATTTTGTACTTGGATTACCTAGATCAAAAAGAGGTCATGATTCTATTTTTGTGGTTGTAGATAGGTTTTGGAAGATGACTCATTTCATTCCATGTCATAAAACTAATGATGCATCTCATGTAGCGGATTTGTTCTTTAGGGAAATAGTAAGGGTGCATGGCATACCTAAAACTATTGTATCCAATAGAGATGTCAAATTTTTGAGCTACTTTTGGAAGACTTTGTGGGCAAAGTTGGGTACTAAACTATTATTTTCAACTTCAAGTTACCCACAAACTGATGGCCAAATGGAAGTAGTAAATAGGACATTGTCTACATTATTGTGTGCCATCATAAAAAAAGAACCTCAGAACATGGGAAGAAATGGTTGCCTCATGTAGAGTTTGCATATAATAGAATTATCCATTATGCTACTAAGCATTCACCGTTCGAAATTGTCTATGGACTTAACTCTCGTACTCCATTGGATTTGTCACCTTTACCCATTTCTAAGCATGTGAACTTAGATGGGAAAAAGAAGGCAGAGTTCGTAAAGAAACTGCACAAACGAGTGAAAATCAACATTGAAAGAAGAACAGAGCAATACATAAAGCACGCCAACAAGGGACGTCATCAAATGACCTTCCAATTTGGAGATTGGGTATGGTTACATTTGAGGAAGGAAAGATTTTCAACTCAAAGGTGTAATAAGCTAATGCCAAGAGGTGATGGACCATTCCAAGTCGTAGAGTGCATCAACGACAATGCCTACAAGCTTGACCTTCAAGGTGAGTATGGAGTTCATGTAACATTTAACATTTCTGACTTAAGTCCTTATTATGCAACAAACTGGAAGACAATTTGAGGGCAAATCCTCCTTAAGAGGAGGGGAATGATGCGGGAGCAATGGATATGATATTAGAGAAGAGGACCAAGTGACCATTCCAAAGGGACCAATTACAAGAGCGAGGGCTAAGCATTTCAAAGATCAACTTCAGCTATTCATTCAAATGTCCAATCACAAAGGGAAAATTCCATACCACTTGAAGAACTGAAGTTTGGTAGATCATATGGATATTGCTTGTTTCAAGTGGAAGGAAATAAACTAGTTGAAATTCTTGAAGTTGTTGAAAAATAGAAATTTTCAGCGATCCGTGGGTCATCGTTAGCCCTCACTTGCAGATCAGATTCTAGGAGCATAGAGAACTGCAGACGTTTACCCGCAGATCCATCCACGTATCAACTTCTGGGGACATCAAGTGATTGAGCGACTATAGCGATACGCGAGTCACTGTTCATTGACATCCGCAGATCACCTAACCGCGGATCACCCTTGGTCAAAGGCAATTTCGAATTTTGACCAGAATTTTTGTGGTGTAATATAGTCCTTTCCAGTCAATTCCATGTATTTGGGTTCAAATTAATGGCCATGTATAAAAACTTAACTTATAGTTACTATTCATACAATTTTTATGAAGAATTATTCAAGAAATTGAGAGTTTCTCTCTTTTGGCTTTCAAGCCTTCTCACTTGAAGTTCTTAGGGTTTAACCTAAGGATTTCAAAACTTGGCTTATCAATCAAGAACCGCACTTGATTGTGGCGCCTTTACTGATAGTTTTGGTTCGGTAATTCGTGAAAACTTGAGTTGAGATAGTATCAAAATTGTTCAAGTTTGTGAGGGTTAGAGGGGTCAAGACTCTTCCATCCTTTGGATCTTAAGCTAGTCTCAACCTTAATCTTGGGTTCGTATCAGTATTTCATTTTTTTTTTATTTTTTCCCTTTTAGATTGTGGTTAGGCTCCCCAATGTAATAGATAGGCCTTTGCATGTTCTATGTTTTATGTGTTTCTACGTGCTTATGTGTTTACTCGCTTTTATTAGGATCTTTGCATCAGAACGTTATGCGTACGTATTATGTGCTCCTATGTGCTCTACATGCTATTATGTGTTTAATCATTTTTATTTATGTTTTTATTTATGTGTTTATTTATGACGTCACCACATTAGTCCAACGCTAGTTGTGGTCTCCCTTTCGCTCCCTTGCTAGTCTAACGCTAGTGAAAAATTTGTAGAAAATGGACTAGTCCAATGCTAGATCCTTAGGCCCCCTACGCATTAGTCCCATTTGTGTGCTCTCCATCCCATTACATGTTGATGCGGGTGGATTAGGTCTATAAAATATACAATAAATCCTTCACCTTTGATTCAATTTGTACTTACAAAAACACCAACAAGAGATATTAAAAGAAGAAAAATAAGACGTATAGATTAATAAAGCTTCGCTTTTGCCTTGATATTGCCAAGTTTTCTTTGTTTCCCAAGCAACGACGCCAAAAACTTGATGCAGGTGGATTAGGTCTATAAAATATGCAATAAATCCTTCCAATTTCACTCACAAACAAATAATAAATATAATTTAATTCCCCACTACTGCAAACACATAGGTCGTATTTGAGTACAGGGTTAAATTAGGGTCAATCCCACAGGGAAACTTAAGGTGGTAATTACCAAAGTTACTAACTTGCTTTATTATCTAAACAATAAAAAATTAAGTAATAAGAAAAATATAGAAGTAAAAAAGTTCAAGAAAATTCAATTTCTTGTAAGATAACTAATGGAGAAAATTCACAAATTGCAAGTAGTAGGGTTTAAAAGCCACTAATTCTCACTTGCTATTAACATCTTGATTTACTAGGGATTGCAATTCCATATGTAATCAAAACTTCTTTTCACAATGAATTGACATAAACTCATCTACTCACATGATGAAGTTTTGTGAAACTCATGAATTGTGGTTTAAGACTGTCGCGCCCCATTTTTTGAAAGTAGAAAAAAGGCTAGTGTACGAAAGAGAATGGTTTTTGTAAAAATGGTTTTTGAAAAATGATTTTTGTTTCGAAAATAAAAGAAAATGGCCTAAAATGGGACTTTGAAAAATGCGACGGTTTGGGCCCGAAAATAGAGTCTAAAAAGGGTATTTTAATGAAAAAGGAAGTCACCACTTGGTATTGAGTTTTGGTGTACCAAGTCACCAGAAAAATAATTGAATGAAAAAAAATGAGAAAAAACAAGAACAAGCTTTTTAGAAAATATTTTTATAAAAAAAGTAGAAAACCCTTTTCAAATGACTCCAGGTCTTTGAAAAACAAGAGAAAAAGGTTCGAGAGTCATAGTTGAAGAAAGGGAAGGCAAAGGCTCGCGCCTAAGGCACTCTTTCAACCTAGCCAAAACTAGTTGCGAGGTTTACTCAAAAAATTCCTAATGTAACTCTAAAACATATCACATTTGGATGTACTACATGAATGCAAACCTAGACCTAAAAGGGATATCAAACAGGGCAAAATGTGATATTCCACATCCGTGGGAGAAAGAAAAAGTGATTAGTATATAATGTCCTGCATTTGGGCTACTAAATAACTTGGCTTAAGCATTTTGAGCCCGTGGTTTAAAGCTCAAAAGTTATTGAGCCAGCCCAAATGCGGCATGTTACACAAAATATCCCTTTGAGATTTAATTGGAATTAACACATAAATTGCGTAACCCAATACTGAGATCTCGAAGGAATCACGAGTTATGCAAAAATGAAAATGCAAAAGTGAAAAGCAAATAAATTAATAAGTAAAATAAAAATAAAAATAAAAATAAAAATAAGATATAGATATAAGTTATCAAAGAGAGGGAATGCAATATAACGGGTACGGAAAACTAAGAATCGTGACATGATTTTCCTTCTTTCAAAGGGGTGAACAGCATGCTAATGCCAAGAGGACCAAACTTGCCCATTTCCCGTGTTCAAAGGGTGACTCATCCTAACCTAGGCAAGCAAATGAACTATCTAACCTAGAATTCTATATGAAATGCAATCTAAATGTCATACATTATATATATAGGGGGAAAATGGGATGTTATAGGGGAAATAACGTGCAAATGAAAAATAACCTAAAATAAGAAAAAATGCATGTAAGTGGAATCGACTACATGCAGATGGAACTACGCATAAGGGGACTTAAGGGTCTAGCATTGGACTAGCCAAATTCTATAAATTCCTCACTAGCGTTGGACTAGCTAGAGATAGGAATGAACCACAACTAGCGTTGGACTAGTGTAGTAACCCCACAAATAAAGATAAATGAAAAACATAATAAAATTAAATAAACACATAATATCACATATAACACATAGGAGCAGATAACACGTAAATGTAATGTTCTAGATGCAAAAATCCTAAGAAAAGCGAGTAAACACATAAGCACATCGCACACAAAAGCCTATCTATTACATTGGGGAGCCTACTACAATCTAGATTGGGGAAATAAAATGAAATAAAATAAAATAAAATAAAATAAAAACACCCTATCTAACCTATCTATTACACTTGCCTAACTAAATAGAAATTTTGCTAAATAAAATATATATATATATATAAATCATCTATCTATTACATTTCTCCAAATAATTAAAAAATTAATTAAACACAAAAATTAATAACTGCTTAAAAAGAAATAAAATGATAAATAAATACAAAACATGTAGTATAAGCACACAATGAAATTTAAAAAAGTAGTAAAAGTACCTCTTGAAGATTTGGTGCAAATACTAACAAAATGAATACACGCGTTAAGGTACCGCTATCTTAGATAATAAAGCAAAAAAAATAAAATAAAAAATTCTACCAACTTTTGAAGTAAAAAAGTAAATTATAGCAAATTGGGGGGGGGGGGCTAAAATAAAAATTCTAGCAAGTGTAGGGACAAAAATAAAAAATTCCTGCAACATAGGGGGCTAGAAGATAAACGCTCATATTAAAATCAGTAAAATCATAATGGTAATACCTAAAAACTTAAAATTACACAAAACACATTAATTACATAAGCACTAAACAGACATGAAATAACATTAAAATCATTAAGCAAGTTAAAAACTAATGGTATAAAGTTAAACCAAGTAAAGAAAGGATTAATTAAAATGAATGAAACATATGGAACAAGATCAAAGAAGCAATAATCACACTAATCACTGTACACAACACCCACAGACCCCCCAAAATCATACACTAAATTACACATATCAAGGAATCTTTCAATTGAGTCTTCAAACTCTGATCACAATCAAATTCGAAGTTCCCCTAAGTCATTTTCTTTTTTCCAATCCGAGCTTTATGAAAAGAATCAAACTCCTCCAGAATTAATTCTTTCACTCAAATTTCAAGAACCCAAATCCCCGAACCTCTAAAAAGCCAAATTCAAAAATCAATTCCCATCAAATAAAACTCCAAGTTCTTCAACCGAATCGAACCAAATTGAGAAAAACAAAGGCCTCCGAATTGATTAAAGATTATACAAAGAAAATTCAAAGATGGCCGAAGTTTCTACTAGGATTGAGAGTCAATAATCTGGTGGTGATGAGCATCTAGTAGTTGGTGGTGTTGATGGCTGCGAGCGGTGAGTAAACTGGTGGGCCAATTGCACAGCGGTGGTGTATGGAATGGTAGTGAATCAGTAGTGATTTAGGACTGATTAGGGGGGGATTGGACTGTGATTTGGTGGTATTTTAAGGCTGATTTTGGTGCTATTATGGGCTATGATGCAGTGGTTTTAGGGGCTGAATTGAGGCATGTTTTTGCAGCAGTGATTTGGGTGGCGATGGGGCTGACTTTACAGTGGTTGTAGGGGCTGTTTTTGGGGCGATTTGGATGACTGTTGATGATGAATTTGGGCTGACCGTGGCTTCGCTATGGGTGGTGACTGGTGGTGTGAGTGTGTAACGATTTGTGTAACGATGGATGAATTGTGTGTGGTATATGTGTGTGAATCTGCGGTTGAATCTCTGTGTGTATGCAACTGGTGGTGTGTTTGGATTGTGCGTGCATGAATCTGTGGGTGAGTGTACCCGTGGATGATGGCTGTTATGTGCTTTGCTACAAAAATGTGTCAAAAGTGTAACGGTGAATGAAATGTGTGAATGGAATTTGAATGAAAAAATGTGAATCCCGCCTTGATGCCCTAAGTTGTGTGTATAAAATAAAATGTGAATCCCCCCTTGATGTCTTAGGCTTGTGTGTATAAATACTAGGGAAATTGGACACTTTTAGAGACATCTTGGACTTAGGTCTGATCCAATATAAAAAATAAAAAAAAATTCAAAAAATAAAAATAAAAATACTCCAAAAATAACTCTTTTTTTTCTTTTTCTCCATTTTTCTTTTTTGCTTTTTTTATTTTTTGTTTTTTAATTTTTTAAGTATAAAAGTGCAAAAATGAAAATTCTAACGATAAAAGACATTTAGTCCTCAAAAATACCCAATGACTATTGAAACGACTGAAAATTAAGAAAAATGCCTAAAAGTATAAAAATAAGAATTAGATAATAAAA
The DNA here is from genome assembly GCA_024721245.1 of Mitragyna speciosa. Classification (NCBI taxonomy): domain Eukaryota; kingdom Viridiplantae; phylum Streptophyta; class Magnoliopsida; order Gentianales; family Rubiaceae; genus Mitragyna; species Mitragyna speciosa. The sequence goes on along the minus strand of CM045558.1, from coordinate 13,713,994 downwards.
TGACAGATAAAATATTTAAAAGTCAAAATTACTATTTTACCCCTGCCTTGACAAATGTAGCATATTTTACCCAAAAATCACAATTGACCCCAAGAAATAAAAAGTGCACCAGAATATTAAAAATTTAAATGCTTGGTCAAAATTTGGTGTCTACAGCTTGCCCCTATTTGTCGAAAGCTCGTAGAGGTTCTAGACAAAAACGTAGACAAAATCAAATTTTGACTCACCTACACATGAACCAGAGACACACTGACCCTCCATGAAGAAATGAATGCACGAAATGCAGAAAAAAATGACCGAGCTCTCTAGGAGCTGCCCACGTATCTCAAATAAGAGAATCAGATTGGACGTAGTTCAAATGATGATGACAAACAAGCAATTGAAAAACTTGGATGTAAAAGTCAAAAAGACGAGTTGGAGCTAAAATGAAACACTGTGTCCAACGGATGAGCTGGAACTATTACCATATGCAATAAAACTCTAACGGATGAGTTGGAGTTAAACTGAAACAAAGGTCCAACGAATGAGTTGGAGTTAAACTGAAACAAAGGTCCAACAAATGAGTAGAAGCAAAATGAAAAGAAGCTCAACAGATGAGTTGGAACTAAACAGAAATTAAAACCCAATGGACGAGTTGGAGTCTAACAGACGAGTTGGACTTGAGCAGAAATTAAAAGCCAATGGATGAGTTGGACTTGTTGGGGTCCAACGGACGAGTTGGACTTTGAGCAGAAATTAAAATCCAATGGACGATTTAGACTTGAATAGAAATTAAGACCCAATGGATGAGTTGGGGCACAACAGATGAGTTGGACATGAGTAGTAATTAAAACCCAACGAACGAGTTTGGGTCTAACGAACGAGTTGGACATGCAAAAATTAAAACCTAACGGATGAGTTGGACTTGAGCAGAAATTAAAACCCAACGGACGAGTTGGATTTGAATAGAAATTAAGACCTAACAGACGAGTTGGACATGAGTAGTAATTAAAACGCAATGGATGAGTTGGGGTCCAATGGATGAGTTGGATATGTAGAAATTAAAACCCAACGGATAAGTTGGGGTCCAACGGACGAGTTGGACATAAATAGAAATTTATACCCAACAAACAAGTTGGGGTCCAACGGACGCGTTGGACATGAGTAGTAATTAAGACCCAACGGACGAGTTGGAGATACAAAAATTAAAATCTAACAGATGAGTTGGGGTCAACGGACGAGTTGGACTTGAGCAGAAATTAAAACCCAACGAACGAGTTGGACTTGAAAGAATTAAAACCCAATGGACGAGTTGGACTTGAAAGAAATTAAAACCCAAAGCACGAGTTGAGGGCTAACGGAAGAGTTGGACTTGAAAAGAAATTTAAACCCAACGGACGAGTTTTACATGAGCAGAAATTAAAACCCAACGAACGAGTTGAGGTCCAACGGATGAGTTGGACTTGAGTGGTAATTAAAATCTAACGAACGAGTTGGGGTCCAACAGACGAGTTGGACTTAAGTGGTAATTAAAACCAAGTAGAGGAGTTGGGGTCCAATGAACGAGTTGGACACGAGTAGTAATTAAAACCCAACGGACGAGTTGGAGATGAGCGGTAATTAAAACCCAATGGACGAGTTGGGGTCCAACGCACAAGTTACAATTGAACGAAAATTTAAATCCAACGGACGAGTAGGATATGAGTAGAAATTAAAAACCCAATGGATGAGTTGTAAATGAAATTGACAAAAAAAAAGGTGTACGAAATGATAGATAAAGCAGAGAAAATAATGTGTGAAACACTAAACAAATTGAAAACATGCAATGTGGTGGACAAATACTAGACAAATACTGAGTTGGAAAAGTAAAACACGATGAGTTGGTCCAGGTTGCTAGGCAAATGCATGAATACATGATCCTAAGCTTTCGGGGATTAAAGAAAATGCAAAGTTTGGACTGCTAGACTTTGAATGGTATACTTGACATGTATGACCCACGAATTGACAAGGTTGGCGAAATGCAAATTTGGGTTGCCAGACATTGAACTTGTAAACATGATGATGTCCAGGTTGCTGGACATATAAAAAAATGCATAGGAAATACAATGTTAAAACAGCTCACAAATCAATTTAAAATCGATTTTTCAAATTTTTCCTTGGTATACAAAGTCTAGCAAAATCAAATTTTCCTCAAAAATTTTGACCCACTATTCAAAGTTAAGAAAACCAAATTTTCTTAAAAAATTTGCTCCAGTGTACAAAGTTCAGGAAAACCCAAAACTTCTTTGCTTTGCTCTTCTTCTTTTTTTTTTTTTTTGTTCAAAACTTGCCCTAGTGTGTACCACCCTTAACAAAAAATAATTTTTCCACATTTTGCAAAAAGAAGAAAAAATGGGTATGACCAGAAGATGACACCACCATCATTTGATCCCTTAGGCCTTGAAAATCACATAAACAAGAGTTTCTAGTATCCAAGGACTTGCTCCCAAAACATTTCTAATATGCTACAAGTCTTTGCCATTTAGCAGTATTTGCAGCTCACCCTTTACCACATCTCGTAGAATATTAATAACCAATGATCTTTTCTTGATAAATTGTGGGGATTGTCAACTAGCAAAACCTAATGAAGTGACCCTAACAAAATATTTTCCAATGAAGACATTACTTATTTTTTTTATCCATTGGAATGGATATAAGACACAAGCAAGAAATTGGACGAAGTGATAATGTAAAAACAACTAACTGTGATAGAATTAAATGAAGTAAAATGACTCAGATGCAATGTTAAAAGATACCATTGATGAAGAAAACACCGCATTTGACTTTTGGATGTTGTCCATCTAGAGATCGATGTCGACAATAGAATGAATAAAAAGAAGAGAAAATCAAATTGAATATAGTCACCAGCTTTTTAGTCTTACCCATCTTGTCTTCTGCACTCGGCACCCCTTGCATCTGTGAAATCCTTATCTTAGCACCCTTTCGGGTTTTCACTAAGATTCTTCACACTCATTTTTTTTCTTTTTTTCTTTTTTTGTTTCTCTTTTGTTTCTTCTTTCTTCTTTCTTCTTCTTCTTCTTCTTCTTATTCTTCTTTTTCTTCTTCTTCTTCTTTTTTGGGAAGAGGTGCCCTTTCGGGTGTTCACCTTCAGAGGAAAAAATGAAATAAGCATCATGGTCATCCCCTTTTCATTAACGATAGACTGATATTTGAAAAACATTTGGCATCAATAAGACAATATTCCCTTCTTTGACTTGGGATAGATATGTTAACATTACTTGCCCATTTGATTTGCAAATTTTCGTTCCAAAATCATTGCAAAATGAAGATGAAGGTCAGTAACATTCTTGGCTTTTGTAATGGGGTTAGGTGAGGTGCTAGAAATTTTAAGGTTGGAAAGCAGAATTGATGAAAGGTTAACTTGAGGTCACCTTTGCAAAAAACTTAACCCAAATTTTGTAGGTATTCTCGAGGCTCTCTTACAAAATCCATCCCACCCTTATTTCTTAATTTTGGAGCTCCTTTTTCATGTTTCTATGCAAAGCTTGCCCAATTTTATTACTTTCTTTCGGGCATTTATTTCTTTTCTTTTCATTTTCTTTCTTTCTCTTTTTTTTTAGAACAACAAACAACATAAAAATTGCCCCAGTGTAGGATAGAACAGCCATTAAAATTGCCCGAGTGTGCGGTGCGACCATCAACTAAAAAATCACATATTCTGAAGGCTCAAAGGGGAAAGCTAGTGGAAGAAAATATTTATGGGAAAGGAAAGAATTCCCACCTTGGGTCTGCCCTTTTTACAACAATTTTAAAAGAAAATTTACTAAATCGAGTGAGAAATATCTTTATAGTGTCTGAATTAATGATCAGGGGAGACATTTGACTATCCATTTCTGCCAGAGCAAAATTTTCCTCTAAGAAAGGCTCTTTCTTTCTTTCTTCTTTTTTTTTCTCTTTTTTTTTTTGAGTGGGAGTAAACAATGTCACACTTGCCAAGGGTCGTCTATGATTACATTAGTTTTTCAAGCAAGCCTCTCAAAGAATTTGACAGTGATGTGAAACAAGTGGTGTGACCCAAATTGACCTCTGCACGGCCAACACAGAACAGTTTGCCTGCCTGAAAGCGACAAAATTTCTTTTCCCATTTTGTTGGAATTGCAATGTTGATCCAATACTGAGAGATACATGACAAGCGGTCACTTTAGTTTCTTTTTGCCTTTTGCAAAGTACATGCTGACTTTGACAACTTGTCTTCCTTCTAAATTCAGTTTGAGTTCCTTTTCGATTTTTTCTCAGTATCAATCTCGGGTTGAATGTCAAATTGCATGATTTCAAACCCATGAGGGGTAAAGAGATGGCCATTACTAATATCTAGAATGGTGACATCCAAAGGGTCAAACTGTGTTATAATGCACATGCAACAGAAAATAAAAGCAAGAGTATAATTGGAAAGCAAGAAGGAAATCTTTTATTTTAATTGGCTTGAAAACTGGACAAGAAATGATAACTCCTTGGACCATGACTTTATTTAAAGACATGTGCCCCTCGGGGCTTCATACTGACGATGGGATAGACTCAAGTAGACTCAAAGATAGTTTAAAGACACCAAAAGGACTAAAACCAAAAAAAAAAAAAAAAAACAAAACTCTTACTAAGGCACTATCAAGCATAACTGAAAATCTCCTTAATTTTACCAAAACTTCTTAAGCAAACAATCAATGGTCCACTACTACTTTACTTCCTACACTGAGTGGAAGTTCTCCTATTGCTCACCCCCATGCTTTGGGAAAGGATTTTTGTTAACATTGGTCCTTGCTCTCCTCTTCTTCTAAGAACAATATCACCAGAGTCAATCATATCTTGGATCTTGTTTCTCGAAGCCCGACAATTGACTGTTGAATGCTCGGGGCTTTCTGAGTGGTATGCGCAAATGGCATGAGGATTGTAACCAGCAGAAAAATCATTATTGTAGATTAAAGCTGGGATTGTTCCAATTTTGCCAGTTGCTTTTAACTAGTCATATGGTTGGTCAATGGGATGGCCCAGGTTGTAAAATTTCTAGTTGGTTTTTGGGCCTGATTTCTATTGGCTTGAAAGGGAATTAGCATCAAATTGATATTGTTTTATGGAGGTAGCCTCTGGTTATAAGGAGGGAGATGATGGTTTTGGAGGGTTGGTCGAGGAGTTGGAAAATTTGGATAACGAAGTTGGGGATAATGAGGTTGGGTATTGGTATGCTGAACTTGTTGATGATTGGGATAAGGTGTGTAAGGGTCTAAGTATGTTGGGTAATTCTGATCTCTTGGTCTAAAGGATGGGCCTTGATCTAATATAAAAGTAGATTCTTTCTCTTTCTTCTTAAATGGAGACTTCTTCTGATTGTTGTTTTGATTCCGATTCTATAAGGCCTCCAACTGTAGTTTCAATGTTGTCACATTGACTATCTTTCCTGCCTTGACATATTCATCATATTCCTCCAACTTATTGATGATGGCAGCAAATGAGCTCCTAGTCATGCGAAAAATCTCCTCAAAATAAGATGGGTCATGAGCCTTGATGAAAGTGTGGATCATTTCCTCTTCTGTCATAGGTGGTTCCACTTTGGCAACTAACTTTCTCCAGCATTTTGCAAATATTTTGTGATCCTCCTAAGGTTTTCTCTTGGTATTCTCTAATGTCATTCGACTTGGTGCCAATTCACAATTGAATTCATACTGCTTCACAAAAGCTGTTGACAGATCCAACCATGTCTTTACCTCTTTGGGCTTCAGTTTGTCTAGAGCATCCCCTTCCAAACTTTCAGGGAATAGTCACATGGGTAGATTTTCATCATCTAAAGACTTACCCAACTAGTTGGCAAACATCTTAAGATGTGTCTAGGGTTTGTCTCGGGTTCCCCGTTCTATCAAACTTATTGAATTTGGGGATCTTGAAACCCAACGGTAGTTGAACATTAGGAAATAGGCAAAGCTCATTGTAGTCCAATCGGGTATGTTTATTTGATCCTTGACTGTTCTTCATAAACTCATCAAATCAGTCTAACCTTTTCAACAAATTCTTATTAATAGGTGCAGCAGGCTCATCCAATGTCAGTTTACCTTGAAAGGCAACATCCCTGTGAAAGGCTCTGGATTGTGATTGTGAGGTCCCTAAGGATTGAGTGGAATGCTTATGTTGGTTTGTGCTAGAATTTGAGGAATTTGGTGATTGGATGCATTCACTGGGACATATCTCAAGTATGTGAGTGGGACATTAGGATTATAATGGGTGACAGGACCCTTAGGAAAGCTAACAAGAGGAGGAACAAAAATAGTTTGGACATGGGATATGTGAGGTAGTTCGTTGCCTTGTTCAAATAGGTTGCTAATAGTGGGCATTTGGTCATTTGGGACTCCACCACTATTGTTCACGACAAAGTTGGTCAATCATGTGCCTTTGTGTAGCCATTGTAACGTAGTAACACATAGCGAAAAAATACAATTTTATTACCTCAGCCATGGATCTCTTTGATATATCTATATGATTATAAGGTGGTTTGTACAAAGATTATCTCCGGCACAGAAGATTTCTATGCTTCTATGGCAAAGATCCTTCGATGAAGAGGTTAGATCTCCAAGCATAGAGCCTCTAACAATATTCACACGAACAACTTCTTTAGGAACCTTGAAAGCTTGCTTGCTTTGACTTTTGAGTGCTACCTCCCTTGAACTAATTAAGAACACCAGAGAAAGAAAAAGCCTAACAATTAGGAAGAAGAGAGAGAGAGAAGGAAGCCACAATCAAGAGAGAGAAAGTGACAATTTTGCTTCTTTCAATTTTTTTCTCATTAGTTTTTTTTTTGTGTTGCAATAATAATTCAAGAGTCAAAGCATGAACCTATTTATAGAGAAAGTATTCTAGTCTTTTAGGAAATAAAGCTAATTGGAAACCAAAAAGGTTTAGATAACTTACTTTAAACTAAACCTTCTCCTTTAGGAATTCTATTCCATAAGGAAACCAATTAGTTACTTGATTTCTTTTAGAAAGCTAATTTCCTACAAGTCTTAGAATATTTATAAATAAGCTCTTTAAGTTAATTTATATCATAAATTAACCCCATAAGTATCTCATATTTATCTTAATTACATTTTAACTCAAAGATTATGTTCTTTATGTGTGTGACCCATTAGGTTCCATTCACATTGGCAATAAGTACAAATTATAACTCATTAATTAATTAATTAAGAGTTAGATAAATTAAATACTTTAATTTATCATTAATTCACAATTAATTAATTCATACTTATAGATCATGAGTGGCGTTTAGCAATGCATCATGACCACCCAAGTGTATAGAAAAATCATATGGTAGACCATACCCATCAATGATAATGTTACTGTGTAATTAATATCCTTTCACCATACTATATCCCAATTAGTCTAAAAGGTATAGTGCATACTTTAAATGACTAATTTATATTTTCTTGTTCCAAAAATATAACTCTCCATGATGTATAACCTTGAAACTACTTTCAAGTTATACTATCACTTCTGCAGAAGATTTATGAGTTAATATTTCCAACAAGTGGCCATAAAGGGATATACTCTCCTATTAAGGAGTGGTGAATCCTATATTAATTACTCACTATCTTTCCATGCTTCAAACTATACCCAATCTCTAACCTATGCGCTACCCTTTTACGTGCACAGAGGAATAGAGTCAAAGTATAGCAATCTACACTCAAGATACTATGGTAATCTCAAGTCAAAGGATCACTTACACCATTACCATTAAGAATTCAACCATCGGCACTGTAGTTGAAAACTCTTGGCAGATCAATCCAATGAACTTGTTCTCAAACAAGCATCCACATACCTGCTTAGGTGTCACGTACACCATAGTCAATGAGATCAACTACTACTTACCATAGTAGAGGCAAAGTATGTGCTAATTTATCCGTATTAATGATGTTCAATCTCATTAATACTATGAATAGGGATATTTAAGAATATGACTTTATATATTAGAGTCTCATAATTATAACCCTTACAATCTCTAATGCATAGTCAATATTCTAAGGACTTTATCAAACAAACAAGTAACATGGAAATACAAATATAGATGATAAAGAAAAAATACCACATGAATAAATATAACATAAATAAGTGTAAATACAAGAAGACTTAAACCAACTTGGTTTTAGGGCATACACTAACAAACTCTCACTTGCACTAAAACCAATCACTCATTTGTTTTAAGCCAAAAGCATTTGCATGAGCATCATGCTTTTTCTAGGATAAGGCCTTGGTGAGATGATCAGCTATATTGTCATTAGTGGGAACCATTTCTATCTTTACATTATTTCTGCCAACTATTTCTCTAATAAGATGGTAGCGCCTAAGTAAGTGTTTGGATCGATAATGAGACCTAGGCTCCTTTGCTTGAGCAATGGCACCATTGTTGTCACAATACAAAGGTATAGGATCAACAATAGAAGGAACCACTCCTAACTCAGTGACGAACTTCTTGATCCAAACAACCTCTTTTGTAGCTTTGAAAGTAGCAATTGATGCACGCAGGATTGTGAATGGCCAAGATCGCTTGATGATTCCAAGTGAGAAGCCTCAAATATTCTTCAACGAAGAATGAAAATTCCTTGGGTTCTAATTTAGGTCAAGATGAGCGAGTTCATTCACCTAAACTATGGCTCTACGAATCTTGATCAAATGCGAAAGAACAAGTAGTCTTGATAAGATCGAGATCGATTCTAATCCAAGAACCAAGAAAGCACTCTGAAAGAGCTCTCAAGAACAAACACATGTTTTTGGCAAAAATCATAATTTGTCATTAAATCAATGAAAATAGCCTTTAAATAGGCTTAAGTTACGTAATTACAATTTTAGAAAATAGCAATCCTATCTTATCCCTAATACTAGTTGTAACTTATCACGCCTAACAATAATATGGAAGTTACAACATAAAACTGAACAAAATCGCAACAGAAAAATGTAATCCCATATAATCTGTCACTATCTGCGCTGCGTATCCGTGCATGGATAGAAATAGAATGTTCTGTTTCTTCCGCTCAACTTTCTGTTCCTATCCGCGCTGAGTATCCGCGCGCAGATTCGTAGAGTGAATAGCAATAGAAAGTTACTTTCTAACTTGCAAAGTTTTTGTTTTTATCCGCGAGCTCTATCCGTGCATGGATATGAGGCACAGATAGGACCAAAAACATGAATTGATCATGGCTTCAATTTGCTTTAATCCACGGCTAGTATCTGTGGCATCTTGAGCACGAATTGCTGGCATGGATTGGTCCAGAAACATCTCTTCAACTTCTTTAGCCTAAATCAAACTGATTGCTCTTGCTGGTTGCATTGGGTTGGCTCTGGCAGCTTCCTCCTCAACTGTATCCATGACTAAACCGTGTAAGGCTTCCTTCATCTTTCTTGCTTGCGACCTCGTCATCGGACCATCTAATCCTTGAAAGGGATCCTTCACACTTGAGCCATCCTTGATTGCACCTTGGTCTCCTTAGTCTCTATCATTCCCTCATCCCTTGAAAGGATTCTCTCTCGAATCCCCTGCACCATAAAGGGAAAGATCAGAGACATTAAAAGTAGCGCTTATACCACCATACTTACCAGGCAATCAATCTTATAAGCGTTGTCGCCTATCCTTTCTAGCACTTGGAATGAACCATCTCAACGTGGGTTAAGTTTAGACTTCCTTTGAGTCAGAAATCATTCCTTATGCATATGCACCCACACCCAATCACCGAGCTCAAAGAGAACTTGCACACATCCCTTGTTTGCCAAACAAGCATAGTGCTCATTCTTCTTCTCAATATTCACCCTCACCTTAGCATGCAACTCCATAACAAACTCGGCTTTCCCTTTTCCATCCAAATTTGCATGGTCGTTAGTCGGCAAAGGAAAAACTTTTAAGGAGTTAGTGGGTTAAATCCATAAACAGCTTCAAACGGTGAAAAGCAATAGTAAAATGAGTCGCATGGTTATAAGCAAATTCAATGTGGGGAAGAACCTTTTCCCAATTCTTTGGGTTTCTTTGTATAATGGCACGCAACAAAGTAATGAGCATCCTATTGACCACTTTGGTTTGGCCATCAGTCTGTGGATGTGCAACAGTTGAAAATAATAACTTTGTGCCTAACTCATTCCACAGTGTACACCAAAAATGACTAAGAAATTTTACATCACGGTCACTCACAATAGTTTTAGGCATACCATGCAAAAGCACAATCTCCCTAAAGAATAGGTCAGCAACATGTGTACCATCATTGGTTGTAACACATGCAATAAAGTGTGCCATTTTGCTAAATCTATCTATTACAACAAATATGTTGTCTTTACCACTAGATGACCTTTGTAGTCCTAAGACAAAATCCATAAAAATGTCTACCCAAGTTGAGTAGGGATAGGTAAAGGAGAATACAGACCATGAGGCTTAACTTTGGATTTTGCTTGCCTACATGCAATACACTTATCACAAATAAGCTGAACATCATGTCGCATGTTTGGCCAATAAAATTGTTCTTTCAAAATAGACAAAGTCTTATGAACACCAAAATGCCCCATTACACCTCCCTCATGCATTTCTCTAACAAGCAATTCACGAAGAGAACAACTAGACACACACAATTTATCAGCTTTAAATAAATAACCATCTTGCCTAAATAACTCTTCATGAGCCCGTTTTTCACACAACAACCAAATCTGACCAAAATCTTGGTCATTCTCATGTAATGACTTAACATGATCAAACCCAAGTAATTTAACATGTAAGGTGGTAAGAAGAGTATACCTCCTCAAGAGCGCGTCATCTACCACATTCTCCTTACTTTGCTTGTATTTGATGATGTAGGGAAAAGCCTCGATGAACTCCAACCATTTGGCATGCCGCTTATTCAATTTCCTCTACAACTTTAGAAACTTGAGGCTTTCGTAGTTGGAGTGGATAACAAACTCTCGTGGTAGAAGGTAATGTTGCCAAGTCTACAACGTCCTCACCAACACGTAGAGCTTCTTGTCATAGGCCAGATAGTTGAGAGTTGCCCCATGCAATTTCTCGCTAAAATAAGTAATTGGCCTCGACTCTTGCATAAGTACAGCCCCAATTACAACACCAGATGCATCACACTCTATCTTGAACACTTTATCAAAATCTGACAAGGACAACAAAGGAGCATGAGTTAGTTTATCTTTCAATACATTAAATGCCTCCTCATGTTTACCTTCCCATTTGAACACAACGTTCTTCTGGAAAAATTCATTAAGAGGGGCGGCAATTGTGCTAAAATTTTGCACAAACCTCCTATAGAAACTTGCTAGACCGTGAAACGACCTCACTTCATTTACATTCGTTGGAGTTGGCCATTCATGAATTGCCTTCACCTTAGAGTCATCAACTTGAACTCCTTTTGAACTCACTACAAAACCAAGAAAGACCACGGATTCCATGCAAAACGTGCACTTAGCCAAATTAGCGTATAACTTATGTTCTCTAAATACAACAAAAATTTCATGCAAATGATGCACATGCACTTCCAACGACCTACTATAAACAAGGATGTCATCAAAGTACATTACTACAAATCTACCAATAGAAGAATGAAAAACATGATTCATAAGACGCATGACTGTACTAGGGGCATTAGTTAACTCAAAGGGCATGACCACCCACTCATACAAATCATGTTTAGTCTTAAACGTGGTTTTTCACTCATCCCCTTCTTTCATTGTAATTTGGTATTAGCCAATTTTAAGGTCGATTTTAGAAAATAAAGTAGAACCATGCATGCAACTCATCTAACATGTCGTCTAACCTAGGGATAGGGTAACGATACTTTACCATAATTTTGTTGATGGCTCTACAGTCCACGCATGTCCTCCACGTACCATCCTTCTTGGGAACAAGTGTTACTGGTATGGAGCATGGACTTAGGCTTTTACGAACAAATCCATTCCAACTAGCTCATCCACTTGGCATTGGATTTTCTTGGTTTCTTCTGGATTAGCTCGGTAGGTGGGATGGTTTGAAATGTGGCACCAGGTAGGAAGTCGATTTGGTACTCCATCTCCCTAAGAGGTGGTAATCCTTGTGGCATTTCTTCAGGAAATTATTCCATGAATTCCTGCAACAAAGAAATAACCACACTAGTAAGAGAAGTGTCAATGTCATTAAGAGAAAGAAAAACATCTTTATAGAGAACAATAAGTACATGTTGCTTTGCCAATAATACCTCTTCCACCTCACTTCTATTGGCATAAGCACTTACAATTTTCTTTCCCTTCCCCTCACTTCCCTTCTTCTCTTTCTTGCCTTCGGCCTTAGTACCTTTTGCCTCAACCACTTTACCTTGGCCATCTCCCACTGGAGTACTCATGACCTTGAGGTCCTTTGTAAGTCATAATTGGTCCACATAAGCCTCTACGGGTGATAACAAGCTGAGAGAAACTACCTTGCCTTTCCACTCAAATGAGTACTTGTTGAGGTACCTATCATGATGAACATGCCTGTCAAACTGCCACGGGCGTCCTAACAGTAAGTGGCACAATTGAATGGGTACTATGTCGCACCACACCTTGTCCTTGTATTTACTAACTGAGAATGGTACTAATACATGTTTGGTAACCTTCAGGTCCTCTATGTCAGCAAGCTAGTTCAACTTGTAAGGTCTTCGACGCCTCACAGTTTCCAATCCCACCTTATCTACAAATAGAGTAGATGCTACATTAGTACACCTACCACTATTAATTATTAAATTACATACCTTGCCCTTCACAGTGCAACGTGTGTGAAAGAGATTCTCTTTTTGGTTCTGATTGTCATCTTCTCCTGGTTGAACACTCAAGGCACGCCCAGTGACCAATGTTTCTCCATGATCAGCTCCATAGTCTCCATCAGAATCACTGCCTCCCTCTAAGGGTGGCATCTCTTCATCATCACTAGAAGCGACACTTGCCACTTTGCCATCTTCCATCACTATCATAGCGCGCTTATTTGAACAGTTAGTAGCTATGTGTCCAAAGCCCTGGCATCGGAAGCACCTAATCTCCCTTGTGCGTTGGGAACCTTCAGCCTTTGATTTTTGTTGAGCCTTAGAATTGGTAGCCTCTAGCTTCTCTTTCACAACTTTCTTTGGTTGGAAGGCTGGATGAGCTTCCTTCCTTTCTGGTGGTCTAGCATCATGCCATGGTGCTTTAGCTTGGGAACTAGTGTAGCTCTTTGCCTTTTTCAATTTGAGCTGGCATTCTACTTTGATGGCCATGTCCACCAAATCCTTCATGTCTAGGTATTGGTGTAGCTCCACTCCTTCACTAATTTTAGGATTGAGTCTTCCCATGAAACGAGCCATAAGAGCCTCCCCATCCTTCTCTAAGTTGGCACGAATAATCAGCATCTTCATTTCTTTATGGTACTCGTCTACCGTCATGGACCCTTGCCTCAAAATTTAGAGCTTCCTATGGATCTCGAGTATAGTAATCGAGTACAAATCTCCGTTGCATAATAGTCTTCATCTCTCTTCATGTTCGCATAGGTTGCTCTCCATACCTCCTACGATTTTTGACTAGCTAATCCCACCAGATGCTGGTGTAATTGGTGAATTCCACTACTGCCAGTTGCACCTTCTTCTTCTCAAGATAGTTGTGGCATCCAAAAATATCTTCCACCTCACGTTCCCACTCCAAATAAGCTTCTGGATCTAGCCTCCCTTGAAAAGATGGTATCTTCATCTTGATACTTCCCAAGTTGCCGTCTTGGGTATTTGGTACCCTCTGATAAGTGTCTAGTTTGCATATTTCTTAATGTGTCTAGATTAGTATTTTAGGCTAGTTTTTAGGGTTTAAATAATGAAAAATAGTCACTTTTATGTCTATTTCTTCCAATCTTGAGTTTTGTAGCTAAAATGTGCAAAGGAGTGGTTTAATGTGCAATTCATTGTGTTTCGTAGGTTTTAGCTATAACGATCATCAACTTGGATCAACTAAAGTGCATTTGAATACTACTTGGAAGTGATTTGAAGTTGATGAGAACTAGGAAACAAAAACGTCCAAGATGTGGCATGAAGAAGTAATGGTAGAAGAAGAATTGGGTGAGAAAAGGGTTTGACTGCACCGACATGTTTCCGTGTTTTGGCAATATCTTGAGCTAGAGAGAGTTAATTGAGATGATTCTTGAATCCGTTTAAATCTAAGAGAATTATCTACAATTCTTATGCATACCTCAAAGTTTGATTCTCAGGTTTACAATGACAAATTGCCACATTATCGAAGCATTCTTGTGCAGCAATGCTCTTCCGACCACATCTCAGTGTTTTGGCCATATATTTGTGTACACAACTCCAAATGACCTAATTTTTGTGCTCCTGAAAAGCTAACTCAAAGAGCTATAACTTTTATGTTTAGAGTAAAAGCCAGTTTGGCAAACTTTCTGACCAAACCCGCGGCCGAATCCGCATTGCCGGTTGCACTGCGGGTACGGTCAGAAAGTTGTTAATTGAAGTTGTGGCTGTATCCTCTCCATGGGTTCCGGTGCAGGTTCAGGGCACAAATGTACGATTTTGAGATACTTTGGGGCTATCTTTCAGGGGATTAATTCATACTCTTTGTGGACAGTTAGAATACATCTTTTGAGGGTTTTAGAGTGCTAGAAACACAAGAGAGAAGCATAGCATAGCATAGAGAGAGATTAGAATAGAGATTAAAAAGGGTCTCTCTTATAGATATTTTCTCTCTTTGAGAGAGCCACCCCTTTAGATTAGTAAATCTCTCTATAGAATAGTGCTATTTGGAGAAGTCTCTTGTACACATCAAGATTGGAGGAAGAATAGAAGATTTGAACTTGTTCATCAATCAATAAGTTTTCTTTATTCTATTTTTGTCTTTTTCTTGATTTATATGGATTTGTGTATTAAAGTTTTGATATTTTATGTGAAATCTACCATGGTTATGTGCTAAATTGTTAATCTAGGGTTAGAGGAAACTAATGAATTCATGCATATGACTTGTTTGTGATTATTCATGTTATCTTGTGCTTGTTTGTTCTCTATTTGGTTTGCATGGATTTGTAGTTGCTTGATCACCAACTATGAATTGATAGTTGTTATTATGCAACGAGAGTTGGTAATGATAATGGAAAAGGAATAGCTGAAGTCTAGGTTGCATGGCACACGAGAGTAGTGGTGCTCCTAAGTGGGTCAATTAGGCAATTCACGTGATTAATGAACCAAAACTAGTATCTTTACCACAAGAGTAGGAAAGAACTAGTAGGGAGGTAATCGTTCACTTGTCACGAGAGTGAAGGTTAAGTATAATTGGGATTGGACCCTAAACAAGATGAGAACCAATAGCAGGAGTTGATCCTTTCATTTACATGTATGGTCATTAGTTAACTCTATTCCCTTGTGTCTTAAGATTACGAGTTTCCTCTTGATATCATTATTCTATAGAGTTAATTAGTTTAGTTGTTTATTTTCTACTTATTTCTTCACATTGTTAATTGGTTGTTTAGATAATAAAGTGAGCAATAAAGCCTTACTATTTCAATGACCTTTTCCCTGTGGGATCGACCCTGTTGCCCAATGCTCGATACGATTTGTGCACTTGCAGTATATAGGGTAATTAGGTTTTATAACTTGATTAATTGTGTGTGATAGAATTGGATTATTTGCTATATTTTTAGACCTAATTACACACCTATCACCCTCCTCGCTCTTTGGGTATTCACATCCTCATATTTTGACATCTCACCTTCTTCTTCAACAAATGCAGGATTTCTGAAGGTAGAAGATTTTGTTTGAGAACTCCTAGCAAGCTCGTCAATGATCTCTTCCTTCATCATTCGAAACCTTCGGTCCATGTCTCTAGCCAAAGCCTCCCTAAACAACTTCGTATCAAATGGTGGCAGGGTTTGAGAGTTATTTCCTTCGTTTGACATTCTTGCAATAAAAGGTTAATAGTACAAGAAAACAATTAAGAGAATAGCCTTACTCACTCCCTTAGTGTATGCACTTGAGACCTTCATGTATCACTCAAATTATGTAACTTTTTTCCGAAGCTATGTGTGCTTACCCCTTAGCCTTTTACCACTCTAAGTGCTCTCTTGTTGGCCCTTGATGAATAATCAATCAATCACTCTTACCAAGTGCTAATGAATACCCAAATACAAGAATAATGGTGAGAGTAAATGAAATGGAAAGCTTAGAATTAGAGTTTGACCAAGAAGAATTCAAGAAAGCAAAAAGATAGAATTTGACTCAAAGAAACACAATTGACGATTCCTAATGTGTGGTAATCTTGAAGATAAACCTTGACTTTCAAATTTCCCTTGAAGAAATTTCAAACTTCTTGTGCAGAACTAAAAAAAAATTCAAGCTCAATGAACTATCACACAAAAAGAAAACTAACTCGATTGACAATTGAGCACCCCAAGGACAATAAACAATGAAAATTGCATAGCTATTACAACTTGTGCAGCCTTTTTATTCTTCCTCTTTCATTCTTTTTTTTTTTTTTGTAATAATCAAACACCAGAACAATACCCAAACAACTCACAAAAACTAGCAAATTGGACCAAATTCATGGTGAACAATAACCCATGTATAGTGCTGCAAAGTAATAATGAACAATAGCAGTGAATAGTAATCGCTACTGTAATTTGCTACAGTACTTTTTTATTTTTATAAACTACAGCCCAACTACTAACCCTTCAAGAATCTCAACCCAAGGCTTGATTAATTTCTAGAAAGAGTTTAAGACAAGAATTTCAAAGAAACAATGAAAACAGTTAAGATTCACAAGGTACCATACAATGCCTAAAACAAATTTTCTACAAAAATATTGCAAAAAATTGCAGAAAAGACAATTGAATCGACAAAGTTGGGATCTTTAACAAGGAAAAGACATGAAAACCAACAAGTTGTAGTCTAGGCATGAAACACTTGACAAACAATGATTAAGCAATAGAATAGAGGGATATATCCAATCTTTCGAAGGAAAAGTACGGATTGAAAAACCTTAAAAAAATCAAGAACAAGGCTTTGATACCACTTGATGCTCACGGGGTTATGAACGGTCAAGATCGCTTGATGATTCCAAGTGAGAAGCCTTGAATATTCTTCAACGAAGAACGAAAATTCCTAGGGTTCTAATTTAGGTCAAGATGAGCGAGTTCATTCACCTAAACTATGGCTCTATGAATCTTGATCAAACGCAAAAAAATTACTCTAAGTGGGAATTTGGGTAGCCACAAGCGTAGACTTGATAAGACCGAAATCGGTTCTAATCCAAGAACCAAGAAAGCACTCTAAAAGAGCTCTCAAGAACAAACACATGTTTTTGGCAAAAATCATAATCTATCATTAAACAAATGAAAATAGTATTTAAATAGGCTTAAGTCACATAATTACAATTTTAGAAAGTAGTAATCCTATCTTATCCCTAATACTAGTTGTAGCTTATCACACCTAATAGTTACAACTCAAAACTGAACAAAATCACAATAGAAAAAAGTAATCCCATATAATCTATTGCTATCCGCACGCGGATACGAGGCACGAATAGAAACAGAATGTTTTGTTTTTTTCGCTCAACTTTTTGTTCCTATCAACGCTGGGTATCCGCGCGCAGATTCGAAGAGCAAATCGCAATAGAAAGTTGCTCTCCAGCTTGCAAAGTTTTTGTTCCTATCTATGAGTTGTATCCCTGTGTTTATACGAGGCACGGATATGACCAGAAACGTCAATTCGTCCTGGCTTCAATCTGCTTCAATCCATGGCTGGTATCCGCGGCATCCTAGGCACGGATTGCTCCAGAAACATCTCCTCAACTTCTTTAGCCCAAATCAAAGTGATTATCCTTGCTAGTTGCATTGGACTGGCTTTGGCAGCTTTCACCTCAAGTGTATCCACGACTAAACTATGCAAGGCTTCCTTCATCTTCCTTATTCACTACCTCGTCATGGGACCATCTAATCCTTGTAAGAGATCCTTCACATTTGAGCCATCCTTGGTTACACATTGGTCTCCTTGGTTTCCATCAGTAATGTACTCGGCTTCTGTTGTAGAATCGACAGTAGTCTTTTGCTTCAAACTCTTCCAACTCACAGCACCACCATTTAACGTGAATACGAATCCAGATTGCGACTTGCTATCATCCTTGTCCAATTGAAAACTCGCATCAATGAAACCACACACTTCTAAAGTGTGTCCTCCATAAACCAAGAATAATTTTTTGGTTCATCTCAAGTACTTAAGAATACTCTTGATAGCTACCCAGTGACCCTCACCAGGATTAGCTTGTAATATATTCATAACACTTAGAGCATAGGAGACGTCGGGTTTCGTACATAGCATAGCATATATAATGGATCCTATTATCGAGGCATAAGGAACCTTTTGCATGCTATCAATCTCGATAGGTGTCTTAGGGCACATGTCTCTCGAAAGAGTGATCCCATGTCTCGTAGGTAAGTACCCCTTCTTCGATTGCTCCATGCTAAACCTCTTTAGCATCTTGTCTGTATATGTTGATTGACTGAGACCAAGCAACCTCTTGGATCTATCTCTATAGATCCTAATTTCCAGAATATAGGTTGCCTTTTCTAGATCCTTCATGAAGAAACTTTTGGACAGCCATACCATTACGGTTTGTAGCAAAGGTATGTCGTTTCTCATCAACAATATGTTATCTACATAAAGTATCAAGAAAATGATAGCGCTCCCACTCACTTTCTTGTATACATAAGGCTCGTCTTCATTTTTGAGAAAATCAAACTCTTTGATTGTATCATTAAAACGAATGTCCCAACTTCTTGAAGCTTGCTTAAGTCCATAAATGAACTTTTGTATCTTGCATATCTTATGACTATCAATAGAATCAAAACTCTCGGATTGTGTCATATACATATCTTCTTGCAAATTCCCGTTGAGGAATGTGGTCTTAACGTTCATTTGCCAAATCTCATAGTCATAATAAGCAGCTATGGCAAACAAAATCCTAATGAATTTGAGCATAGCTACTGGTGAAAAGGTTTCTTCAAAGTCAATTTCTTGTCTTTGTTTGTAACCTTTTGCCACTAACCTTGCCTTATAAGTAACAATGTTACCATCCATGTCAGTCTTTCTTTTAAAGACCTACTTGTGCCCTATGGGTTTTATCCTTTCGGGTGGCTCGACCAAGGTCCATACCTTGTTCTCGTACATGGAATCCATATCGAATTTCATGGCTTCTCGCCACTTCAAAGAGTCTACATTAGACATAGCTTCTTCGTAGCTAGTAGGATTGTCATCATCCATGACTAACACATCATTGCTCGGTGAACTAATGAGAAATCCATATCTCTCAGGAGCATAACATGTTCTACTAGATCTACGAAGTTCTTGTATATTTTGAGCTTTCGTCTGCGCCTCATCAATATGTGGCGTAAGCTCTTGTTCCAACTGTTGACTACTTTGTGGTTCTTGAATTTCTTGAAGTTTTACTTTTCTCCCACTGCATCTTTCAAGAATAAACTATTTTTCTAGAAAGATAGCATGCCTTGAGAAAAACACCTTTTGCTCAAGGGGATTGTAGAAGTAGTATCCTTAATTTTGTCTAGGATACCCCACAAAGAAGTATTTGTCAGACTTAGCTTCGAGCTTGTCTGACATATTCCGCTTCACATAAGCAGAACAGCCCCAAATCTTTAAGTGATTAAGATTTGGTTTCTTACCATATCATATCTCACAAGGTGTGTGTAGACACCAAATTTTGACACACCTTTTATAAAAATATGTGTGTTACTTTATTTTAGGAGACATTTTTCATTTTTCGAGAGCCAATTATAATTTTTGTGTATATTACGTCTAATTTGTTACATCAGGGGCAAAATGGTAATTTTACCATGTAAATATTATTTTATTGTATTTTATTTCCTAAATATACAATTTTACTATTTTTATCATTATTTATAATTTTAATGATTTTTAGGAGTCATTTATTATTTATTTAAAATTTCAGTATTTTTAACTTAATGGCACGTTTTTCAATGCACTCTTTTTTACAAGAATTTTCAAGTGAAAAAATTTTATATATGTATTTTGTATATTTATACATTTTCTGTAAAAGTTACATGATTTTTAAAGGTCATTTAGTATTTATTTATTTTGTCTTTTTTTTATTAAGGGCACGTTTCCCAAGAATGCGTTAATCTTAAAATTTGTTTGAGTGAAAATTATACTATGTGTGCTTTATGTGATAATGTATGTTGTGTAAAATTTTTGTGATGACATTTATTAATTTTCATAAATTTTTATAATTTTGCCATATTTAGGTCACGTTTTTCAATGCATTTTTTATTATTATTTAAAATTTTTCTTTATGAGAATTATGTGTGTGTGCATTTTATAAATTTTATGTAAAGAAAATTTTCATAATTTATTTATTTATTTTAAAGACCATTTGTTATTTATTTTAAATTATATATATCTTTTTTTAACGTAGAATTAACTTTTAATTTGTTACACTGAATTTTTCTTTTTCTTTCTTATAATGTTGTGTTTCAGTTTTTAATGTATAATTTTAAAAGAGTTTAAGTAATTTTTATGTTATTTTATTTTTACTTTTTCATTTTTCTTTGTTTTCTTCTTTAAAAAAAAAAAGATGATGAACAGCGCTGCTGCTGTTTGCTTCCTGCCATGGCTGATGGCAGCCATGCCTCCAATTCTACTTAACCCACCAAACTCTATGCCTACTCACATCAATCATCCCTCACTTGCAACCAGATTTTTAGGGATTTTTTATTCAATTTGTTGGGACCATTTTTTACACACTCATCTGCACTCACAGCCATCCACAAACATCGCACACTACACTTACATTTCACTCTCCCTCTCCTTCTCTTCACTCACAGACATCACTACACAACTCCCTCTCCCTGTCGGCCTCCCCCCTCTGTTCTCCCTTATCACACAACTCATTTCATCTGCACTGCACAAAGCACACACCTCACGCACCTGCAATCACTTTCATTCCCTGCACAAGCATCACACACCTGAAACGTTCACACATCACAGCATTTACTCACACACCCTGCACACAATCACATTCAAGCATACACCAGAAACCAAATTACAATCACAGCCTCACCTCATTTGCGCTACACACTCACAGCCCTCACTCTACCAGCTTCATTTGCACACTCCTGCACAAACACACACAACACACAAAATAGGCACACAGAAGCACAGCTTCATCCGGACTTCACAAAACCAGAACACACACTACACACACCTCACGCCTCACTCATCTGCACTACCACCAGACACAAACACCTGCACATACACATGCCTGCACACAGCCTCATTTGCACTTTCTCACCTCACTTCTCTCGGTCCCCTCAACTTGCACAGCCACAAACACACAAGCACCACAGACACACTCCCTTACTCCCTCTGCCTCTCCCTCACTACCTGCAACACACCCACTAGCTCACAGCCATCCACAACACACACCATTGCATACAGAATCCACAATACACAGACTTGCACATTCACTCATCTCACACCACTCTCTCGGCCTCCCCTTCCTCTTTACAAAACATCGCACACCACAGGCACAAACACACAAACAAAACATACACATCACGCACCACATTCACAGATTCCAGCAAAACACATCTCACTTACATTCAAGCACATTACACACCCCTGCATACATAATTCCAGCACACGCACAACACACACAAACATATCACACACCCCCTGCACGAAAAAAAAAGAGAGGCAAGCCTATAGCCTGCGGTCAGGCCATTCTATCAATCCCAGTGGACGGCCGAAGCTCTACCACCAGCAATCTCCGTCAGCCCTTTGCCACGGCCAACTCACAATTCCCTCCTCAAATCGAGGTAAAATTTGCAACTTCTCTCTAGAATTGATGACTGAAATTTATATTTTAGATTGTGGAATTGATGATTATTTGGGGAGGGATTAATTTGGTAGAGTTTTAGGAATTTTCTAGTTCAAAAAAAAAAAACTGAAAGGGTATATTCTGGTGTGGGGAGAGATTTGAAAGGAGAAATTATAAGAGAGAGAGAGAGAGAGAGAGAGAGAGAGAGAGAGAGGTCCGGCGACCGAGGGAAGAGAGAAAGAGAACCGAACGAAAGAGAGAGAGAGAAAAAGCGTCGGACAGCAGGAACAGGGAAGAAGAAGAAAAAAGAAGAAAGAGGAAAAGGGGGAAGAGAGAAAAAAAAGAAAAAGGAAAGAAAGAAAATAAAAAGGAAATCTGGAAAAGAAAAAAAGAGAGAAGAAACCGGATATAATAAAAAAAAAAAGAAGAAGTTTTAGTGAAACTACGTCGTTTTGACGTAGTTTCACTCAAAACTACGTCGTTTTGATGGTTTAGTTTTTTTATTTTGATTTTAATTAATAATAGGTATTTATTTTATAGTCCTTATACTTTCATTAATGCTACTGTGGCCTCGATAATTTTTTATTTGTGCATTTAAGTTTCTATTTTTTTATAGATGAGCCCCCTAATTTAATTTTCTTTTCAATTAGGTCCCAATTAATTGCATTTAGGTCCCCCAACTTTTAGATAATTATAATTTTAGCCCCTACATTTTTCAATTTTCCATTTTGACCCCTATATTTTTTATAAAATTATATTGTGACCCCTATACTTTTCTGAAATTACATTTTTACCCTTAAATATTTCTGAAAATTTTGTTTTACCCCCTTTTATCGTTGGATATTACAAATTGGTGTTTAATGTGGCTATAATTTACAAATTGAACCTTGAATGTTGCTTAAAATTGCAATTTGGTTTTAAAACTTGTTGGAAATTGTATTTTGCATATTTGAACTTGCTGGAATTTTATTTTGTACCCCAACATTGCTGGAAATTCTATTTTTGCCCTAGAATGCTTGCTGGAATTTCATTTTAGCCCTCCCAAGCTTGCTGGAATTTTATTTGAGTCACTATACTTGCTGGAATTTTATTTTTTGGCCCCCTATTGTTGCTGGAATTTATATTTTGGTCCTTTATGTTGCTGGAATTTGTTTTAAGACCTCCATTAACTGTTAGAAATTGTATTTTAGTCTTTTATTTGTTGCTGGAATTTGTATTTTAATACTTATAGTTGCTGGAATTTTTATTTTAGCTCTTTTATATAGCTGAAAATTGCAATTTGACCCTATACATTGCTGTAAATTATGTGTCATTTAATGACCTTGCTGAAATTATATTCTTGCCTTAATTATTGCTGGAAATTTTTATTTTTGGGCATTATACTTGCTGAAAATTATATTTTAGCCTTTAAATTTGTTGTAAACTATGTCATTACCTTAATTAGGGGTTAAAATTATAATTTTACCCTTTTGCTTGTTGTAAATTACATTTTTTACTTTAAAATATTGCTTAAATTTTCATTTTTAATCTAAATCTTATAATATTTTATTTTTTGCAAAAAAAATAATAATAAATTAGTTAAGTCCTCAAAGCTTTAAATTATTTCTTTTCACATTTTCTTTATTTATTTTATCAAATTTATAATTAATGTTCTAAAATTGGGTCTTGTTAGTCTAATTAATGTTCAAATTAGTTTCTTTATTTCCCTTTTAGTTATTTTGATAATTCTCATTTGGGTGTTAAAAGTTTAAGTATGTATTATTGTGTTTTATCTTCTACTATTTTTTTATTTATTTTATTTATTTATTCATTTTCCTTGTTTTACTTTATTTATTTATGCACTTATTTATTTTTACTTAAACAACTTTCATTTTTTTTAATACTTAATTATTATTATTTTAATTTTGTCTATTATTGCTATAATTGTTTGAATTATCATAGCATGTTCATAGTGATTGGTATGAAATTATTTAATTAGTAGTTTATTTATTAAATAGTGATATTTTTGACATGTTTGTTCATGTTAGTAGTGTTTTGTACCAAGTTTACGAATGGGAGGTACCTCGATTACCCTTTTTAATTTCTTTTTGTGTGCTCCTATGTGCTCCAATGTGTTTTTCTATGTGTTTTCATGTATCTTTGTACTTATAGTTTTTTATCCATGTATGAGTGTTTATTCATTTATGTCATATTATTTGCTCGAATTTAATTTTTATTATTCAAAGAAATGTAATAGATAGGTAATCTTCTGTTTAGCAAAATTTTTTGTATTTAGATAATTAATGTAATAGATAGTTTATGTGTTATCTATTTAACAAAAATCTTATGTATTTTAGATAGAAAATGTAATAGATAGGCTAGATAGGTTACCTTTTATTTTTATTTTTAGATTGTAATTAGGCTTCTCCGGTGTAATAGTTAGGGCTTTTGTGTGCTGTGTGTGCTATGTGTTTATGTGTTTTATTTTCTTTCTTTAGGACTTTGCATCTAGAATATCATACATATGTGTTATGTGCTCCTATGTGCTATTATGTGCTTTTATGTGATTATTGCTTCAATCTATGCTTTATTTATTTACTTGCTTTATTATTATATATGTGTATCGTCGCCACACTAGTCCAACGCTAGTTGTGGTTAATTTCGATTTCTTTGCTAGTCCAATGCTAGCGGAGAATTTTTAGAAAATAGGCTAGTCCAATGCTAGGCCTTTAGGTCATTTTAGTATTAGGGTCATTTCTCGCGTGTTCATTCCATGCCATTTCACATACATTTTTTGTTTTAGGCCTTTTTCCATTTTGTATGATTTTTATATATATATACTCTATCATTTATTATCTATTTTTAAAACACATGTTTGGTGCATGACATTTAGACTCCACTACACATAGAATTTTAGGTCATTTGTGTGATTTGATTAGAAATAGTCATCTATTCACGTGGGAAGCGATGGCGTGCATGTCGTTCCCCCCCTCCGTGAGTAGGAACAGTTAGTCACGAGTCTATTCGTCCCCCGTACCCGTTATGTTGCATCCCACTTTCTTTGTTCACTTACTATCTATATTACTATTTTCCTTTTCTTTTGCATTCCATTTTTGCACCTATACTCGTGACTTCGTCGAGGTCTACATTCGGGTTTCGCAATTAATGCGATAATTCCAACTAAACCTCAATGGAACATTTGGTCCCTTAACGATATCCATTTTAGGACTAGATTTGCATTTATATAGTTGCATCCAAATGCGATAAAATCTTAGGGTTATATTAGGAAAATTTAGACTAAACCTCGCAACTAGTTTCGGCTAGGTTGAAAGGGTGCCTTAGGCGCGAGCCTTTACCTTCCCTTTCTTCAACTGTGACTCCCGGACCTTTTTCTCTTGTTTTCAAAGACCTGGAGTTGTCTAAAAGGGTTTATTGCTTTTCTTACATTTTTCTCAAATCATTTTTCTAAATTAATCATTCTCGATTTTCTTACCTTTTATAAAATATTTTCTGGTGACTTGGTACACCAAAACTCAATACCAAGTGGCGACTCCCTTTTACTAAAAACCCTTTTCAGACTCTATTTTCGGGCCCAAAAACCATCGCATTTTCAAAGTCCCATTTTAGGCCCTTTTCTTTTCTTTTCAAAATAAAGCATTTGTTTGTCACATTTTATCGAATTATCTTTTATAAAGTACTTTCTAAAAATTATTTTTACAAAAATTTACACGCTTCTTTTTTTCAATAAATAAAATCACATTTAATTCTTCCTTTTTCTTTTTCCCGACTTCACCCACACTATATCACTTATTATTATTTATCGAAAAATGGGGCGCGACAAGGTGTGGTATTAACGGACTTTGAAAGAATGCAGTTGACTGTAAAGGAGGCGGAATCTAAGGCATAACCCCAAAACAAACTAGGAAGAGATGCATGGCCCATCATGGAATGTATCATATCCAATAAAGTGTGATTTCTCCTTTTCGACACACCATTGTGTTGTGGCATGTATGGAGGAGTTCGTTGAAGAATAATCCCAGTTTCCTCTAGATAATGTTGAAACTCTTGACTTAAGTATTCTCCACCTCAATCCAATCTAAGTGTTTTAATACTCTTGCCAAGTTGTTTCTCAACTTCAGCTCTAAAGACTTTGAATTTTTCGAAGGCCTCGGATTTGTGCCTCATTAGAAACACAACCATATCTTGAATGGTCCTCCGTAAAAGTGATGAAGTGAGAGAAACCACCTGTAGCATGGATTGACATTGGGCCACAAACATTAGTATGTATAAACCCAAGAAGATCACTAGAACGTTCATCCTTTTTGGTAAAAGGTATCTTGGTCATCTTGCCAAGTAAACAAGATTCGCATGTCCCAAATAATTCATTGTCAAATGAGTCTAAGTATCCATCTTTATGTAACTTGGATATGCATTTTTCATTTACACAACCAAGTCTACAATACCAAAGGTATGTTTGATTCACGATATCTAATTTTTGTTTCTTGGTATTTATATTGAGAATGGACTTTTCTTCATCCAGAATATACAAACCATTATTCAATGTGCTAGTACCATAAGTAATACCATCGCGTGAAAAAGAACAATTTTTTTTCTTTTGAATGATAGTAAAACTATCCAAATCTAATAAAGAGATAGAAATCATGTTCTTAGTAAGTACGGGAACAAAATAATAGTTTCTCAATTCTAAATTAAGCCTAGTAGGCAAAGAGAGTACATAGGTTCCTACGGCTAATGCAACAACTCTTGCTCCATTCCCCACACGTAGCTCAACCCTTCCCTTCGCCAGGAATCTACTATCTTTAAGACTTTGTATATTATTACAAATTTGAGATCCAGTTCCAGTATCTAATACCCTACGAGTCTTCGTTAGTAGATAAATTAATCTCGATCATAAACATTGTAGACACCAAATTTTGACACACCTCTTATAAATATATGCGTGCGTTACTTCATTTAGGGGGTATTTTATTTATTTTCGAGGGTCGATTACAATTTTCATGCATATTATGACTAATTTGTCACATTATGGGCAAAATAATAATTTTACCACGTAAATATTATTTTATTTTATTTCCTAAATACATAAGTTTACTATTTTTATCATTATTTATAATTTTAATAATTTTTGGGAGTCATTTATTAATTATTTAAAATTTTAGTATTTTAAACTTAGTGGCGCGTTTTTCAATGCACTCATTTTATGAGAATTTTCAAGTAAAAAATTTATATATACATTTTGTATATTCATAAATTTAATGTAAAAATTTTATAATTTTTTTGAAAAGTGTTTGGTATTTATTTCAAAATTTTATCGTTTTTCATTATCCCAATAAATTTAAAATTTATAGTAAATTTTATTTCTTCTTTTAGTGCTGAATTTTAGCAGTTTTTGTTTTTTTAAGAATCCAAGTGAATTTTATGTTTATTTATTTTATTTTATTTTTTGTTTTTTTTGTTTGCTTAATTTTCTCCTTAAAAAAGAAAAAAGAAAAAGGAGGGCAGGCTGCGTTCAGTTACTCCATCACCAACACCAACTCCACCCATATTTCAATTCAATTCACTCACGCCACCCCCTCTGACTGGCAGGGATTTTTTGAGATTTTTGATGATTTTCTCCCTTATCCTCCTCACCAGACTACACACCATTTTGGACCCTTCTTCCCCATTCTTTTCTCTCGGCCCCCTGAACCAGAGCAAAAAGTGCAAAAACACTCCTGCACTCTCACTCGGTCTCCCTCTGCATCCCCTCCCCTGCACTTCTCCTTGCACACACTCACATACACACAAAGTAATCTCACACACAGAGAGAACAATCTCACACTCCCAGTAGCCTTAGCCCAAACTCACCGTCCAAACCACCACCTTAACTCTCAAACTTCAGCTCCAAACAACCATAAATCAATCCCAAAAATCAGCAATTCCAGCTCCGAATAGCTGCAATAACCCCCTGAAAATCGCAGCCAGGAATAGCCAAAATCTGCCCAAACAATAGCTGCAATAACCCCCTGAAAATCGCAACCAAGGATAGCAACAATTTTCCCAAATAGCAGCCCCCAAATGGCCACCAAACCACCTGCAAAACGGCTTCATAAGCCACCCAAAACAGCAAGAAACAGATCACCAAAACAGCCCCCTAGTAGCAGTGAAAACAACATCAATAATGCGGTAAAAACAAGCCCAAATTCGCAGCAAGAGCAGCCCCAACAAATATGCAAAAACAACCACCAAAATCCAAATTGCAGCCCCAAAATCCTGCAAGAAAAATGGCCATAAATTCTGTCAAAACAACTACAAAACAGCCTGCAAAAATCACACTCAAAACTGCAAAAATCACAGTCAAACAACAGCTGCAAAATCACAGCCAAACAACCTGCAAAAATAGCTTCAAGTCTCACCGAAAATCAGTCACAGCCAGCCTCTCAATCAGTCAAAATACAGCCCCAAACCCAGGTAAATCTCAGCCCCCTCCTGCAATTTATCTATTAATTTTCATTTGGGCTTTTGAATAAAGATTTCTCCAAGGATAATTGATGTGATTGACTAATTTCGGATGAGATTTTAGCATTTAGTTTGGGGGGATTTGGGTTGAGATATTGCCGAACTCTCGTAGAGAGAGAGAGAGAGAGAGAGAGAGAGAGAGAGAGAGAGAATGAACCAGAGAGAGGAACGAGAGAGAGCAGAAAAATTCTGGAGGAAGAGAGAAAGAAGGAAGAAAGAAGGAAGAAAAGAAAGAAGAAAAAAAAGAAAAAAAAATGGAGAGAATTTGGAGAAAACTAAAGCAGGAAAGAAAAGAAGAGAGAAAAAAGGAAAAAAAGAAAAAAAAAAAAGAAAGGAAAGAACCGGTTGGGCGCGGGGGGGTGTACTTTTATTTTTTTTATTTTATTATTTTTTGTTTTGTTTTTTGGATTTTTGTTTGTTTAATTAGTTAAAGTTTAAAAAAAAAAAGAATTGTCAAAGGTTTAGTTTCTCTTTATTAGAATGGATGTTTACATCTTACCCCCTAAGATTTGATTGTATTGTTAATTGTGCCCTGAACATTTTTAATTAGCTGCCTTTAGGTCTTTCATATTTATAGACTTGCCCTTTAGATTTTATTTTTCTTTCAATTATATCCATAACAATTGCAATTTAGTTTAAACTTGCTGCAAATTATGATCTTTGCCCCTATGCATTGATGGAATTGTATTTTGGCCCCAGAATATTTCTGGAATTGTATTTTAGTCTTTGAATGTTGCTAGAATTTTTCATTTTATCCCTCCCAACCTTGCTGGAATTTTATTTAAGTCATTATACTTGCTGGAATTTCATTTTTTGTCCCCCCAACCTTGCTGGAATTTTATTTAAATCACTATACTTGCTGCGATTACATTTTTGCCTTTAAATATTTGCTGTAAATTATGTATTATTTAATGACTTTGCTGAAATTATATTCTTGGCTTTAAATATTACTGTAAATTTTTATTTTGGGCATTATACTTGTTGGAAATTATATTGTAGCCTTTAAATTTGTTGTAAATTATATTATTATCTTAACTATGGTTTGAAATTATAATTTTACCCTTTAGTTTGTTATAAATTACATTTTTTTTTACTCTAGAATATTACCCAAATTTCTCTTTTTAATCCAAAACCTTGGAACATTTTTATTTTTTGCCAAAAAAATATTAATTAAATTAGTTAAGTCCTCAAAGCTTTAAATTATTTCTTTTCACATTTTCTTTATTTATTTTTATCAAATTTATAATTAATGTTCTAAAATTGGGTCTTGTTAGTCTAATTAATGTTGAAATTAGTTTCTCTATTTTCCTTTTATCTATTTTAATAATTCTAATTTGAGGTGTTAAAGGTTCAAGTATGTATTATTGTATTTTATCTTCTATTATTATTATTATTATTATTTTTATTTTATCTTTGTTGTTTTGCTTTATTTATTTATTTATTTACTAATTTATTTTTACTTAAACAATTTTCATTTTCCTCCTAAATGATTAATTATTATTATCATTATTTTTCTTTCTCTTATTTTGTTTATTATTGCTATAATTGTTTGAATTATCATAGCATGTTCATAGTGATTGGTATGAAATTATTTAGTTAGTAGTTTATTTATTAAATAGTGGTATTTTTAACATGTTTGTTCATTTAGTAGCAATTTGTACTGAGTTCACGAACGGGAGGTACCTCGATTACCCTTTTTATTTCTCTTTATGTGCTCCTACGTACTCCTATGTGTTTTCTATATGTTTTTTTTTATTTATATATCTCTTTGTGCTTATATTTTCTATACATGTGTGAGCATTTATTTATTTCATATTATTTACTTGAATTAATATTAATTATTCAAAGAAATGTAATAGATAGGTAATATTCTATTCAGTAAATTCTTTGTATTTAGATAGTTAATGTAATAGATAGTTTATGTTTCATCTATTTGATTAAAACCTATGTATTTTAGATAGAAAGTTGTAATAGATAGGTTAGATAGGATATCTTTTATTCTTTTTCTATTTTTAGATTGTAATTAGGTTATTCTCCGGTGTAATAGTTAGGGCTTTGTGTGCTATGTGTGTTATGTGCTTGTGTGTTTTATTCGCTTTTCCTAGGAACTTGCATCTAGAATACCATGCTTATGTGCTATGTGCTCCTACTTGCTATTATTTACTTTTATGTGATTTATTGCTTTAATACATGCTTTATTTATTTACTTGCTTTAATTATATATGTGTATCGTCGCCACACTAGTCCAAAGCTAGTTGTGGTTAATTTCGTTTTCTTCGCTAGTCCAATGCTAGCGGAGAACTTTTAGAAAATAGGCTAGTCCAATGCTAGGCCTTTAGGTCATTTTAGTATTAGGATCATTTCTCGCGTGTTCATTTCATGCTATTTCACACACATTTTTGTTTTAAGCCTTTTTCCATTCTGAATGATTTTTATATATATACTCTATCATTTATTATCTATTTTTAAAACACATGTTTGGTGCATGACATTTAGACTCCACCACACATAGAATTTTAGGTCATTTGCGTGATTTGACTAGAAATAGTCATCTATTCGCGTGGGAAGCGATGGCGTACATGTCGTTCCCCCCTCCGTGAGTAGAAACATCTAGTCACGAGTCCATTAGTCCCCCGTACCCGTTATGTTGCATCCCTACTTTCTTTGTTCACTTATTATCTATACTACTATTTTCCTTTTCTTTTGCATTTCATTTTTTGCATTCATACTCGTGACTCCATCGAGGTCTAGATCCGAGTTTTGCAATTAATGCGATAATCCCGATCAAACCTCAGTGGAACATTTCGTCCCTTAACGATACCCATTTTTTAGGACTAGATTTGCATTCATATAGTTGCATCCAAATGCGATAAAATTTTAGGGTTACATTAGGAAAATTTCAGACTAAACCTCGCAACTAGTTTCGGCTAGGTTGAAAGGGTGCCTTAGGCGTGAGCCTTTGCCTTCCCTTTCTTCAACTGTGACTCCCGAACCTTTTTCTCTTGTTTTCAAAGATCTGGAGTCGTCTAAAAGGGTTTTTTTCTTTTTTTTCTTATATTTTTTCCAAAAACCATTTCTTTAAATAAAGCATTTTGATTTTCTTACCTTTTATAAAATATTTTCGGGTGACTTGGTACACCAAAACTCAATACCAAGTGGCGACTCCTTCTTTACTAAAAAACCCTTTTTAGACTCTATTTTCGGGCCCAAAAATCATCGCATTCCCAAAAGTCCCATTTTAGGCCCTTTTCATTTGCTTTCAAAAATAAAGTATTTCACGTCTTTTGTACAATATTTTCTAAAAATCATTTTACAAATACCTATCCTCTTTTCCCAACAAATAAACACAACAATGCATTTTAATTTTCCTTTTTCCAACTAACACATTCACCACACTTATTATCATATTATCATTTATTATCCTTTTTCGAAAAATGGGGCGCGACAAACATACCAGAGGTTGAAGCTTCATCGAGCTTCTTTGACTTCAAGGAGTCAAGGTAGGCCTTGCACATTCTCTTCCAATGCCCATCTTGTCTGCAATGGAAGCACATGCCCTTGGGTTTGTCCTTCTTAACCCCACCCTTAGGCTTGTTCTCTTTTTCTTGGACTTCTTAAGTCCAGAATTGGGCTTCTTCTTTTTGGAGCCCAAGACAAGTATAACGGTGCCCTTCTTCCTCTTAAGATTGGGATCAGCAGTTTTGAGCATATTCATCAATTCAGTCAACGTGCACTCAACTTTTCGCATATTGAAGTGTATGATGAATTGTGAATAACTCTCAAGGAGGGACTGTAGAATTAAGTCAATACTTAACTCATTGTCAAAGACGTGTCCCAAATCAGCTAATTTTTCAATTAGCCCAATCATCTTCAGTACATGGGTTGTCACTGAAGATCTCTTTACCATCTTGCACTGATAGAGCTCCCTTGAAGTTGCATACCTCTCAGTTCTTGCTTGTGAGTCAAACATTTCTTTTAAATGCACAATCATTGATGAAGCATCCATCTTAAGATATTTCTTTTGCAATGCTAGGGACATAGCAGCTAACATGATGCATGTTGCAGCATCATTATCAGCTTTGTGCATCTCATATGCATTTATGTCCTCAGGCGATGTAGAAGTAGGAGGAGGAGGGGGCATGAGTTTATCAAGGGCATACTCAATTTTTTCATGTTTGAGAACAATTCTCAAATTGATATTCCAGTCCTCAAAGTTGGTGTCATTGAGTTTATTGTCAAGAATCGGTCGCAAATTCACGTTAAACATTCTACAAAAGTAAAGACAGAAAATAAGTATTTATTTTATGTTATATATGCAAACCAAAAATGTGGACTCATAAGTTTACTTGGTTTGTTCCCACTATTTTACTTCAAATCAATAACCCTCAATATTAATTCGGGAATTCGTTGAAAATTCCTAGTAGGCTAGGATCCCATCTAATTAGCTTTGAGTATGATAGTGAGCCAACAGCCCAAAGATAATTTTGATTAGGTAGGTAACGTTTACCAATCACAACCCATGTGATTCCTCGATAGTTTGACATCAACCCTTGACATTAAACATTGCCTCAAAAATACCATAAATTTGACGGTGAGCCAACAAGTTATGTATTTTTGTTAAGTCATATCCATTATTCAGAGATCAAATCTCATAACAAAAAAACATATTACGAGTAAGGTGACCTTGATGGTGAGCCAACAAGTCAACACTTAATAGAAACTCTTCATTTTTTGTTATAATAATGGAAGGCAACTCTATTCTAGAATTAATATTTAGTTTGAGGGATTTATTTTAAATATTAACATCTCATCATATCATGCAATTAAAATATATCAGTATATAAAATAAAGGCATAATAAACGTGGATGATTATGGATTTTAACTAATAATATTTTCTTTGAGCCTAGAAGAAAATATTTGGTCAAAATTCCTAAGGGACGTGTCAACTCCTTGATACGTCTCCTTAGTTGCTCCTTGGTGCCATCGCTATCTTCTTGCACATTACATATGTAATTCTAATCTAAACAATTTAGAAAATAAAGCTATTTCTAATCTATACTAGTACATTACAAGTATTGATCAAGAAATCTCGAGTTACATTCAAGGGGAGTTTAGATGAGAAAAGAATTACATCAGAAAAATAGAGAAGGCAGGGCATGCAAGCCCTATTTTTAAAACCAATACAAGCCAACCATAATAGAAATAATAACCATTCAATCACATTGGTCTAGTCCATAATCATCGACCATGCCAATCGTTCAATTTAATAATTAAATTAATTAATTAATTTAATTCTAGTCATAAATCACATGCTCTAAATAAATTAGGTTAACGTTGTTGAATTTATTTGCCACAAAATAAAGTTATAGATGGTGTAGGTTTCCAAATTTTAATGTTCCAAAATTTAACAATTAAAATTGGAAAGTATTTTTCTTAAAGAAACTGCAAAAAATCAAGTTTTTCAAAAAATTAAAAATTTTCTCGCTAAACTTCTGGCCAAATGCAGGGCACCAATCTACAGGATTATTCCTGTGGATTCATTCACATATTGGCATGGAAAAACCAATTCGCGGGTCCAGCCGTGACCAATCTGTCTGTGGATCAACCCGCGGATCGCATGGCGTAAAAGATATTTGAAAAATGATTTTTGTGATTTTTTTCAAAACTTGTTTTGATCTAAATTGTGTGAAAACCCTTTCAACACATAAAATTAATTTAGAAACCATAAATACAACTTTAAGAACTCATTTTAATTATTTAAAACACTTTTAAACAATTAAGAACTTATCTTAAAAATCAAACTCTTGATTTTTTTAAAACAATTTTGAGACAAATTTTATCAAGAACAAATCATCCATATTTATGACAATTAAATAAATACAAATCATATAGATATAATCAAAGGAGTCTCTGAAGCCACTATAAGGTAATAATATAGGTAATGCAGCGAAAAAATAAAATTTTATTACCTTAACCATGGATCTCTTTGATATATCTATACAATTATAAGGGGGCTGCACGAAGATTACCTCAAGCACAGAAAATTTTTATCCTTCTATATGGCAAAAATCTCTCGATGAAGAGGTTAGATCTACCACAAAAAGCCCCCCAAGAGTAGAGCCTCTAATGATATCCACATGAATAGCTTCTTTGGGAACTTTGAAGGCTTGTTTGCTTTGACTTTTGAGTGCTAGCTCCCTTGAATTAATTAAGAACACAAGAGAAAGAAAAAGCCTAACAATTTGGAAGAAGAGAGAGAGAAGGATGCCACAATCAAGAGAGAGAAAGTGGCGATTTTTTTTCTTTCAATTTTTCTCTCACTAGTTTTCTTTTTGTGTTGCAATAATAATTTAAGAGTCAAAGTGATGGAGATCCAAGAGCACCTACACTCAATGAGGGAGAAATAGGGGCAAGGACAACGTATTAGAGTCTTCACCTAAGTTGATTGCCTTGTTTGAGGATGAAAAGGATGGACAAAAGAAGTTTCCGAAGCAGCCCGCGACCTTACTCGTGCCTATGGACAAGCTAGGAAGTCAACCGAATCGAGTATCGGAAGAAAAAAAGTTTTTGGTTCTATCCATGCTGCCTATCTGCACATGAATAGCCGGCATGGATAGGAACATAATGTTGCGAGCTTGGAAAAAGACCTTCTAGTCCTATCCACATCGTCTATCCACGCGGGGATAGCCGGCATGGATAGGAACAAAAGGTTTCAATTGAGCAAATTACCTTCTAGTGCTATCCGCACCCGTAACCGCGTGCGGATACCCGGCGCGGATAGCATCAGAACATACACATTTTTCGTTTTCTTTTAGCGTTTTATTGAGTTTTATGAGTTGCAACTTGTATAGTATTGTTAGCAAGTGTCAAGTTACAACTAGTGCGATTTTTTAGGCTTTTCTATTATTGTATTATGCCTATATAAAGGCAAAACACTTATGTTTCAGGGAGACAACATTGATGAATGAAATTTGTGGGTTTTCTCAAAACTTTGAGAGCTTTCTTTGTTCTTTGATGATTAAGAACATCTTGGTCTTATTGGAGTGATTCCGATACCACAAACCGCTTAGAGTTATTTCTTCTTGATTCGATTAAGGTCTTGTTGGTTTGTCGTTAGGCCCCTATAGGATTGTCTTCGTCGAAGAAGACATAATTCGAAGCAACCAATCCCACATTTAGGTCGTCTTGATTCGTGAATCAAGTTCGGTTTGGAGTTTAACGGATTGTACACCTGGATTCTCAAGTGATCAATCTCGGTCACGCATCACAAAGCATGAACCTATTTATAGAGAAAGTATTCTAGTCTTTTAGGAAATAAAGCTAATTGGAAACCAAGAAGGTTTAGGTAACTTACTTTAAGCTAAACCTTCTCCTTTAGGAATTCTTATGTAACTTACTTTAAGCTAAACCTTCTCATTTAGGAATTCTATTCCATAAGGAAATCAATTAGTTACTTTATTTTTTTTAGGAAACTAATTTCCTACAAGACTTAGAATATTTATAAATAAGTCTTTTAAGTTAATTTATCGCGTAAATTAACCCCATAAGTATCTCATACTTATCTTAATTACATTTTAACCCAATGATCATGTTCTTTATGTGTGTGACCCATTAGGTTCCATTCATGTTGGCAATAAGTACAAATTATAACTCATTAATTAATTAATTAAGAGTTAGAAAAATTAAACACTTTAATTTATCATTAATTCATAATTAATTAATTTGTACTTATAGATCATGAGTGGCGTCTAGCAATGCATCATGACCATCCAAGTAATAGGAAAGTCATATGGTAGACCATACCCGTCAATGACAATGTTACCGTGTAATTAATATCCTTTCACCAAACTATATTCCAATTAGTCTAAAAGGTGTAGTGCATACTTTTAAATGACTAATTTATATTTTCTTGTTCCAGAAATATAACTCTCCATGATGTATAACCTTGAAACTACTTTCAAGTTATACTATCACTTCTGGAGAAGATTTATGAGTTAATATTTCCAAAAGTGGCCATAAATGGATATACTTTCCTATTAAGGTGCGGTGAATCCTATATTGATTACTCACAATCTTTCCATATTTCAAACTATACCCAATCTTCAACCTATGGGCTACTCTTTTACGGGCACCGAGGAACAGAGTCAAAGTATAGCAATCCACACTCAAGATACTATGAAAATCTCAAGTCAAAGGATCGCTTACACCATTGCCATTAACAGTTCAACTATTGGCATTATAGTTGAAAACTTTTGGCAGCTCAATCTAATGAACTTATTCTCAAACAAGCATCCACATACCAGCTTAGGTGTCACGTACACCATAGTCAGTGAGATCAACTACTACTTACCATAAGTAGAAGTAAAGTATGTGCTAGTCTATCCATATTAATGATGTCCAATCTCATTAATGCTATGACTAAGGATATTTAAGAGTATGACTTTATGTATTAGAGTCTCATAATTGTAACCTTTACAATATCTAATACACAGTCAATATTCTAAGGACTTTATCAAACAAACAAGTAACATGGAAATACAAGTATAGATGATAAAGAAAAAATATCACATGAATAAATATAACATAAATAAGTGTAAATAAAAAAAAGCCTTAAACCCACTTGGTTTTAGGGCATACACTAACAGCCATTTCTATGCTCAGTGTCATGCCCCAAAAAATATGAAGCACAGGTCAGTCCATGACAATCGCACCCTGAAAAGGTGGTTCGGTGTAGTGACCTTTTTCAAAAAGAAAGTTTTTGGAAAAATCGCACGCGTGTGAGAAAAAATTAGATTTTTAGTGAAAAAATATTATTTAGAAAAAATGGTATTTTAAAATAAAATAAGGCCGGGGTAAAAGTGCGATAGTTTTGGCCAACTCATTTTTGAAAAAGAGTTTTGTAGGAAAAATAGAGTCACCACTTGGTATTGAGTTAAGGTGTACCAAGTCACCAAAAAAAAAAATTTTTAAAAAAATTTTAGAAAAAAATTTGAAAACCCTTTTTCAACTCCGGTCTATGAAAAAACAAGAGAAAAAGTTTTGGGAGTCACATTTGAAGAAAGCGAAGGCAATGGCTCACGCCTAAGGCACCCTTTCAACCTAGCCGAAACTAGCTGCGAGGCTTAATAAACAAATTTCCTAAATTAATCCTAAATTCTATTGCGTTTGGACGTGTCTATATGAATTCAAATTCTAAGTCTAAATGGGGGTATTGGGAGAGTCAAGATGTTCCTTCGAGACTTGGTTGGAATTATTGCATTAATTGCAAAACCCGAGGCGAGACCTCAAGGGAGTCACGAGTGTGAATGCAAAATGCAATGCAAAAGAATAGTAATATAAATAATAAGTGATCAAAGAAAATGGGTATGCAACATAACGGGTACGGGGGACTAAGAAACTCGTGACTAATTGTTCCTACTCACGGAGGGGGAACGATATGTTATGC
This sequence comes from Mitragyna speciosa, assembly GCA_024721245.1. Taxonomy (NCBI): domain Eukaryota; kingdom Viridiplantae; phylum Streptophyta; class Magnoliopsida; order Gentianales; family Rubiaceae; genus Mitragyna; species Mitragyna speciosa. The sequence goes on along the minus strand of CM045558.1, from coordinate 13,676,180 downwards.
CACTGCTTTCCCCGTGAGTAGGCAACTATTTCTAGTCGAATCACACAAATGACCTAAAATTCTAAGTGAAATGCAATCTAGATGTTATGCATTGAACATTTGTCAAAAGTAGATAATAGATAAAATGTATACATAAATCATGCAATAAATGAAAAATCCTAAAAGATAAGAAGTGTGTGAAAATGAGATGGAATACGCACAAGAAGTGAAACTATCACTAAAATGACCTAAGGGTCTAACGTTGGACTAGCCCTCTTTAAGAATTCCACTAGCATTGAACTAGCGAAAAAGCTATAAAACTACAACTAGCGTTGGACTAGTGTAGTGACGGAATAACAAAATTGATAAAATATAAATTAAAATAGTAAAACATGAATGAAAAGCAACTAAACATATAAAGACGTATAAGAACACGCAGGAGCACATAACACGTAAGCATGATATATAGATGCAAAATCCTAAGGAAAGTAGTAAAACATATAAGCACACAAGCACACAAAAGCGCATAAGCCCTAACTATTACACTGGGGGATTTAACTTACAATTTAAGGGGAGAAAATAAAAAAATAACCTATCTATTACACTTGCTATCTAAATACAAAATTTTGCTAAAAATATAAGAAATGTAACCTAACTATTACATTGACTTGCTAAATACAAAAATGGGCTAAAATAAAGGAAATTGTGATCTATTGATTACACTTTTGCTAAATAATAAAATTCAAAATTTAATATCATAATGTAAATAAATACGCAAAGAGTATGTAAAATAAGAAACAAATGAAGAAAAGGCATAAAACTCACATAGGAGCATATTGGAGCACATAAAAAGAAATTAACAAGTAATAGGGGTACCTTTTTTTGAAGACCCGGTACTAAATGCTAACAAGATGAATAAACACGTCAAGGTGCCACAATACTGATGAATAAAGCATAGAAAAATAAAAATACTAATAAATTGGGGATAAAATGTAGATCCTAGCAAACTAGAGGAACTAATAGACATTTAAACAAACCCAGGGGTCGAATCATAAATTCAAACACTCATAGGGGCACAATTATAAATTAAAGCTAAGTAGGGCAAAACATAATTCTTGCAAAAGTGATGCAAATTGCAATTGGGGGACCTAATTGCAAAAGTATGACAATTATGAAGGCCAAAACATAATTCATGGGGCATAATTGACAAGAACTTAAAATTCAGGGGTTGATCTACAAATGATAGGGACTCAATTGCCAAAAAAAGAAAAAAGTTATCAAGGGTACATTGGCAATACTCAAAAACATATGAGGAATCATACATAAATAACCACACCAAATAAAATGTTGGACTAGATTAAACTAAATCAAATAACTAAATTACTTAATTAAATAAAGTTTAGCTAGATTAGAATATCAAAACAAAACAATTAAGTAAATAATAAAGAAATGAACTAAATCAAAAGTAGAATTAAAACCAAAATCAAACAAAGATGACAAGATTTCCTCTTTCCCATTCTTCTTCTCATTTTCTTTCTTTTTCTTCTCTCTTTTTTTTTCTTTCTCCCCTTTTTCTCCCTTTCTCTCTAGTCTCTTTCTCTCTGTGTTCTCTCTCTTTTCGTCTTCAATTATCTTTTGTCCTCTCTCTTTTCTCTCTCTAATTTTCTACTTTCATTCTCCCTTTCTGTTCTCTAATTCTCTCACTCATCGCCTCTGTCCCTCTCTCTCTCTCCGTTGTTTCTTTTCCTGATCTTTCTCCTTCTCTCTCTCGCCTCCGATCACTCAATTCTCTCAAGTCCGTTTCTCATTCGAAGCAAAGAAGGGAGCAGAAATACAGTGGTGTTGACTCTTGGTTTTTTTTTTTTTTTTTAATTGGCTAACCCCATACCCGGGGGGGGGGACGCCACTCCCAAATTTTATTAAACTAAGGAAATAGTAAAAGGAGGGGGGCCAAACCAAACCTCCAATTATTACATATTGAGATAAATTTATAACAAAGGAAATTAGGAGTACTACTCCCTTTACAATATTTGAAATTAAAAACTCTTAAATCTAAAGCATGGAAAACCTAATTTATCAATCCTAATCACTCCACGAACAGCCTTTGGGAGAGAAGAAAACGTGTAAAATACTCGTGAAGTGCCCAGGTGGATACCCTCATTAGACAATAGATCTGCAGGACCATTAGCTTGCCTGAAACAATGAGAGAAAAGGCCGCAAGATGGCTGAAACTTTTTAATTTTCTCATAAATGTGCCTAAGTGACCAAGGGCAAGAAGTAAGGCCTCGAAGAATGTTTATAAGAATAAGAGAATCAGACTCCACATGTAAAGTATTATATCCATTTTCACAACAAATTTGAATCCCAAATAACATGGCCTTAAATTCAGCCTCCAAACTAGTACCGTATCCAAAGGCAGTAGCAAAAGCCAAAATAAATTGACCCTGTTCATCCCTTAGGATCCCTCCACCTCCACATTCTCCAGGGTTACCCTTAGAACACCCATCAGTATTCAATTTGAACATGCCCCTACCAGGCCACCATTTAACCATAGTCACCCCAATACTAGGTTTTTTCTCACTCACAGTATCAACAAAATCAAACCAGTTTTTATCGACTATTGTAGTATTGAACTTAAGCTCATAGGTCATTTTCACATCAACAAATATCTTACCCACGATTTTGTCCCACTTTGGCAGCTCATTAGAAAAAAACCAATCATTTCTTGCTCTCCAGAGATGCCAAAGGATGGCAAGTGGAGCAACTTGTAACAAAAACTTTTGGTATTTGTTCTTCCAAGGCATAACCCACCATTGCATCAATCTTTTTCGCACGCCTTGTTGTTTAATGGCTATGCCAATTGGCTGCTCAAAAACTTTCCATACCTGCCCAGGAACTTCACCAAAACTAAAGATATGGTCTATGGTCTCTTCAGAGTGTCTATCACAACAATAACACCACGAAGGGCCATGCAACCCAAACCTCTGTAAAGTTTCAGCAACCGGGATTTTCCCCTTTAAAAGTCTCAAAATGAAGAAAGAGATTTTGATAGGAATAGCATTATCCCAAATTAAGGAATAAATTAAGCTCTTACTTCGTACTTGGCGACTATTTTCAAAAGCTGATTTAAGAGAAAACTCCCCAGATGTAGATAACTTCCACACAAGAATATCCGGACCCGTAGCATCAGGAGGTTCAATATTCCTAATTTCCTGCACCACTGAGTAAGGAAGGAAATTAAACAGTTTATTTAAATCCCATCCATTCTCCCTTATAAAATCGCAAACCTGATAAGAAACATGGCTAGCGGCATATGATGACAGGACTCCCGAGTCAACCCAAGTGTCATGCCAAAAATTTATTTCACCATTCCTCAACTGCCAGAACATATTAGCTTCAGCAAGATGCCTCATCTCCAACATTCGTCTCCATGTCCCTGAATCCAGAGGAGACTGGGAAACCTGCATGGGATGTCTAGACTTACAATATTTAGCATGCAAAAAGTTCGCCCATAAAGACTCATTTCTTCGAAAAAGCCACCATAGCTTTATTGACATAGCATTATACACATCCATCAGACTTCGTATCCCCGCACCACCCTCATTCGTAGGAAGACACAAATTGCTCCAACTAATCCAGTGTCTTTTAGCCCCCTCTTGAGTATGATTCCACAAGAATCTTGAAAAAAGCCTCTCAAGCTGCAAGAAAATTCCCTTTGGGGGAGATGAAACAGCAAGAATATGCAAGGGAATAGCAGATAGGACATGTTTAATAAGGATCAACTTCCCACCAAAAGACAGCAATCTGTTATGCCATATAAAAATCTTCCCCACTATTGATTGAACTAGGTCAGAAAAATAATGACTTTTCCTTCTACCATAGTAAAGGGGACATCCAAGATAACGAATAGGAAAATACTTCCTTGAAAAACTAGTTATTTGAGAGATAATAGAGACCCGACCTGGGGGAGTGCTATGATGGCATAGAAAGCCACTCTTCAAATTATTAATTTTTTGGCCTGAGCATTCTTCATATTTTCTCAATGTATCCATAATCAGCTTTAAAGACCGTCTATCTGCACCTGAAAATAACATCACATCATCTGCAAATCCCAGGTGAGTAATAGGTGGACAATTACGTGGAACAGAAAAAGGGGTGAATTCTCGGGTAAAAAGAAGAGAATTTAGGGCTCTTGAAAGGCCTTCAGCACCAATGATAAAAAGTCCAGGGGAGATAGGATCCCCTTGTCGCAATCCTCGAGAAGATTTAAAGAATCCATGTAGCGCTCCATTAATAATGACAGAGAACCAACAATTAGAAACTAGTCTCCAGATCATGTCAATCCAACGTTCACCAAACCCAAAAGCCCTCAAGATACCCATCAGGTAAGGCCAGGATACCCTATCGTATGCCTTTTCCATGTCAAGCTTTACAACCACATTACCCCCACGCTGTTTCTTTCCTAGGCCCTTGATCAATTCCTGGGCCAATAAGACATTCTCAGCTAACTGTCTGCCTCTAACAAAACCACTTTGTTGGGGAGAAATAATTTTAGGCAAGATCCCTGCCAACCTGTCAGCCAAAAGCCTAGAAATAATTTTATTAATAAAATTACATAAGCTTATTGGGCGAAACTGAGTGAAGTCTTGAGGATGAGAAACTTTAGGAATAAGAATAAGCATTGTAGAGGTAACAGACCTTGGTAACTCTTCCCCACAGAAAAAGGAAATAACTGCCTGATAGACATCTGCACCCACAATATCCCAAGCTGCAGAGAAAAACTTACCCGTGAAACCATCTGGCCCTGATGCGCTCTCCCCATCCATATCAAAAATAACTGTACGAACTTCCTCTATGGATGGAAAATCTTCCAACATACAACGATCCTCCTCTGCAAGCAAGCTAGGAATATGCTGAAAATTCAAGTTTCCACCTCCCCCTTCATTAGATAATAAATTAGAAAAAAATTGACAAGCTTCCTGAGCTATAACCTCCTCATCAGTTATCCAGTCTCCACGAGCCCCTTTAATACGGTGGATAATAGTTTTCTTCCGTCTATCTGCAACAATAGAATGGAAATATTTAGAGTTTTTCTCACCTTCACGCCACCATTTTACCCTCGCCTTTTGCGACCAAAATTTTTCTTCAATGGAGATAACTTTATTCAGCTGAGCTCGAGACTTTTGCATTAACTCAAGATTATTTGTGGAGTTATCCTCATCAAAAACTTGTTCTGCCTCTTTGGCCTGTTTCTCTGCCTCTCTCACATTCTGGAAAATGTCGCCAAACGTCTCACGTGACCACAGTTGTAAACGTTTTTTAACCTTTTTTAATTTTGCAACTAGTAACAACATAGGCGATCCCAGACAATCATCCTGCCAACAGCTCCGAACAACTTCTAGAAAACCCTTATGCTGAGTCCAGAAATTTAAAAAACGGAATTGCTTAGGCTTACCATCCCCCTTAGTAGAAACTGAAACCAGTAACGGAGCATGATCAGATGGACATCGTACCAAGTGTTGAACTTCAACCAGCACATTTAAATTTAGCATCGTTTGATTTAAGAGAGTCCTGTCTAATCTTTTCCAAACTCTGGCCTGCCCATGCCTATTGTTACACCACGTATACGGAGAGCCACTAAAACCTGCATCACAGATTTGAAGATCATGCATAAATTCTAAAAAATCCACAGCCTCATTAACCCGAAAAGGACGGCCCCCTTTTTTTTCTTCTGCATTTACAATCACGTTAAAGTCACCCATAATCATCCATGGCATATCAGTTCTTGCATCATTTTTCAAAGAATCCCATAGGGTTCGACGTTCTTCTTCCAAACACTTTGCATGAACAAAAGAAACCAAACATGTTTGCGAGAATAAAGAACTCTGAACCTCCACAGAAAGGTGTTGAGTACTTTCGCTAATTAAAGTCAATGAAAGTGACCTACGAAAGAAAATCCAGATCGTGCCATCCCCATTATATATTCCTAAATCCATCCCCAACTTCATACGAATATATTCAAATCTTCTAGTATCCATTTTTGGTTCAGCAAGTGCAAGAAATTGAAGAGAATGCAACTTTATTAGCTTTTTCAATCTATTCAAATTAGGAGCTCTTCCAACCCCCCGAATATTCCAGAACATGCACTTTATCATTGAGATAAAATATCAAAGGAATTATTTAAGGATTTGGTTTTAGATCGGAGGATTCTATCAGAAACCAAGAACCTAACACCCTTTTTACCTCGAGTAGGTTTCCTCCATTCAGCATTGATATCATCTCTAACATCCTCCATCCGCTTGTAACTTGTTTCCAGGTTGCAGTATTCTAAGTCTAGCTCATGTCCAGTTTGTTGTTTCGGCCTTGCTGCAGCTTCCCTTGTTCCTCTGGGTGATAAATTCCCAGCAACAACCTCCACCTCATGAAGTAGAAGACCAGGTCCATCCACATCTTTTTCCACCCCAGCAGAACCTAGGTTCTCCAACCGTAAGTCACAATGTTTCTGGACTTGTTCATCCATCAAACCCTCGACATGCAGATTTTGTTCCTGCACCCCAGGCGTAGCACTCCCTTTCGTAGCTTCCATATTGATTGCTTCGATACCAGGGACCTCCCTAGTAAGTTCCGGCTCATTCACCAGGTTTTTGACAGGCGAATTAGTCACCTGAAAAACTTGACCGCTCTGTTGCGCACCTTCCAGGCCTCTCGCGCTTTGCTCTCCCTCCGTCTGTGTATGCTGGACCTTCGGACGATAGTGTGGTTTTACGATTTGGCCATTGTTGTGGTCTTCCACCACCTGCTTATCCTTGCCTTTTGGATTGAGAAATCTGCAACTGGAGGTGTCATGCCCTTGTTTACTACAGTGAGTGCAATAAGGAGGAAGATCTTCATACCGAATCTTCTGCCAGAACCCGTCTGCACCAGATGCAATCCATACACGACCAGGAAGTTGTTGAGTGATATCTACATCGACACAAACCCTTGCCAAGTGAGGTCTAGCCAGTGTTGACGTAGCAGTATCCAATTTTAGAGGATTACCCACTGCACTGCAGATAGAAAATAGTGCAGATTTATCAAAGAAGTGCACCGGTAGCCCCTCTAGTGCGACCCAAACTGGAGCCCGAGTAGATTCTGTATCCACCCTAAACTCGGTGGACCACTTAAACACTCTCATAGGGAAATCAGTTATCACCCAAAGACCCCTCATCCAGCAACGTAAATAGTCCTCTTCATTGGACAACCTGATCAACACATGGCGATGGTCCAGCAAACCTAAGGAGAAGTTACCCGAAAAACCTATAGCAGCAAAGGCCTTCCTCATTGAATCCATGTTTGGTCTTCCATGGGAAAACTTACCTATCAGAGCAAACTGGAAAGGTGCAGCCAATTTTTTCACATCATCTTGAGAAAAAACCACAGCCGGTTCTCCCTTATGTATTGATGGGGGCTTGATCTTCAGAGGAGAAAGTGTTTTGTTAATCAAGACGTCTGCAAATGATCTATTCGGTTGCTTAGGTTGCCCTCCAACACTAGGTTGAAGGGCCTCCATAAACCCTAAAATCAAACTCAAGAATCGGCAATAGAGAGAAAATAATAGAGAGAGAAACTAGAGAGAAATATTCTGTGACTCTTGGTTGATTGTTGTTATTTATGCTTTTGCAAGTGGTGGAGGTGGGTGGTTTCAACAATTAATTGATTAGTGGGTGTTGAGATGATGGCACTACTTAAGACGGCCGTGGTAGTGGTGAAATTGAGGGGTGCTCTGAGGGCTTTTGAGGGATGGTGCTGGTGGCTCTATTTTGCAGGGGAGAATGGGGCTCAGGAGGTCGCGATTGATCGGGTTTGATGGCGGTGTGGGCAAACAGTGGCTTTGGTAATTTGGGAGAATTGTGGTGGAAGGAGAGGTGGAAGTAGGGAACTCTAGGATGGCTGCGTAGTTGGGTATGGTTTTGTGTGGTTAGAGGGGCCTGTTTTGGGATTAGTTGGCAAGTTGTTTGATAGAGGCGATTAACGGCGTTGTGGTTGGTGGTTTTGGTGGTGTTTATGATGGTGATTGGAAGTTGCAGGGGAGGCAATTATGGTTAGGCAATAGCTATTTTAGATGATGGTGGTGCGTGGGAGAAGAAATTGGTGGTCTGGTATTGATTTGGAGGCTCTAGGTGGTGGTGATATTATGGATGCGTTGATTTTGTGACAGAGATTGTAGGTATTTTTTTTGGGATTTTTCTGTTTTGTTTTCATTTTTTCTTGCAGGTAGTGGGATGGTGGAGCTACTGTGCGTTGGGTGGTTTTTGGCGGTAGTCTGGGACTGATATAGGTGCGACTTAAATTGTGATTTGTGAATTTGTAAGGCTAACTGTGGGTGGGTTATTGTTTTCTGGTTGTTTTGCAGGTTTTATTGGTTGATTTTGGTGATTATATGGATGGGTTGTGGAATTGACTTTGAGGGGGATTACGGGGGTGTTTAATTGTGGTCAATTGGAAGTGATTGAAGGTGCGTGTTTGTGGTTTTTCTACAGGGCTTGAGGGATGTTGCGTTCGAATAGCTGTTGTGTTGGGCTACAGATGAAGATGATGGCTGATGATGGAGAGATTGGTCAGCTAATTTGGGTTTGTGTCTGTTTGTGTTGAGTATGGGATGGTTTGTTGTTACTGGAGGTAGTAGGGGATTAGGTTGGGTATTGGTTTGAAGATGGAATAGGGACGGTGATGAAGTTGTTTGGTTTTTGTAGGTGGCAGGGGAGAGGATTTTGATGGCTGTTTTGGGGTAAATTGTGGGGTTTATGGATGATTTTGGGGCTTGATTGTGTTGCTGGTGTTGTGGTTGAAGGATCAAGACCGCAAGAGAAGATGGGTTTTTGGGTGGATTGTAGAAGTTTGTAGGTGGGAGGGAAAGAAGGAAGAGGAAGAACGGTGGAGAGGGAGGAACTCAAAACCCATAAAGATGAACAGTTAAGAAAATCCAAGAACATTTTCAGAAAATTCAACCAAAAAACACAAATAATCACAGATTTTTGTTATTGCTTTTTTATATTCTAATCAAATTTTCAAAGAAAAATGAGGGAAGATGAATTAAAAGCAAAAAAAATTAACTATGGTGTTACCTTTTAAGCTAGAGTATCAGCTGATGTTGAACTTAATGATGAACTAGACTTAACCCCCTCCTTCAAACGACAGCGAAGTGTGTGTTTCTTGTGGTGAAGTATGTGTTTTGATTTTTTCTTGACAAAAGTGTGTTTTAGGGTTTTTTAAAATTTTTTTCCAAAAAAGGGACTATTTATAGTGCAAGAATGTCTTACTTTCTAAGAAAAGGAGAAAAGACAAAAATGCCCCTAATAATAATAGTTACCATTTTATCTTTACAAAAATTTCTGGTAATATTAAAATTAAAACTAAAACCAAAACTAAAAACTAAAATGTCATGATTTTTTCTAAAACACCCAAAAAGTGGAATAAGAAAAAAATACAAATAATAAATTTATTAACGAAATTCGGTGAGAAAATATATTTTTATGCAAAATTACCTTTTTGCCTCTAAATGCCGTATTTACAGAAAAAATAAAAAATGTTCCCAAAAAATTACCAAAAATTAGAAGTAGGCTCAAAAACCTAAAAAAGAGTTTAGAAACCCCAAAACTTGAAAAAATGCGTTTTGGGTATGAAATGACTATTTTACCCCTAAATGCAGTATTTATAGAAAAAATAGCAATTGTCCCCGAAAAAATAAAAAAATCTAGAAACATGCTTAAAAACCTAAAAAACAAATTTGAGACCAGAAATGAGCAAAATTGGTGTTCGCAAGGTAAAATGACCATTTTGCCCCTGCGTGAAATATTTACGATTGAAAATTACTGTTCCCCCCTCCCCGAATTGCTGATTTCACCCATTTTACTAGAAAATTAAAATTTGACCTCTAAAAAAACAAAATGCCTCAATGTTGGAAACATAAACGGTGTGTCAAAATTTAGTGTCTACACTCAGCTCATTGAACTTACCCAACATCTCATTCAATTGAGCTCCCAATGCTATGAAATCCATCAACACCTTTTGAATAGACTTTCTTGAAGATTCCGGAGGTAAACTCATGTTTATGGATTTCAAGGCCTTACTCCGGCCAGGATCTAGTGATGATGGGGTTTCTTCGGGAAGCTATGCTTAGAGTACCTAAGAATCAATGTGAAGATTTGTTCAAACACTGGGTTTTGATCAAAACGGTTAAACTTTACTCTAAGAAAAGAACAAGAAAACAAGGCCAAAGTTAGTAATTTGTACAAATAAATGCATGCGTGTCCTATAGGGAAACCCTTATTATGAAATATAATCCTGTAAGGCAAGACCTCTTTTAACCAAGAAAAGACAAATTTACTAAGAAGAAATGTCTCCATTTTACTCAAATTACTTGACGTAGGGTCTCACTAGGATAATATTAGAAAACACAAACGTGCATGTATGGAAACCCTAACTTAGGAATAGTGCCTTAGGGCTTTACTATTTAAATTTTATTATTACATGTCATTTCATGCATATTATTTTGAATTAATGCTAGTTGAGAAAGGTTTTCCATTTTGGGAAAAAAAATTCGGAAGAAGAGAGAGAAAACACCGTGTGTGTGTTAGTGTGTGTTTTGTGTAAAATGGAGTTTTAAACCACTTTCATGATTTTTCAAATATTTGACATTCTCAACTTTCACAATTTTAAGTATTAACTTGGGAAAAAAAATATAATAATAATAGACTTTACGCTAAAAACACTTTTGCGTAAAAACTGCCCATTCGACGCTTAACCGTTTATTTCAATTAACAACTTCATTAGTAGACTTTAAACCACCCTTAAACACACCTAAACAAACCATGTGATGAAAGACACATAACCCTAATCTTACTCCATGAATCAAGGGTTGATTGCCACCTAACCACACTTGTTGGATGATTTCAAGCCAAATAAAAACCTTTTCCATTTTCTTTCAATTTTGGCAGCAATTTTCTTCCATTTTTACCCTTGAAATTTCGTGCCTCATAGCTGCAATTGGCAGCCAAAATATCTCATTTGCATCATTCAAAAAACTCTCAAAACTTCAAGACTTCTTGTATCCAAAAAAACTTAACCAAAAATTCCAGCTTTGCTTCTTCAAATTCCAGCTCAGTTTCAGCAGCCTTTGGAGGGGTTTGTGCACCATCAATTGCACCTACAACTACCTAGCATCTTGTGGTACATATCTCTCAAACTAACTTGCAAAAATGAGCACTTAAATTTCTGTTTTTATACCAAAACAAAACCGGGCAGACTTGAAGAAAAATTCCAGCTTTACACTTCAGTTTTGCAACCTGATTTTATGGACTGTTTTACTCCATCTTGCACCATTTATTTCCTGCAATTATTAGCTACTTAGATGCTTTATATGATGCCTTAATTTCCCTAGAAAAGTTGGAGGATGTGATAGATGATTTGGCTAGATAATTGGCTACCTAACTTGAGCTATAAAACTGAAATTCTGGTGCTGTTCTACAAGCATGCTGGCCGAACTTCTTGCTGGCATTTTTCTTGATATTTTGCATCATTTTTATGTCATTTGATCTTCCAAGAACCTTGATATTAGTATAGTTATTTTTTATTGCAAGTTAGACCCTTAACTTATTAGCTATATTTGTTTATGTCTTGATTAGTTTTACTTATTCCACATAAGTCCTAAAAATATCTAAACCCTAATAGTATTTCAAAACCCTAAACCCTAATAGTATTTCAAAACCCTAAACCCTAATAGTGTTTCAAAACCCTAAACCCTAATAGTAATTGTAAACCCTAAACCCTAATAGTAAACCCTAATAGTGATTTTCCAACTTTATACCTAATTAAGTTTCCTTTCTTTTAGAAACTAATTTTTGATCCAAAACCTTAAAATGTTCACTTTAATACTTTTAAACTAAAATTATATTTATATAAGGTTTAGTTTCGAACCTTACTTATATTACTAATACTTGGCATGACTTAATTTGGGGTTTTAGAATCTAATTTACCTAGAAAAAAATGCTAAACTCATTTTAGCCATAATTGAACATAAACTTTCAACGTATACACTAAGTTAACATATAACCTTCTAGTATGATTCCTTTTACTAACGTTTTGGAAATCTTAGTTAAATTTCCACAAATTTATAAATTTAACCTTAGAATAGAAACTAAACCTAGTTCTTTTGAACTTCCAGAGTTCCAGTCAAATACTTTTCCTTATCCCGAATTCTCGTGAAAATCTCTTGAGGTGAGTGTTCTTTTACTTGCGCCTGCAAGTGTTTATTTGCTTTTCCTATTAGATTCCATGTGTTATTTGCCTTACTTGAAAGCATGAGAATGTGGTTACAAGGGTGAATATGTACTTTATCATATTCGACCCTAGCTTTCGATTATGAATTATATTTAACTCATTGATCTTGAACTATACTTGACTCATTGATATTGGACCATATAAGTGGTTGGAGGTTATAAGGTGTTGGGGTTAAGGGACTTTAAACTCTCTCCTTATGAATGTAAGTCCTAGACAAGGCAATTCCTAGATTTGAGCTACCCTATCTTTAGCCCTCCATCATTGAGGATGATCTCACATGGAGTGGTGGTCTTGAGGAGGAAAGGTGAATTGGTGGGATGGAGAATTACCTTGATCATTGGTAAGGACAAAATGAAATGTCCAAGCGCTATTGCCATTTGATCCAAAAACAATGATGTGAATCTTATTTGACTTGAATCTTAATTGAATATTTCTCCCTTTGGTGAAATTTAACATTATCCACCAATGGTTGAGAAGATACTTATCCTTATACTTGAAATGATATTGAATTGTCCTTCCTATGGTCGAGTGATTCCCATGGTTGATCTGTATCCCACTTTATCTTTACTTGTCTTTTACATACTTTATCGCTTTGACAAGTTGCTTGTATGTTTGCATGCCTTGGAACATCATTGAGCTTCTAGCTCACTTCCTTTTATTCTTGTGTTCCTTAGCAGGCTCCGATTGACGCGAAGGTTAGTACAAGTGCGAGTACTAGTCATCTAAGTCATTTCTCTTGATGTATATTTTGATGTTGTACTAGGCTTTTATCTTATCTAAGTTGAAATTGTAATAGTTTGTATGGAAACTAGTTTGAAAATATTGCGGGTTTACTTATACTTTGAAGTTTAGTTTACGTGTTTATTACTTTAGTGACTTGAGTCCTGGCGAGAGCTAGGCAGGCAGTCCGCTAAACCCTTTGGTTCACCTTAGGGGGAGGTGGGGCTGTCACAGCATGTACCCAAGATGAAGAAAAGATGGTGCATCTACCACAGGATTTCTGAAATGGTATTCTCTTTAAGGTTTATGCATGATGTCAACAATTAAGTAGGCAAGAACTGTGGTTTGAATATGACCTACAAGGGCCCCATTTGAATGTCGAGGTAAGCCCAAAATAATATGCAGTACTTTTTTTTTTCAATGCAATAGACTGAAATTTAAATGTGTAATTGCCTATCTAAAAGGGTGGTTTCATCTAAAAGAGTACCATGCTAGACACTTATTCCTAGGGTTGTGAATGCAAAGAAAGATGAGAAGAAATAGTTAGTTCATTTAACACATAACACGTTGGAGTAATAGATAGTACACAAAGATAGGAAAAAAAAGACAAGGGGGTAAATTCCCTCCTCTCGTGGCTAGTGTATCAAAGAGGGTGAGATAGACTCTATCCTGGTTATCCTACATGCATGCATGAGGTTGGGTTCACTAATGCATCTGGACTCAATTCAACTTTAGGTTCCTAAGCTTTTAGACCAAAAGGGCAAAGGGTAGTGATCCCCTGGACACTGCTACGTGCACATCGTGCCAAGGCCAAATGTCCAAGTGGATCGACAAGTTCTCGAAACCTTTAGACTTAGGGAGCCAAAAAGTAGCCATTCCGTCAATTCCAAGGGTCCGAGATCAGTGGTTCGAGTGATTTCTAGACACTGCTATGTGCACATCATGCCACAGTCACAACTCTAGGCAGATCAATCCTAATCCTAATAGGGATGGGTGAGTGACAACCACCAAAAGATTAAAAAAAGGATCAAAATCATCGTATGCACATATGAATGTGGTCCTATGAGAGAAGGGACTAATACTATGAAACACGCAATGAGGCTCTAAGATAATTGCAGCCCCTTTCCCAAATGCAAAGTGCAATTCAAATAAATAAATAAATAAATAAATCACTCCTCACATACACAAAAATTGAGGGATGAAAGCGCATGTGAGGTGTAAAAAGTCCTAAAAGAAAAATGCAACCTAAACATCCAAATGCAATATGTACAAAGGGTTCGAAGAGGAAAAAGTGACTAAACCAAGTGCTCTGACTCACTAGTGATCCCTAGCAGAGTTGCCAATTGTTGTGCCCCATCTTTCGAAAGCAAAAAAAAGACTAGTCTAGAAAAGAGAGCGGTTTTTGTAAAAATGGTTTTTGACAAAATGATTTTTATTTTGAAAATAAAAGAAAAGGGTTTCAAATGGGACTTTGAAAAATGCGACGGTTTGGGCTCGAAAATAGAGTCTAAAAAGGGTATTTTTATGAAAAAGGGAATCGCCACTTGATATTGAGTTTTGGTGTACCAAGTCACTAGAAAAATAATTTAATGGACAAAAATTAATAGGAACAAGATTTTAAGAAATTAATTTTATAAAAAAAACTAGAAAACCCTTTTCAGACGACTCCAGGTCTTTGAAAAACAAGAGAAAAAGGTTCGGGAGTCACAGTTGAAAAAAGGGAAGGCAAAGGCTTTCGCCTAAGGCACCCTTTCAACTTAGTCAAAACTAATTGCGATATTTAGTCAAAGTTTTCCTAATGTAACCCTAAAACGTATTACATTTGGATGTACTACATGAAGGCAAACCAAGACCTAAAAGGGATATCGAGCGGGGCAAAATGTCCCTTCGAGATTCAATTAGAATTAATGCATAAATTGCGTAACCCAATATTGAGACCTCGAAGGAGTCGCGAGTTATGCAAAAATAAAAATGCAAAAGTGAAAAACAAATAAATAAATAAGTAAAATAAAAATAGGAATAAGATATAGATATAAGTGATCAAAGAGTGGGAATGCAACATAATGGGTACGTAAAAACTAAGAATCGTGACACAATTTTCCTTCTTTCAGAGGGGTGAATGGCATGCTAAGGCCAAGAGGGCCAAACTTGCCCATTTTCCGTGTTCGAAGGGTGACTCATCCTAACCTAGGCAAGCAATGAACTATCTAACCTAGAATTCTATATGAAATGCAATCTAAATGTCATGCATTATATGCATATAGGGAAAAGGGGATATTATAGGGGAAATAACATGCAAATGGAAAATAACCTAAAATAAGAAAAAAATGCATGTAAGTGGAATGGACTACATGCAGATGGAACTACGCATAAGGGGACCTAAGAGTTTAGCATTGGACTAGCCCAATTCAATAAATTTCTCACTAATGTTGGACTAGTGAGAAAAAGTGAATGAACCACAACTAGCGTTGGATTAGTGCAGTGACGTCACAAATAAAGATAAATGAAAAACATAATAAAGTTAAATAAACACATAAAATCACATAGAAGCACATAACACGTGAGCACAATGTTCCGAATGCAAAAGTCCTAAGAAAAGTGAGTAAACACATAAGCATATAGCACACAAAGGCCTATCTATTACATCAGGGAGCCTACTACAATCTAGATTGGGGAAATAAAATAAAATAAAATAAGATAAAACGAAAACACCCTGTCTAACCTATCTATTACACTTGCCAAACTAAATACAATTTTTGCTAAATAAATATATATATACATATATATAAATCATCTATCTATTACATTTCTTCGAATAATTAAAAAATTAAGTAAACACAAAAATTAATAATTGCTAAAAAAGAAATAAAATGATAACAAATACAAAACATGTAGTATAGCACATAGGAGCACACAAGGAAATTTAAAAAAGTAGTGAAAGTACCTCTTGAAGATTTGGTGCAAATACTAACAAAATGAACACACGCGTTATGGTACCACTATCTTAGATAATGAAGCATAAAAAATAAAATAAAATAATTCTAACAACTTTTGAAGTAAAAATAGTAAATTATAGCAAATTGGGGGGCTAAAATAAAAATTCTAGCAAGTGTGGGGACAAAAACAAAAAATTCTAGCAACTTAGGGGGCTAGAAGATAAATGCTCATATTAAAATTAGAAAAATCATAATGGTAATACCACAAATTACACAAAATACATTAATTACATAAGCACAAAACAGACATGAAATAACATTAAAATCATTAAGCAAATTAAAAACTAAACAAAGGTATAAAGTTAAACCAAGTAAAGAAAGGACTAATTAAAATGAATGAAATATATGGAACAAGATCAAAGAAGCAATAATCACACTAATCACACTAATCACTATACACAACACCCACATACGGAAAAGTATAAAATGCACCACTCAAAATGTGTATGTTGTAGTTTGGCTAAGGAAGAGACTTTAAATCATTTATTTTGTTTGAGTGACTTGGCCATGCATATATGGAATGTCTTTGGAGTTTCTTGTGGTGTGCATGTTGATGGTCATGGGATTAGGTCTCTCTTGTTATCTTGGTGGTTAAAAAATTCCAGCAATATGTATGTTGCTTTTATTTGGAAAATTTTGCCGAGTTTTATATGCTGGAATATCTGGAAGACAAGAAACTGAGCTAGATTTGGTGGGGAGGTTTTTCATACTTCTCAAGTTATATCTAATATTTTTTGGGATGTGACAGAAGCTTTTAAGATTTGTTTTCCTAATGTTTCTTGGGATAGTACCACATGGCATAATTTTTATTTTTCAGTGGATCGTTTAAAACAGCTTTATTCCTTCAAGTTGGTAAGATGGTTGAAGCCCAATAATTCTGTTTACAAATTAAACACTGATGGCTGTTCTAAGGGCAACCGAGGGGTAAGTGGGGGTAGAGGTATTTTACATGATAAGTATGGCCATATGATATTTGCTTTTGCTATATTTTTGGTTGTGGCTACTAGTGTTCAAGCTGAAGCACGTTCTTTACTCTTTGGGATTCAACAATGTATGCAACGAGGTATTATAGGCTTCCAGGTGGAAGTTGATTCTTCACTGCTAGCTAGTATTTTTCAAAGTAATGTTCAGGCACCATGGTCTATCTTAGATGAAGTAGACAAGATTAAAAAGGGTGGTGGTTTTTTATCTATTATGCATTGCTTTCGGGAGGCTAACAAAGTTGCTGACCTATTATCAAATGTTGGGTGCAAAGAAAATGGTTACTCAATTTACTCATCTGAAATGGAGCTTCCAAAACTAGCAAGGGGAGAGCTTTGAGTAGATAGAATTGGTTTTCCTTCTATTAGACGTTGTAAGAAATAAGCATGTAAGGGAGTAAGTACTCCTAATTTAATTTTTGTTTTTTATATACTCATGTACCATTAGAGGTAAGGTTTATGTCCCCCTCTTGTCTTTATTTTATATTAATAAAATTTGGGAGTGGTGACTCCCCTCGTGTACGAGGTTAGCCAAAAAAAAAAGTATAAAATGCACCACCTGCATTGCCATGTGGTGCACTAGAACTAATAATTTATTGCCATATGGTGATGGTGGGTCATACCTTTTATTATTTGGTGACGTGTGATTGGTTCTACATGCCACGTGGTGCGCGTGGTGTACGCAATACTCACTCCCTACAAACCCCCCAAAATCGCACACTAAATCACACAAATCAAGGAGTCTTTCAATTGAGTCTTCAAAAACAAAACTACTAAATTACACTCTGATCACATTCAAACCTTCAAACCCAAAGTTCCCTTAAGTCGTTTTCTTGTTTTCAATCTGAGCTTTACGAAAAGAATCAAATTCCCCCATAATCAATTCTTTCACTCAAGTTTCAAGAACCCAAATCCCTAAACCTCTTAAAAGCCAAATTCAAAAATCAATTCCCATCAAATAAAACTCCAAGTTCTTCAACCGAATCTAACCAAATTGAGAAAGACAAAGGCCTCCAAATTGATTAAAGACTATATAAAGAAAATTGAAAGATGGCCGAAGTTTCTACCTGGATTGAGGGTCAATAATCTAGTGGCGATGAGTGTCTAGTAGTTGGTGGTACTGATGGCTGCGAGTGGTGAGTAAATGGTAGGCCAGTTGCACAACGATGGTGTATGGAATGGTAGTGAATCAGCAGTGATTTAGGACTGATTAGGAGGGGATTGGGCTGTGATTTGGTGGTGTTTTAAGGCTGATTTTGGTGCTGTTATGGGCTATGATACAGTGGTTTTAGGGGCTGAATTGAGGTGTATTTTTGTAGTGGTGATTTGGGTGGTTTTGGGTGGCGATGAGGCTAACTTTACAGCAGTTGTAGGGGCCATTTTTGGTGCGATTTGGAAGGCTGTTGATGATGAATATGGGCTGACCATGGCTTCGCTATGGCTGGTGACTGATGGTGTGATTGTGTAACGATGGATGAATTGTGTGCGCTATATGTGTGTGAATCTGTGGTTGAATCTCTGTGTGTATGCAACTGGTGGTGCGTTTGGATTGTGCATGCATGAATCTGTGGGTGAGTGTAACCGTGGATGATGGCTGTTATGTGCTTTGCTGTAAAAATATGTCAAAGTGTAACGGTGAATGAAACGTGTAAATGGAACTTGAATGAAAAAATGTGAATCCCCCTTCATACCCTAGGGTTGCGTGTATAAACACTAGAGAAATTGGACACTTTAGAGACATCTTTGACTTAGGTCCGACCCAATACAAAAAATATAGAAAAAAAATACTCCTAAAATAAAATACTCCAAAATAACTCCTTTTTTCTTTTTCTCCACTTTCTTTTTTTTCTTTTTTTCTTTTTTTGCTTTTTTTTATTTTTTTAGTATAAAAGTGCAAAAATGAAAATTCTAACAACAAAAGACATTTAGTCCTAAAAAATACCAAACAACTATTAAAACAACCAAAAATTAAGAAAAATGCCTGTAAGTATAAATATATGAATTAGGCACTAAAATGACAGAAAAAATATTTGCAAGTCAAAATTACTATTTTGTCCCCGAGTTGACAAATTTAGCATGTTTTATCCAAAAATCACAATTGACCCCAAAAAACAAAAAGTGCACCAGAATATTAAAAAATCTAAATGGTGGGTCAAAAGTTGGTGTCTACAAAGACAACCTCAATCCACCATAGAGTACAACTATTTTCATGTCATACGACAAAGGTTTCATCTATCATGTTTCCATTGTTATGTTGCAAGTTTAGTTGTCAACTAACAACTAGGTAGCTTGTAGTTGGATGATCAATCAACCACAAATGTTTAACCTTGATAGATGAAAAGGTAAAATCAAGATATAACAAGTTTAATTTCATTCAACACATAGAATTAGTTTCATCTAACCCTAGTACAAATATTTAGCTTAACATAGAATTCATAACTTTAAAGAACAAAACATCAAAGTAAAAATTCATAACAAGTTGTCAACGAAAAGACAAGGATACAAATTGCTCAATTGGTGGATGAACAAGGATTCATAGATTCCATTTCCTTCTTGAACATGAATTGATACAAATGAAATCTCCAAGAGTTTCCTTACAAATATTGAAATTTTGCTATGACTACAAGAAGATTTCTACCACAATACACTACTTAACATAACATAACATATCCATAACATAACATATATAACATATGAAATATGTTAACCAAGGACCCCTATTTATAGATGAATTGTGCTCAAGTCCTTGTTAACTATTTCTTACAATTTATGTTCTAAATATAGAAAATGTAGAGTTTGAAAAGTCAAATACATTTGTGTAGAAAATTCTTCAAAATTCTAAAATTCTCGAACTTGCAATGCAAGTTGTCTTCCAAATTTCTCTACAATTCTCAAGAGATTTGCATTGGAATTAGCAATTTCAATTTGACTGACATTCCTACAAATTGCTCTAGAATTATCTTGAATATCAAGTGTGAACATGTTGCAAGTTGCTTCTTTAGAGAATTCCATCACCATTGGGCTAGGTTGGGCCAACTTGGGCTAATTGGGCTTTTTAACATTTTGGGCCAAATTAGGCTTTTCAACATTTTGGGTCCACAAGATCTTGGCCCAAAATATTATTTGCGAGATTGATCTATGAATCCCACAGTTGATTTGTTGGTGAATTACGGTCTCAAATGTTGAACAAAAAATCTCCAAGTTTTGTGATGTTTTTAATCCAATATTGAATCAACTCAAATTTAGATAAGTTTTGCTTTAATTGATCCAAATAGCATAAACCTGCAAAATCACATAAACTTGTGCATTAAATTGCTCAAAATATAAATTTTGCATCAAAATCCCTAATTTCCAAGAGAAAATCCTAGTTTGAGGAAAATAATATTTTTGGAGCCAAATTCATTCTAAATATATTAAAACACACTAAAAAATTATAATAAAGCATATACTAAACTAGGTCAATTTTACACTTGTTAATTCACTTAAGCATTCATTATTAGCATATGAATAACTTAAGCGATACTTGTTCATTTTCCATTGTGAAGAGCATTTCTGAATGACAAATAACAACTAGATGGCTTGTTTAAGTTGGCCAAGCAAAAACAAGAGTTAAGACTTGAACAAGAAAACAAACAAATGCAAGCTTAGCTAGCTTGGAGAATTTAAGTCATGCTATGGATTCATTAGCGTCATCTATATTCTAGATAAAGCTTTTAGTGAATCATGACTAGTGAAACACAAAGAAACTTAATAAGAATATAAGAATTCATACTTCAATTATGAAAATAAAAGATAGAGTTGAGAAAGGCTTATGGACAAGTCTCCAACTTCTATTTCTTCTTCAAAGTGTTGAAGTACAAGAAGTTTAGTATAGGTTGTTCACTATTCTATTGAGTTTGAGAGAATTCTATTAATTCTCTTCAAGAATACTAACTTTAAGACTAACTAATACTAAAAATTGAATGATAATGGATGATAAACATTTTACAAATGACTCCTATTTATAGACAATTAATCTTCAAGTCATTTTCCAACTTGCAATTACATTCAATGCATGAAATGATGAAGATTTGCATTGAGATTCCAAATGGACATCAAAGTCTTCAATTGTGTTCTAAATGGCATCTCCAGCTACAAAATCCTATCTTCTCCAGAAAAGTCTATAAAAACTAGCTGGAAATAGATGCAAGTTGCAGCCCTAGAAGTTTCACACCGACTTGTTGGTCCGCGGTTGCGATCCGTGGGTTAGGTAACCAGCGGATCACCATTTGTGGCCTCCACTTGATTTTCTGATTTTGTTGACTTGGAATCCACGTGTGCAGACTTTTTCCATGTATTTCCACATATTTTTCATATAGAATTGGATTTTTCAAATATTTGCACAATTTATTCTTCAAGTGTTCTTCAAGTTGTTCATCAAACTTAATCTTCTTGAATCACTTTTGATTTTGCTTCACCTTGACTCTAATTGATCAAAATTGAGTTTAATTATGATGATCCTACAAAAGTATACAAAAATTGTGCATTACTTTGGTTAAATAAAAATTCCGCCTCAAAACCCTAATTTTAATATTAAAACCCTAATTCTAGAAAAAGTTAAAAAATGAGTCATTACATACAAAATTACTATAATAATACTAAACTCAAACCAAAAACATATAATAAAATATATAATAATATTGGTAAATTTATTATTTATCAATAATTAATAAAATTCTCTCACTAATAGTAGAATTCTTGCAAAATACATCTTGCACTTCAACTTTTCAAGGAAAAATAGAAGCTTTGAAGCCTTGTTCAATATTGAATAAGCTTTTTTGAGCTCTATCTTTTTAATTTCATTAAGTTCAACATGAATTCTTGCGCAAGTCTTGAAGTTGTTGTTGTTTCACTAACCATGTTGCATTAAACACTTCATCTAGAATATAGATGAAGCTAATGAACCTTTAACTTGAATTTAGTTGTTTAAAACTTGCTAAGCTTGTACTTGTTTGTTTACTTGTTCAAGTTTTAACATTTGTTTTTGCTCGGCCATCATAACAAATTATTTAGTTGTTATATGACATTGAGAAACACATTTAACAATAGTAAACAAACAAGTATTGCTTAAGTTATTCATATGAGAATAATGAATGCTTAAGTGAATCATTACAATTCATGTTTTCATATGGTTTCATCATGAGAATAGTTGAACTTTTGTCATTTCTTTGTGAGAACAAGTTATGATTCAAATGGAATTGGATTGCTACCAAGGCAAGGTAAACATTAGCAAGTCATCCATTTAACCTTTGGTTCATTATTAGATTCTATGTTCTGGATTCTTTGATCATTGAATTCTACTAGTTGTTCCTGTACCTTTTGCCTATCCAATTGTTTGTTTTACTTCCAACTGACCATATCAATTTGATTTATGGTTGTTTGGATAATATAGCAAGTGATAAAACCTTAGTAGTTACACCTATTAGATTTTGTCGTGGGTTTTGACAGCGAATACTCTCAATATTACAACTAATCTGTATAATTGTTGCGTAACGAGAGATTAGGTTTTTATTACTTATTGTGTTTTGATTTAATTTTGCATAACTAATTAGACCGTGTCAAGTTTTTGCTAGTGTTACTGAGGAAGGAAGACAATATTAGGGCCAAAACAAGCTTTATTAGTCTAAGTCTTGTCTCACTTTATTAGTTTCTTCCTTGTTTCTTTTGTTTTATAGGTATATAAGTAGGAATTTGAAAGTGGCGCTTCCATTTGATCTGGAGATAGAAAGAATAGCAAGGAAGGTTAGGAGGCAAAGGCATCAAGAACAAGCAAGGGTGGATGAAGTTGGTAAAACCTTAAGTGAACTTCATGTAAGGTATTTTGTCCAGCTGATATTTTGTCCAATGAAGGCCTTCCAATTAATTCTTCCACGACTTTTGATTCTTTTAGAGAGCTCCCAAAAGAAGTACGAGGTGCTGTCCGATTAGATAAAATGAGTCTCCTTTCTTTTCATTTTCATAGAAAATTAAGTTTTTAAATGTGTTTGTAAAAGGAGTAGTACTCCTCTTTTAATTTTAGTTTTAAGCTTCTAAGTTTTTTTTTTTTTTTGGTATCGATTGTAATAATCTATTTTATCTAATAAAATTTGGGAGTGGCATCCCCCCCCCCCGGCCCGTGTAGGGGGTTAGCCAAAAAAGAAAAAAACTTCATGAAAGGTAATAACACAGGTAACGTAGTGAAAAAATAAAAAAATTTTATATTAAGCATGAATCTCTTCGACACATCTATATGATTATAAGGAGGTTTGCACGAAAATTATTTCAAGCACAAAAGATTTCTATGCTTCTAAATGCTAAGATTCTTTGATGAAAAGGCAAGATCTACCACTAAAAAGCCCTTCAAGCGTCGAGCCTCTAACAATATCCGCACGAACAAATCTTTGGAAACCTTCAAGGTTTGCTTGCTATGACTTTTGAGTGCTAGCTCCCTTGAACTAATTAAGAACACAAAAGAAATAAAAAAGCCTAACACTTAGGAAGAAGAGAAAGAGAGGTGGACGGCCAAAGGGTAGGGGTGGCATCACTCTTGGATTTTTCTCTCACTAGGTTTTCTTTTGTGTTGCAACAACAATTCAAGAGTCAAAGCATTATAGAGGTAGTACTCTAGTCTTTTAGGAAATCAAGGTAATTGGAAACCTAGAAGGTTTATGAAGCTTACCTTAAGCTAATCCTTTTTCCTTTAGGAATACTGTTCCATAAGGAAACCAAATAGCTTTTTTATTTCTTTTAGGAAACTAATTTCCTACAAGACATAGAATATTTATAAATAAGTCATTTAAGTTAATTTATCTTATAAATAAACCCCATAAGTATTACATACATATCTTAATTACATTTTAACTCAAAGATTATGTTCTTTATGTGTGTGACCCATTAGGTTCCATTCACGTTGGCAACAAGTACAAATTATAACTCATTAATTAATCAATTAAGGGTTAGATAAATTAAACACTTTAATTTATCATTAATTCACAATTAATTAATTCATACTTATAGATCATGAGTGGCGTTTGACAATGCATCATGACCACCCAAGTAAATTGGAAAGTCATATGGTAGACTATACCATCAATGACAATGTTACCATGTAATTAATATCTTTTCACCATACTATATCCCAATTAGTCTAAAAAGTATAATGCATACTTTTAAATGACTAATTTATGTATTCTTGTTCTAGAAATATAACTCTCCATGATGCATAACCTCGAAACTAGTTTCAAGTTATACTATCACTTCTGTAGAAGATTTGTTAGGTTAATATTTCTAGCAAGTGGCCAAATTGCAATATACACTCCTATTTAAGAAGTGTTAAATCTTATATTGATTACTCACTATCCTTCCATGCTTCAAACTACACCCAATCTCTTTCCTATGGGCTGCTCTTTTACAAGTACTAAGCAATAGAGTCAAAGTATAGCAATTCACACTCAAGATACTATGGTAATCTCAAGTCAAAAGATCAGTTACACCATTGCCATTAAGAGTTCAACCATTGACACTATAGTTGAAAACTTTTGGCAGATCAATCCAATCAACTTGTTCCTAGCAAGCATTTACATACCAGCTTAAGTGTCACGTGCACCATAGTCAATGAGATCAACTACATTTATCATAAGTAGAGGCAAAGTATGTGCCAGTCTATCCATATTAATGATGTCCAATCTCATTAATACTATGACTAGGGATATTTAAGAATATGACTTTATGTATTAGAGTCTCATAATCGTAACCATTACAATCTCTAACACACAGTCAATATTCTAAGGACTTTATCAATTAATCAAGTAACATGAAAATACGAGTATAAATGATAAAGAAAAAGTGCCACATTAATAGATTTAACATAAATAAGTGTAAATACAAAAGGCCTTAACCCAACTTGGTTTTAGGGCATACACTGACAAACTCCCACTTGCACTAAAACCAATCACTCATTTCTTTTAGGCAAAAAGCATTTATATGAGCATCATGCATTTTCTGGGACAAGGCCTTAGTGAGATGATCAGTTATATTTTCATTGGTGGGAACTTTTTCTATCTTTATATCATTTCTACCAACTATTTCCCTAATGAGATGGTAGCATCTAAGTACTTGTTTGAATCATTGATGAGACCTAGGTTCCTTTGCTTGGGCGATGGCACTATTGTTGTCAGAATACAAAAGGTATAGGATCAACAATGGAAGGAACCACTCCTAACTCGATGATGAACTTCTTGATCCAAACAGTCTCTTTTTTAGCTTCGAAAGAAGCAATGTACTCAGCTTTAGTTGAAGAATCGATGGTAGTCTCTTGCTTCAAACTCTTCCAGCTCATAGTACCACCATTTAACATGAATACGAATTCATATTGTGACTTACTATCTTTATATAACTGCAAACTCGCTTCAGTGAACCACACACTTCTAAAGTGTATCATTCATAAATCAAGAATAGTTGTTTAGCTCTTCTCAAGTACTTAAGAATACTCTTGATAGCTACCCAATGATCCTCACCAGGGTTAGTTGGGAATATGCTCATAACATTTACAATAAAGGAGACGTTGGTTCTCGTACATAGCATAGCATACCTAATAAATCCTATTGCCGAGACATAACGAACCTTTTTCATGCTATCAATTTTGACAGGTGTCTTAGGACACATGTCTCCCGAAAGGGTAATCCCATGTCTCATGGGCAAGAAGCCCTTCTTTGATTGCTCCATGCTAAACCTCTTTAGCATCTTGTCTGTAGCAGCCCCACCTTATCCAGAGGCGCACCAAAGGGCTTAGCGGACTGCCTGCCTAGCTCTCGCCAGGTCTCGAATCACGCACTCACACAAGTATCCGAGCGTACTTAACTTAAAATAAAGCAAAATAAAATACACTCATATTAAATACATGCATAGGATTTGCTTGAAAGTATAAATATCACAAGAGTTTTACATCACAAAATATAAATAATATTTACAATAAAAGCCTACACATTTAGGCTATCACAATACATGAAGCAAAACATTTACTATGTCCAAAAGCATCTTTCCAGCTTTAGTATTTTGGAAAAAACCTGGTTAAGGAAAACAAATGAACGGGATGAGCTATAATAGCCCAGTGAGTGTCCAAGACAAGCAGCATACCAATAAACGGGTAACATTTAACGACAATAATTAACAAGTTCATTAAGCAAGAAACACACAATCATATAGTCAATGGCGGATACGGGCTCACTGCAGAAGCAAGCTCAGGTCCAGAATACTCAGTAAAATTCAATCCGGAGTTACCCTCTTTGAGGAATGAAACTCTTATCGGAAAGAATATCAAGCACCTATATTCTCCAGCACCTTATATCACCCCATTCTCACCCAAGGATTCAAGTTCAATCATGAGTTAGCCTCTTCGAGGACTTTACTCAGATATGAACATTAACAAGCACCGAATATCGCCCAGCACCTTATATCTCACCCAATCTCACCCAATTTGACTAACCGTGGAAAACAATGAAGTTAACCACGGAAGTCGCAAACACAAGTAACACATTGATAGTGAATGCATTTAACACATTGCGGAATAGATGCGATAAAGTACACATCTTTCCTCAAGTAACATAGGTCATAAAATAACAAGTACAAACTTAACGTAACATTTCATGATTTAACATTTCTCAAGTATGACATTACATTTCATGCATCGTACACACATAAGGACACTCACATACTACATTGAGACATGTCACGAGTATCAAATACAAATAAAATCACATTTGGACATGCATCATGCATATATGAAGAAACGCTCATAAGCACAAGTGAGGGAACACTCACCTGAAGCCTAAGAAAAGATTTCGTAAAATGATTGCGATTCACTTCCAGATCCTGAAATTCAGGAGGAAATAATCGTATAAAAATCCTGACTAAAATCTAAGAAATTTCATAAGGAAATTCAAGAAATACCCCAAGTCTTTCTAGGTTTAAGTTTCTAGGGTTTTGCTCGGAAAGGTTTAATTCACTAATAGCTAATCTACAAAAATTTTTTGCACACTTAAATCACTAAATTATAGCTTATAAAGTCTTAAATCATAGCCTAATCACATTTATTTCCTAGGTTTTACCGAAATTTCGACAGCACTTCCCCTATAACCGGACTAACCCAAAAATTTAAAACCTGCAAGAAAACATCCAACAACCCAATTTCAACAAGTTCTACAACTTTTATATTCAATTTAAACCCAAATTCAATCAAGATTCCACTCAAATTCAAAATCCCTACTCCAAGAATCATCACCCAAATCTGCACAGGGTTGGTTTTCAGCCAACTTCGTGCCATTTCTGGGGTCAATCCACCAAGAACCAGGGAATTATGATTACATGGTTTGAAAGTACGTTTATAGGGCTACAACTTTCATGAAGATCATCACTTAAAATTCCAACTAGAACAGGTTCAAAATCAGCCCCCAAGTTGGCTCTTCATCAAAACTGTTTACGCAGAACCGAATTTTCAGCCAACTTTGCAAGCTTTCTGCGATTAATACACAATGAACCACCATGCAAGCTTTATACCAGTTTTAAAGCCCTATGAATCTAGTTTCTAAAACAACAAGAATCATTCGAATCCAAGTTATCTACACCAAGTTATGAAAGTTTTACTAAAACTGGTCCAACATGACTGTTTAAGTGTTCTTAAGTTCAAGCTTAAATCTTCAACCAAATCAAACTTAAATCATGTCATTTCAAGTTTAAATCACTATCTACAAGTCATACAAGTCCATAATTCAAGCTTAAATCTTCAACCAAATCAAACTTAAATCATGTAATTTCAAGTTTAAATCACTATCTACAAGTCATACAAGTCCATAAATCTCATATTCATGGAATAAAACTTCATATTCATGGCCAAAATCAATCATACTTAACAATCAAAACATGTCTTATAAACTATAAAACTATGATCTTTATACTTGAAATAAGATGAAAAGTTCTTGGGAAATACCTTTATTAAGGCAAGATCTTTGCTTAGGAGGAAGATCAACTTAATTTCTATAGATGAAAAATGATTAAATGGAAGGAAAAGCTCCAAGAAAATGAAAGAAAATGGAGAGAAAAATGGAGAAAGGGCAGCCGGCCAGCAAGAAGAAAAAAGAAGAGAAAATTTGGGTAAGTAGGAAGAAAAGAAATGGAAAAGAATTGGAAAAAAAATTTGACCAATCAAAGCAAGACAAAACCAAAGAAATCTTGACTTTCTTAACAATGGAAGACTACACTTGGCTAAGAGTAATTAGAAGAGATTTTTCTCATTTATCTTACCCTTAATCTTGCAAGACTTATAAGGTACAACTCCTAAAGGAAATGGTACAACATGCTAGTAAAATAGAAAATCAATTCCTTATTTCTTCTCACTAATTTCGGCCCCCTTTTTTTTTTTTTCTAATGAACATAATACAAAATAAATGGTTTTGGCATGAATTTCTAGGGTGTTACATCCTTCCCCCCTTAAAAGAATTTCAGTCCTCGAAATTCTATCTAAATTATCGAACAGCTTGACTAGACCGTAGAAAGCAAGAGTCGTACCTTCAATGCCTTCTGATGATTCCGGGGCATCACGCTTCTCTAGAGCATAGACTCGAGCCGGTACCTTTTTCTTGTTTCCACTTTCTTTGGCTCTGTCAAGATCCTTGTTGCCCGGCTGAGCCGTATACTGCCCACTAGTCGCTTGTCTCGGGCAGTATCTCATTTGGTGATCGGCACTACCGCAAAGAAAACACTTACGGCTTTTCCTCCAGCAATTTTCTTCGGTATGATTACCTTTACCACAATATCCGCAAGTAACTTGAACCACCGGAGATGGAGTTTCTTTCAAAGTGTTTTTCCTGACGTGCATTTCCTAGTGGAACTCTGCCCCTCGGAACCTCTCTTGTCCTTTCAAATTGGGCACCTTGCCCAATTCTTACTCCTCCATCTCCTCTTCCCGTCTTAAGAACTGGAGCACTTTTGGTTGACAGGGCAAGAATCACTAACATTTCCACGTTTCCGTGCTTGAAAAGTTCGAACCATAGATTTAGTCTCCTCCACCTGTTGTGCTTTTTCCACTGCAGCTTCATACGTTTCAATAGTGGCAGCGGCAAGGGCCTCCTGAATATCCAAATTTAAACCTTGGATGAAACGTCTTCTTCTTCGTCTGTCCGTGGCTACTAGCTCAGGTGCGTATCGTGACAATTTGGTAAATTGGGCTTCATATTCCGCTACACTCATCAGTCCTTGTTTCAACCTCAAAAATTCATCCTCCCGTTTCTCTTGTACTCGGGCAGGAATATATTTTTCTTTAAACTCCCGGGTGAAATTAACCCAAGTTCTCGGGGTCTGATAGCGTTCCCACTTAGCGTTTATCAAATTCCACCAGGGTGTGGCAGCACCTTCTAATTGAAATATGGCAAAAGTCACCTGCCTTTCCTCAGTGTATCTTAAGGCAGCGAAAATTTTCTCGAATGTCCTCTAACCATTTCTCGGCAATCTCTGGGTTTGGGCTACCATTAAAGTTAGGGGGATTAAATTTTTGGAATCTTTCTAAGGCAACATCTTCTCCGATTATTGGATTTCTATGCGGGTTGCCAACTTCCATTCCTGGGTTTTGCCGATTTCCCAGCTGGGTTAAAACATCAGTCATGCGATTTAGTACAGCGATCATTGGGTCAGCCCCAGGGTTTGGGTTTTCGTTTGGTGGGATGCCCTCTTCACGAGCTTGTCGACGGGGTCGTCCTCTACCTCGGCCCGCCATCACTTAATATTCTCAAATAATAGTAACTAGTTATTTCGAGATCCACGTGGTAACTAATGAGGCTATAAAATGCATTAATTCATGGACATGAAAACGAAAACAAATATCATGCCAAATAAAGTCACACACATATATATATGTCATTCAATTTATACATGTCAAAAGTCTCACGTAGAGAACATAGCACAATATACATAGATCCAAAAGTTTTATATTCCAAAACATGATACACATACAAGCATAACAAAATAAACATAAGTTCTATACACATTCCTATATAGTGATCTAGACTACATAGGACGATCCCAAAGTATTTAATAATAAATATATTACTTAAATATTACACTCAAATATCAAGCTTAAAGGCAACCTAAACCCATGCTTAAGCATATTCACAATAGCAGTCCAGGTGCGAAAATTCGGATCTTATCTCTCACACTCAGGTTGATCAGGCCCAAGCGTAACCGACTCAACCCAAATTTCCTACCCGACACCCCAAACAAGACTAGCATTAAAGACAGGATTCAAGCCTAAGCTCTGATACCACCTGTAGCAGCCCCACCTTACCCAGAGGCGCACCAAAGGGCTTAGCGGACTGCCTGCCTAGCTCTCGCCAGGTCTCGAATCACGCACTCACACAAGTATCCGAGCGTACTTAACTTAAAATAAAGCAAAATAAAATACACTCATATTAAATACATGCATAGGATTTGCTTGAAAGTATAAATATCACAAGAGTTTTACATCACAAAATATAAATAATATTTACAATAAAAGCCTACACATTTAGGCTATCACAATACATGAAGCACAACATTTACTATATCCAAAAGCAGCTTTCCAGCTTTAGTATTTTGGGAAAAACCTGGTTAAGGAAAAACAAATGAACGGGATGAGCTATAATAGCCCAGTGAGTGTCCAAGACAAGCAGCATACCAATAAACGGGTAACATTTAACGACAATAATTAACAAGTTCATGACATAAGAAACACACAAGATGAAGTATCATATAGTCAATGGCGGATACGGGCTCACTGCAGAAGCAAGCTCAGGTCCAGAATACTCAGTAAAATTCAATCCGGAGTTACCCTCTTTGAGGAATGAAACTCTTATCGGAAAGAATATCAAGCACCTATATTCTCCAGCACCTTATATCACCCCATTCTCACCCAAGGATTCAAGTTCAATCATGAGTTAGCCTCTTCGAGGACTTTACTCAGATATGAACATTAACAAGCACCGAATATCGCCCAGCACCTTATATCTCACCCAATCTCACCCAAGTTGACTAACCGTGGAAAACAATGAAGTTAACCACGGAAGTCGCAAACATAAGTAACACATTGATAGTGAATGCATTTAACACATTGCGGAATAGATGCGATAAAGTACACATCTTTCCTCAAGTAACATAGGTCATAAAATAACAAGTACAAACTTTAACGTAACATTTCATGATTTAACATTTCTCAAGTATGACATTACATTTCATGCATCGTACACACATAAGGACACTCACATACTACATTGAGACATGTCACGAGTATCAAATACAAATAAAATCACATTTGGACATGCATCATGCATATATGAAGAAACGCTCATAAGCACAAGTGAGGGAACACTCACCTGAAGCCTAAGAAAAGATTTCGTAAAATGATTGCGATTCACTTCCAGATCCTGAAATTCACGGAGGAAATAATCGTATAAAAATCCTGACTAAAATCTAAGAAATTTCATAAGGAAATTCAAGAAATACCCCAAGTCTTTCTAGGTTTAAGTTTCTAGGGTTTTGCTCGGAAAGGTTTAATTCACTAATAGCTAATCTACAAAAATTTTTGCACACTTAAATCACTAAATTATAGCTTATAAAGTCTTAAATCATAGCCTAATCACATTTATTTCCTAGGTTTTACCGAAATTTCGGCAGCACTTCCCCTATAACCGGACTAACCCAAAAATTTAAAACCTGCAAGAAAACATCCAACAACCCAATTTCAACAAGTTCTACAACTTTTATATTCAATTTAAACCCAAATTCAATCAAGATTCCACTCAAATTCAAAATCCCTACTCCAAGAATCATCACCCAAATCTGCACAGGGTTGGTTTTCAGCCAACTTCGTGCCAGTTCTGGGGTCAATCCACCAAGAACCAGGGAATTATGATTACATGGTTTGAAAGTACGTTTATAGGGCTACAACTTTCATGAAGATCATCACTTAAAATTCCAACTAGAACAGGTTCAAAATCAGCCCCCAAGTTGGCTCTTCATCAAAACTGTTTACGCAGAACCGAATTTTCAGCCAACTTTGCAAGCTTTCTGCGATTAATACACAATGAACCACCAGTGCAAGCTTTATACCGTTTTAAAGCCCTATGAATCTAGTTTCTAAAACAACAAGAATCATTCGAATCCAAGTTATCTACACCAAGTTATGAAAGTTTTACTAAAACTGGTCCAACATGACTGTTTAAGTGTTCTTAAGTTCAAGCTTAAATCTTCAACCAAATCAAACTTAAATCATGTCATTTCAAGTTTAAATCACTATCTACAAGTCATACAAGTCCATAATTCAAGCTTAAATCTTCAACCAAATCAAACTTAAATCATGTAATTTCAAGTTTAAATCACTATCTACAAGTCATACAAGTCCATAAATCTCATATTCATGGAATAAAACTTCATATTCATGGCCAAAATCAATCATACTTAACAATCAAAACATGTCTTATAAACTATAAAACTATGATCTTTATACTTGAAATAAGATGAAAAGTTCTTGGGAAATACCTTTATTAAGGCAAGATCTTTGCTTAGGAGGAAGATCAACTTAATTTCTATAGATGAAAAATGATTAAATGGAAGGAAAAGCTCCAAGAAAATGAAAGAAAATGGAGAGAAAAATGGAGAAAGGGCAGCCGGCCAGCAAGAAGAAAAAAGAAGAGAAAATTTGGGTAAGTAGGAAGAAAAGAAATGGAAAAGAATTGGAAAAAAAAATTTGACCAATCAAAGCAAGACAAAACCAAAGAAATCTTGACTTTCTTAACAATGGAAGACTACACTTGGCTAAGAGTAATTAGAAGAGATTTTTCTCATTTATCTTACCCTTAATCTTGCAAGACTTATAAGGTACAACTCCTAAAGGAAAATGGTACAACATGCTAGTAAAATAGAAAATCAATTCCTTATTTCTTCTCACTAATTTCGGCCCCCTCTTTTTTTTTTTTGTAATGAACATAATACAAAATAAATGGTTTTGGCATGAATTTCTAGGGTGTTACATTGTCTATGTATGTTGACTAAGATCAAGCAACCTTTTGAATCTATCTCTATAGATCCTAATTCCTAGAATGTAGGTTGCCTCTCCTAGATCTTTCATGGAGAAACTCGACGTAACATCCTAGAAATTCATGTCAAAACCATTTATTTTGTATTAGGTTTATTAGAGAAAAAAAAAAGCAGTGGCCGAATTTGTGGAAAAAAAAAAAAGAGAATGAGCATGTTGTACTTAGTTCCTTAAGAGTTGTACCTAGGAAATCTTGCAAAACTTATTGGAAGATAAATAACAAAAATTCTTTCTAATTAACCATTGCCAAGTGTTGGAGAGAAAGTCAAGATTACTTTATCTTTGTCTTGTTTTGATTGGTCCATTTTTTTTCCAATTTTCTTTCAAATCTTTTTACTTTACTTAACCTATTTTTTTTCTTCTTTTCTCTTCACTTGGCCGGCTGCTCACTCCCTCTTTTCTCTCCATTTTCTTTCAATTTTCTTAGATCTTTTACTTCCATTTACTCATTTTTCAACCATAGAAATTGAGTGGAACTTCCTCCTAAGCAACTATCTCCCATGAAATTGAGTGGGAAATACCTAGAGGTATTTCCCATGAATTTCTCTTCTAATTTCAAGTGTAAGATTATAGTTTTTAGCTCTTAAGTTATGTTTTTTTTTGGTTAAGTAAGATTGATTTTGGCCATGAAAAGTGAAGTTTTATTCCATAAATGTGAAGCTTGTGAAATTGTATGCCTTGTAGATAGTAAATTAAACTTGAAATGGCATAATTTAGGTTTGATTTAGTTGAAGAACTTGAAGTAGCTTATGTATTTTTGTGATGAATTTGAATGGAATTAAAGTGTTTTTGATGTGAAATTGGTAGAACTATGTGAGATTGGGCTGGTTTGGTTGTTTTCTTTGCAGGAAAATTTTTGGGTTAGTCCGGTTATAGGGGAAGTTCTGCCGAAATTTTGATAAAACCTAGGAAATAAAAGTAATTAGGCTATGATTTAAGGCTTTATAAGCTGTAATTTAGTGATTTAAGCATGCAGAAATTTTCGTAGATTAGTTATTAGTGAACTAAACCTTTCCGAGCAAAACCCTAGAAAGTTAGAAAACCCTAATTTTGAAAACCCTAAACCCTAGGGTAAAACCCTAAGCTCCAAAACCCTAGAAATTTAACTTTAGAAAGACTTGGGGTATTTCTTGAATTTCCTTATGAAATTTCTTAGATTTTAGTCAGGATTTTTATACGATTATTTCTCGTGAATTTTCAGGATTAGGAAGTGAGACTCAACCTTACCGCGAAATCTTTTCTTAGACATTTCAGGTGAGGGTTCTTATGTGTGCATGATGCATGAAATTCCATGTAATACTTGATATTATTATTTCGATGCATAAAATGATATGTTATGTTTGACATGATTATTTAATAAAATGTGTTACTTGAGGAAAGATGTGTACTTTATCACATCTATTCCGCAATGTGTTACATGCTTTCACTATCCAACGTGTTATTTGTGCATGTGACTTCCGTGGTTGAGTATGGGAGAGATATAAGGTGATGGGCGTTATTCGGTGCGTGTTAATTTTCATATCTGAGTAAAGTCCTGGAAAAGGCTAACTCATGGTTAAATTTTATGCTTGATCTTGGACTTCCGGGGCTAACTTCACCGTTACTCCTCGGTTAGTCAACCTGGTGAGTTTGGGGTGATATAAGGTGCTGTGGGTTATGGGTGCGTGATATTCTTTCCTATATGAGTTTCATTCCTCTAAGAGGGTAACTCTGGATTGAATGTTTACAAGTGTCGCAGACCTGAGCTATTATCTCGGTCTCGATATCCTTGTTATCTTGATCATGATTGATACTCCTGCGGTTGAGCTTGCTCCCGTAGTGAGTTGTATCCGCCATTGATTATATGATAGCTCACTTCGCTTGTTCATTATCTATTGAAATTGTTAATTATTATTTTAAAGGTTTATTTGTTATTGGTATGCCGCATGTCTTGAGCACTCACTGGGCTATTATAGCTCATCCCGTTCATTTGTTTTCTTTAACCAGGTTTTTTTTTCAAAATATTAAAGCTGGGTAAAAGCTGCTTTTGGACAATTGTACATGTTTTGTTTTGTGTATTTTGTTAGCCACTTGTTTAGGCTATTCTTGTACATACTATGTAAATTTTAGTGTGTAAAACCTGTTATTGACACATGTACCTTCAAGTAAATTATATAAATGTGTTTTATTTCATATTAAGTATGTATGTACGTATCGATCGAGTGCGTGTTTGAGTCCTGGCGAGAGCTAGGCAGGCAGTCCGCTAAGCCCTTTGGTACGCCTCTGGGTAAGGTGGGGCTGTCACACTCTTGGAGAACCATACCTTTACAGTTTGTAGCAAAGGTATGTCATTTTCCATTAACATAATGTCATCCACATATAGTATCAGAAAAATGACGGCACTCCCACTCACCTTCTTGTATACACAAAACTCATCTTTGTTTTTGAGAAAACTAAACTCTTTGATTATCTCATCAAAATAAATGTCCCAACTCCTTGAAACTTACTTGAGTCTATAAATGAACTTTTGTAGCTTGCATTTACCTTATGACTATCAATGAAGTCAAAACTTTTGGGTTGTGTCATATACACATCCTGTTGTAGATTCTCATTAAGGAAAGCAATCTTAACATTCATTTGCCATATCTCATAGTCATAAT
Organism: Mitragyna speciosa; assembly: GCA_024721245.1. Taxonomy (NCBI): domain Eukaryota; kingdom Viridiplantae; phylum Streptophyta; class Magnoliopsida; order Gentianales; family Rubiaceae; genus Mitragyna; species Mitragyna speciosa. The sequence continues at coordinate 13,640,413 of CM045558.1, read as the reverse complement.
AAGCAGCTATGGCAAGCAAAATCTTACTGGATTTAAGCATAGCTATTGGTAAGAAAGTTTCTTTAAAGTCAATTCTTTGCCTTTGTTTGTAATTCTTAGCCACCGACCTTGCTTTATAGGAAACAATGTTACCATTTATGTCAGTCTTTCTTTTAAAGACCCACTTGTACCCTATGGGTTTTATCCATTCAGGAGCTCGACCAAGGTCCATACCTTGTTCTCGTACATGGAATATATTTCAGATTTCATGGCTTCACGTCACTTCAAAGAGTCTACATTAGACATAGCTTCTTCGTAGCTAGTAGGGTCATCATCATCTATGATTAACACATCATTGCTCTCACTAATAACAAATCCATATCTCTCAGGAGCATAACATGTTTTACTAGATATATAAAGACCTTGTGTATCTTGAGCTTCCGACTGCACCTTATCAATATGTGGCATAAGCTCTTGTTCCAACTGTTGACAACTTTCTGATTCTTGAATTTCTTCAAGTTCTACTTTGCTCCCACTGCTTCTTTCAAGAAGAAACTTTGTTTCCAGAAAAACAACATGCCTTGAGAAAAACATCTTTTGCTCAAGGAGATTATAGAAGTAGTATCCACGACTTTCTCTAGGATACCCCACAAATAAGCATTCATTAGACTTAGCTTCAAGCTTGTCTAATGTGCTCCACTTCACATAAGTAGAACAATCCCAAATTCTTAGATGACTAAGACTTGGTTTCTTACCATACCAAATCGCATAAGGTGTGGTATCAACATATTTTGATGGAACACGGTTGAGTGTATAAGAGGCGACATCTAAGGCATAACTCTAAAATGAACTAGGAAGAGATGCATGGCCCATCATGGAACGTACCATATCTAATAAAGTATGATTCCTCCTTTCGGACACACCATTGAGTTGTGGTGTGTATGGAGGAGTCCATTGAGGAATAATCTCATTTTTCTCAAGATATTGTTGAAACTCTTGACTCAAGTATTCTCCACATCGATCAGATCTAAGTGTTTTATACTCTTGCCAAGTTGTTTCTCAACTACAGCTCTAAAAATTTTGAACTTTTCAAAAACCTCGAATTTATGCTTCATTAGAAACACATAATGATAGGGATCAAGACATATCCAAGCATAATTCAAGCGTCCCGGATCCTTTGCAAGGAATAGGTGGTCCAATGACACGTGCGAGGACAAGGAGAATGAAGGAAGCCATGCATGTATTAATCATGGAAATGTTAGGGAAAGAAGCTTCCAAGGACAATTCTGCATCGTCCAGACTTGTTACGCTAATATGGAGTAGAGATGGTGTTGATCATGAAGATGGGGTATATGGAGAGGCAATGTCAAGACAAGGGAATGGACAAAGTGTGCAATTCGGGCCAAAAATTGAAGAAACGAAGCTTCTGACCAAGGCCGCGCCCCAGTCCGTGCCGCGGCCTTACCTACGGCCTCCATCAGATTGAGACGACGAGGTTGGTGAACATTCTGATCGAGGCCGCGCTCCAGTCCGCGCTGCGGCCTTCCAAACGGCCTTCATCAGAATGGTTAAGGGAGAGCAGCAGACGTTCTGATCGAGTCCGCGCCTAAGGCCGGCCCGCGGCCTTCTCCAGAGAACGCGAAGTCGCGTTAGTTTTAGGGTTTTCCTATTCTATTGTTATTTGATTATTTTGTAGTACATGCCGTACGCCTATTTAAAGGCAGAACACATTGGGTACTGACAGATTAAGATCATTTATCATTAAAACGTGTGTTTTTGAGAGCTCTTCAATAGTGCTTTCTTGGTTCTTGGATTGGAACCGTCTTGGTCTTATCAAGCCTACGCTTGTGGCGACCCAATTACCCGCTTAGAGTAATTCTTTCGCGTTTGATCAAGTTCTTAGCGTAATAATTTAGGCAAATTGAACCTGCTCAAGTTGGTCTAAATTAGAACCCTAGGTTCTTCGTTCTTCGTTGAAGAGTATTCGAGGCTTTTTACTTGGAATCATCAAGCGATCTTGGCCGTTCACAATCCCGCGCGCATCACATAACCATATATAGAATGGTCATCCGTTAAACCACCTCTAGCATGGATCGACATGGCACCACAAACATCAGTATATATAAGCCCAAGAAGATCACTAGACCATTCATCTTTTTCGGTAAAAGGTGTCTTGTTCATCTTGCCGAGTAAACAAGATTTGCATATCTCAAACGATTCATAATTGAATTAGTCCAAGTATCCATCTTTATGTAACATGGATATGTGTTTCTAATTTACATGATCAAGTCTACAATGCCAAAGGTATGATTGATTCACAATATCTGACAAAATAACAGTTTCATAATTCCAAAGAAAGTCCAGTGGGCAAAGAAAGTACATAGATTCCTATGGCTAATGCAGCAACTCTTGCTTTATTCCCCACGCGTAGCTCGACCTCTCCCTTCTCCAGGAATCTACTAGCTCTAAGACCCTACATAGTATTATAAATATGAGATCTGGATCCGGTATCTAATACCCATGATTCTTGGTTAGTAGATAAATTAATCTTAATCATAAACGTACCAGAGGTTGAAGCTTTCCCAAGCTTCTTTGACTTTAGGGAGTCAAGGTAGGCCTTGCAATTCATCTTTTAATGCCCATCTTGCATGCAATAGAAGCATGTGCCTTTGGGTTTGTCCTTCTTAACCCTACCCGTAGGCTTGTTTCTTTTCTTCTAAGATTTCTTAAGTCCAGAATTGGGCTTCTTTTTCTTGAAACCCAAGACAAGCATAATAGTGCCCATCTTCTTCTTAACATTTGGCTCATCAGTCTTGAGCATATTTGTCAACGTGCACTCCAACTTTTGCATGTTGAAATGCAGGATGAATTGTGAATAGCTATCAAGGAGGGACTGAAGAATAAAGTCAATACTTAATTAATTGTCAAAGACGTGTTCTAGATCAACTAATTTTTCAATTGGCCCAATCATCTTCAATACATAGGCAAATACTGAAGATCTCTTAGCCATCTTGCACCTACATAGCTTGATACAAACAAAGTGGCAAAGGCTCAAGTAGATAGAGGCATTCGAGTCATCACTAGGGCATCACCAAAGCAAAGGCCATTACCAACCCAAAATGGAGGCTTAGAGGCGATAAGAATGGTCAAAAGGATAGGCAGGAAGAGGCCATGCAAGGCCGGTTGTCACACCCCATTTTTCGAAAGACGAGAAAAAAGATTTAGTGGGGAAAAAGAGTGTGGTTTGACAAAATGTGATTTTTGAAAAATGCTTTATTTAAAAAAAAGAAAAGAAAAGGGCCTAAAATGGGACTTTAAAAGTGCAATGGTTTTGGGCCCGAAAACAGAGTCTAAAAAAGGGTTTTTATAAAAGAAACGAGTCGCCACTTGGTATTGAATTTTGGTGTACCAAGTCACAAAAAATATTTTATTATAAAAGGTAAGAAAATCAAGAAGGACTTCTTTTGGAAATGTTTTTTTTAAATGTAATAAAAATAAGAAAAAAACCATTTTTAGACAACTCCAGGTCTTTGAAAACTAGAGAAATGAGCTCGGAAGTCATAGTTGAAGAAAGGGAAGGCAAAGGCTCGCGCCTAAGGCACCCTTTCAACCTAGCCGAAACTAGTTGCGAGATTTAGTTGAAATCTTCCTAATGTAACCCTAAATTCTATCACATTTGGATGTAACTATATGGATGCAAACCTAGACCTAAAAGAGATGTCGAGAGGGGCAAAATGTCCATTCGAGGTTTAATTGGAATTAACGCATTAATTGTGTAACCCAAAATGAGACCTCGAAGGAGTCACGAGCTATGCAAAAATGAAATGCAAAAAAAGAAAAATAAAAATGTAAATATAGATATAAGTGATCAAAGAAAGGGAATGCAACATAATGGGTATTGGGACTGATAAACTCGTGACTAAGTATTCCTACTCATGGAGGGGGGAACAACATATTAAACCACCAGTGTCCACATAAGTAGATGACTATTTCTAGTCAAATCACACAAATGGCCTAAGATTCTATGTGAAATGTAGCCTAAATGTCATGCACTAAATATATGTAAAAAATAGATAATAATAAGAATAATAATACATAAAAACCATGCAAAAATGGAAAAGGTCTAAAAAGGGGAAAATGTGTGTGAAATGATATGAAATGCACACAAGGAGTGATCTAATACTAAAATGATCTAAGGGTCTAGTGTTGGGCTAACCCATTTTTAGAAATTCCCCACTAGCATTGGACTAGAGAAGGAAACGGAATTAACCATAACTAGCGTTGGACTAGTGTGGCGACGATACACATATATCATAACAAAGCAAGTAAATAAAAAAAATAAATTAAAGCAATAATCACATAGAAGTAGATAATAGCACATAGGAGTACATAACACATAAGCATAATATTCTAGATGCAAAACCCTAAGGAAAGCGAGTAAAAGCACATAAGCACGTAACACACGAAAGCCCTAACTATTACACCGGGGAAAAGCTTAATTACAATCTAAAATGGGTAAAGATAAGAAGAATAACCTATCTAACCTATCTATTACATTTACAATCTAAAATACAAAAAGTTTTTATCAAATAAATAAATATAACCTATCTATTACATTAACTATCTAAATACAAACTTTTGTCAAATAAAATATCACATATCCATTACATCTCTCTAAATAATTAAAATTAAATTTGAATAAATAACATGACATAAATAAATGCTCACACATAAATAACAATAACAAACACAAAAAGATACATTAAAAAAAGCACATAAGAAAAACAAATAGGAGCACTTAGGAGCACATAAAGAGAAATTAAAAGGATAATAGAGGTACCTCCCATTTGAAGAATTGGTATAAATTGCTAATAAAATGAACAAACATGTCAAAGGTACCACTATTTAAATAAATAAAGCATAACAAAGTAAATCCCAACAATTTGTGAGGTAAAATGTAAATGGGGCAATATTCTAGGGAGAAAAATGCAAATTCCAGCAAACTAAGGGACAAAAACATAAATTCTAGCAAGCCTAAGGATGAAAAATAAATTACAGCGATGATGGGAAGCCAAAAAAAATAAAAATTACAGCAAGTTTTGGGCAAAAAATATAACTTCCAGCAAGTATGAGAAATCAAATTACAATTTCCAACAACATTCAAGGACTAAAATGCAAATTCTAGCCACTTGGGGGGCAAAAACATAAATTCCAGTAATGTTCTATGGCCAAAAATACAATTTCCAGCAGACACAAGGACAAAAATCATAACTTCCGGGAATGCATAGGAGCAAAATTACAATTTCAAGCAACATTCATGGGCAAAAATATAATTTCAGCAAACTTAAGGACTAAAATTTTAATTTTCAGCAACATTTAGGTGTAAAAATATAATTCCAGCAAGCTTAGGGGTGAAAAAATAAATTACAGCAATTGTGGGGAGCCAAAAATAAAAATTACAGCAAGTTTTGGCACGAAATATAATTTTCAGCAAGATTGGAGGATAAAAATGTAATTCTAGCAAGCTTGGGGGGCAAAATGCAATTTTCAGCAACATTGGAGGATAAAAATGTAATTCCAGCAAGTTCTAGGGGTTAATTATAATTTACTGCAATGTGTAGGGGTTAATGAAAAAGATAAATAAAATAAAATAAAATAAAAAGTCCAACAAGTCTTTGGGGGGCAAATTGAAAAATCCAACCAATCCTAAGGGATTAAATGAAAATTTCTGAAAGTTTTAAGGGCTGATTGAAAATTTCAACAACTTTAGGGACTAAACTAGAAATTTATTCAGGATATGATTAAAAGAAAATGACACTTAGGGGGGGTCGATCTACCAATATTGGGGGCTAAGATGCAAGAAAAACATAAATGCTCAGAAACATAATACAATTAACAATAATCTTATGGGTCATAACATAAATATTCACTTTAACAGAAAATTAACCAAAATAATAAAAAAAAGCAATGTAAATTAACCTGAATCAGTTATACCTCAATGAATTAAAATAAATATTCTGTCCAAAAAGCTATGTTACTAAAACAATTAAATAACTAAAGAATTAAACTAAACTAAAGAACCTAACTCTAAAGAATAATTCCGAATTCCCACCCACCAGTTACTCAAACGAATAAAAGAATCGATGCTAGTCAAAACTCCTTCCCCACATATTCAATTACTGTTCAACTGAGGGAAACAAAAACCCAATCCTTTAGATATTCAAATCATTTTTCCATCTAAATTTATGAACTCTCTTCAATCCAAACATCCATTTCTTCTAAAGTCTGAAGTACCACACTCAATCCTAAAAACAATCAATCAAATGATGAATAAACAAACACAAATTCATCAATTTGGCCAAGAAACAAGGTTGAAGATTAAAGAGCAAAAGATTTCTTTACCTCAAATTTGGGTTGAAATGCTTTCGCTGATGTTGGTGGTGCTACTGCTGGTCACTGGTGGCTTGGACTTTGGAGTAGCTTGCTGATGGTCCGTGGCTGGGTGATGGTGAGGAGTTAGCTGGCAGTTGGACTGGTGATGGTCTGGTGGTGTGTGTGTGTGCTTTGGGGAGGTTTCGGTGGGAATTGCAAGTGGTTTATGGTGGTGAATTGGGCTATGAATGTTTGAGTATGAACGAAGGTGTGTGTTAATGTGTGTGCTGTGTGAGTTCTACCAGCCGTGAGATTACAAGGATGAGGGAGTGAATTGTAAAAGAGTGCAAGTGTGTGTTTGGTGTGTGCAGTTGTGAGGGTCGTGAGTGTTGAGGGAGAGTTGTGTGTATTAAGAGAGAGGGCCGAGAGGAGAGTTTTTTGTGAGGGTGCCATGATGATGAATGAACTAAAAATCCTAAAAATCTAGTGAATGATAGTTTTAGGTGAATGATGGAATGGAGCTAGTGAGTTGGTGGTTGAAGACATGGTTGGTTGGCAGCCTTGAAACCTGTAAAACCCTAGAAAGCTTAAAACCACTTAATTTCTATGTTATGAAAGTTAGTTGTAAAAATTTTCTTATTAGTTGTTATTGTATAATTTTCTTTTATAATTTGATTTCTTGAATTATTATGAATACATGTATGAAGATAATCATAGGAAAATTACACCAATTAAATGATACCAACCAAGCTTAGATATTTAGAAAAGTAAGGCCTCCTATTACTTAGATATTTGGAAGATTATACCACCTAACACCATAAATGGCTACCTATTATTGGCTTTCACTTTTACCAATTCTTTTTAATTTTTGGCTCAAATTTTCTTGCATTTTTTTCTCCCTTGGCCGGCCACCCTATTGCCCAAACTAGTCTTCAATTTCAACTATTTTAAACACTTAAAAGACTAACTTAATCTTTCACCAAAAGCCTAACCTAACTTGAAAAGAAATGCTCTCAAATTTCATCAAATTCTCTCCAAGTTTCAAGCTCAAGTTTTGCTCAAAGTTGAAGGTTCTTAAGGGATTAACCATTCACTCTTCTTCAACTAAAACCCTACCTATTTTAAGGTATATTCATCAAGAAATTTCAAGTTCTTTCAAGTTTTATTGAAAATTTCTTATGCTTTTCTTATGATTTCATTAAGTACTTAAGATTTATGGTTATATTTTGTTCTCTTGTTATATATATGAATATTTATACTCATAATTATGAGGTTTCCCCTTGTTTTAATCCTTTCTTTGATAGTAGATTAACTATATTATGGCCTACTTGTTTAGTATGGACTTGTATAGGAATTTAATGCTTTATTTGAGTGGAAAACATTGAAATCTATGGCTGAAATTTTGACTAGAGTTAGAAGGCATGTTAGATAGTCTTGTTAGAGGATAAATTATCGAAGAATTTCAGTATTTAGGGCCTGTTTAGTGGCCTAAAGTTGCTGAAATTTCAGCTTGCAAACCGGCACTTCCTTGTTCCAAACCTTGAACAAATTTCAGCTTTACTAGTTTACAAAAATTCAGCTTTGATCACCTAATATTTCCAGCTATATTAACCTTGTTTTGGCCAAGTTTTGGTGATAAAAACTGCTGGAAATTACAGCTTGTGAATTGGGTTGAAGTGACACCAAAAATGAGCACCTTAAGCTTAACTTACTAAACCGGTTTTTAGGAAAACGTTATGCAATGAATTTGGAACCTGGTTAATCAATTTTAGGAGGAAACTCTTATAAATTTTGAAGATTTAAACTGGTTAAAAACTTGACTTTTGAATGTGTAAGTGAAATTTGACTAGTTTCACTTATACTTGATTTAGTGTGTTTTCACCAAATAACCCTAATTTGTTATTTAACTAGTCTTAATTTAATTAAATATCGTTGGTTTGATATTAATTAGTTTAAAACCATTAATTTACCTAAGTATAGGATATTTTGGAGTTTTCTCATTTTAACCTATATTAGTTTTGCTAAGTTATTAAATTATACTTGACTATTACCAATAAATATTTCTTGGACTTTAAAAGCTATTTTACCTATAAATTAATTATTTTGGACACAATTTCTTCTTACACCAAAAACTTGGAACCCTAATTAATATTATTTAAAATACCTCTTTAGTCCATAGTATTTAGCAATATTTCCTTTCGGTCCAAAATTTATTGTGAATCATTAAAGTTTTGCAACTAATATGGTACATAAAGCAGAAATTAGTAACGAATTTCTAGTATAAATTATTCCTTTTGAAATTTAACCTTAATTTTGACACTTAATGAATTATTTGCCCTTAGAACCAAAGTACTTTCGAAAAGGAAATTTCTTAAATTTCTTTAATTGGATGATTTAGGGTTTTACTTGGATTCCTTAATTACAACTTCTTAGATTTTCCTTAGAACCAATTTACATTTTTTTTAAAACCCTAGTTAAACTTGTGTACATTTTATAAAATTATTTTGAAAGAAAATACAGTAAGTTAATTAGGCTACTTATGAATTTCAGGATCTGAGTCTGAACTTCACACGTTTTACGAGGCACTTTCTTGAGATTTACAGGTGAGTGTTTCCTTATGTGCGCCTAATACATGTTAAGTGTTAATTCCATTTTATGCCTGATACTTGTTAGCTACTACAATGTGCCTATATGAGGGTAAGATATGTACTTTATCACATCTATCCTGCAATTTGTTACATGCACAACTCCTGTCAAATGTGAATATACTTGTTTGTGAACTTTCAACTGAACTGAGCCTTCGGGCTAGACTTCCGTGGTCATACTTTACTAGTTACACCACGGTTAGTCATATTGGTATTGAGGAGCATATAAGGTATTGGGCTTTAGGGATTGTGTTCTTTCTTCTGAGTTGAGAATCCTCAAAGAGGCCAACTTTGGACTGAACAAACTGTTTTACCCTCTAGGGTTGAGATCTCACCTTGGTGTGGAGGTATTGAGGAGGTCAAGGTGCATGGGTGGTTTCGGGTACTGTTATCTGATATTTACCTGATCATTGGCAAGGACCTGGTTTTCTCTATTGGTCCGAACACTATTGCCACATGATTATGTACTTGATACTCCCGCGGTTGAAGCTTACTCCTATGGTTGAGATGTATCTTTCCTTGTTTGATCAATTATTTACTTAACTGGTTCTTATATTGTTTTATGGCACATGTTATTCATTTATTTATTTTTCTGCTTGTCTGCCTACATGATTGCATGTGTGGAAACCTCATTGGGCTATTATAGCTCATCCCTTTTATTTGTTCTCCTTAATAGGCTCCTATTATTAAGGCTGGTGGTGAGGATTCAAGAGTAGTTTTTGGTAGGATTTTGTCATTAAAAGGATGTTTGAGATTTTACTGTATTAGTTAGATGTTTATGATGTAAACTACTTAACAGGTACCTTTACTCTTAAGTTAAATCATATGTATGTATTTACGAGTTTCTAAAAGTATCAATTGTTTCATGGAATCTAGTGCGTGCTTGACCCAAGTCTTGGTGAGAGCTAGGCAGGCAGTCCACTAAACCCTTTGGTATGCCTTAGGGTAAGGTGGGGCTGTCACAAAACTTGCTGCACGTAGCACGCTACTGTGCATGCAGTAGCAAGTTGCGTTGCAGCAACTTCAATTATTTTTTTTTTGGGTAAATTTGTAAGGAAAATAAAGAAAATGAAATGTAATGAAATAAAAACCACTTGGACTCCTTAAAATTGAAATATATATATATTAAAATTTAAAATTATAAGAAGAAAGAAAATTTATGTAAAAGTTAGTAACTAATGTAACATTGAGAAATATACCATTAATAGGTAAAAAAGGTAAATTTTGTAATAAATACTAGATGGCCTTTAAAAATCATGAAAATTTTTTACATAAAATTTACAAATATAAAAAATGCACATATGAAAATTTTCACATAAAAGTTCTAATAAAAAGGCTGAATTGGAAAACGTGCTATTAACTTAAAAATACCAAAATTCTAAATAATTACTAAATGAATCCAAAAAATCATTAAAATTTGAAAAATCATCATACATAAAAAAATATGAATTTAGAAATTTAAATGAAATAAAAAGGTATCTTCATGCTAAAATTATCATTTTGCCCTAATATGACTAATTAGTCATAATTTATCCAAAAATTACAATTAGCCCCCGAAAAACAAACGTACCCCCAAATGAAATAGAAATACATTTTTTACAAAGGGATGTGTCAAAATTTGGTATCTACACTAGTAAGAGTACATTCACGAAAGTTCAAAAGACTTTGCACAAAAAAAAGGTCGTTAGAAAGTTTCTGATGAAGTCCGCGGGCCAGACTGCGCCATGGCCTCCATCAGAAGGTGTGCCAAGGCCAAAATAGCTTTTGACCAAGGCCACACCTAGCTGTTGTCATCCACAACTTTACGATTTTATTTGTTTACTGTGTTTTTATGTAGTTTTTCACTTGTAATATACTAGTTATTTACCATATCAATTGTTTATGGTATTTTTGCCTATATAAGGCTAATTATTATCATTGTTTAGACATAATATTGATGATTGATTAAAAGTAGGGAGAATTTTCTCTTAGTTCTTGTGAAGAATATATTTTGACTCATCGAGTGATTTGGTAAATTTTCTCTTTTATCTTGAGTTCTATCCAACAAGTGGAGTTAGGGTTTGAGATTTTTCATCCAATTAGTTGTAACTCTTGGCTAGATTTGGGGTTAATTTTCCTAATTGATACACAAATGATCCTTGGGAGGGGTTAGTCTTGTAGAATGCGAACTCGTCAAGCTTTCCGTTAGGAGATTAACATGGGGTCTCAGGCAAATCGCATCAAGTGGTATCAGAATTCTTTAGGTTCTTGGTATCAGCTTTTCCCTAATCCATCTCGTGAGATTTGATTTCTAGAGATTGGATATATCTTTTTTTCTTTATTTTTCCTAAATTCTCTGTAGTAATTCTATTGTTGTCCATTGTCCTTGAGTAATTTCAATTCCTAGGATTTTCTATCGTTGTGGGTTTTGTGTTTTGTTGTTTATCGTGATTGGGAATTTTTGCTTTGCGTAATTCCTATTATCTTAATTGATTTGTCTGTAATATTTTGCTATTTTCTGCAATTTTCTTAGCCTCTTTTGTGCCATCCTTGATTCAAGGCATCTAGAAACGCAACAAAGTTCATTTTTTTTTTGCCTCTCTATTTATTGGGTTGTTGAGTTTTGGTGTTTTGTTGGCTATTCGTTAACAAAAATCACCGAAGTTCCATCTTTAATTGATTTAACAAAAATTTCATCCATTTTGGTTGTGTTGGTTCGTGTCCTTGGCGTAGTACACTTCATGATTATCATACCTAACTAATTTGCTTGTTACTCCAAACTTGACAGCTCCCTATTCTATAGTCCATGGGCCCCTCCACTAAAATTGTCTAACATACCACATTGGGGGTTCTTCATTCCTACACCCAAGAATGCTGGCCAAAGATGCACAGTTTAGCTCAATCCGTGTGCCGCAAACTGTTGTAGTCAAGCTAGTTGCACTATTCTCAGATTTATCTACATTCGCGCAGAACTCACAGACCAACTGAGGGTAATAATGATTTGGGAGCCTCAAAATGGGATCTCAACCTAATCGAGCAAAATTCTCGGTAATGTAGAGGATGTTGTCCATGGCTTCATTCACAGTCTTCTCAATGATTAATTTCCTACGCTCATACTTACTATACCATTGTGCATTCTCGAATGAGGTAAAGCATGTGGTATCCCATTGTGGTTGGTGACTGGAGGATCTTTCACCACGAGACCTTTCATGGGCAATGTATTTCCTTGGCATGATGAGTACCTGAAAGGTTTAATGAGGAAAAGTAAGAATAGGATGACAATTGCCCAAAAGACTAGAATATTCCTACATAAACCAAACACATCATGTGACAGGTTGGCACTCCTAATCTATCATTCAATACATGCAAACCTAAAGTGAATAGAGCATGTGAGAGCAAAACAAGTAGAATGTCAGCAATTAAAAGCAAGAACATCCTAACCATTAAGCCCAATTGTACATAAGAGGTGAAAAATTCCCATTGTGTGTTCAAAGTAGGAACGAAAAATTCTATATCCTCACAACACAGTTAGCACCTAAGTACCAAGTACAATCTATAACATACCCACATCAATGAGGCTAGAAAGATACAAACTACCAATTGAACAAAGTCATGAAAATCTCAATATTTCTAGGAAAGCACCATTCTAGATAGAATTAGCCATTGGGAATTTCTAACTTAGTTTAGCAAAATTGTGCACAAATCAACTAGCCCAAAGTTCAATTTCCCCCAAAATATGAATAAAAGCACATAGATAATCATTCAAGCAACCCACAACATAGATGTCAAATAGAAAAAATATAGGCAATGGAATAACCTAGAGCATAAAGAATAAGCAAGAATATGAAAGCCCATACCTCAAGAATGTATTAGCAAGGCAAATAATCCAAGAATAAAGCCACAATTCGCACACCAAAAAGCACTAAAGAAGACCCACGAAATTGGTGTCTTGAAAGTGAAAAGGGTGCCCAACTAGAAGTGAAATACTTGAGGTGTATGTGGGTATGGTGGAGTAATTTGCATGGGGGATGTAGATGTAAAGAGGAATTGAGTGGTAATGGAGGGGATTAAGGGGCTTGGGTGGAGGGAATTAGGGTTTTAGGTGAATGGGAGAGAGGGAGAGAGTGCAGCAATTTTGGAAAAAAGGGTTTAAGTGAGTCCGCGATTTCATCCATAGCGTGAATGACGTCGCGGATGGCATCGCAAATGTTTCTGCTAGTGGCTACGGACCTACCCGCGGCGCAGGTAGGGTACAGCTGACCTTTTTTTTTTAGCGTTTTAGATCCCCAATCGCGGTGTGATATACAATGCAGGTCATGGTGCGGCTGGGGACAAAAATTTTGTCCAAATTTCTGCTCCCATTTGTGACCCCATTTGCTACGCGGATGATGTGTAACACCCTAGAAATTCATGCCAAAACCATTCATTTTGTATTATGTTCATTAGGAAAAAAAAAATGATGAGCATGTTGTACTTAGTGCCTTAAGAGTTGTACCTAGGAAATCTTGCAAGATTAATTATGGGATAACTAATGAAAATCACTTCTAATTACCTAGTGCCAAGTGGAGTCTTCCATGGTTAAGAAAGTCAAGACTTACTTTGGTTTTGTCTTGTTTTGATTGGCCACTACTTTTTCCAATTTATCTCCAATTCTTTTCATTTTTACTTAGCTTAGTTTTCTTTCTTTTTCTTCATTGTGGCCGGCTGTTCTCTTCCCCTTTTCTCTCCATTTTCTTTCAATTTTCTTGAAGCTTTTACTTTCATTTACTCATTTTTGCTTCCAACTTCTTGGACTTTCATCTCTTCAAGTTGGAACAAATCCACCATAGGAAGTGGGCTTCTATCTTTTCTAAGCAAAGTTCTAAGCATATCTAAGGTATTTACCATGAACTTATCTTATTAATTTCATGTTTTAATTAGTTTTTATGCAAGTTTAAGACTAAGTTTCTTGTTAATACTACTTAGAGAAATTAGTTAGAACTTGAGAATTACTTGCTATATAAAGTGTTCTTGTGGTTAGATAGACTAGTATATGGCCTTTAAACCTTGAAAATTTATGTTTTATATGTGGTTTAGTTGAAGATTTAAGTTGGAACTTAAGAACACTTAAAACAGTCATGCTGGACCAGTTTTAGTAAAACTTTCATAACTTGGTGTAGATAGCTTGGATTCGAATGATTCTTGTTGTTTTAGAAAATAGATTCATAGGGCTTTCAAACGGTATAAAGCTTGCATGGTGGTTCATTGTGTATTAACCGCAGAAAGCTTGCAAAGTTGGCTGAAAATTCGGTTCTGCGTAAACAGTTTTGATGAAGAGCCAACTTGGGGCCTGATTTTGAACCTGTTCTAGTTGGAATTTTAAGTGATGATCTTCATGAAAGTTGTAGCCCTATAAACGTACTTTCAAACCATGTAATCACAATTCCCTAGTTCTTAGTGGATTGACCCCAGCAATGGCACGAAGTTGGCTGAAAACCAACCCTGTGCAGAGTTGGGTGATGATTCTTGGAGTAGGGATTTTGAATTTGAGTGGAATCTTGATTGAATTTGAGTTTAAATTGAACATAGAAGTTGTGGTACATGTTGAATGGATTGGGTTGTTGAATTTTCTTGTAGGTTTAAAAATTTTGGTTAGTCCGATTTAAGGGGAAATGCTGTCGAAATTTCGGTAGAATTAAAAGAAGAAAAATGGATAAGTGAAATTTTAAGCTTAGAATGTGTTCAATTGAGGGAAATTTAAGTGTAGGAATTTTTAGAAATGATCTAGTGATAGATTAGACTTTCTTAGAATAAGTAAACTCTAAACCCTAGAAACCCTAAAACCAAAACCCTAGAAATAAGTGGGGTATTTTCTTGACTTTTCTTACTAAATTTACTAGGATTTTAATTGAGTTTTTATGTTATTATTTCTTTTAAATTTCAGGGTCCGAAAACACATCACGACCGTTTCACGAGATATTTTCTTAGGCTTTCAAGGTGAGTGTCCTTATGTGTGTATGATGCATGAAATGTGATATTTTATTTGGTAAATATTATGCTAAGATTTAAATCACTATGTGAGTACATGTGTTACTTGAGGAAAGATGTGTACTTTATCACATCTATTCCGCAATGTGCTACATGCTTTCACTATTCAACGTGTTATTTGTGTGTGTGACTTCCGTGGGTGAGTATGGGAGAGATATAAGGTGATGGGTGTTATTCGGTGTGTGTTAATTTTCATATCTGAGTAAAGTCTCGAAAAGGGCTAACTCATGCTTGAACTTTATGCCTGACTTTGGACTTCCGTGGCTAACTTCACCGTTACTTCACGGTTAGTCAACTTGGTGAGTTTGGGGTGATATAAGGTGCTGTGGGGTATAGGTGTATGATATTCTTTCCTATATGAGTTTCATTTCTCGAAGAGGGTAACTCTGGATTGAATTTTTCAAGTATCTCGGACCTGAGCTTTTACCTCGGTCTCGATATCCTTGTTGTCTTGATCATGTTCGATACTCCTGCGGTTAAGCTTGCTTCCGTAGTTGAGCCCTGTATCCTCCTTTGACTACATGTTAAATTAAATTGTTTATATCTTGATTTATTAATTTAATTGTTCGATTATTTCATTTACTAAAATAATGAGTTCTTGATATGATTGCATGACTTGGACATTCACTGGGCTATTATAGCTCATTCCATTTTATTTGTTTTCCTTTACTCAGGTCACCTGAAAAATTAAAGTTGGATCAACTAGTTTTTGATTACTATAAAAGTTTCAGTTATTGTAATAGCCGAACTGTGTTAGGCTTTTTTTTTTTGTGAAAAATCATGTATATTAGGACACGTATACTTTTGATGTGAATTGTATCTTATGTTAAATAAAATGAGTGTATTTTATTTATTTCATTTTATTTTAGTTTATTTTATTTTAAGTTAAGTACGCTCGGACGTTTGCGTGAGTGCGTATCGAGACCTGGCGAGAGCTAGGCAGGCAGTCCGCTGAGCCCTTTGGTGCGCCTCTGGGTAAGGTGGGGCTGTCACATGATGGCCCAGATGGAGATAGAAAATTATGCCCGTCCTTCTGTTTGCACCCGCGGCATCACCTGTGGCACGAGTGACACCAATTTCTATCTTTTTCTGCACAATCATTCTATCCATCCAAGTTATGTCAAAGCAAAACACAAATCCACCCAAAAAAATTCAAAAGAAATGAGAGAAATCAACTCTAAAGCAAAATTAAGGTTCAAAAACATAATGAAAATAGAGTAAAAACTCCCTTTTCAACCCAAATATCTTCCTTTTTTATCCTCAAATATTATCATTCAGGTGTAAGCTCTTTCCTCTAACTTAAGACCTATATCATAGACATAAGAAAAACTAATAAAGCTACTTAACAACATCATGAATAAACTGAACTAAAAGAATACCGAAACAAAGGTTGGGTTGCCTCCCAACTAGCGCTTTGTTTAACGTCATTAGCTCGGCACCCTTGATACTCTTTAAGCTTGTGGATCATCAAGGTAATAAACCTCATTTCTTTGCGTTTCAAAGTCACCACCTTGGTAAAGCTTTAGGTGATGTCCATTCACCTTGAATGTACCCTTCTCTTTGTGTGAAATCTCAACTGCACCATAGGGGAAAACCTTGTTAACAATGAATGGACTAGACCATCTAAACTTAAGCTTGGGAACAACTGAAGCCTCGAATTGAATAGCAGAACTTGATTGCCTTGCTTAAACTCCTTGCTCCTTCTAGTCCCTTTATCATGCCAAGCTTTTGTCCTCTCCTTATAACTCCTCAAATTTTCATATGCCTCTTGTCACCATTCATCAAGCTCATTCACTTGAAAATTTTGCCTTGAGCCTGCACTTCTCAAATCAAAGTTAGTAAATTTAATTGCCCAATATGCTTTGTGCCTAAGCTCAACCGGCAAGTGACAAGATTTACCATAGACTAGCCTATATGGTATAGTGCTAATGGGAGTCTTATACACAATTCTATAGGCCCATAGAACATCGTCGAACTTTATTGACTAGTCTTTCCATGAATGCTCTACTGTTTTCTCTAAAATCCTTTTTAACTCCCTATTTATAACCTCTACTTGGCCACTAGTCTGGGGATGGTAAGGGGTAACTACCTTATGTATAACACCATATCTTTTAAGAACCCTTTCAAATTGTTGGTTATAGAAATGTGTACCCCTATCACTTATTATAACTTTGGGTATGCCAAATCGGGAAAATAACTTTTTAAGAAATTTAACCACTACCCTAGCATCATTAGTTGGTAAAGCCTGAGCTTCTACCCACTTAGAAATGTAATCTACAACTAGTAGGATATATTTATTCCCAAATGACACAGGAAATAGGCCCATAAAATCAATGCCTCATAAATAAAAAATTTCACACTCAATTATATTGGATTAGGGCATTTCATCCTTGGATGAGAGGTTATCTGATCGTTGACAATTATCACTTTGTTCAACATACCTCTTGACATCTTTGAAGAGTGTGGGCCAGTAGAAACCTGATTCAAGAACTTTACGTGCGGTCACGTTAGAATGATAGTGTCCTCCAACTGGTCTTCTGTGGTAATGCTCCAAAATGGACTCCGTTTCTAGGTGAGCCACGCACCTCCTAATCACGTGATTTGCACAAATATGAAATAGATTCGGGTCTTCCCACAAGTAATGAAATAAATTAGAAAAGAATTTCTTCTTTTGCTGATTTGTCATACCTTTAGGAATGACACGTGCAGCTAAATAGTTGGCAAAATCAGCAAACCAAGGAAAAAACAAATTAGAGGGTTAATAAGATAGAGCTTGTCATTCGAAAACTCGTCATTTATCTCTTCCTCAAAAAGTCTCCCTCTGTGGTCATTCTCCAAGCGAGAGAGGTGGTCTGTTATTAGGTTTTCAGCTCCCTTTTTGTCTTTTATCTTGATATCAAATTCCTGCAATAACAAAACCCAACGAATCAATCTTGATTTTGCATCATTTTTATTAAGAAGGTACTTTAGTGCTGAGTGGTCAGTGTAGACAATGACTTTAGACAAGATAAGATAAGGCCTAAATTTGTCAAAGGCAAACACTATGGCAAGCAACTCTTTCTTGGTGGTGGTGTAATTCCCCTGAGCATTAGTTAGAGTCTTGCTTGCATAGTAAATGGGTTTAAAATACTTATCTTTTCGTTGCCCAAGCACTGCTCCCACTACACAGTCACTAGCATCACACATTAGCTCGAAAGGTAGAGACCAATCTGGCACTACCATAATGGGAGAATTAGTCAATTTTTCTTTCAAAATAAAGAAGGCATCCATGAAATTCTTATCTAAATAAAAAACTGCATCTCTTTTAAACAGTTTAGTGAAGGGCCTAGCTATTTTAGAGAAGTCCTTAATGAACCTCCTATAAAAACCAGCATGGCCTAAAAAACTCCTAATTGCCCTAACAGATGTAGGTGGAGGCAATTTCTCTATTATTTCAATTTTTGTCTTATCTACTGCTATGCCTCTCCTCGATATTTTATGGTCCAAAACAATGCCTTCTTTAATCATGAAGTAACATTTTTTTCAATTTAACACCAGATTAGTTTTTTCACATCTCCTAAGCACTCTAATCAAATTTTCCAAACATAAATCGAAGAAATCACCAAAGATAGAAAAGTCATTCATAAATACCTCTATGGTGTCCTCGACTAGTTCATCAAAGATAGCAAGCATGCACCTTTGGAAGGTCGCTAGGGCATTGCACAACCTAAATGGCATCCTACGGTTGGCGAATGTACTGTATGGGCAGGTAAACATCGTCTTCTCTTGGTCCTCCGAGGCTATTGGAATTTGAAAACAGCCCAATAACCCATCTAGGAAGCAATAATACTCATGCCCAGATAGCCTCTCCAGTATCTGAGTCGATGAAAGGTAGTGGGAAGTGGTCCTTATGAGTTGCATCATTCAGCTTCCAATAATTGTTGCAGACACTCCATCTGATGACGGTCCTTATGGGTATCAACTCGTTCTTATCGTTAGGGATGACCATCATGCCTCTTTTCTTTGGCACTACCTGCATCGGGTTTACCCAAGAACTATCAGAGATAGGGTAAACCCCAGCATCCAATGATTTAATTATCTCAGATTTAACCACGTCCTTCACGTCAGGGTTGAGCCGTCGCTATGGTTGCATAACTGGCTTGAAGTCTTCTTCCAGCAAGACTTTATGGGTGTAATAGGAAGGACTGATTCCCTCTATATCCACTATCTTCCATGCCAATGCCTTTTTGTGTTCCCTTATCACCTTCAATAATCTCTCCTTCTTAGCACTGCCCAAATCTATTGCGATGATCACTGGTAGTTTTGAGTCTTCAGCTAAAAATGCGTATTCGAGGTGGTTGGGCAGTTGCTTCAACTCCAACTCGGGTGGTTCTTCGATTGAAGGCTTGAGGTCACCACCCTTTGATGCTCCAAGTTCCTCAAAAGCCTTTCTCCTCTTCATTGGCTGTCTAGCATCTAAGTGCATCACTTGATGGATAACTTCAGGGTTAGACGCACTGCTCCTTTCTCTTTGGATGATACAAGCCTCTAGTGGATTATACAATGCAATTTCCTGCATAACAAGAGATGACTCGGCATCAATTTTATCCGTGAAATAACATATATCATCTCTATTTAGAGAATGTCTCATGGTGTTAGGAATTTTGAACACCACTTATTCATCATCAACCCTAAGAGTTAATTTCCCAACATGTACTTCAATTAAAGCTTTAGTAGTTGCTAGGAAAGGGTGTCCTAGGATCAAAGGAATTTCTATGTCATCTTCCATATCTAATATGATAAAATCAATTGGGAAGATGAACTTATCAATTTTTACTAACACATCCTCTATGATTCCCCTATGATACTTAAATGATGTATCAGCCAATTGGATACTCATTCTAGTGGTTTTTGGCTCACCCAACCCCAATTTCAAAAACATTTTGTAAGGCATCAAATTGATACTAGCACCTAAATCGGCTAGAGCCTTATCGACGAATAAACTAGTGATATTGCAAGGGATAGTAAAACTTTCTGGATCTTTGACTTTGTGAGGTAGTTTATTCTATAGGATGACAGAACACTCCTCATTCAATGTCACAATCGACAACTCTTCAAGCTTCCTCTTTTTCATCAAAAGGCCCTTCAAGAATTTGGCGTACTTGGGCATCTGCGCAAGAGCCTCAACAAAAGGTAAGTTAACATGCAATTGCTTAATGAGCTCTAGGAATTTACCAAATTGTGCATCATGATGATCTTTTTGGAGTCTGCCGAGGTATGGCATGGGAGGTTTGTACTCCTTGACCTCTTTCTTCTTTTGCCTTTGATCCTCCTTGCTTTCCTCTTTAGGCTTCATCCCGTCCTCACTCTATTTATCAACAATGCTTTCCTCCTTGCTCACCCCTATCTTGAGATCCTTTAGCTCTTTACCACTCCTCAGTGTGATTGCCTTGGCTTACTCCCTTGGATTATTCTTTGTATTGCTAGGGAGTGCTCCTTAAGGTCTCTCTGAGATGATCTTGGCTATCTGGTCAATCTAATTTTCAAGGTGAATGGAGACTTGTTGATTGCGTAGAGATGTCTCCATTCCCTGTATACAATTCTCTAAGGTATTGATATACTTTTTCATCAATTCCTCCAAATTTGATTTCTTCTCTTGTAAAGGTGGCGCTGATACCTAGGTGGGGTTTGCTGCCTCTGATGTGCTTGATTTCCCCAAGAAAAATTGGGGTAATTCTTCCATCCTGTGTTGTATGTAGTGCTGTAGGAATTATTCTGTTGCCTCGATGCATTGCTCAGGTATTGGCATTGCTCCTCAATATGGTCCGTGGCACCGATCACTTTGCACTCCTGATTGCTATGTCCTCTCCCACACAAGTCGCACTGCATTAATTGAGGTTGTCTCTGTGCAATCGTAATCCCATCTATCTTTTTACACAATGCCTCCACTTGGGCTGGTAGAGTTGTGACTTGATCTATATCATAAATACCAGCTGCTCTATTAGTTCGGGATCATGCAGATTGCCATTGGTAAATATTCATGGCCATCTCCTTGAACAATTCTTGGGCTTGCTCCGGTGTTTTGCTGTTAAATGTCCCTCCTGTTGTAGCGTCAATTATCTGCCTAGTGGCTAGGTTGAGCCTGTTGTAAAACGTCTGAACTTGAAGCCAAGTGGGCAACCCATGATGTGGACACTTTCGCAAAAACTGTGATAGCCCCACCTTACCCTAAGGCGTACCAAAGGGTTTAGCGGACTGTCTGCCTAACTCTTGCCAGGACTCGGGTCAAGCATGCACTAGAATCCGTGAAACAATCGATATTCTATAGAAAACTCGTAAATATATTCATATGATTTAAACTTAAGAGTGAAGGTACCAGTTAAGTAGTTTACATCACAAACACCAAACTAATACAGTAAAATCTCTGACATCCTTTTACTAACAAAATCCTACCAAGAAATACTCTTGATTCCTCACCACCAGCCTTAATACTAGGAGCCTGTTTAAGGAGAACAAATAAAAAGGGTGAGCTATAATAGCCCAGTGAGGTTCCCACACATGCAAACACACAGGCAGACAATTAGAAAAATAAATAAATAAATAACATGTAGCCATAAAATAGTATAAGAACAAGTTAAGTAAACAATTGATCAAATAAGGAAGGATACATCTCAACCACGGAAGCAAGCTCAACCGCGGGAGTATCAAGTACATAATCATGTGGCAATAGTGTTCGGACCAATAGAGAAAACCAGGTCCTTGCCAATGATCAGGTAAATATCAGATAACAGTACCCGAAACCTACCCATGCACCTTTACCTCCTCAATACCTCCACTCCAGGTGAGATCTCAACCCTGGAGGGTAAAACAGTTTGTTCAGTCCTAGAGTTGGCCTCTTTGAGGAATCTCAACTCAGAAGGAAAGAACACAAACCCTAATGCCCAACACCTTATATCCTCCTAATACCAGTATGACTAACCGTGGTGTAACTGGTGAAGTATGACCACAGGAAGTCTAGCCCGAAGGCTCAGTTCAATTGAAAGTTCACAAACAAGTATATTCACATTTGATAGAAGTTGTGCATGTAACAAATTGCGAGATAGATGTGATAAAGTACACATCTTACCCTCATATAGCACATTGTAGTAGTTAACAAGTATCAGGCATAAAATAGAATTTACACTTAAACATGCATCAGGCGCACTATAAGGAAACACTCACCTGAAAATTTCAAGAAAGTGCCTCGTAAAACGTGCAAGGTTCAGACTCGATCCTGAAATTCATAAGTAGTCTAATTAACCTACTGGATTTTCTTTCAAAAGAATTTTTATAAAATGTACCCAAGTTTAACTAGGGTTTTAAAATAAATGTAAATTGGTTATAAGGAAAATCCAAGAAGTTGTAATAAAGGAATCCGAGTAAAACCCTAAATCAACCAATAAAGAATTTAAGAAATTCCCTTTTTGAAAGTAATTTGGTTCTAAGGGCAAATAATTCATTAAGTGTCAAAATTAAGGTTAAATTTCAAAAGGAATGATTAATACTAGAAATTTGTTACTAATTTCCGCTTTATTTACTATATTAGTTGCAAAACTTTAATAATTCGCTATAAATTTTGGACCAAAAGAAAATATTGCTAAATACTATGGACTAAAGAGGTAGTTAAATAAATATTGATTAGGGTTCAAGGTTTTTGGTGTAAGAAGAAATTTTGTCCAAAATAGTTAATTTGTAGGTAAACTAGCTTTTAAAGTCCAAGAAAGATTTATTGGTAATAGTCAAGTATAATTTAATAACTTAGCAAAATTAATATAGGTTAAAATGAGAAAACTCCAAAATATCCTATACTTAGGTAAATTAATGGTTTTAAACTAATTAATATCAAACTAATGATATTTAATTAAATTAAGACTAGTTAAATAACAAATTAGGGTTATTTGGTGAAAACATACTAAATCAAGTGTAAAGTTAAACTAGTCAAAATTTCACTTACACATTTAAAAGTCAAGTTTCTAACCAGTTTAAATCTTCAAAAATTTATAAGAGTTTCTTCTTAAAATTGATTAACAAGGTTCCAAAATCGTTGCACAACATTTTCCTAAAAACCAGTTAAGTAGATTAAGTTTAAGGTGCTCAATATTTGGTGTCACTTCAACCAATTCACAAGCTGAAATTTCCAGCAGTTTATGTCATCAAAACTTGGCCAAAACAAGGTTAATATAGCTGGAAATATTAGGTTATCAAAGCTGGAATTTTTGTAAACTAGTAAAGCTAAATTTGTTCAAGGTTTTGGAACAAGGAAGTGCCGGTTTGCAAGCTGAAATTTCAGCAACTTCAGCCCACTAAACAGGCCTTAAATACTGAAATTTTTCCAGAATTTTTCCTCTAACAAGACTAACCAACATGCCTTCTAACTCTAGTAAAAATTCAGCCATAAATTCCAAGATTTTCCACTCAAATAAAGCATCAATTTCCTATACAAGTCCATACTAATCAAGTAGGTCATAACATAGTTAATCTACCATCAAGGAAAGGATCAAAACAAGGGGAAACCTCATAATCATGAGCATAAATATTCATATATATAACAAGAGAACAAAATATAACCATAAAGTCATAAGTACTTAATGAAATCATAAGAAAAGCATAAGAAATCTTCTATTAAAACTTGAAAGAACTTGAAGTTTCTTGATGAATTTACCTCAAAATAGGTAGGGATTTAGTTGAAGAAGAGTGAATGATTAGTCCCTTAAGAACCTTCAACTTTGAGCAAGAACTTGAGCTTGAAACTTGGAGAGAATTTGATGAAATTTGAGGGGATTTCTTTTCTAGTTAGGTTAAGCTTTTGGGGAAAGATTAAGTTAGTCTTTTAAGTGTTTAAAATGGTTGAAATTGAAGAGTATTTTGGGCATTATGGTGGCCGGCCAAGAGGAGAAAAGTGCAAGGAAATTTGAGCCAAAAATTTGAAAAGAATTGGTAAAAGTAAAAGCCAATAATAGGTGGCCATTCATGGTGCTAGGTGGCATAAGCTCCTAAATATCTAAGTCATAGGTGGCCTTACTTTTCTAAATATCTAAGCTTGGTTGGTAACATTTAATTGGTGAAGTTTTCTTATGATTATCATCAAACATGTATTAATAATAATTCAAGAAATCAAATTGTAAAGGAAAATTATACAATAACAACTAATAAGGAAATTTTACAATTAACATTCATAACAGTAGAAACTAAGTGGTTTTAAGCTTCCTAGGGTTTTACAAAAACTCCTTAAACTACTCCCATGTGTCATATGGTGTTTCTGACTCCATCTGGGCAAATGAGGATATGTCGTTCCTCATTTTTGTGGTCTTGGGAGGTGGAAAGTACTTTGCTAGGAATTTCTCCTCCATTTGGTCCCATGTAGTTATGGACCCTCTTGGAAGGAAGCTCAACCATTGCTTCGCCTGGTTTCTAAGTGAGAATGCAAACACCCTCAGGTGAATAACATCATCTGAAGCTCCATTTATCTGGAAGGTGTCACAGATCTCCAAAAAGCTTACCATGTGGGCATTCGAATCTTCATCATGCAAGTTGTCAAATTGTACGAACTGTTTGACCATTTGGATGACGTTCGGCTTGATTTCGAAATTATTAGCAGCTACCCTTGGCTAGGCTATGCTGGACTCCGTGCCTGTAAGGAGGGGTCTAGCATAGTCTGACATTGTTCTATGTCTCTCCTGCTGCTATGGTGGTAGTGGTGCATTGATTAGGTTGAGCAGATTCTCATCAAACAAAGATTTCGTATGTGAGCTTGGAGATTGTTTTAGTCAGCCATTTGTAATTGCTCTTCATGTTCCTGGTCAATCTCCTCTGCTCTTTGCAAAAGTCTCTCTCTAAGAGCTCAACAGAATGTTCTTTCAACCTCTGGATCAAAAGGCAATGGAGTTGAACTGCTACTCCTGGTCATACACTAGGTTAAGTCATGTAGTAGCAGTGCAAACCAACCAAATTAATAAATAATTAAATGAAATAAGTATAAAAAATAAACGGCATGAATGAAAAAGTAATGACTAGATTAATAAATCTAAAGCTTTCCTAATATTACCTCTGTCCCCGGCAACGGCCCCAAAAAAACTTGATATCCAATTGGCTTAACTATGGATACTATAGGCAAGTATACCTATCGTTCCGGAGTATAGCATGTAAGGAGTGCCGAGTGTCGTATCCATAGGGACTTAGCAAGTACTAGTAATTACTCGCAATCTATTATCTAGTCAAAATAACATGATATGTCAGAATAATAAACGAACTAGTCTAAGTAAATTAATGAATGAGAATGCCAACAAATAAAACATAGAGAATTGATAAGAAAGAGAATGCAGTAATTTCTAACACAAGACTTAGAGTAGGATTCCCCTAACCCCAATTATTAGCTTTAATTTATGTCTAACAGATTACTCGATCTTAATTGACCTTAAAATCCCTTTGTTAAGTTGCAATCTTTCTCAAGCTTACAACCTCTAACCTTAGGTTGATTGAATGGAATCTCTTCCCAACTCAAAACCCCCTAGTAGATACAATTGAATCAATTGATTTTATCTTTCAAATGGATTCACACCTAATTAGGAGAACTTATGGAATCCTATTTCTAAAGATTCATGCAAGTTCTTTAACTTGAGAGTTGTCCTTAATTAATCGAGTGATTTCTCCATTACCCAACCAATACAAATTGTCAAGATTGAATTCGTGCAAAATATCCAATCTAATTTATCAATAAACTCACAAGCAAATCAATTAAAGATAGGACTTTTCTATTAAATAACGAATCAAAACATGATAAGCAAAGGTTAGGGTTCAACACTTCTAAGTCTTACACAAATCTACCCCATAGTTAAAGAAGAAAGTTCAATAGACATTAAAGAAAGCATAGAAAGACTCATTCTCATGTAGTGTTTCTTCACTCTTCTTTGTTGCAGAAATTCCCCTTTTGTTGCTGCAATTCCTCTTCTCTCTTCAATTCTTGAGTCTTCTTCTCTGTAGTTCCTTTTTCGTTCCCTTCTTCTTTTTTCCGTAGAAGAGTCTTTTATATCCTCTAATTTGTTTCCCCCAAACTTAGGTTGGTTCCCCTCAAATTTGCCTTGAAAACAAACTGATATCGCTGGGTTACGCCACTCATTGCGACCACATCCGTAGTGCGGTCGAGGCCGCAGATGAGGAACAGTATGCGTCTGTTGTCATTTGCGACGTGGGTGACACCACGGATGGGGGAAAAAACTCATCCTATGCACGGCCAAGCTACTGTTCCCACCCACGGCCTTATCCGCGGTGCGGATGACATCGCGGATAGGAACAGAAATTTCATTTTTTTTCTTCAAACTTCATTTTACACTCGCGAAATCTCTTCCACATCTCAACATACACTCAACCATACTTTGAAGTTCAGCAATCAAAGGCAGAAAAACCTATAAAAGCAGATGACGTTGCGGACGGGAACAGAAACTTCATTTTTTTCTTCAAACTTCATTTTGCATTCGCGAAATCTCTTCCCCATCTCAGCATAAACTAAACCATACTTTGGAGTTCGGCAATCAAAGGCAGAAAAACCTATAAAAGCATGGGAAACAAGCCAAATGAGTAGTTCTTATGTAAAATTCAATCAAGAATCCAAAAGAAAGAAAAATCGCACTTATCAAGTAAAACTTGTGGAAAAACCAAGTAAATCCTAGCCTAAACACACCTAAAAATCTAGTCACTTTGGCCATTATCAAAGTGTAATAGATAGGTCATTTTTATTTTTCCTCCTAAAATTGTAGGTAATTCCCCGGTATAATAGTTAGACCTTATGTGCTTTTTGTGTGCTTGTGTCCTTAAATGTTTTACCACTTTAATTAGGGTTTTTGCATCTAGAATATTATGTTTACGTGTTATGTGCTCCTACGTGTTATTATGTGTCTCTACATGTTTATTTGCTTTTGATTAATGTTTTACTATTTTAATTCATGTTTTATGTTATTCCGTCACCACACTAGTCCAACGCTAGTTGTGGTTTTTTTCGCTTCCCGCTAGTCCAACGCCAGTGAGGAATTTTTAGAAAGGGCTAGACCAATGCTAGACCCTTAGGGCATTTAGTGCTAGTTTCACTCGCATGCATTCATCTCATTTCACAACACATTCTTCTCTTTTTAGAGTTTTTCATATTTGCATGATTTTTGGTATATACTTTTATTATTATTATTATCTATTTTTAGCATTTGACAGTGCATGACATCTAGGCTGCATTTCACTTAGAAGTTAGGTCATTTTGTGTGGTCCGACTAGAAATAGTCGTCTACTTATGTGAGAATTGGTGAATTGACATGCCCTTCCCCCTCCGTGAGTAGAAAATATCAGTCACGAGTTATATAGCCCCCATACCCGCTGTCGCGCCCCATTTTTCGATAAGGGAAATAATAAGAGTGTGTGAGTGAAGTCGGGAAAAAGAAAAAGGAAGAATTAAATGTGATTTTATTTATTGAAAAAAAAAGCGTGTAAATTTTTGTTAAAATAATTTTTAGAAAGTACTTTATAAAAGATAATTCGATAAAATGTGACAA
Source organism: Mitragyna speciosa (assembly GCA_024721245.1). Lineage (NCBI taxonomy): Eukaryota > Viridiplantae > Streptophyta > Magnoliopsida > Gentianales > Rubiaceae > Mitragyna > Mitragyna speciosa. The sequence continues at coordinate 13,612,860 of CM045558.1, read as the reverse complement.
ACAAATGCTTTATTTTGAAAACAAAAGAAAAGGGCCTAAAATGGGACTTTGAAAATGCGACGGTTTTTGGGCCCGAAAATAGAGTCTGAAAAGGGCTTTTTAGTAAAAAGGGAGTCGCCACTTGGTATTGAGTTTTGGTGTACCAAGTCACCAGAAAATATTTTATAAAAGGTAAGAAAATCGAGAATGATTTATTTAGAAAAATGATTTGAGAAAAATGTAAGAAAAAGCGATAAAAACCCTTTTAGACAACTCCAGGTCTTTGAAAACAAGAGAAAAAGGTTCGGGAGTCACAGTTGAAGAAAGGGAAGGCAAAGGCTCGCGCCTAAGGCACCCTTTCAACCTAGCCGAAACTAGTTGCGAGGTTTAGTCTAAATTTTCCTAATATAACCCTAAGATTTTATCGCATTTGGATGCAACTATATGAATGCAAATCTAGTCCTAAAATGGATATCGTTAAGGGACCAAATGTTCCATTGAGGTTTAGTCGGAATTATCGCATTAATTGCGAAACTCGAAGTCTAGACCCTGATGGAGTCACGAGTGTAGATGCAAAATGGAATGCAAAAGAAAAGGAAAATAGTAATATAGATAGTAAGTGAACAAAGAAAGTAGGATGCAAACATAACGGGTACGGGGGACGAATAGACTCGTGACTAACTGTTCCTACTCACGGAGGGAGGGAACGACTATGTACGCCTATCGCTTCCCACGTGAGTAGATGACTATTTCTAGTCAAATCACACAAATGACCTAAAATTCTATGTGTAGTGGAATCTAAATGTTATGCACTAAACATATGTTTAAAAATAGATAGTAGATGATAGAGTATATATATATATAAAAATCATACAAAATGGAAAAAGGCCTAAAACAAAAAAATGTGTGTGAAATAGGCATGGAATGAACACGCGAGAAATGATCCTAATACTAAAATGACCTAAAGGCCTAGCATTGGACTAGCCTATTTTCTAAAAATTCTCCGCTAGCGTTGGACTAGCGAAGAAACCGAAATTAATCACAACTAGCGTTGGACTAGTGTGGCGACGATACACATATATAATAATAAAGCAAGTAAATGAATAAAGCATAGATTGAAGCAATAATCACATAAAAGCACATAATAGCACATAGGAGCACTATAACACATAAGCATGATATTCTAGATGCAAAGTCCTAAAGAAAGCAAATAAAACACATAAGCACATAGCACACATAGCACACAAAAGCCCTAACTATTACACCGGAGAAGCCTAATTACAATCTAAAAAATAAAAGTAAAAGGTAACCTATCTAGCCTATCTATTACATTTTCTATCTAAAATACATAAGATTTTTGTTAAATAGATAACATATAAACTATCTATTACATTAACTATCTAAATACAAAAATTTTACTAAATATAATATTACCTATCTATTACATCTCTTTGAATAATCAAAAATTAAATTCGAGCAAATAATATGACATAAATGAATAAACACTCATACATGGATAAAAAACTATAAGTACAAAGATACAATGAAAACACATAGAAAAACACATTGGAGCACATAGGAGCACACAAAAAGAAATTAAAAAGGGTAATCGAGGTACCTCCCATTCGTAAACTTGGTACAAAACGCTACTAACATGAACAAACATGTCAAAAATATCACTATTTAATAAATAAACTACTAATTAAATAATTTCATACCAATCACTATGAACATGCTATGATAATTCAAACAATTATAGCAATAATAGACAAAATTAAAATAATAATAATTAAGTATTAAAAAAATGAAAGTTGTTTAAGTAAAAATAAATAAGAGCATAAATAAATAAAGTAAAAGAAGGAAAATAATAAATAAATAAATAAAATAGTAGAAGATAAAACACAATAATACATACTTAAACTTTTAATACCCAAATGAGAATTATCAAAATAACTGAAAGGGAAAATAAAGAAACTAATTTGAACATTAATTATAAATTTGATAAAATAAATAAAGAAAATGTGAAAAGAAATAATTTAAAGCTTTGAGGACTTAACTAATTTTTTTTTTTTTGCAAAAAATAAAATATTATAAGATTTGGATTAAAAATGGAAATTTAAGCAATATTTTAAAGTAAAAAATGTAATTTACAACAAGCAAAAGGGTAAAATTATAATTTTAACCCCTAATTGAGGTAATGACATAGTTTACAACAAATTTAAAGGCTAAAATATAATTTTCAGCAAGTATAATGCCCAAAAATAAAAATTTCCAGCAATACTTAAGGCCAAGAATATAATTTCAGCAAGGTCATTAAATGATACATAATTTACAGCAATGTATAGGGTCAAATTGCAATTTTCAGCTATATAAAAGAGCTAAAATAAAAATTCCAGCAACTATAAGTATTAAAATACAAATTCCAGCAACAAATAAAAGACTAAAATACAATTTCTAACAGTTAATGGAGGTCTTAAAACAAATTCCAGCAACATAAAGGACCAAAATATAAATTCCAGCAACAATAGGGGGCCAAAAAATAAAATTCCAGCAAGTATAGTGACTCAAATAAAATTCCAGCAAGGTTGGGAGGGCTAAAATGAAATTCCAGCAAGCATTCTAGGGCAAAAATAGAATTTCCAGCAATGTTGGGGTACAAAATAAAATTCCAGCAAGTTCAAATATGCAAAATACAATTTCCAACAAGTTTTAAAACCAAATTGCAATTTTAAGCAACATTCAAGGTTCAATTTGTAAATTATAGCCACATTAAACACCAATTTGTAATATCCTAACAATAAAAGGGGGTAAAACAAAATTTTCAGAAATATTTAAGGGTAAAAATGTAATTTCAGAAAAAGTATAGGGGTCACAATATAATTTTATAAAAAATATAGGGGTCAAAATGGAAAATTGAAAAATGTAGGGGCCAAAATTATAATTATCTAAAAGTTGGGGACCTAAATGCAATTAATTGGGACCTAATTGAAAAGAAAATTAAATTAGGGGGGTCAATCTATAAAAAAACAGAAACTTAAATGCACAAATAAAAAATTATCGGGGCCACAGTAGCATTAATGAAAGTATAAGGACTATAAAATAAATACCTATTATTAATTAAAATAAAATAAAAAACTAAACCATCGAAACGACGTAGTTTTGAGTGAAATTACGTCAAAACGACATTGTTTCACTAAAACTTTTTTTTTTATTATATCCGGTTTCTTCTCTTTTTTTTTTTCTTTTCCAGATTTCCTTTTTATTTTCTTTCTTTCCTTTTTCTTTTTTTTCTTTCGTCCCCCTTTTCCTCTTTCTTCTTTCTTCTTCTTCTTCCCTGCTCCTGCTGTCCGACGCTTTTTCTCTCTCTTCTCTCTCTCTCTTTCGTCTGGTTCTCTTTCTCTCTTCCCTCGGTCGCCGGACCTCTCTCTCTCTCTCTCTCTCTCTCTCTCTTTTATAATTTCTCCCTTCAAATCTCTCCCCACACCCGAATATACCCTTTCATTTTTTTTTTTGAGCTAGAAAATTCCTAAAACTCTACCAAATTAATCCCTCCCCAAATAATCATCAATTCCACAGTCTAAAATATAAATTTCAGTCATCAATTCTAGAGAGAAGTTGCGAATTTTACCTCGATTTGAGGAGGGAATTGTGAGTTGGCCGTGGCAAAGGGCTGACGGAGATTGGTGGTGGTGGAGCTTCGGCCGTCCTACTGGGATTTGATAGAATGGCCTGACCGCAGGCTATAGGCTTGCCCCCTTTTTTTTTTTGTGCAGGGGTGTGTGATATGTTTGTGTGTGTTGTGCGTGTGCTGGAATTGTGTATGCAGGGGTGTGTAATGTGCTTGAATGTGAGTAAGATGTGTTTTGTTGGAATCTGTGAATGTGGTGGGTGATGTGTGTGTTTTGTTTGTGTGTTTGTGCCTGTGGTGTGCGATGTTTTTTGGAGAGGAAGGGGAGGCTGAGAGAGTGATGTGAGATGAGTGAATGTGCAGGTCCGTGTATTGTGGATTTTGTATGCAATGGTGTGTGCTGTGGATGGCTGTGAGCCAGTGGGTGTGTTGCAGGTACTGAGGGAGAGGCAGAGGGAGTAAGGGAGTGTGTCTGTGGTGCTTGTGTGTTTGTGGCTGTGCAGGTTGAGGGGACCGAGAGAAGTGAGGTGAGAAATTGCAAATGAGGCTGTGTGCAAGCATGTGTATGTGCAGGTGTTTGTGTCTGGTGATAGTGCAGATGAGTGAGGCGTGAGGTGTGTGTAGTGTGTATTCTGGTTTTGTGAAGTCAGGATGAAGCTGTGCTTCTGTGTGCCTATTTTGTGTGTTGTGTGTGTTTGTGCAGGAGTGTGCAAATGAAGTTGGTAGAGTGAGGGCTATGAGTGTGTAGTGCAAATAAGGTGAGGCTGTGATTGTGTGTGGAGAGAGCCGAGAGTGAGGAAGAATAGAAGAGTGTGTGCAATCTATGTCTGAGAGTGAATGTGAGTGAGGGTGTTTTTGAGAGTGAATGTGAGTGAGGGTGTCTGTGCTTGTGTGTGAGCTTTGTGTTGCCGAGAGGGAGTGATCTGTGTAAGAAGGAGAGGCAGAGAGAAAAACAGGAAGTGAGGGAAGTGTGAATGTCTAGTGAAAATGAGGAGAGTGATGTGATTAGGGGGAGAAGTTGGTGTTGATGATAGGGGATAGGCTGGAAAAAATGATGGTGTTGGGCTCCATTTGCAGGAGCAACAGCAGCAGCAACGCTGCTTCTGTTTCCTTCTCTCTTTTTTTTTTTTTTTTTTTTTTAGAAAAAGAAGAAAATGAAGAAAACAAAGAAAAATGAAAAAATAAAAATAACATAAAATGAAATAACATAAAATAAAATAAAAATTACTTGAACACTTTTTAAATTATATATTAAAACTGAAATACAACATTATATATTAAAACTGAAATACAACATTATATATTAAAACTGAAATACAACATTATAAGGGGGAAAAAGGAAAAATTCAGTGTAACAAAATTAAAAGTTAATTTTATGTTAGAAAAATACAATAAATAACTAATGGTCTTAAAAATAAATAAATAAATAAATAAATTATGAAAATTTCTTTTACATAAAATTTATAAAATGTACACATACAAAATTCTCATAAAGAAAAAAAATTTTAAATAAATAAATAAAAAAATGCATTGGAAAACGTGACCTAAATATGGCAAAGTTATAAAATTTATGAAAATTAATAAATGACATCACAAAAATTTTACACAACATACATTATCACATAAATTACATATAGGATAATTTTCACCCAAAAATTTTAAAATTAACGCATTCTTGGGAAACGTGCTCTTAATAAACCAAAGGACAAAAAATAAATAAATACTAAATGACCTCTAAAAATCATGTAATTTTTACAGAAAATTTATAAGTATACAAAATGCATATATAAAATTTTCACTTGAAAATTCTCGTAAAAAAAGAGTGCATTGAAAAACGTGCCATTAGGTTAAAAATACTAAAATTTTAAATAAATAATAAATGACTCCTAAAAATCATTAAAATTATAAATAATGATAAAAATAGTAAAATTTTATATTTAGGAAATAAAATAAAATAAAATAATATTTACATGGTGAAGTTACTATTTTGCCCCTGATGTGACAAATTAGACGTAATATACACAAAAATTATAATTGGCCCTTGAAAATCAAAAAATACCCCATAAATAAAGTAATACACATATTTTTATAAAAGGTGTGTCAAAATTTAGTGTCTACACCCGCTATGTTTCATTTCCCACTTTCTTTGACACTTACTATCTATAGTATTTTCCTTTTTCTTTTGGCATTTCATTTGGCATATGCACTCGTGACTCCCTCTAGGTCTCAACTTGAGTTTCGCAATTAATGCGATAATCGCGACCAAGCCTCGACGGACCATTCCGACCCTTTTGATACCACATTAGAATTAGGATTTGCATTCATATAGACACATCCAAACACGATAGAATTTAGGGTTAATTTAGAAAAATTTGATTAAACCTCCCAACTAGTTTCGATTAGGTTGAAAAGGTGCCTTAGGCATAAGTTTTTGCCTTTCCTTTTTTCAAATGTGACTCTCGAACCTTTTTTCTCTTGTTTTTCATAGACTAGAGTCGAAAAAAGGTTTTCAAATATTTTTTCTAAAAATTTTAATTTTTTGTTTTGTTTTGTTAAATGATTTTTGGGTGACTTGGTACACCCTAACTCAATACCAAGTGGTGACTCCATTTTTTTTTAAATAAAACCCTTTTTCAAACCATTTGGCCAAACTATCGCATTTTTTGTCTCGGCCTTTTTTTATTTTTAAAATACCATTTTTCCTAAATAATATTTTTTCATTAAAAACTCGATTTTTTCTCACACAAGTGCACGGTTTTTCTTAAAGCCTATCTTTTTGAAAAGAGGCATCGAACCAAATCGCCTTTTTGGAGCGCGATAGTCAACGACCCCACCATTCATCATTTCAAGGCGCGACAAGCACCAAGGCCAAAATAATTTTCGACCAAGGCCACACCAAAGGCCGTCCCACGACTTATCCCACGGTCTTCGTCTGCAACTCTATTTGTTTGTTTTCTGCGTTTTTACTTAGTTTTTCATTTGTAATAGACTAGTTATTTACCATATCAGTTGCTTAGGGTATTTTTGCCTATATAAGGCTAATTATTATTATTGTTTAGACATAACATTGATGATTAATTAAAAGTGGAGAGAATTTTCTCTTGGTTCTTGTGAAGAACATACTTTGATTCATAGAGTGATTTGGTTCATTTTCTCTTTTGTCTTGAGTTCTATCCAATAATGGAAGTTAGGGTTCAAGATTTTCCATCAAATTAGTGTAAACACCAAATTTTGACACACCGCTCATTTTTCCAACATTGGAGGCACTTTTATATTTTTTGGGGTCAAATTCTAATTTTTCAATAAAAGGGGAATGAAATCAGCATTTTCAGGGGGGAAAACAGTAATTTTCAGCTGTAAATATTTTTTTCATTAATTTTGGGGCTTTAAATTCACATTTTGTACTTTCATACACATTTTTTAAATTTTTGTGATTTTTTCGGATTTAACTTGTATTTTTCTATATTTCGCCAGCATAGGGGCAAAATGGTAATTTTGCTTCACGAATACCATTTTTGCCCATTTTTTAATACCAAATTTATTTTTCAAGTTTTTAAGCATTGTTTCTAATTTTTTTTTGGGGACTATCACTATTTTTTCTGTAAATATTGCGTTCGGGGGCAAAAATATCATTTCACATTCCAAATGCATTTTTCACCAATTTTTGAGTCATAAATGCATTTTTAGGATTTTAAGCTCATTTGTTTATTTTTGGTAATTGATATCCCTTTCGCTATACTATGGATACTTAGGCAAGTGCACCTATCGTTTCTAGTAGTACAGTGTACAGGAGTACCGAGTGCCGTATCCCACAGGGACTATGTGAGTACTAGTATTAACCTTCTTTCTATTATCTAACCTCACAAAGTGAATGACGAATTAAATGAAAATACAAATTAGCTAAAACTAATTATCTAACTAAATGACAATATAGAATATAGTAGAGAGGATGGACAAAAGTAGAGGTGAATTTAGATGAAGAATTCCCCTAAACCAACATGCCAAGACTCTAACTTGATTAATGATTAACCCAATTTCTTAGACCCCGGAGTCCCTTATGTGAATTATATCCTTTCTCAAGTGAAATAATTCCTACATTCTCGGTTGATTAATTGGAATCTCTTCTCAATTAAAACCCCAAAAAGATGCAATTTCTAATCAATGGACTCCATTTGTGGTTGAGCTTTAATCCTAAAACTCAACTTAGGAAGAACTCATGTAATCCTATCTCTAGCAATTCATTCAAGTTCTCTCTATTCATAAAGTGATCTAATCATATGTGCAATCTCTCGATATACCCATACAAAATCAACACTTGAATTAAAGGATGCATGCAAATCCCAATCCAAAACACAAATAAACTCATGAATAAATCTAAGAACAAAGTGGGTCTTTCATTAAACCAAGAATAAAATCATAGACATAAGAATCTAGGGTTCATCCCATCTAAATCATAAACAACTCAATTCATAATTACAAGAATAAAATTAACAAAAAACAAGAAAGAAAGAGAAAGCTCATTCTCATGCAGCCCTCTTGAATCCTCCCTTGCATCTTGATGAATCCTTCTTGCTTTCACCATTGAAGCCCTTGAGTTGTCCCTCTACTCTTGCTTTCTCCTCCCTACATCAGTTTAGATGTGCAAAATGTGTGTTTTTGATGTGTGTGCGGCGTGTGTGTGTTTTTTCTCCAGTTAGGGTTCTTGCCCCCGCAGAGATTCGCCCAAAAGTGCTTAAAAACACAGCATTCCATCACTAGGCCGCGGCACGGCCTTACCCGCGGCCTTGTGTCCTCCCTTTCTGACCAAGGCCGCACCCCAGGCCGCGGCACGGCCTTACCCGCGGCCTTGGTCAGACTATTTCACTTGTCTTCCATGCAACATTTCACCTCGAAAACGGCCGAACTAACTTTTCCTCAAAACATAAAAGTTTTATCTCTTTAAATAAACTTTCCAAATCAACAAGAATCATGTCATTTGAAGCTCTGTACGCTGAAATATAGCTGAAATACTAAGAACTAGTCGGAACAGTACTGCAGTACAAATATGCTTCAATAACTTGGAATTTTGACCTTTGAACCTTAAGAACTGGACTTTGATGTCTTGATATGAATTGTAGATCATTGTCTTAGCTTCAAAATGCTTCATGAATCACCTTAATCCAATATCTCCATCTCCAGTTATCACTAAATCATTGACATATGTCCAGACTGCCAAACCGTTTCCTTTCCAATTCTTCTTCGCCTATTGCTTCTTTGCACCACTTTGAGGATTTCTTGACTTTAACTCATCTCCAACTTCAAATCACCTCAAAATATCATCCAATTGCCATCCAAATTAATCCAAATTGGTGATGCAATGTGCAAATCCTACGAAAATGACACAAATCACATGTAAATCACACCTTTACACAATTTGGCATTCAAATCACAAATGAGAAGAAATAACTAAGAAATAGAGAAAAAATCATAGAAAACCCTAAAAACCTACCCTAAAAACCTATTAAAAACTAATGCACTTTAGCACTTATCAGTAATTTTTCGAGGCTAACTAATATTTTTCATATATTTTGACAGTACAGAGGCAAAATTGTCAGTTCACATTTCACACTCATTTTTCACTAATTTTTTAATGCCAAATTCATTTTTAGGTTTTTAAGCATGTTTCTAAGTTTTTTCTAACTTTTTTTTTGGGGTGAATTTCTATTAACAAATTTATTATTTACATTTGTAGACACCAAATTTTGACACACCTTTTTGTAAAAATATCTGTGTCACTTTTATTTTAGGGGGTATTTTCTTATTTGTTGAGGGTCAAGTACAATTTTCGCATATTATGTCTAATTCGTCACATTAGGGGCAAAATGGTAATTTCACCACGTAAATATTATTTTATTTTATTTTATTTCCTAAATACATAATTTTACTATTTTTATCATTATTTATAATTTTAATGATTTTTTTAGAGTCATTTATTAGTTATTTAAAATTTTAGTATTTTTAAACTTAATAGCGCGTTTTCCAATGCACTCTTTTTACGAGAATTTTCAAGTGAAAATGTTATATGCGCATTTTATATATTCATAAATTTTTTGTATAAATTTCATGGTTTAAAAAAAAAAACAAATTTTTTAAGTATTCATTTCAATATTTTACTTTTTTTAATAGCACATTTTTTTTATGTTATATTACTGTTTGAATTTTGCGGTAAATTTTATTTACTCATTTCTATAACCTTAAATTTTAGTATTTTTCTTATGAATTTTAGGAAGTCCAAATATCTTTTACTTTATTTTATTTTATTTCATTTGTTTTTCTTTATTTCTCTTTCCAAAAATTCAAAAAAAAAAAAAGAAAAAGAAAAGCTAGCTGTTGCTACAGCAGCTATCAGGAAACGACCACCAAATCCATCAGACATAGCTGCAAGGTCATTCCATTACTCACCAAAAACTGCCCTTCATCAGATTTTAAGGGATTTTGCTAAAATTTCTTGCTCACTTCACCATCATCTCACGCACCTCACCTTCACACTCAAGCCTCATACTTCTCTGTTTTTTCCTCTCCCTCACCAGACACGCACAATACACACACCTTAGACACACAATTCACTCCCCCTCTCCTTCTTCCCTGAGCTCACAGACATCATACACGCATCACACACATTCACTCGGTCTCCCTCTATCTCCCCTTCCCCTGCACCTTCATCATTCACGCACAATCACAACAGCACACTAAAACACTCACCTCATTTCACCACTTCACCATTACACACACGTTCACTCACTTTCTGGTTCACCTGCACACACCTCCACCTGCACTTCTCCTTGCACACACATACAGAACACACTAACACACACTCATTCGCGCATAGTTCACACACAAACACATACACAGACACACATTCAAACACACACCTGAGCACACCTTTCACACTCACAAACCTGCAAACAAAAACACACGCACAACATACACACACCTGCACACACCCTTCCCCTGCACAAGCACACCACAGACACACAAGCACTCACACGCAACCAGAATTTCACAGCCAAACGCACACAATACACAGACACATTACACACGGGACACACACACAAACACTCACCAGCAGCACAACCACAATCACCATACACACAAATTCACTCTCACTTGCACACACAATCGAACACATATGCGCACAAGCACATACCCACAGTCACAGACAAACACACATACCACACACAATGCATTTTCTTCTTCAACCGCACCACACCTGCACACACAAAAAAAAAAAAAAAAAGAAGAAAACAACAAGAACAACCGGCCGAGACCAGAGCACCACCCCCAGCGGCGCCACCCCAAATAGACACTGGACATCCTCCATCACGCCACTACCCCCTCGATTGGAAAGGTAAAATCCCCATCCCCCCTTCAATTTCATTTGTGGATTATTGGGGCAAATCAAGGGAAACTGATTCGGGTTGAGAGAAAGAGAGAGAGAGACCTGTGAGAGAGATAGAGACCGGCCGAGAGGGAAGAGACGACCGGGAAGAACAGAATCGGGGGAGGGGGAAGAAGAAGAAGAAGAAGAGAAAAACAGAATCGGGGGGGGGGGGGAAGGAAGAAGAAGAAAAAAGAAAGAGAGAAAAGAGAGAAAGAGAAAGAAAAGAGAGAAAAAAAGAAAAAGAAAAATCTGGAAAAGTTTTAATGAAAAAAAAAAAAAAAAAAAAATGTTTTGGTGAAACTACGTCGTTTTGACGTAGTTTCACTCAAAACTACGTCGTTTTGATTAGTTTAGTTTTTTAATTTATTTTTAATTAATAATAGGTATTTATTTTATAGTCCTTATATTTTCATTAATGCTACTGTGGCCCTGAAAATGTTTGACTGGTGCATTTAAATTTCTGTTTATTGTAGATTGACCCCCATAATTTAATTTTCTTTGCAATTAGGTCCCGATTAATTGTATTTAGGTCCCTCAACTTTTAGATAATTATAATTTTTGCCCCCCTACGTTTTTAATTTTTCATTTTGACCCCTATATTTTTCGGTAATTACATTCTGACCCCTAGATTTTGCTGGAATTGCATTTTTACCCTCTGATATTTATGAAAATTGTAATTTTGCCTCCCAAGCTTTCTTTTATTATATTTTAGGCTTTAAATGTTACTGAAAATTGCATTTTGGCCCTTATACATTGCTGGAAATTCCATTTTTGTCATAAAATGTTGCTGGAATTCTATTTTAGTCCTTGAATGTGGCTGGAATTTGCAATTTAGTCCCTAATATTGCTAAAAATTATAATTTGGTGTTTAATACTTGTTAGAATTTACAAATTGGGGTTCATTGTTGCTGTAAAGTTCATTTTTTCCTTGAATAATTGCTGGGAATTGTAATTTAGCTCTTAAGTTGCTGGAATTTCATTTTTAAAACTTTATGTTGCTGGAATTTGGTTCTAATCTCCTAGAATGCTTGCTGGAATTTTATTTTGTCCCCCAACATTGCTGGAAATTCTAATTTCCTAGAATGCTTGCTGGAATTTTATTTTTGTCCCCCCAACCTTGCTGGAATTTTATTTAAATCACTATAATTGCTGAAATTACATTTTTGCCTTTTAATATTTGCTGTAAGTTACATATTATTTAATGATTTTGCTGAAATTATATTCTTGGCTTTAAATATTGTTGTAAATTTTTATTTTGGGCATTATACTTGCTGAAAATTACATTTTAGCTTTTAAATTTGTTGTAAGCCATGTCATTACCTTAATTAGGGTTTAAAATTATAATTTTACTCTTTTGTTTGTTGAACATCACATTTTTACTTTAGAATGTTGCCTAAATTTCCATCTTTTAATCCAAATCTTATAATGTTTTATTTTTCTTAAAAAAAAAAAAAAAATTTAAAAGTATTAATTAAAATTAGTTAAGTCCTCAAAGCTTTAAATTATTTCTTTTTACATTTTCTTTATTTATTTTTATCAAATTTATAATTAACGTTCTAAAATTGGGTATTGTTAGTCTAATTAATGTTCAAATTAATTTTCTTTTTTTTCTCTTTTAGTTATTTTAATAATTCTTATTTTGGTTTTTAAAAGTTAAGTATGTATTATTGTATTTTATCTTATATTATCATTATTTCTTTATTTTTGCTGTTTTGTTTTATTTACTTATTTATTTATATACTTAAACAATTTTCGTTTTCTTTTTTTTTAATTATTGTTATCATTATTTTCTTTCCTTTATTTTTGTTTGTTTGAATTATTTTAGTATGTTCATAGTGCTTGGTATGAAATTATTTAATTAATTGATTTATTTATTAAATAGTGGTATTTTTGACATGTTTGTTCATGTTAGTAGCAATTTGTACCGAGTTTACGAACGGGAGGTATTTCGATTATCCTTTTTATTTCTTTTTATATGCTTCTACGTGCTCCTATGTGTTTTTCTATGTGTTTTGCTGTATTTTTGTGTTTATAATTTTTGTTTATGTATGAATGTTTATTTATTTATGTCATATTATTTATTCAAATTTAATTTTGATTATTCAAAGAAATGTAATAGATAGGCAATTTTCTATTTAGCAAAAAAATTTTTTGTATTTAGATAGTTAATGTAATAGATAGTTTCTGTGTTATCTATTAACAAAAAAAATCTTATGTATTTTAGATAGAAAATGTAATAGATAGGTTAGATAGGTTATCTTTTATTTTTAGATTTGTAATTAGGCTTTCCCGGTGTAATAGTTAGGGCTTTTGTGTGCTATGTGTGTTATGTGCTTGTGTGTTTTATTCGCTTTTCCTAGGAACTTGCATCTAGAATACCATGCTTATGTGCTATGTGCTCCTACTTGCTATTACTTGCTCTTATGTGATTTATTGCTTTAATACATGCTTTATTTATTTACTTGCTTTAATTATATATGTGTATCGTCGCCACACTAGTCCAAAGCTAGTTGTGGTTAATTTCGTTTTCTTCGCTAGTCCAACGCTAACGGAGAATTTTTAGAAAATAGGCTAGTCCAATGCTAGGCCTTTAGATCATTTTAGTATTAGGATCATTTCTCGCGTGTTCATGATATTTCACACACATTTTTATCTTTTAGGCTTTTTTCATTTTTGTATAATTTTTATATACTTTATCATTTATTATCTATTTTTAACATCTACCTAGTGCATGACATTTAGATTCCACTACACATAGAATTTTAGGTCATTTGTGTGATTTGACTAGAAATAGTCAATCTACTCACGTGGGAAGCGATGGCGTACATGTCGTTCCCCCCTCCGTGAGTAGAAACAGTTAGTCACGAGTTTATTAGTCCCCCGTACCCGTTATGTTGCATCCCTACTTTCTTTGTTCACTTACTATCTATACTACTATTTTCCTTTCCTTTTGCATTTCATTTTGCATCTACACTCGTGACTCCATCGGGGTCTAGACTCGAGTTTCGCAATCAATGCGATAACTCCGACCAAACCTCAGTGGAACATTTCGTCCCTTATCGACATCATTTTTAGGATTAGATTTGCATTCATATAGTTGCATCCAAATGTGATAGAATCTTAGGGTTATATTAGGAAAATTTAGACTAAACCTCGCAACTAGTTTCGGCTAGGTTGAAAGGGTGCCTTAGGCGCGAGCCTTTGCCTTCCCTTTCTTCAACTGTGACTCCCGAACCTGTTTCTCTTGTTTTCAAAAGACCTGGAGTCGTCTAAAAGGGTTTTTCTTGTTTTTCTTATATTTTTTCCAAAAAAATCATTTCTTTAAATAAATAATTTCCAAATTTTTTCCTTTCACAAAATATTTTCGGGTGACTTGGTACACCAAAACTCAATACCAAGTGGCGACTCCTTTTTCATTAAAGAAACCCTTTTAGACTCTATTTTTCGGGCCCAAAAATCGTCGCCTTTCAAAAGTCCCATTTTAGGCCCTTTTTCTTTTATTTTTTTTAAGTAAAGCATTTGTTTTGTCACATTTTTATCGAATCATCTTTTACAAAGCATTTTCAAAAAATTAGTTTTTACAAAAAATTTATACGTTTTTTTTTTTAACCACAACATTACATTTAATACTTCCTTTTCCCTTTTCCCGACATCTTCTTTACATCTCTTTCTATTTATTTTTCGAAAAATGGGGCGCGACAACATTTTTCTTAAATTTTTCTATTTTTGTGAGAGAACATAGATTTTTTTATTTTTTGTAGGGGTAAAGTTGTAATTTTGGTAGTCAAGGGCGTTTTGGTCTTTTGGTCATTTCTTGAAAAATAAGTCATTTGTGCACTATAAATAGCCCAATTTTTTGGGAGAAAAAAGGGGGAGGGGAGAAAAATAAAAAGCCTAGAGAGAGTTTTTAGTTTTTAGTTTTTAGTTTTACCTATTACACCAAGAACATCAAAAACACACACTTTCTTCTACATTTATCTTCAAGTCTTTACCTAGAACACCTAAAACACACACTAGTGTATCTTCAGGCCTACACCTAGAACACCTAGAACACACACTAGTACATCTTCAACCTACAACTAGAACACCAAGAACACACACTTCCCCACATCACACACACTACACACACTCACACTCTCTTACACACACTACACACACATTTTCTTTCACACATCTTCATACAACTACACATTTCTCTCTCACACACTACACACACCACATTCACCCATCCAGATTCACAACTATACAAACACACTGAAACTCACACACTCAATCACACAGTAAATTCACACACAGTCGTTCAACACACAAACACAGTTATTCAAACACATACACAATCATCCAAACCCACATTTCGCAAGCACTAATTCACAACACACAGTCACACACTATTACACACAAATTCACACACAATTTCACACATAATTCACACATTCCAGCACGCAATTCACACACAGTTATCCAATCTATACACGCACACACACAAGCCAAACACACACAAATTCCACAAAGTCAGTCACATACAACATAGTCATACACACGCACACCTGTACACACACAAATTCCAATCGAAAATCACACCACTCTCCCTTCTATTTTTCTCTCAATTCACACCAGCACACAATCAATCACAAAATACAATGTGGACACAAAGTCACCTACAAATAATCACTAGCTCAGCCCAACATAGCCACAGCCTCCCTCCATCTTTCCACCTCAAAATCTCTTCCACCACCATCCCCTTCACCCAGACCATAACCTGCAGAAAAACACAGACACCTCAATCCACAACCCAATCATCACTTACTATAAACCCCAACTCCGTTCCCCTCCACTATGGACAGTCACCAAACCAAAAAAAAAGAAAAGCAACAAAAACCATCACTTAAGACATTGCAAGAACAGTCACAAATTATCAACAAAATAGCAAGCCAATTACAGTTATCAATTTCCATCTAACTCCACCATTGTCTCCCAAAAATACCTGTTCAAACCCAGTGTGACGCCCCAGAAATTCGCACTAAAAAGATTATTTTATTTATGTTATGTTTATTAGTAGAAAAAAAAATGAATGAGAAAAGAAAAGAAGAGGGAAATTAAAGTGCATTTAATAGGGCATTTCTTTTATTTAAGGTTTAGTGTTAATCTTTGGTTTAATAGTTGAAAAATGTCTTAAGTTAGTTAGGTTAACTAAATGAGATTTTTGTATGATTAAGTGGTACACCTAAGTACCAAACTTGGGTTAATTTTATTGGTCTATTAGTTTACAATAGTGTGTAATTTTGACTAACCAACTCTACCATTATTGAGCCTTTTGACTAATTGAACTTTAGCACAAAAATTAACTTAAAATTTTCACTTAAACCCCCCCCCCCCATATGGCCGGCCCCTCTCTCTCCTTTTCCTCTCTTTTGTTTTAAAAATTTTATGTTACAAAACTTGCCAATTGTTGAGTGTTAGATGATTAAAATTTTTTACAAATTATATTGAGCCAACTAGCACCTATTTTGCCAAAATATCTAAACCCTAGCTTGACTCTTGTCTAGCTTTCATTGGTTACACTTTCCTCCATTATTCTTTTATTTCTTTTATACTTTCTTGACTGAATTCTCTCCCATTTTCTCTCTCCCTCTTGGACGAATTTTGCTTACCCTCTCTCTACCCTCTCTTGTTCTTCATTTTCTTGGAGCTTCCTTTCCAATTTTAGACAAATTCCACAATAGAAAGTGAGGTTTTCTTCTCCCTAAGCAAGGTTCTAAGCTTGTTTAAGGTATGTACCATGAACTTTTGCTATTAATTTCAAGTTTATTTAAGTTTTATTTAAGCTTTATTTAGGGTTTTGTTCAAGTTTTACATTAACAGTCATGCTGGACCAGTTTTAGTAAAACTTTCATAACTTGATGTAGATAACTTGGATTCGAGTGATTCTTGTCGTTTTAGAAACTAGATTGATAGGGATTTCCAACGGTATAAGGCTTGCACTGTGTTTCATTGTGTATTAATCGCAGAAAGTTTGCAAAGTTGGCTGAAAATTCGGTTCTGCGTGAAACAGTTTTGATGATGAGCCAACTTGAGGGATGATTTTGAACCTGTTCTAGTTGGAATTTGGATTGATGATCTTCACGAAAGTTGTAGCCCTATAAACGTACTTTAAAACCATGTAATCAGAATTCCTTAGTTCTTGATGGATTGACCTCAATAATGGCATGAAGTTGGCTGAAAACCAACCCTGCGCAGTTTACGTTGAAGATTCTTGGAGTATAATTCTTGATATTTAGTGGAATTTTGATTGAATTTGAGCTTGGATTGAACTAAGAAGTTGTAGAACTTGTTGAATTATGGGTTTGATGATTGAAATCTTGATGGAAAACAAAGTTGGATGGCCGAAAATTAAGGGGAAATAATGCCAAAATTTTGTTAGAAAACCCTAAACCCTAAATCCTAAACCCTAGAACTAAAACCCTAGAATTTAATGGGGTATTTCTTGAATTTTCTTTCTAAGTTGATTAGGGTTTAAATTGAGTTTCATTAGATTATTTCTTATAAATTCCAGGATCCAAAAGTGAGACGCAACCGTTTTACGAAATATTTTCTTAAGCGTTCCAGGTGAGTGTCCCTTTACTTGTGCATGTGAGTGTTCCTTTGCTTTTGTTTATGAGTGTTTCTTCACATATTCATAATGCATGTTCAAAATGTGATCTTATTTATACTTGATGCTCGTGACTTGTCACAACGTGCTATGTGTTCTTGATATTCATGAATTGTCACAATGTATTATATGAAGGGAAAGTGTGTACTTTATCGCACTTACCCCATGGTTTGTTACATGCACAATTTCTATCTGATGTGAATATAATTGTTTGTGAATTTTCGACTACATTAACTTGTTGCCTAGACTTCCGTGGTTATGCCGCGGTTAGTCAGGCAGGAGGGTACAAAGGAGGATATAAGGTGCTGGGTGTTTTAGGGCTTGTGGTTCTTTTCCTTGAGTTGTGAATCCTCAAAGAGGCCAACTCCGGACTGAACCTTCTTGCTTGTTGCCCTCCGAGGTTGAGATCTCACCCTGGATGGGTCGGACGGTACTCATGGATGATATAAGGTGAATGGTGGATAGGGCTCTTGCTTGATAATGCAGGTATAACCGGCAATCCACTCTCAATACCATGGTCACATGATCAGTACTTGCTCTCGTGATGGGAATGTATCCTCCCTTGTTTAAATCAGTGATTACTTAATATATCCTTACTTTGTCTTATGACTTGTGACATTCGTTTAATTAACTTCTGTTTGATTGCCTCTATATTTGCATGTGTGGGAACCTCACTGAGCTATTATAGCTCACTCTCTGTTATTTATTTTCCTTAAACAGGCTCCTATCTCTAAAGCCGGTGGTGAGGAATCCAGGGTAGAACTGGGTAGGATTTTTGGGTAGAAGGAGTACTTGAGATATTATTGTAATAACAAATGTATGTA
This sequence comes from Mitragyna speciosa, assembly GCA_024721245.1. NCBI lineage: Eukaryota > Viridiplantae > Streptophyta > Magnoliopsida > Gentianales > Rubiaceae > Mitragyna > Mitragyna speciosa. The sequence continues at coordinate 13,594,360 of CM045558.1, read as the reverse complement.
ATGTAAATTGTTTAACTAGTACTTTTACTTTTAAGTTTGAATGTGATGTGACCCTGAGAACTGTCACAGTTGGTAGCTACGAGTTTTCTACCGAATTACATCTGCTTGTGAATTTTAGTGTGTGCTCGATTCGAGTCCTGGCGAGAGCCAGGCAGGCAGTCCGCTAAGCCCTTTGGTGCGCCTCTGGGTAAGGTGGGGCTGTCACACCCAGAGTTCTCAGTCACCTTCGCAATCCAATTTCACCAGTACTACAACAATTCACTACTAAAAAGATTTTCATTATCCAGCAAGCAAATTTCAGCAGCCCATAACAGCAAAAACAATCAAAGCTCATCATCCAAAACTCCATTAGAACATCACTTTCAATCCACTACCACTTGTTGCTCACAAACTATCGATTTTACGATATCCCAACCCAATTTCGCCCACCAAAATCAGAATCACTCTCCTAGCCATATACAAATCAACCCAATTCAAGCCATGACCACCTGAACCATAGCCATATCACCTTCCTTATTGTTGACTCCTCACACCACCGCATCACCCACCACCCACAATCACTTACTAGACAGCCCAATCTCCACAGCTAGCAAAAATACGTGAACCCCTGGCACCAAATCCAAACAAATTACTACCATCCGTTGCTGTCGCTGCTCCTGGAACCATCACCGCTGCCACAGACTATTCGCTGTCCCTAGCCGAAGCTCCAAGATAATCAACTCTGCCTTCTCCTAATTCACGTAAGTTCTCCGCCCCTCCTTCAGTTTCATTCCAGCAGCTTTAATTGAATGGATTACATCCTCGCTTGAGGAATTTTGGGAAAAAAGAAAGAAAACCAAGAGAGAGTGAGAAGGGAAGAAAGAGCAATTGAAAGAGAGCAAGGAAAAGAAATAGAAGAACTGAGGGATTTCAGAGAGAAAAGAGGGCCGAAATAGAGACAAGAAAGAAAACCAGAAAGAAGTTGAGGAAAGGTGAGAATCCGCGAGAGACACAGAGAGAGAGAGAGAGAGAGAGAGAGAGAAAGAGAGAGAGAGTGAGTGAAAGATGAGAGTTGGAGAGACCAAGAGATGAAGAGAAATGAAGCAAAAACAGAAAGAAACAGGAAGAAAAAAAGAGAGAGGAGAGACAAGAAAGAATCAAGAAAGAGAAGACTGGAGAAGCAAAAGAAGAAGGAAAAAAATGGAAGAAGAAAAGACGAAAAAAATTTGGACCTCTGGGGGGTACTTCTTATTTTTTTTGGGTTCTGTTTTTAGTTTCTTTCTTTTGTTAATGTCGCCTAGTTTAATTAGTGGCTTACTTCTTGTTTTATCCTGATTTAATTCAGTTTCTAGTTTAATTAGTTTTAATTAGTCAATTTAGTCATCCAGATTAATCTAAATCTCATCTAATTGGGTATTTTCTTTCTTGGTTTTAACATTGTATTTCAGTCCTTGTTTTTTTATTAATGTTATTACACCCCCTGAATATTTTTGTTATATGTAATTTAGTCTTTGTTATTCGCAAATGGACCCCTCTTGTTTTATTTTCTTACAAATGGATCTATAATTTTGATTTTACCCCCTATTTGCTGAAAGTTTATTTTGCCCCCTTCCACTTAGTGTTAATTTACAATTGTGCCCCCATGCTTACTTGAATTTATTATTTGGCCCCTAGATTTGTGTGAATTTGTTTTTTTAAATCTTTAGTGTCATAGAATCTACATCTTTAGCCTAATCTTGTTAGTATTTTATATTTTTATCTTTTATTTCTTTATATTGAGGTACATTGATTTGTTTGTTAATTTTGATTAGTATTTGTACCGGGTCTTCAAGAGGTATCCCTATTCCTCATTAATTTCTCTTTATGTGTTCCAATGTGCCCTTACATGATTTTTTATGCATTTTTCTTCATATATTTTTTATTTTACATGCTTTTGGTGTATTTATTTCCTTTATGCTATTTAATTTTCAAAATTTTATTATTTGCCGAATATTTTGTATTTAGTTAGCCAATGTAATAGTTAGGTTATATTCCTTATAGTTTTTGCAAAATCTTGTATTTAGAAAGCAAATGTAATAGATAGGTCGTTTTTATTTTTTCCCCTAAAATTGTAGCTAACCCCCCGATGTAATAGTTAGGGCTTATTTTCTTTTGTGTGCTTGTGTGTTTATTTGTTTTACTACTTTCCTTAGGATTTTGCATCTAGAATAATATGTTTACGAGTTATGTGCCCCTACTTGACTTTATATGTCTTTATATGTTTAATTTTCTTTTTAATTCATGCTTTACTATTTAATTCATGTTTTATGTTATTCCGTCATCACACTAGTCCAACGCTAGTTGTGGCTCTTTCATTTCCCCGCTATTCTAACACTAGTGGGAATCCCTAGAAAGGGCTAGTCCAATACTATACCCTTAGGGCATTTTAATGTTAGGTGCACTCGTGTGCATTTTACATCCCACTTCACACATTTTTAGTTTTTTTTCCATTTTGCATGATTTTAATTATTATTACCATTATTTATTTATTTTGACACATCTTCAAATGCATGACATCTAGGTTGCATCTCACTTAGAATTTAGGTCATTTTGTGTGATCTAACTAGAAATAGTCACCTACTCACACGGGAAGCAGTGGCGTACATGCCGTTCCCCCCTCCGTGAGTAGGAATATTCAGTCACGAGTTATTTGTCCCCTGTACCCGTCATGTTGCATACCCACTTTCTTCAACCACTTATTATTTATATTGCTATTTTTCTTTTCTTTTGCATTTCATTTTGCATAAACATTCGTGACTCCCTCGAGGTCTCAACTCGGGATTCGCAATTAATATGATTATCTTGACCAAGTCTCGACGGAATATTTTGACCCTCCCGATAGTTACATTTAGACTTAGGATTTGCATTCATTTAGATACATCCGAACATGATAGACTTTAGGGTTAGTTTATGAAATTTGATTAAACCTTGCAACTAGCCTTGGCTAGGTTGAAAGGGTGCTTTAAGCGCGAGCCTTTGCCTTCCCTTTCTTCAAATGTGACTCCCGAACCTTCTTCTCTCGTTTTTTTTTTTTTTTTTTTTTTTTGTAGACTGGAGTCAAAAAAGGGTTTTCAAATAGTTTTTTCTAAATTTTTTTTTTGTTAAATGACTTTTGGGTGACTTGGTACACCCTAACTAAATACCAAGTGGCGACTCTATTTTTTTACGAAAACCCTTTTTCAAAATTTTGTTGGCCAAAACTGTCGCACTTTTAGTCTCGGTCTTATTTTATTTTAAATACTATTTTTCTTAAAATACACTTCTTTTAATAAAAACCTTATTCTTATCACACACGCACAGTTTTCTCCAAAAACCTTTATTTTTGAAAAGGGTCACCGGATTGGAGCGTCTTCTTGGGACGCGACAATCAACGACCCCACCGTGTGTCATTTTGGGACGCGACAATTAGTTCCAACTCTCGAGTAGATTTGGGGTTAATTTGCCTAGTTGATACACAAGATGATGTGATCTGCCCCAAAACCCCTCGTTAATCACCTAATGGGAACCTTCACAATGATCGCCAACCAAAGGGACAACCCTTCCAAGGATCGTTCTTGTATGTCACAGACAACCTAACCCTAATTCTACCTGAGAATTGAAACTAGTTTGAAGAGAATCTCAACCCTAACCCTAGGTGTTAATTAGAACTTAAGATGTCACAACAACTCAATGAATCGCTCAAAGATTCAAGATCTCTCAAAGAGAATTTAAAGAGGGGAAAACCTCACAAAATTTTATTAAACATCAACTGACATGGTAAATAACTAGTCTATTACAAGTGAAAAATTAAGTAAAAATGAAAAAACAAATAAAATCGTAAAGTTGCGGACGAAGGCCGTGGGGTAGGCTGTGCCACAGCCTTCTATGCGGCCTTGATCAGAACATCATTTTGCCTTGACAAACGGCCTTGCCCGCGACTTCCGTCAAAAACTTTATAATGGCCTTTTGTTCGCATCATCTTATGAACTTTCGCAGGTGTACTCGTTCCAGCTATGGATGGCCTCTTTCTCCCACCTCTTTTGACCATCCTTGATGCCTCTAAGCCTCCATTTTGGGTTGGGAAAGGCCTCTGCCTGGTGATACTCTTGAAACAATATGAATACATTTCTCAACTTGAGCTTTGGCCCCTAGGTACATATCATTCCCCTCCTCTTCAAGAAGATTCGTCCTCAAATCTTGCTCCTTGTTTCCAACGAAGCGAACATCATGTAACTGAACAGAAGAAATATGTGAAAGAGAAGAATGAGAATTAGTTGAAGAATTAGTACTATGAAAAGGGTATTCTCTCTACTATTCTCTCTCTACTATTCTCTCCTATTGGTTTTGAATTTTAGGGTTTGCTCCAATGGCTGCCCTCCTTTCCGGAGGTCAACCTCCACCACCACCGGGATGGACTATTCCCGGACAGTCTTCTCCCAAGAAAACATTTGCTAAAATCCTTGCCAATCCTTCCTCTTCCATAGTTGCACAACCGGTTAAGGTTAAAGAGCAATTTAAGGGTGCTCCAGCTATCACGTTTTCACCTAAAGAAATTTCATCTTTGGCTGCCCCACTCAAGTTTGCTTTGGTGGGGAAGTTTTCCAAAGGTAGACCTTCAATGGAAGCCCTTCGAAAAGATTTTCTGAACGTGGGATTCAAGGGCCCTTTTTCCATCGGTTTGATTGATCCTAGACATGTCCTCATCAGATTTGATCTTGAAGAGGATTATCATAGATACTGGTTATGTGGTGTCTGGTCTTTCCAAGGTTTTGTGATGCGAACACTGAAGTGGTCTTCATCGTTCTCCGTTCATGAAGAATCTGCCATAGTCGCTACTTGGATAAGGTTTCCTATGTTACCTCTTTACTTGTTTGGGAAGACTCCTTTGTTTGCTGTTGCAAGTTTAATTGGTGAACCACTTCGTCTAGATGCTTCCACAGCAGCTTTGTCTCGTCCCAGTGTGGCGAGGATTTGTGTAGAATTGGATCTCAGTAAGCCGAAGCCTGATCGCGTGTGGATCAACAATGGAGGGGTGGGTTTTTGGCAGCGAGTGGAGTACAAGAATGCACCTGAATATTGTGAGTTGTGTCGTAAGATTGGGCACAAAAAAGTTGAATGCATATCAGTCCAAGATTTTGGAAAGGAGTTAACATCTGAAGGCACTAAAAATCTGTCTCAAAAAGTTCAATGGGTTATGAAAGATCCTAAGAAAGCTCTCTATTCGAACCTTTCTCAAGCTGTGTCAGTCTTGAATGTTGAGGATGGTTGCACAACATCAGATATTCAAAAATCTATCCAGGTTACCAGTCAAGGTCAGGGCTCAGAGTTACCTACATCGTCAGTGCAGGTAAAATCAGTCCAACTTTTGTGTGATGAAGTGTACGATTCATTGGCTTTGATCATGGAGGGTAAACAAGTTGGGATGGGAGAACAACAAGGGCCAACTTTTCGGGACCAGTTTCTGGAGGTCCTCAGGTTTGAGCAGTCACCCTTATGTTTGCATGGAGTGTCTTCGGAGGTCCAACTGTGCAAGGGTATATCAAAATCAGTCCCTACTGGGGTAAAGAATGATATGCATTTGGTTAGGTGTCTTTCTGTAGGATCTGTTGGGAAGCAAAAGATTATTCCAAGGGAGGAAATAAATAAATGGTAGCAGAATTTTTCCAGGCGCATGGAAGAGGCAGAAGTGCATGGCCAAGCCATTGTAGAAGGTTGTTGTTTGAAATCTTCTGTGGAGAAGACGAAAGGCAAAAGAGTAAAAATAGCAAAGGACCAAACCAAGCAGCCCTTCACCATGTTGCGTAGAGGACTATCAGTAGCTGCGTCAAGAGAAGGGGTGTCGACAACCTCCAGCACTAATGATAAGTCTTTTGTTGTTTAAAATGGCTTGTCCATTAAGTATCTTAGTCTGGAACATTAGGGGGGTTTCAAATAAGGAGTCTTTATCTTACCTTAAGTTTTTGCGTAGGAAGAACAAGGTTCAGTTTCTTATTTTAATAGAACCATTTACTGTTGCGAATAAGCTGGAATATACTAGAGTACAGTTAGGGTTTAATAATAGTTGCTCATGTCTTGGGGGAAAGGTGTGATTTTTTTGGGATAATTATTTGCAATGTCAATTTATGGATGTAGCTTACCAGTTAGCGCATTGCACCATTATACTAGCTTCTCTTTTTGAATTATCCATTTCAGCAGTTTATGCCAAACACACCATAGTTGCCAGAAGAAACCTTTGGGAAGCTTTAGCAGTCATGGCATCTGACATTAACACTCCATGGTTGGTGGGTGGTGACTTTAACGTTGTTGCTTCCCCTGAAGAAAAGAGAGGAAGAAAAGAGAGGGGGTGGGGCTCCAAAAGCTCAAGACATGGATGAGTTTAATGAGGCTGTTAACAAGGCAAGACTCTTTATAGTAGAATTTCACGGCTCTCCTTTTACCTGGACAAATAGAAGGGTGTGGCAACATCTAGATAGAGCTTTCATGAATGCTAAATGGGTTGACATCTATAATATGGTTCGGGTTTCTCATCTAGCTCGAGGGCGATCAGATCACTCACCATTACTGATCACATTTTCCCTAAACTCTAGGGGTCATTCCTCATTTAGATTTTTGAATGTATGGATGACTCACTCTCAATTCCTGGGAGTAGTAAGGAATGCTTGGCAAATTAATCAGGGAGGTAGAGGGTTGGTGGCATTTCACAGAAAATTGATGGCCTTAAAGAAGGTTCTAAAGGATTGGAACGTCACGGTGTTTGGAGATATTAAAAAACACATTGTTCAAGCGTCACAAGAATTGTTGAATGCTCAGGATTATTTTGATAGACATGGTGATGAAGATGCAAGATGTCAACTCTCAAGGGCTAGGGCTAAACATACAAGGTGGTTAGCTATAGACAGGGATTTTTGGAAGCAAAAGGCTGCAGTCAAATGGATGAAGCATGGTGATGCCAATACGGCCTTTTTTCATGCAGCTATTCGAGCACGTAGGAGCATGAACTTCATTGCTCGAATAAAGCAGGATGAGGAAAATTGGCTACAATCTTAAGAAGAAATACAGCAGTCTGCAGTGAATTACTTCTCTTCTCTCTTTGGGAGAAACGGTGAAAACCAAAGATTTCAGCAGCTTTCTTTCCAATGTCCGCAAATTGACAGAGAGGTTGCACATCAAATGGAGTGTATTCCAACTGAAGAGGAAGTCAAGGAGGTGATATTCAACATGGAAAGAGAGAGTGCAACAGGTCCTGACGGTTTCTCGGTCAGCTTCTACCAAACATGCTGGGATATAATTCATGATGATTTAATGGATGCTATAGTGGACTTCTTTTCAGGCTCGCCTCTTCCTAAGGGCTTTACTGCTACTTCTATTGTTCTAATACCTAAACGCAAAGGAGCAATGCAGTGGAGTGAGTTTAGGCCCATAAGTCTATGCAACGTCAACTCAAAGATCATCTCCAAAATCTTGATTGAAAGATTGAATAAAGTTCTACCTTCCATCATGTTAGTCTATCGGGCAGGGTTTATTCCTGGAAGACATATTGAAGACAACATCCTTTTAGCTCAAGAATTGGTGGGGCGAATAAATTTGAAGAGAAAAGAACCAAATCTCATTTTGAAGTTAGATATGGAGAAAGCATATGACTGGCTAGAGTGGACCTTTATCATGGACATGATGAGGGCCTTTGGCTTTGGTAACTGGTTTATTGATCTGGTGAACAGGGTGCTATCCAACAACTGGTTCTCAGTCTTGATCAAGGGCCATTCTATAGGTTTTTTCAAATCTTTTAGAGGAGTTTGATAGGGAGATCCCATATTGCCAGGGCTATTTGTAATAGCTGCTAATTACCTCAACAAAGGGATGGAGCATCTCTTCCAATCTTCGTTGAGGATGAACTATCAGGCTTTGGGTTGTCAAGTTCCAATACTATCTTTTGCTGATGATACTATCTTATTTTCCAGGATCACAAAGAGATGTCTGAGGAATATTAGATCCCTTCTGGATGATTACCAAAGATGTTCGGGTTAAAAAGTAAATGTTCACAAGAGTTCTGCTTTTCTGCCAACTAATCACAAACTGGTGCATCAGAGGTGGATCTCTTCTATTTTAGGCTTCAAGATCGAATAGCTTCCTTTAATTTATTTGGGAGCTCCACTACATTCTGGAAAGATAAAGACAGTTCAATTCGAAAATATTCTGGCTAAGATCATAAACAGAATCTATAGTTGGTCATTCAAGTTTATTTCTCAGGGGGGTAGGCTTGTTCTTATACGACATGTATTATAGTCTATTCCTTTGTTCTTATTGTAGATTTTATTCCCTCCTAAGATTGTCTTTATTAAACTGGGCAGACTTCTGAATGGTTTTCTCTGGGGAGATAGGGAAGATAGGAAGAAGTTGCATTGGAGAGCGTGGGAAAGGTTGTGTTTTCCTGTGGAGGAGGGTGGTCTTGGGTTCAAAAGTCCTAGCACAATGAGTTATGCCTTTGATATGAAATTATGGTGGTGAGTACGTGAGAAAAAAAATTCTCTTTGGGCTCAAGACTATACATAATAAATTATTGGGGAAGAGCATCCTCTCTTGCTCCTTCTATACACGGGATCAATGGTGTGGAAAGAGACTCTGTAAGATTCGACGAGGAAGCTGAAGAAGCAAATCTTTTGGAAGATCAGGTAAAGGTAGAGATTCACTTCTGGGTTGATAAATGGATAACTCCCGTACCCTCTGGCAGATATGTTACCCTCGAGAGAAGATGCCAAATTTTTATGTAAAAGATTTCTTCCATGAAGGTAAATGGAACCTTGACCTCTTGAATCGAGTTTGTTCCAAGTTACATTGTGGACTTAATTTCAGCAATCGCCATTAATGAAATAGAGAAGGACTAGATGATCTGGAATGCATCTTCTTAGGTGAATTTTCTGTAAATTCGGCCTTCGAATTAATCAGAGATAGACAATCCCTCATCCCTATGTTGTAAAGCTATTTGGTGCAAGTTTCTGCCGGGCAAAGTTTCCTTCTTGGGATGGCGTATTCTGAATAACTTCCTGCCTATAGATGTTAAATCTACAAAAAAAAGGGTATTTCTCTTAGTGTCCAAATGCTCCTTTTGCCCTACTGTGGAGTCGTTGCAACATCTGATTTTATCATGCCCATTATCTCAACGTGTTTGGATTTATTTTCATTCATCTTTAGGTATTAACTATTTGGAGCACTCTTACTTTGGAGCCCTTATCATGCATTGGTTTCTTTCAGCTCCAAGTGGAGTGCAAGATCATATTAGGTGGGGATTTCCAATCATTATTGCATGGTGTATTTGGCTTGAGCGTAATAAAGTACGGTTTGAAGATATTAAGCCAGGGCGGAATCATATTATTTGCTCAGTTTGGTCCTTGATCCAAAAGCTAGGTTTGGTTAAGATGATCTCTCTAGTCCAACTTGTAACAGGTGATGAATTTCTTTTTACTCACTTTCATCTCTCTTCATCCTTTGGTGAAAAAGGGGTGAGCCTTTGGTAGTTAGTGGAGGGGGCCCTCAGTTGATTCTTTCAAACTTAATATCTGATGAGTCAATTAAGATGATTTGGTTCAGTGGAGGAGGTGTGCTTAGGAAATCATTGGGGTAAGCCGATCTTCAGCTTTTCATAAGGTGTTGGAAGGATCCTCGGTACTGGATGCTGAAGCTCAGGCATTATACTATGGACTTAAATTCTGTCTGGACAAGGGCTTTAAACATCATTGAAGTAGAAGTGGATTCGCAGGTACTTTATAAATTATTGAGTAGCTCTAGCATCACTACATGGCCTTTATGTCTGATTCCTTCCACAAAATCCACCATCTTCTACTGAAACTATCAGGTTCTCTTCATCACATTTTTAGAGAAGCTAATGCTAGTGGCGGACTCCTTGGCCAGGTTTACAAGCTTCCACAAGATGTTCTCTTTCGAATGTGCACTGTGATATACCAAATAGGACTAAAGCTCTTATTAGCCTCGATAGTATTAATTTTCCTTATTTTAGAAACATAAATGTAAAGGAATAGTACTCCGGTCTTTTTTTATTTTTAGTCTTGGTCTTAGTTGAAGAGGTCAGGTTGGACCCCCCTCTTGCTTTGTAATGTTATTCTTATTAATAAAATTTGGGCTGGCACCTCCCCTAAGCGGGTTTTTGCCAAAAAAAAAAATTAGTTGAAGTTGTCTTCCCTATCTTCTTCTTGCCCTTCGCAACCTCAAGCTCCTTAGACAGCTTCACATAGTCCCTATGAGCTTCCAACAGTTTCACTGGTACAAGAGTGCTGTCCTTCCCATGCCAAGCAAACAAGTACTGATTGTCGAATCCATCACACATCACCTTTTGATCAAATTGCCATGGACACCCCAGAAATAAGTGACATGCTCCCATCAACGTCACATCACATAAAATCTTACCCTTGTACTGACCAATTGAGAACTCAACTACAGCCTGCCTCACCACCTTCAGTTCCCCACTATCCCTCACCCATTGTAGACGATAGGGCTTAGGATGCTTCATTATTTTCAGACCAAATTCTTCTACCACAAAGGAGTTCAATAGTTTAGCACAGCTACTAGAGCTGTGCAAAATCAACGACAATGCTACATACCTTTCTCGGATGAGACATCTCCTATGGAAGATTGACTCTCTCTGTACATCATATCAAGCTTCCTTGGGTGGTTCATTAGAAACCTTTCTTGTGAATAGAATTTCTCCTTTATTAGCACCATACTCACCATCAGACTCACCACCTCCTTCTAACAGTGGCATCTCTTATCATCAGAAGAAACACTCTCTATGCTGCCATCCTCGAGCACGATCATGACCCTAGTATTAGGATAATGGAATGCCACGTGTCCACGTCTCTAGCACTTGAAGCACTGGATGTCATGTGTCCTTATAGGTATCTTTACTTGCCCTTTGTTGTCACGCGTGCCTTCTTTTGGCTTTATAATATCCTTGGCCTCATGTCACCTCGTTCCTCTCACCCCATGGATGGTTTATCAAACCTCTCATCATGGTCTTCGCCATCTTTCTAGCTAGACCTACCATGCAAAGAGTCCACTCTACTTTTTCTCCTTGCCTTAAGTTGCTTCTCCACGGTGTTAGCTTTTTGTACCAAATCATCAATGTTCATATAGGATTGCAATTCTATTTGTTCTCAGATATCTTAGTTTAGACCAGCCAAAAATCTTGCCATTGTGGCCTCACGGTCTTCTACTAAGTTAACATGAATCATGGCCAACTCCATATCCTTGTAATAATCATCTACGGTTCTATCACCTTGTAACATGAACTATAGCCTCTGATGTAGTTCCCTGTAATAATGGCCAGGTACGAACCTCCTTCGCATGATTATCTTCATCTCCACCCATGTGCTGATAGGTCGCTCTCCACATCTTCTTCTAGTCGAAGCCAATTGGTCCCATCACACACTAGCATAGTTAGAAAATTCCACTGCAGCAAGCTTGACCTTCTTCTCCTCTGAGTAGTGGTGGCAATCAAACACATGTTCCACCATCCATTCCCACTCCAGGTAGAGTTTTGGGTGATTTCGATCTTAGAAAGTTGGGATCTTCATCTTGATGCTCCTAATGTTGCCATCACGAGCATGTTCTCCTCATTGGTGCCTCCTATCAGCCACCCTTTCATCATTGGGACCTTCTGATTCTAATATTGTAGACCTTCTTCGGTGACTTTGATGGCTACTCTTCGATCTAGAATGTGAATGGCTTCGCCTCTCCATTTGCTCACACATAACTTCCATCGTCTGTCTCCTACCCTAAATGCCAACATTTATTGTCTCAGCAAAATTTCTATGGTCAAACGCTTTAGATTCTCCCTCGTTAGACATTTTCACTCAAGAATAAAAATGGACAAGAAATATGAAGGTATAGACTCAAAAGGGAAAAATTACTACGAATGGACAACACTCAACACAACCTAATGAGTGATTTGATTTTTTTTTGTTTCTAACAATAAGATAGGACTTTTGATGATTTTAATTAATGAATAGTCAACAAATCACCAAAACTCAATAACCCAAAAATAGAGAAACAAGGACGCGAACTTTACAGGGTTTCTAGACGCCCTAAATCAAAGACAGCACTAACAGGCAAAGAAAAATTGCAAGAATTGCAGAAAACTAGTGAAAAATTGCAAGAAAATCAATTAAGACACTAGGAATTTTATGCAAAGTAATAATCCCCAATCACGATAGAAAACAAAGCACAAAATCCATAACAATAGAAAACCCTAGGAATGAAATTGCTCAAGAACAATAGGCAAACACAAGAATTACTACAATAATTTTACAAAATAGAGAAGAAAAGATATATCTAATCTCAAAGAATCAGAATTCAGGAGATGGATTGAATACACCTGAGACCTGTCGCGTCCTAAAAAATCGTGGGCAAAGGGTGCAGGGTGCTAGTGGGGTGCGTCCCGAAAAGGACGGTCCGATCTTAGATCCCTTTTGAGAAGATAGATCTTGGAAAAATAGTGCGTGTGATAAAAAATCGTATTTTTAATGAAAAAGTGTCATTTAAGGAAAATAATAAAAATAAGGCCAGGACAAAAAAATGCAACAGTTTTGGCCAACTGATTTTTGAAAAAGGGTTTTATTTTAGAAAACTAGAGTCGCCACTTGGTACTGAGTTAGGGTGTGCCAAGTCACCCGAAAAATCGTTTTATAAAAATAAAATTTTAGAAAAATATTTTAAAACCCTTTTTCGACTCCGGTCTACGAAAAACGAGAGAAAAAGGTCCGAGAATCACATTTGAAGAAAGGGAAGGCAAAGGCTTTCGCCTAAGGCACCCTTTCAACCTAGTCGAGGTGATGAGGACATCAATGGTCGTGGTCCAGTTGGAGAGGCTCGTGATCATGGAGGTGCTACCAAGAGTCCTTTTCAAGATATGGGAGGTCCAATGACTAGGTTGAAAGCTAAAAGGATGAAACAAACTTTGCAAGGTTTGATGATAGAATTACATGAAGATGAAGCTACTTGGTTGAAACAAGAACCTACAAGGCTATTCACCTATTTTGGGCTAGAGTTGGAGGAGCTTGGAGGTCGTGGACTTGGATTCGATTGAAGAGCCCGTTTGCCACTTGAGGTTATGGGTTTCATGGGCTTAATTTGTTAGTTTAATAGCCCAAGTTGTATCTTTAGTTGTACGTTTATGTTATGGTGCAACTAGGGTTAAGTTAGTTTCCATATTTAGTTTATATCTTGATGTTATGCGCCTCTTTATAGAGGGTGTTACTATTCATCCGAATTTTGAATAACATTAATCAATAATATTGAGTTTTTCTCTTCAATTGTGCGCTGAGTGCAAATTGAGCTTTCTTAGTTCTTTGGCTAAAGAACTACTCTTGGTTGCTTGGCAAAGATCTTGTTAAGTATTCAAGAATCTCGCTTAGGGTTCATCTTTGAGGGTTTGAATCTGTCCAATAGGATTGTCGACTAGGTGTCTACACCACGTTGTTGGTTAGGGATCTAGGATCGTTTCTTAAAGGGGGGAGTTCAACGAATCTAGTTGAATTTGAAGCAAAACAATCCGAGTTGTTCTTGGGGTCTTCGACAAGTTACGAAGGGGTCAAGAAGATTGGGTTGCATACTTGGAATTCGAGAGTCTTGGACCGTCATCTCTTCCGTTGAATGCATCAATTGGTATCAGAGCCTTGGTTCATCTTGAAATCCAGGTTTTCTAAGCCAAATTTTCCTTTGGAAGATTTTGGTTATATCCTTTTTTTTCTTTCTTCTTGAATTCTTTCGTGTTTTGTTATCGTTCTTGTGGTGTCCTTTTGCGTTTGTTCTTGCTGTCCAATCTGTCCGGCTTTGTTTCTCCATGTTTCTAGTCACTTTAATTCGTGTTTTGTGTCTTTTGTTCGTGCTTTAGGGTAGTCCTAGTCTATAGAGTCGTTCTTGCTATTTGCATATCAAGAATTCTAGGTTTTTGTGTGGTTTAAACTTGTTTTCTTGACTGTTTTTAATTGTTCTTTGGTGTTTTAATGTTTCTTGTGTTAAAAATTTTGAGAAAATTGAATCTTGACCTAAATAAGAACCTTGAAACAATTTTCCTGAAGGTTACTCCTGATTTCTGATCCCAAAAAAAAAAAAAAAAATCGTACTGTTCATCATCACTGTTTTCAATACTGTAGCAAACTGTTCATGCCGCCGCTACTGTTCATCGCCGGTTACTGTTCATCCGAATTTTTTTTTCTTTTTTCCCAGAAAATTTTTTCATTTTAATTTTTTTTTTGTTTTTGGGAGTTGAATTTTGTATTTTGTGAGTTGTTGGTGTTGTTAAAAAAGAGAGAGAGAGAGAGGTTGTTAGAATTGAAAAAAAAGAAAAAAAAATTTTGTGAGTGGAAAAAGGCAAATTTGTGAGATTCTATAAGAAAAGCCAAAAGTTGGGTGAAAAAAAAAAAGAAAAAAAATCTTACACAAAGAAAAGTTGTGCAATACAAAGGAAAGCGAAAGAGGCGTGCAAGGTGATAAAAGCCAAGCACACGAACTAAACCAATTAAATTGAAGTATATTTGGCTGGAATACTGTCCTTGTGCAACCTGAATAGATCTGTTGAAACATCTAGATCGTTGGACAGAGAATAACGCCACGTACGAAAGTTTAATTGACCATATTCTACTCTTCTTGTTTCTTGGTGTTTTGGTGGAGTTTCTTGTTATTTCTGTTTGAACATAAGTGCATTAAAGTTATTAAAGGACTTTTGAAAATCAAGATTTCTACAAGAAAAGCCACACACTAGGGTGTCATACGTGCTTCTCAAATCTGAAATTTCTAGTGTCTTGATTTCTTGACTTCTATTTGGTTCAAACCTTACTCTAGGCTTCCATTTTCACTACTACTCATCTTGAATACTTGATTGGAGTTTTTGTCAAGCTCAATTGAGCAGGTTCTTATCCAAAGAACATACAAGGTAAGCTCAAGGAGTGGTAAGAGGCTAAGGTGTGAGCTCATCATCGGGTAAAAGCCAAGTTTCATTAGTGTGATACACGAGTGAAGAGTGAATCACGAAAGGGAGTGAGTGAGGATATCTTTCTTGATTTTTCTTGTGCCACTAACATTTTTGTGCAGGTTTTTTTTTTACTTTTATTTTGATAGGTTTCTATTATGGGTGAACAAAGTGAGCAAAGACTCAGTGCTTTAGAGTTTAACATGCAGTGCTATGCAAGATGAATTTAGGCGTGTGTTCACCAAGTTAGGAGGACATTGACTCGGCTGTCAAGGGAAAATCACATGTGGCTCAGAATGCTCGAAGGTGATGATTTTGATGATGGCTATGATTCTGAGAAAGTAGTGTCCCGTCGAGAGAGGAGGGTTCCTCAACAACAGTGATAGCAATTTGTAGGCTTCAAAAATGTATATAGAAAAAGGAGCTCAATACTTCTATGCTTCAAAGAGAAGGATACCTGTGAATTCTAAACCCTCTAGAGTACAATGTCTTAGTTCTACAAAGGAAGAGAGAATCAAGCGCAACATGGCTACTGTGGATGAATGTGTGAAGCGGATTATGGATAAACATGAAGCTCATGTTGATGACCAAAAGAGGGTTCAAGGAGTTCATGAAGATAAGTTGCCAATGAAGGAGTTCATAGAGGAAATACAACTTGAATGCAAATTCTACACTAGATGCATTGTGAGCAACAAGCTTTGTAGTGTGTATATAAATCTTGGAAGTTGCACTAACATGGCTAGTGTTCTATTTGTGGAGAAGTTAGGATTGCCTACATCAAGACATCCAAATCCATACAAGTTGCGAGGGTTGACTGACCACGGAGAACTAGAGATTACCAAGCAAGTGGAGGTGGATTTTGCCTATTGGAGAGTATCATGACAAGATTTTATGTGATGTAGTGCCCATCCAAACTTGTCATCTTGTACTGGGGCATCCATGGCAACTAGATAAGCAAGCTAGGTATGACGAGTCTGAATCATAGAGTCTCTTTCAAATGGAATAGACGGAAACTCATACTAGTACCTCTGTCATCACTCGAGGCTACTAAGGATCAAGAGAGAATTGTAAAAGAGTGCCAAGAGAGGGAATGGAAGAGCACACAATCAAGCGAGAATAATGAAGAAAAAGAAGAGTGTGTGCAAGAAAAGAGTGTGAGTATTGAGGGGAAACAAAATGAGTGCAATGTGAAACAAGTTGAGTTGAAAATTTCTGAGATAAAAGAAGCAGACAAGAGAGTGGAAGATAGCAAAAGTGAGGAAAGGAGTGCTTTGATTTTGAGGCCAAAGCCTTTCTGTTCATTCACTAACTCTCTTAACTTATATTTCCGTAGTGTGTTTGTTCCCATTGTGCAGAATTTTGGTGATATCTTGCAAGGAGCAATACCCACAGCCATAACCTCGCAAAAAAGTGCTAATTCCAATTTGTTTTTACTTGTCAATTCCCATCCCAATGGCTACAAAAGGAGCAAGGACATGACTTGATAGTTTACGCAGACGTTGGAATAAGTTTTTGTTCTCATGCCATTATTAAGAATTGGTTGCTAGATTATGTGTTTGATTGGTGGCATGGCATCAATTGGTTTTCTAACTTTATGTTTGTTTGTAGTTTCTACATTATAATATAGCTTTACATGATTGTCTTGTCTTGGATGATAGATTAGCTAATTGTGCATCATGCATCTTAGTTTATCATAATTTATATGGTTCTTTATGGAACATCGTTTGTGTTGAAATATACTTGCATGCACCTACGTTTTGTTTTATAGCTTTGATTATGTGTGAAAACCATGTTCTAATTGTTTTAGTTTGTGTTTTGGAGCCTTCGTTGCATGAGGAACTTACCTTTTCACGTTTTGCTAGGGTTGAGTTTGAGTCATGTTATTTATTTGATTTTTGGAATTTGTTGTCTTTTCATAGTTGGTCTCTATTTTGTCCTTACATGTTATTATGTTTTCCATGTATTTAGAGATTATGCTCATAGGAGTGAGTTTATCAATTTAATGCATGACTTGATCTCTACATCATTATTGTGTTTCATTCCTTATTCACGGGTTAATCTTATTGAGTCATTCTATCTAGTTTCTGATTTTCAATATTTGCCTTCGTTTTATGTATGTTTGTCACGTGTGTTTGGTGTAACAAGTACACGTGTGTCATGTTTTCGTGTTTTTAGAGATCATGTGCATCAAGGAGCATTTGCTATTCTTAAACATGAATCGATTTTTGCTTCTTTAGTGCATGTATTTGGGTTTTATAGCTTAGGATTCATTGAAATTTGCACTATATTGTGCAATGCCTTACTAGGTGGATTTGATTGTTCTGAATATGTTTATACGCACACCTACGGTCTAAGTTTGCAAGGTGAGTATTTTAGCTTGGTTAGACATTCCATTGTTACTTATATTGATTTATATGTTGTAGGCGATTCGAGGACGAATCTTCTCGAGGAAGGAGGGAATGATGAGGACATCAATGGTCGTGGTCAAGTTGGAGAGGCTCGTGATCATGGAGGTGCTACCAAGAGTCCTTTTCAAGATATGGGAGGTCCAATGACTAGGTTGAAAGCTAAAAGGATGAAACAAGCTTTGCAAGGTTTGATTATAGAATTACATGAAGATGAAGCTACTTGGTTGAAACAAGAACCTACAAGGCTATTCACCTATTTTGGGCTAGAGTTGGAGGAGCTTGGAGGTCGTGGACTTGGATTCGATTGAAGAGCCCGTTTGCCACTTGAGGTTATGGGTTTCATGGGCTTAATTCATTAGTTTAATAGCCCAAGTTGTATCTTTAGTTGTACGTTTATGTTATGGTGCAACTAGGGTTAAGTTAGTTTCCATATTTAGTTTATATCTTGATGTTATGCGCCTCTTTATAGAGGGTGTTACTATT
Source organism: Mitragyna speciosa (assembly GCA_024721245.1). Lineage (NCBI taxonomy): Eukaryota > Viridiplantae > Streptophyta > Magnoliopsida > Gentianales > Rubiaceae > Mitragyna > Mitragyna speciosa. The sequence goes on along the minus strand of CM045558.1, from coordinate 13,576,492 downwards.
CATCCGAATTTTGAACAACATTAATCAATAATATTGAGTTTTTCTCTTCAATTGTGCGCGAGTGCAAATTGAGCTTTTCTTAGTTCTTTGGCTAAAGAACTACTCTTGGTTGCTTGGCAAAGATCTTGTTAAGTATTCAAGAATCTCGCTTAGGGTTCATCTTTGAGGGTTTGAATCTGTCCAATAGGATTGTTGACTAGGTGTCTACACCACGTTGTTGGTTAGGGGTCTAGGATCGTTTCTTAAAGGGGGGAGTTCAACGAATCTAGTTGAATTTGAAGCAAAACAATTCGAGTTGTTCTTGGGGTCTTCGACAAGTTATGAAGGGGTCAAGAAGATTGGGTTGCATACTTGAAATTCAAGAGTCTTGGACCGTCATCTCTTCCGTTGAACGCATCACGAGACTAGTTGCGAGGTTTAATCATATTTTCCTAAATTAACCCTAGATTCTATCACGTTCGGATGTATCTGTATGAATGCAAATCCTAAGTCTAAACGTGAATATCGAGAGGGTCGGCATGTTCCGACAAGGCTTGGTCAGAATTATCGCATTGATTGCGAAACCCGAGTTAAGATCTCAAGGGAGTCACGAGTTTTATGCAAAATGTGATGCAAAAAGAAAAGAAAATAATAATACATAGTAAGTCAAGAAAGAAGGTGGGTATGCAACATAACGAGTACGGGAAACTAATAACTCGTGACTAATATCTTTCTACTCACGAAAGGGTGAACGGCCTATCAATCCACCGCTTCCCACGTAAGTAGACGACTATTTCTAGTCGGATCACACAAATGTTCTAAAAATCTAAGTGACAATGCAACCAAAATGTCATACATTTGAAGATGTGTAATAATAATAATAATAATAATAATAATAATAATAATAATAATAATAATAATCATGCCAAATTGAAAGAAAACTAAAAGTATGTGAAATGAGATGTGAAATGCGCACAAATAGTGAGACTAACATTAAAATGGTCTAAGGGTTTAGCATTGGACTAGTCTTTTTTAGACATTCCCCACTAGCGTTGGACTAATAGGGAAACGAGAAAACCACAACTAGCATTGGACTAGCGTGGTGAGGGAATAATATGAACTAACAAAACATAAATCAAAATAATAAAACATAAATTGAAAGAAAATAAACATATAAAGACATATAAGAGCATATAACACGTAAACAAATATCTAGATGCAAAAATCCTAATTGAAAGCGGTAAAACAAGTAAGCACATAAGCACATAAAAGCACGTAAGCTCTAACTATTACACCAGGGAGATTAGCTACAATTTTAGGGGAGAAAACTTAAAACGACCTATCTATTACACTTGCCATCTAAAATACAAAAATATTTGCTAAAAATATAAAAAATGTAATCTAGTTATTACATTGGCTAGCTAAATACAAAAATATTATATTTTTTGTCAAGATAATAAAATTCAAAATTAAGTAAATAAATATGTAAAAAACATGTAATATAAGAAACATATAAAAAATGCATAATAAATCACATAGGGTCACATTGGAGCACATAAGGCAAAATTAATAAGAAATAAAGATACCTCTTTGAAGACCCGGTATTTAATACTTACAAAATGAACAAATGCGTTAAGGGTACCACTATTTAAATACAGCATAAAAATATAAACATCCACAACTTCTGAAGTAAGAATATAAATTATAGCAAATTGGGGGCTAAAAAATAAAAATAAAAAATCCAACAAATACAGGGGTAAGAACATGAATTCCAGCAACTACTAAAGACAAAAGGCAAATAGTAGGGTCTAACTGATAGAAAATAAAATCTAAGGGAGTCAATATGTAAAATTGAGGACTTAATTGAATAAAATAAAAAATATTGGGGCTCATTAATACTACTTGATAAACCAAGGGATAACATGTAGAAATTCAGATTAATAATAAAATAAAAAAATGAAAAATTCCTAAACTAAAATTAGAACTTGATTAATTAAATGACTTAAACTAATTAGCCTAATTAACTGCTCATTCAAGAACTAAATTAAACCGAATCGAAAAAAAAGAAAAGAAAAAAATTGATAAATGAATCAATAAATCGACTACACTAAAGACTAATAAACAAATAGATAAACTAACTAACTAATAAACAACTAAAAAGCTAACTACTATAGACAATCAAGACTAATAATCCAATCATCTTTTTCAAACTCCAAGACCCAAAAACCGAAATAGTTCCACTCAAATTCTAAACCCAAAAACTCCCCCCAAATTGGATCTTGACCGAGAGATTATCCAATTCTTAAACTCATGATTTCCAATTCCAAATCCAAACTCCCAAATATCTACTCACAACAAAACTATTAAAATGTTCAACTTCCAAACTACTAAATTCATAAGAGACGAAGATCTTGAAGAGAACCCAAATCCTATTCTAAAACTTCGACTTTCCAAAGTTGCCTTAAATTCTTCAAATCAAAATTCCAACATTCCACTTGGTCCTTGAAATCAAAACCAAAATCACTAATTCAAACTCTCGAATCATTAATCGAACTGACATTTCCAATTCTCGTAATTCAATTCCGTCGACAAACCAGCAAGCATTTAACAAAATCTTGTCTATGAAGTGCTAATTGTACAATAAATGGAAGAGAAGGCTAAGGAAGTCCTTTTACCTGACTCGGATGGCAGTGAAGACCAAGATGATTTGTTGTGTGGTTTGAACTTGGTGTTGATGACCTCGGTGGTTTTGTGGTCACCGTGAGTATATTGTGATGGCGTTGTTGACCTTCATGTGGTGGCGTTGGTGATGCGGCTAGGTGAAGTTTTGGGACTAGTTTGAGTGCCTTTATAAGGGACTATTTGGGTGGCGTTTTTTAGGGCTTTTAGGTGGCAATTTGGAGCTGCTATTCGGGCATTTGGGGCTATGTTTCCTGCTGTTTTGGGTGGCTTTATGAAGCTGTTTTGCAGGTGGTTTGGTGGTTGTTTGGGGGCTGCTGTTTAGGAAAATTGTTGCTGTTCTTGGCTGGGATTTTTTGGGTTTATTGCAGCTGTTGTTTGGGAAAATTTTGGCTGTTCTTGGCTGCAATTTTCAGGGGGTTTATTGCAGTAATTCGGAGCTAGAATTGCTGGATTTTTGGGGCTGGAATTGCAAGATTTTGGGCTGATTTTTGGAGCTGGAATTGCAGGATTTCTAGGACTAATTTTCTGGTTGTTTGGAGCTGAAGTTTGAGGGTTAAGGTGGTGGTTTGGATGGTGAATTTGGGTTAAGGCTACTGGGAGTGTGTGAGATTGTTCTCTGTGTGTGTGAGATTATTTTGTGTGTGTGTGTGTGTGAGATTGTGTGATAGAGTAACGGTGGATGACTGTGTGATTGTGTGTAATGTGTGAGATGTAGTGTGTGAAGTGCATGAAATTGGGGTAGTGTGTGTTCTTGGTGTGGTGTGTGAAAACTTGAAGATATATGTAGAAAAAAGAGTGCGTGTTCTTGGTGTTCTTGGTGAAATAGAATAAAATCAAAGAACTAAAAACTAAAAACTCTACCTAGACCTTTTTTATTTTTCCCCTTTTTTTTAAATCCCCAAGTGGGGGTATTTACAGTGAACCAAAGACTTATCTTCCAAGAAATGGCTAAAAGACTAAAACACCCTTGACTACTAAAATTATAACTCTATCTTTAAAAATCTAGTTTCTCTTACAAAAATGAAAAAATTAAGAAAAATGTAAATAACAAATTTGTTAATAGAAATTCACTCTAAAAAAAATTACAAAAAACTTAAAAACATGCTTAAAAACCTAAAAACGAATTTGGGACCCACAAATTGGTGAAAAATGAATTTGGAAAGTAAAATAACAATTTTGCCCTTGGATAACGAAAATATACAAAAAATAGCTATTGATTTCAAAAAATTATCAAAAATTAAAAATAAGCTTAAAGCACTAAGAAATGCATTTGTGACTCAATCATTGTCGAAAAATGAATTTAAACTGTAGAATGACGATTTTGCCCTTGACTACGGTATTTACAAAAAAATAGTAATCGTCCCCGAAAAAAAATCAAGAAAATTTAGAAACATGCTTAAAGCATTAGAAAAATAAATTTGGAATCTGAAATGAGCTAAAAATGGTGTTCGCGAGGCGAAATTACCATTTTGCTCTTGTGCTGGTAAAATATAAAAATAAGACCAATTAAATTCAGAAAAATCACAAAAAATTAAAAAATACGTATCAAAGTAAAAATGTAAATTTAAAACACCCAAAAGCTGATAGAAAAATATTTATAGATAAAATTACTATTTTGCCCCCCAAATTATTGAAAAATTAAAATTTGTCCCAAAATGCAAAGATGCCCTTCCAATGTTTGAAAATAAATGGTGTGTCAAAATTCGGTGTCTACAATACCAAGAGCCTAGAAACTCTAATACCAATTGATGCGATCCACCCCAAGACCCCCTCGTTAATCACCTAACAACAACCTTCACAATGATCGCCAACCATGATGACAATGTAGATACCAAATTTTGACACACCCTTTAGGTTTTTTTTTTATTTTGGGATACTTTTTATTTTTTGGGGGCTAATTGCAATTTTTAGGCAAATTATGACTAATTAGTCCATCAGGGGCAAAAATAGTAATTTTAGCTTGTAAATACCTTTTATTTTATTTTATTTTATTTTCTAAATTCATATTTTTTATGTTCTTTATCATTTTTCTAATTTAAATGATTTTTCAAAGACATTTAGTAATTATTTAGAATTTTTTATATTTTTAAATTAATGACGCATTTACCAATGTAGCCTTTTTATTAGAATTTTTTTGTGTGAAAATATTTATATATGCATTTTGTATACTTATAGATTTTTTATAAAAATTTCATAATTTTTAGAGGTCGTTTAGTATTTATTTAATTTGTGTACTTTTGTTTATTAAGGGCACATTTCCCAAGAATGCGTTACTGTTAAAATTTTTGAGTGAAAACTTTAGTTTTTTTTTTTTTTTTTGGCTAACCCCGTACACAGGGGAGGGTGCCACTATAATTTTATTAATATCAAAAGCTTGAGAGGGGCAAGAACCTTACCTCAAATAAATACAATATGAAAAATTTAAAAATAAAAAATAAAAATTACATAACTCTAATATAAGGCAATTGCCTTTGATCAAGTAAAACTAATCCTATAACATGCCTAGGACGACTATACAAATCATAATGCTGGTTGGTACCTCCACTTGCTAGCACTGCCAAAGAATCTGCTACAGTATTAGCTTCCCTAAACACATGAGAAAAAGAAAAATTATTTTCTGAGGAAAACATCTTAATCTTCGAGACAATTGGCCTAATCTTCCAAGGAACATCCACTTCATCATTCATTATCTTGGCTAATATTTGTGAGTCCATCTCAACTTCCACTTGCTTGAATTGGTGATTCATGCAAATTTTTATGCCTTCCATTAACGCCATACATTCAGCTTCCATATTTGTCCTTATGCCAAAATATATAGAGTACCCCAAGATTAATTCCCCCTTGTCATTCCGAATTACTCCACCTCCCCCTACATGTGACAGCCCCACCTTACCCAGAGGCGCACCAAAGGGCTTAGCGGATTGCCTGCCTGGCTCTCGCCAGGACTTGAATCGAGCACACACTAAAATTCACAAGCAGATGTAATTCGGTAGAAAACTCGTAGCTACCAACTGTGACAGTTCTCAGGGTCACATCACATTCAAACTTAAAAGTAAAAGTACTAGTTAAACAATTTACATTACATACATTTGTTATTACAATAATATCTCAAGCAGTCCTTCTACCCAAAAATCCTACCCAGTTCTACCCTGGATTCCTCACCACCGGCTTTAGAGATAGGAGCCTGTTTAAGGAAAACAAATAACAAAGAGTGAGCTATAATAGCTCAGTGAGGTTCCCACACATGCAGATACGGAGGCAAACCAAGAGAGAATAAGTAAGCAAATAACATGTGTCACAAAATCACATAGGAAAATAATTAAATAAATAATTATTTAAACAAGGGAGGATACGTTCCAATCACGAGAGCAAGTACTGATCGTGTGACCATGATAGTGAGAGTGGATTGCCGGTTAAACCTGCATTTTCAAGCAAAAGCCCTATCCGCCATTCCCCTTATATCCTCCTGGAGTACCGTCGGACCCATCCAGGGTGAGATCTCACCCCGGAGGGCAACAAGCAAGAAGGTTCAGTCCGGAGTTGGCCTCTTTGAGGATTCACAACTCAAGGAAAAGAACCACAAGCCCTACAACACCCAGCACCTTATATCCTCCTGGTTACCGTCCTACTAGACTAACCGCGGTATAACCACGGAAGTCCAGCCAACAAGTTTAATGTAGTGAAAAATTCACAAACAAATATGTTCACAACAGGTAGAAATTGTGCATGTAACAATTCATGGGGTAAGTGCGATAAAGTACACACTTTCCCTTCATATAATACATTGTAGCAATTCATGAATATCAATAACACATGGCACATTGTGACAAGTCACCAGCATCAAGTGCAAATAAAATCACATTTTGAACATGTATCATGAATATGTGAAGAAACACTCATGAGCAAAAGTAAGGGAAAACTCACATGCACAAGAAAAGGGACACTCACCTGGAACGCTTAAGAAAATATTTCGTAAAACGGTTGCGTCTCACTTTTGGATCCTGGAATTTATAAGAAATAATCTAATGAAACTCAATTTAAACCCTAATCAACTTAGAAAGAAAATTCAAGAAATACCCCATTAAATTCTAGGGTTTTAGTTCTAGGGTTTAGGATTTAGGGTTTAGGGTTTTCTAACAAAATTTTGGCATTATTTCCCCTTAATTTTCGGCCATCCAACTTTGTTTTCCATCAAGATTTCAATCATCAAACCCATAATTCAACAAGTTCTACAACTTCTTAGTTCAATCCAAGCTCAAATTCAATCAAAATTCCACTAAATATCAAGAATTATACTCCAAGAATCATTATCCAAATTTGCACAGGGTTGGTTTTCAGCCAACTTCGTACCATTATTGGGGTCAATCCATCAAGAACTAAGGAATTATGATTACATGGTTTTAAAGTACGTTTATAGGGCTACAACTTTCGTGAAGATCATCAATCCAAATTCCAACTAGAACAGGTTCAAAATCATCCCTCAAGTTGGCTCATCATCAAAACTGTTTCACGCAGAACCGAATTTTCAGCCAACTTTGCAAACTTTCTGCGATTAATACACAACGAACCACAGTGCAAGCCTTATACCTTTGGAAATCCCTATCAATCTAGTTTCTAAAACAACAAGAATCACTCGAATCCAAGTTATCTATATCAAGTTATGAACGTTTTACTAAAACTAGTCCAGTATGACTGTGAAAGTAAAACTTGTACAAAACCCTAAATAAAGCTTAAATAAAACTTAAATAAACGTGAAATTAATAGCAAAAGTTCATAGTACATACCTTAAACAAGCTTAGAACCTTGCTTAGGAAGAAGAAAACCTCACTTTCTATGGTGGAATTTGTCTAAAATTGAAGAGAGCTCCAAGAAAATGAAGAACAAGGGAGGGTAGAGAGAGAGATGGAAAGAGTCGGCCAAGGGAGTAAAAATGGAAGATAATTTCGGCCAAGAGAGAATAAAATGAAAGAGAATTAGGTCAAGAAAGATTAAAAGAATAAAAGAATAATGGGAAGAAAGTGCAACCAATTAGAACTAAACAAGAGTCAAGCTAGAGTGTAGATATTTTGGCATAATAGGTACTAGTTGGCTAAATATAATTGGTACAAATTTTTAATCATCTAACACTTAACATTTGGCAAGTTTTGTAGCATAAAATTTTAAAACAAAAGAGAGGAAAAAATGAGAAAGAGGGGCCGGCCATATGGTGGGGAAAAGACAAGGGTTTAAGTGAAAATTTTAAGTTAATTTTTGTGCTAAAGTTCAATTAGTCAAAAGGCTTAATAATGGTAGAGTTGGTTAGTCAAAATTACACACTATTGTAAACTAATAGACCAATAAAATTAACCCAAGTTTGGTACTTAGGTGTACCACTTAATCATACAAAAATCTCATTTAGTTAACCTAACTAACTTAAGACATTTTTCAACTATTAAACCAAAGATTAACACTAAATCTTAAATAAAAGAAATGCCCTATTAAATGCACTTTAATTTCCCTCTTCTTTTCTTTTCTCATTCATTTTTTTTTCTACTAATAAACATAACATAAATCAAATAATCTTTTTAGTGCGAATTTCCGGGGTGTCACACTACATGACCTGGATTCCCCATAGATGAACCATCTACATTGAGCTTCACATAATTTTCCTTGGGGAATTTCCACAACAATGGCATAAAAATTCTTTTCCTCCTCGGCAATAAACAACGAACCAGCCCCACCGTAGTCAATCTTGCATCGTCCAATGAACGTTGTTATAGTATATGTGTTTTATGTGATAATATATTTTGTGTAAAATTTTTGTGATTTTTAAAAGTCATTTAGTATTTTTGTGATTTTCATAATTTTTTTCATATTATGTCACGTTTTCCAATGCACCTTTATTTAAGAATTATTGTGTAAAAATTTTATATGTGCATTTTATATATTCATAGTTTTTATGTAAAAAAATTTCATGATTTTTAGACATAGTTTGGTATTTATTACAACTTTTTTATCTTTTTGTCTATTAATGATACGTTTCCCCATGATACATTATCTTCTAATTTTTACCTTGAATTTTCTTTCTCCTTGTAATGTTACATTTTAATATTAGGATGTCTAAGTGGTTTTACTTCATTTCATTTTTTTCTTCATTTTTATTACAACTTTTATTATTAAAAAAAAAGGAGAAGAAAGAGCCAAACAGCAGTAACGTTGATTGCTACTATTTGCATTCTGCTATGGCTACTAGCAGCCATTCTTCTCCCTCACAAGACACCATCATTTCTTAGCCACCCCATACCACCAACCCTACCCTCTAATCCCATCAATCATCCCTCACCTCTTGCACTCATTTGCTACTAGATTTTCAAGGATTTTGCTCATTATTTTCCTCAATCCCCAAGGACACTAACACACCCCATTCACTCTCTCTCGGCCTTCTCCTATATACTAGACTTCACCTGCATTCTTCACAAAAAAAAAAAGGCACACAGCACACATTCACTCACTAACAAAAGCACACAACAGAAAACAAATCACAATTCACTCATCTTGCACTCTCCCTATTCCTCTCTGGTTTTCCAAGACACAGATCACAACCATACCCTCACAACACACCTATACAAACACACATGCTCCTCTGCATACATTCACACCTGCACAAACACATACCAGTTTCACACACACACATTCACACAAACAACACATGCATTCACCCAACAAGCACACATTTGGACACACAGAGGCATACTCACTCACCACGATCACTTCACAAATCAACCATAAGCCACAGCAATCACTCTCACGGTTCTCACTTGCATACACCACACATCCAGTTTCATACACACATACCCCTCTCTGCCTTTCCTTCACCATTGGCTCACCAGCGTCACAAACATTTCACACACTCTCTGCCTTCAGCTCACAACACACCTGCACATTCACACACCACAACACACACCTGCAAAAACAAACGCACACACTCAGCCACACTCGTTGCACACATGCACACCTACACATTCATACACCACACCTGCAAAACACATGCACATAGTAGTGTAAGCACACACACACACATACAGAGGTCGTACACACACACAAATTAGAATTCACAAGCACCCAATCAGCCCCTTCACCACTGCACTGCCAATCACCGCCGGCGCCACCACCACGGTGTAACACCCTAGAAAATGCACATATAAGAAGCATTTTTTATTTAGGGTTAAGTGCTAATCTTAGAATTATTAGTTGGTAGATTTCTTGAGTTAATTAAGTTAATTAGTTAAGATTTTCATTCTAAGCAAGAACACTTAAGTACTAAAGTTAGAATAATTTTTCTAGACCATTTAACTTATAGTAGTGTTTAAATTTTTACTAGTTCATTTCACTATTTTCTAGTCTTTTGACTACTTGAAATTTTGCTCAATTTTATTCAAAAGTTTCACTTATTTTCTTACCTTATTTTCTTTTTCCCTTGGCCGAAATTTTTCTCTCTCTTTTCTTTCTTTCTTGGCCGAAATTCTCTCTCTTTTCTTTTCTTTTCTTTAGGCCGAAATTCTTCTTTTCTTTCTTTCTTCATGTGGCCGGTTCTCTCTCCCTAATTTACCCTATTTGTGTTTTAATAATTTATGTTTCTTTATTGTTTATATTAAATGACAAGAGTTGATAATTTTAACCAATTAAATTAAACCAAGTTGCTAAACTTGCATTAAATGCTCTCTTTTTACTTTATTCTTGTAATGATTTTATTGGCTAATTATTTTCTCACCTTTTTCTTCAATTCTTTTCCATTTTTCCTAGACTATTTCTTTCTCTTTTTCTTCTCACCTTGGCCGGCCATGCTTTCTCTTCTTCTTCCCTCATTTTTGCTCTCAACTTCTTGAACTTTCATCTCTCAAATTGACACAAATCAACCATAGGAAGTGGACTTCTATCTTTTCTAATCAAAGTTCTAAGCATATCTAAGGTATTTACCATGAACTTACTTTATTAATTTCATGTTTTAATTAGCTTTTATGCAAGTTTAATACCAATTTTCTTGTTAATACTACTTGAAGAAATTAGTTAGAACTTGACATATACTTGTTAGATAAATTGTTCTTATGGTTGAATAGACTAGTATGTGGCCTTGGAACCTTGAAATTTCATGAAGAACATGTTGTTTGGGTGAAAGTTCTTGGAGCTTAATCCTTGAGATTCAGTGAGATTTTTATTGAATTTGAGTTTGGATTGAACTAAGAAGTTGTAGAACTTGTTGAATTATGGGTTTGATGATTGAAATCTTGATGAAAAACAAGATTGGAAGGGCCGAAATTTAGGGGAAATAATGCCCAATTTTTGTTAGAAAACCCTAGAAAAAAAAACCCTAGAAAACCCTAGAATAAACCCTAAACCCTAAACCCTAGAAGAAAAAAACTAGAATTTAATGGGGTATTTCTTGAATTTTCTTACTTGGTTAATTAGGGTATAAATTGGGTTTTTCATTAGATTATTTTTTTTTAATTTGCAGGACCCAATAGTGAGACCCGACCTTTCTACGAGATATTTTCTTAGGCACCAGGTGAGTGTCTTTATGTGTGCATGATGCATGGAATGTGATAATTTTATTTGGTGATTATTATGCTTAACTTGCAATTATTATGTGAGTACCTGTGTTATTTGAGGAAAGATGTGTACTTTATCGCATCTATTCCACAATGTGTTACACGCTTTTATTATTTAAAATGTTATTTGTGTGTGTGAGACTACCGTGACTAACGTCACTGTTATTTCACGGTTAGTCAACCGGGCTGCAAGTGGGAGGACATAAGGTGCTGGGTGTTTTAGGGTGTGATGTTCTTTCCTTTTGAGTTGTGAATCCTCAAAGAGGCCAACTCCGGAATGAACTTTCTTGATTGTGTGTTGGCCCTCCAGGGTTGAGATTTTTTTCTCCCCCGGATGTGGTAGCTTGTACGGAGGTTATAAGGTGATTGGCGGTTAGGGCTTTTGATTGATAAAACTGATATGTTCCTTGATAAAGACCTGAGCTATTATCTCGGTCCAAATATCGTGGCTACATGATCAGTACCTGCTCCTCTACGGTTAAACTTGCTTCCGTAGTTGAGCCCTGTATCCACCAGTGACTACATGTAAATTTAATTGCTCATATATCGTTTATTTAATTTATTGATTATTTTCATGACCCGAAATAATGAGTTCTTGATATGTTTGCATGAATTGGACATTCACTGAGCTATTATAGCTCATTCCATTTTATTTGTTTTCCTTTACTCAGGTTACCGGAAAAATTAAGCGGGACCAACTGGTTTTTGGTTATTAGAAGTGTTTTAGTTGTTGTAATAGTCGCACTGTGTTAGGCTATTATTGTGAAAAATTATGTAAATTATGACTTGTAACTTTTGCTATGACTTGTATCTTTCAGTTAAATAATAAGAGTTTGTTTTATTTTATTCCATTTCACTTCACGTTATTTTATTTTAAGTTAAGTACATTTGGATTTTCACGTGACTGCGTGCATCGAGCCCTGGCGAGAGCTAGGCAGGCAGTCCGCTAAGCCCTTTGGTGCGCCTCTGAGCAAGGTGGGGCTGTCACACACGGTCTACCCTACCATCGCCCCTCACCCCTTCTACTGAGCCCAGGTAAGATTCATGGCTTCCCTTTAAATTTTTGGTGCATAGATTAGGTTTATGTTGATTTTTATTGATTTAGGGTGGAGAAGGAAAGGGAGAGACAAAATTGATTCAGGTATGAAGAAAGAGAGAGAATCGAGAGGGAAACCAAAGAGGGTGAATGGAGAGAGAAAAAGGGAGAGAGTGGAAAAAAAGAGAGGGAGCCGAAGAAGGAAAAGGAGAGACAGAAAGTTTTCGGTCCAAAGAAGAGAGAGAGAGAGAGAGAGAGAGAGAATGGAGAGAAGAGAAAGAGAGACCGAGAGAGGAATGACAGAGAGAGATCGAGAGTAAGGAGGAGAAAGAAAGCAAGACGAGAGAGAAAGGAAATCTGGAGAGGAAGGAAAGAAGAAAAGAAAGAAAAGAAAGAAGAAAGAAGAAAAAAAAAGGAAAGAGAAAATTGGTAAAAAAAAAATCCATTACCAAAACTACGTCATTTTGGCATAAAATGACGTAGTTTTGGTTAGTTTCTTTTAGTTATTTATTTTTATTATTTTTATCAGGTTAGATATTTATGTTTTGCCCCCTTAGGTTCTTAATTGTTGTCATTATGCCCTTCAATACTTTTAATTTACATCATTTACATCCTTGTTTATTTGAATTGATCCCTAAAATTCATGTTTCCTTTCAATTATGTCCAAATAATTGCAATATGGTTTTAATGTTGTTGGAAATTGCATTTTTTACTCCCAAGTTAGCTAGAATTGCATTTTCACCCTTGAATGTTGCTGGGAATTGCATTTTTATCCTTGAATGTTGCTAGGAATTGCATTTATACCCTTGAATGTTAGTGGAATTGCATTTTTACTTCCCAAGTTAGCTGGAATTACATCTTTTCCCTTAAGTATTGCTGGAAATTTTAATTTTTGTCATTATGCTCACTGGAAATTATATTTTAGCCTTTAAATTTGTTGTAAATTATATTATTACCTTAAGTATGGTTTGAAATTATAATTTTACCCTTTAGTTTGTTGTAAATTACATTTTTACTCTAGAATGTTGCCGAAATTTCCATTTTTAACCCAAAACCATGGAAAAATTTTATTTTTGCCAAAAAAAAGAGAATTTAATTAAGTCCTTAAGACTTTTAATTATTTCTTTTCATTTATTTTCAATTTATTTTTATTAAATTTTCAATTAATGTCCCAAAATTTGGTTTTCTTGTCTAATTGATGCTCAAATTAGTTTCTTTGTTTTTCTTTTAGTTATTTTGGGGATTTTTATTTTTGTGCTAAAAGCTTAATTGTGTATTATTGTATTTTATTTTTTATTTTTTTATTTCTTATTTTTATTTTTATTTAAATTAAACACTTTTCATTTTCTTCTTAAATGTTTAATTATTATTTTTTTAAGTTTTTTTTATTATTGATGTAATTGTTTTGAACTCTATGGCATGATTATAATGATTAATATTGAAGTATTTAATTAATGGTTTATTTATTTAAATAGTGATACCTTAATATGTTTGCTCATGTTGTTAGCATGTATACCGAGTCTTCGAATGGGAGGTACCCCTAGTATCCTTTCAATGTCTCTTTATGTGCTCCTATGTTTTTTTTTACATATCTTTTTGGTGTTTATTATTTTTATTTATGTGTAAGCATTTATTTATGTCATGTTATTTATTTGAATTTAATTTTTAATTATTCAAAGAAATGTAATAGATAGGTGATATTCTATTTAACAAGAATTTTGTATTTAGATAGTTAATGTAATAGATAGTTTATATTTTCATCTATTTAACAAAAGGTTTTGTATTTTAGATAGAAAATGTAATAGATAGGTTAGATAGGCTATTTTTCTTATCTTTCCCCATTTTACATTGTAATTAGGCTTTTCCCCGGTGTAATAGTTAGGGCTTTTGTGTGCTATGTATGCTATGTGCTTAGTGTTTTACTCGCTTTCCCTAGGACTTTGCATCTAGAATATCATGCTTATGTGCTATGTGCTTCTATGGGCTATTACCTGCTTCTATGTGCTTATTGCTTTAATTTGTGTTTTGTTATTATTTATCGCTTTGCTTTATTATGAAATATGTGTATCGTCACCATACTAGTCCAATGCTAGTTGTGGCTCATTCTCGTTTCCTCATTAGTCCAACGCTAATGAGGAATTTATAGAAAATGGGCTAGTCCAATGCTAGACCCTTAGGTTCCTTAAACATTAGTTTCATTTGCATGAAATTCATGTCATTCACATGTATCATTTTTCTATTTTTAGGACCTTATTCTATTTTACGTGTCATTTTTCCTTATTATCCCTCTTCCTACAAATATAGTGCATGGCATTTAGATTGCATTTCATATAGAATTTTAGGACTTAGATAGATCATTTGCTTGCTTAGGTTAGGAAGATTCAACTCTTCAAACATGGGAATAGCGAATATGGTTTTGTAGCCTTAGTACGCTATTTATGTGATACCCTGTCCCACATCGAAAAAGTGAAGTAACATAGACCAATGTATAAGTTGAATCTAAGCACTCAAGTCCAACTTGAAATATCCATTTTGGGCTAGCGAGGACGGAGCCCAAATCGTTGGACTTGGCTGCTCAGACTCTGGTCGTGCACTGGGCCTACGGGGCCAGGACATGACAGAAGGGTATCAGAGCTTCTGTCACGTCCCGAGCCCGCAGGCCCAGCGCGCGACCAGAGTCTAAGCAGCCAAGTTCAACTATTTGGGATATCCATTTTGAGGGCCCAACACGCGACCAGAGTCTGAGCAGCCAAGTCCAACTATTTGGGATATCCATTTTGGGCTAGCGAGGATGGAGCTCAAATAGTTGGACTTTGCTACTCAGACTCTGGTCGCGTGTTGGGCCTGCGGGCACGGGATGTGACAAAATGTTATCAGAGCAAATCTCGTGTGGCCTCTGCACGGGGTGAGACTGGGCCTATGGTATTGGGCCAGACTACGCAAGGAAGTGGAGGAACTAAGTACTGTGCGAGGCTAAGTGCTACGTCAACCTAAGGGTGGAAGCCACCTCTAGAATCCGACACAACCAAGTGGACAGTCTGGATTATGATATAGATTGGGCTTTGCGAGGACACAAAGCCTAATAAGAAGGGGTGACTGTGATACCCTGTCCCACATCGAAAAAGTAAAGTAATATGGACCAATGTATAAGTTGAATCTAAGCACTCAAGTCCAACTTGGGATATCCATTTTGTGCTAACGAGGACGGAGCCAAAATAGTTGGACTTGGCTGCTTAGACTCTGGTCACGCGCTGGGCCTGCGTGCCCGGGACGTAACAATTTATCCCTCTGTAAGAAGGAACACATTTGTCACGAGTTTTCATTCCCTGTACCTATTATGTTGCATTCCCTTTTCTTTGATCACTTATATCTATATTCATATTTTATTTTTTGCCTTTCATTTTTGCATTACTCGTGACCCCTTTGAGGTTTCTTTTTGGGTTTTGCAATTAATGCGATAATTTCAATTTAACATCGAAGGGATATTTGGTCCCTCTCAATATCTCTTTTAGGTTTAGGTTTGCATCCATATAGTTACATTCCAATGTGATAGAATTTAGGGTTATATTAGGAAAATTTTGACTAGACCTCACAACTAGCTTCGGCTAGGTTGAAAGGATGCCTTAGGTGTAAACCTTTGCCTTCTCTTTCTTCAACTGTGACTCCCAAACCTTTTTCTCTTGTTTTCAAAGACTTAGAGTTGTCTAAAAGGGTTTTCTCGTATTTCTTATATATTCCTAAAAAATATTTTTTAAAGAAATCATTCTTGAAATTTTACCATTTATAATAAAATATTTTTTGGTGACTTGGTACACCAAAACTTAATACCAAGTGGCGACTCCCGTTTTCACAAGAAAAACCCTTTTAAGACTCTATTTTTGGGTCCAAAACCGTCATATTTTCAAAGTCCCATTTTAGGCCCTTTTCTTTTGTTTCTTTAAATAAAATCATTTTATAAAGCTACTATCTTTTTCATACAAAAATCTTTTTCCGTCTTTCGAAAAATGTGGTGCGACAAACAACCCTCCCAAGGATTGTTCTTATGTATCATGGACAACCTAACCCCCAATTCTACCCGAGAATTAAAATTAGTTTGAAGAGAATCTCAAATCCTAACCCATGTGTTGGTTAGAACTTAAGATATCACAATAACTCAACGAATCACTCGAAGAATCAAGATCTCTCAAAGAGAACTTAAAAAGAGGAAAACCTCACAAAATATTATTAAACATCAATGTTATGTCTGAACAATAATAATAATTAGCCTTATATAGGCAAAAACACCCTAAACAACTGATATGGTAAATAACTAGTCTATTACAAGTGAAAAACTAAGTAAAAACATAGAAAACAAATAAAATTGTAAAGTTGCGGATGAAGGCTACAGGGTAAGTCATGCCATGACCTTCGGTGTGGCCTTGATCAGAACATCATTTTGCCTTGGCAAAGTTTCTAACAGAGGCCGTAGGGAAGGCCGTGGTGTGGCCTTGCCCGTAGCCTTCATCAGAAACTTTCTAATGGCCTTTTCTTCGCAATTGTATTTGTTCCAACCATGGATGGCCTCTTCCTCCCGCCTCTTTTGACTATCCTTGATGTCTCTAAGCTGCTATTTTGGGTTGGTAAAGGCATTCGCTTCGGTGAGGCTTTTGAAACAATATGAATGCATCTGTTGACTTGAGCTTTGGCCCCTAGATTCATATCAGAAGACAATCCTTGGGAGGAGTTAGTCCTGCGAATTGCAAACTTGTCAATGTTCCCATTAGGAGATTAACATGGGGCCTCGGGTGAATTGCATCATAACTTCTTGGAGGTCTCATATGTAATAGCCCCACCATACCCAAAGCCGCACTAGAGGGCTTAGCGGACTGTGTGCCTAGCTCTCGCCAGGACTCGAGTCGAGCACTCGCTCAATACGTACACATAATTAATGCAAAATAAAACACATTCATAAAGAGATATATCCATAAAATTCATTTGAAGTACAGGTATTACAAAAGGTTTTACGCACTAATGATTTACATAGCATGTACAAGAATAGCCTAAACAAGTGGCTATCAAAGATACCAAACAAAACATGTACAATGTCCAAAATCAGCTTTTCCAGCTTTAGTATTTTGGGAAACCTAGGTTAAAGAAAACCAATGAACTGGGATGAGCTATACTAGCCCAGTGAGTGCCCAAGTCATGCAACCATACCAAGAAACCATTATTTTATGGTACAAAAATAATTGACAAGTTAAATAGACAGGTCATGAACAATTTAATTAACAAGTAGTCAATGGCGGATACAGGGCTCAACTACGGAAGCAAGCTTAGCCTGCAGAATGAGCAAGTACTGATCATGTAACCATGATGTTAGAATTGAGATAATAGCTCGGGTCTTTATCAAAGGTCATGCCAGTATTATCGAGCAAGAACCCTAACCTACCATTCACCTTATAACCTCCAGTACAGGCTACCACATCCAGGGAGAAATCTCAACCCTGGAGGGCCAACACGCAAGAAAGTTCAATCCGGAGTTGGCCTTTTTGAGGATTCGCAACTCATAAGGGAAAAAACATCACGGCCTAAAACACCCAGCACCTTATATCCTCCCAAGCCTGTCTGGGTTGACTATCCCTGAAGTAACGGTGAAGTTAGTCACGGAAGTCTCATGCACAAGTAACACATTGGATATTGAAAGCACGTAACACATTGCGGAATAGAAGTGATAAAGTACACCTCTTTCCTCAAGTAACACATATCATAAAACAACAATTTCAAGTATAACATAATATTTCATAATTTAACATTCTCAAGTAGGACAAGCATTTCATGCATCATGCACACATAGAGACACTCACCTGAAATGCCTAAGAAAATATTTCGTAATACGGTCGCGATTCGTTTTCGGATCCTGAAATTTAAAAGAAATAATATAATGAAAACCCGATTAAAACCCTAGTGAATTTAGTAAGAAAATTCAAGAAAAAATACCCCACTTATTTCTAGGGTTTTGGTCTTAGGGTTTTCTAGGGTTTAGGGTTTTCTTATTCTAAGAAAATTTAATCTATCACTAGATCATCTTCTAAAAATTCCTGCACATCAACTTCCTTAAATTGAGCATATTCTAGGTTTAAAAATCTCACTTGTCAATTTTCTTCTTTTAATTCTACCAAAATTTCGGCAGCATTTCCCCTTAAAATCGGACTAACCCAAATTTTTTTCCTGCAAGAAAACAACCAACCAACCCATATATCAACAGGTTCTACAACTTCTATGTTCAACTCAAACTCAAATTCATTCAAATTTCTACTCAAATTCAAGGTTTCTACTCCAAGAATCTTCACCCAAACAACACATAATACATGAAATTCCAAGGTTTAAATGTTATCTACTAGTCTATCTAAGCACAAGAACACTTTATCTATCAAGTAAATCTTCAATTCAAACTATGTTCTTCATGTAGTAGTACCAAGAATCTAGATATGAACTTGTACAAAACACTAAATAAAACTTGAAATTACTAGGAAAAGTTCATAGTACATACCTTGATCAAGCTTAGAAGGTTTCTTAGGAAGAAGAAAAACTAAATTTCTATGGTGAAATTGCTCTAATCTTGGAGAGAAAGCTTCAAGAAGTTGAGAGAAAATGAGAGGAAAAGAGGAAACAAGAGGGCCGGCCAAGATAAATGAAAAAGAGAGAGAAATAGGCTAGAAAAATAGAAAATAAATAAAGAAAAAGGTAGGTAAAATAATAACCAATTAAAGCATAACAAGAGTAAGACTAGGGTTTAGTCTTTTAATGCATTAGGTGTTAACTTGGATTAATCTAATTGGTGGAACTCTTCACCTCTTTATCACCTAGTAATTAGTAATATTATGACACAAATATTAAAACAAAATGAGAGGGAAATAAAGAGAGAGAGATCCGGCCACAAGCAAGAAAAGAAAAGAAAGAAATTCGGCCAAGAAGAAAAAGAAAAAGAAAGAAGAAATTTGGCCAAGAGAAGAAGAAAAAGAAAGAAGAAAATTTAGCCAAGAAAAAGAAATTAAAGCAAGAGAACAAGTGAAATTTTTGAGTAAAAATTGAGCTAAGATTCAAGTAGTCAAGAGACTAGAAAATAGTAGATTAAACTAATTAAAATTAAACACTATTATAAACTAATGATCCAATGAAATTAATCCAAATATAGTACTTAGATGTCCCACTTAATCATGGAAGAATCTCATTTTCTTAACCTAATTAACTTAAGTAATCTTCCAACTAATAAATCAAGATTAACACTAAATCCTAAATAAAAGAAATCTCCTTATAAAACGTATTTCGGTTTTTCTTTTCTTTTCTCTTCTCTCTTCTTTTTTTTTTCTACTAATAGACATAACATGAATCAAATGATTTTTGTATGAATTTCGGGGCGTCACATCCTCCTCCCCTTAAAAGAATTTCGTCCTCGAAATTCCACCTTGCTTTCCGAATAACTTGGGATAATTTTTTCCATATCTCTTCTTCTGTTTTCCAAGTGGCTTCTTCTAAATCACGATGCTTTCAGAGAACTTTAACAAGAGGAACTTGTTTATTTCTCAGTCCTTTCACTGCGCGATCCAAGATTTATACTAGCTGATACCAACTGTGACAGTTCTCAGGGTCACATCACAAGGTACCTATCAAGACAAACACATGGAAAACTTTATATATTCTAGACAACGTCGAAGGTAATTTCAGTTGGTATGTAACCCTGTCGATACACTTAATGAGTCGGAATAGTCCCATGCATCTTGGTTGAAGTTTCTTTTTCTTACCACTAGCACATCTTCAAGTCACTTTATCCTCCGGAGTATTAATTTAATAAGCAAAATCCCACTACCTTCCTGGACATTAATTTCTTAACTCACATGGCAGAGAGAAGTCGAAGAAGTTAGGGTTTGCTTTACGTCCAACCTTAGAATAGATTTTTCCAGCATACTAAACTTTACCATTTTCATCCCACAATTTAATTGTGCATAATTTAATTGGGCCCACCACGCTTCCGCTGCGCCACTCTGATATCTCTTCCACTTAGCATTCATCAAATTCCACTAAGGTGTGGTGACCCTTCCATCTGAAACACGGCAAATGTCACTAGCCCTTCATCAACATATTTCAAGGCAACATAGATTTTCTCAATATCCTCTAACCATTTTCGGCGATTTCGGGATGCGGACCACCGTTGGACTTGGGGTTAAATTTCTGAAATCTTTCTATGGCTACGTTCTCCCCTACTATCGGGTTTTCTATGAGAATCCACCGGTTTCCATTACAGGGTTTGCTGATTCCCAGATTGAGTTAAAACATGAGTCATTCAGTTCAATATCATGATCATGGGGTCAAACCTAAGAATAGGGTTTACACTCGAAGTGGTGCCTTCGTCCCGGTCTTAGCGACGGGGACATCCTCTATCACGACCTTGTTCACTCATAACTTAGTATTCTATAATAGCATTAATAAATTTGCAATTTTCCACGTAACAAGTGACAAGATATATTTCAAGATGCACAAATTCAAGGATAAACAAGGAAATCAAGTTTTATGCCAAATAAAGTCACATGCATATACAAGTAGTTTAATTCCCACATTTTCAAAAGTTCATGTATAAAACATATTACACATGCAAACATAACAAAACTAGCATAGGTCCTTGTACATATTCTTAGACATCACACTTATCTAGAGCATAGACTCGAACTAACACTTTTCACTTGTTTTCACTTCCTCCGGCTTTATCAAGGTCCTTAAGTTCTAGCTGAATTATACCTTGTCTACTAGCCGTTGTCATAGGCAATAGCTTATTCGATGGTCAGCACTACCGCAATGTAGACACTTACGACTTTTCCTCCAGCAATTTTCTTCGGTGTGATTACCTTTACCACAATATCCACAAGCAACTTGAAATGCCAGAGGTCAAGTTTCTTCCAGAGTATCCTCCTTTCGTTCATTTCCTAGCGAAGCTCTATCTATCCGAGTCTCCCTTGTGCTTCCAGATTGGGCACCGCGCCCAATTCTTACTCCTCCAGGTCCCCTTCCTGCCTTAGGGGTTGGGGCATATTTTAGTTGATCGGTGGGAATTTCTAGCACGTCCCCGTTTCCTCGTTCGCATCGCTCGAACCAAGGGCTATGTCGTTTCCACTTGTTGCACTTTTCCTGCCACAACTTTATAAGTTTCACTGGTGGCAGCAGCGAGGGCATCCTGGTACTGCATTCTATAAACATCGGCTCTTTGCCGTTCCTCTCGAACTGCGGCCTCAAGCTCTTGGATCCTTTGAGCTTGAACTCTCACTATCTCTCTTAACTCATGAGTGCGAGCTCGGGAGATTTCACCCTCGCGCTTCCACCCGTTTACTATCCTCAATCAATGAAAGTATAACTTAGTCAGGGTAAGAGTTCGTTCTCCAACAATCGCATGCAGGCCGTACTTGGCAGGCAGGTGACAATGTACGGTAGGGATGTCCTGGTCCCTCATTTCGATCACTCTCTGACATACCTACATGTTTTAAAGAAAATACATCACTCAAATCTAAACCCAGAAAGACTTATTAATAAACAATACTTAAGTATAGCACCCCAAAATCAAGCTTAGAAGATAAACTTGATCATTCTCAATTATATTCACGTAGATTTTCAGGCCTAAGAAACACTCGTGCCTCAATTCTTAATGACTTTTAAAATTTGCATGACAGAGGAAAATAGTTACTACTTTCCCATTCTCAAAGTAAAGCTAAACCCATATAGAAGAACTACGAATTCCTCAATCACCAATTATAGATACTCGAACATGGATCTCAAAACTAAGTCAACCCACACTAAGGTTGGCCACCCCGAAGTGTGGATTAGCTAGCCCTGACTAATCCTGTCCAATGTACACACTAACCACCCAAAAGAATCTACAAATATTCGTACTTAAAAATTCACAAGAAAAATTCAAGCTTAGGATATCATTTAAACATCAGCTATTTTGTAACATCCCGCGTCCGGGCTGGCCCAATAACTTTTGAGCTTTAAACCACAGGCTCAAAATGCTTAAGCCAAGTTATTTAGTAGCCCAAACGTAGGATGTTATATACAAATCATTTTCTTTTCTTCCCACCAATGTGGGACTTTTTGAGGGGTCTCACATTCACCCCTCCTTATCAGGCTTTGCGTCCTCGCAAAGCCCAATCCATATCATAATCCGGACTGTCCACTCGGTTGTATCGGATTCTAGAGGTGGCTCGTACGGGCTCTAGAGGTGGCTCCCGCCCTTAGGTCGACGTAGCACTTAGCCCCGCACAGCACTTAGTTCCTCCACTTCCTTGCGTAGTCCGGCCCAAATACCATAGGCCCAGTCTCACCCCGTGCAGAGACCACACGAGGTTCGCTCTGATACCATTTGTAACATCCGACGTCCGGGCTGGCCCAATAACTTTTGAGCTTTAAACCACGGGCTCAAAATGCTTAAGCCAAGTTATTTAGTAGCCCAAACGTAGGATGTTATATACAAATCATTTTCTTTTCTTCCCACCAATGTGGGACTTTTTGAGGGGTCTCACATATTTCAAATTGTATGAGCATAAATAATTAATCACTTACAATGTATATCAAACCATCTATATCATACCATTTAACCATTCAATAACACTTCAAGTACTTAAGGTCACCACTTGCTAATATGATACACCTTATGTAATAGAGTTAATATTCCCCAATACCAAAACCAATCACAAAAGAAAACATTCTATATATCCCAACTACAACTAGAGGTTCACTTATTACTAGCCCAATAGTACTTTCAAATCTTAACACACTAATATAAAATAATGCTTATACTTAAGATATAACAAGAGTCAAACTTAAACTTTTCAAAGATTCACACTTAACTCTGACAGAATTCAAACCTGGCTCTAGTGATCATCACCGAAACTCTAATAGTCATAACTTAAGCTCTGATGATCATAACCTAATTTCTAACAATCATATCCTAAGCTCTTAAATGCAGAAAATCATAAACCTAATCTCAAATGATCTGATCATAACTTAAAGCTCCACTGATCATAACCTAAGCTCTGATACCACTTGTAACAGCCCCACCTTACCCAAAGGTGCACCAGAGGGCTTAGCAGACTGTCTGCCTAGCTCTCGCCAGGACTCAAGTTGAGCACTCGCTCAATACGTACACATAATTAATGCAAAATAAAACACATTCATAAAGAGATATATCCATAAAATTCATTTGAAGTACAGGTATTACAAAAGGTTTTACGCACTAAGATTTACATAGCATGTACAAGAATAGCCTAAATAAGTGGCTATCAAAAGATACCAAACAAAACATGTACAATGTCCAAAATCAGCATTTCCAGCTTTAGTATTTTGGGAAACCTGGTTAAAGAAAACAAATGAACGGGATAAGCTATAATAGCCCAGTGAGTGCCCAAGTCATGCAACCATACCAAGAAACCATTATTTTATGGTACAAAAATAATTGACAAGTTAAATCGACAGGTCATGAACAATTTAATTAACAAGTAGTTAATGGCGGATACAGGGCTCAACTACGGAAGCAAGCTTAGCCGCAGAATGAGCAAGTACTGATCATGTAACCATGATGTTAGAACTGAGATAATAGCTCGGGTCTTTATCAAAGGTCATGCCAGTATTATCGAGCAAGAACCCTAACCACCATTCACCTTATAACCTCCGTACAGGCTACCACATCCAGGGAGAAATCTCAACCCTGGAGGGCCAACACGCAAGAAAGTTCAATCCGGAGTTGGCCTTTTTGAGGATTCGCAACTCATAAGGGAAAAAACATCACGGCCTAAAACACCCAGCACCTTATATCCTCCCAAGCCTGTCTGGGTTGACTATCCCTGAAGTAATGGTGAAGTTAGTCACGGAAGTCTCATGCACAAGTAACACATTGGATATTGAAAGCACGTAACACATTGCGGAATAGAAGTGATAAAGTACACCTCTTTCCTCAAGTAACACGTCATAAAATAACAATTTCAAGTATAACATAATATTTCATAATTTAACATTCTCAAGAAGGACAAGCATTTCATGCATCATGCACACATAGAGACACTCACCTGAAATGCCTAAGAAAATATTTCGTAATACGGTCGCGATTCGTTTTCGGATCCTGAAATTTAAAAGAAATAATATAATGAAAACCCGATTAAAACCCTCATGAATTTAGTAAGAAAAATCAAGAAAAAATACCCCACTTATTTCTAGGGTTTTGGTCTTAGGGTTTTCTAGGGTTTAGGGTTTTCTTATTCTAAGAAAATTTAATCTATCACTAGATCATCTTCTAAAAATTCCTGCACATCAACTTCCTTAAATTGAGCATATTCTGGGTTTAAAAATCTCACTTGTCAATTTTCTTCTTTTAATTCTACCAAAATTTCGGCAGCATTTCCCCTTAAAATCGGACTAACCCAAATTTTTTTCCTGCAAGAAAACAACCAACCAACCCATATATCAACAGGTTCTACAACTTCTATGTTCAACTCAAACTCAAATTCATTCAAATTTCTACTCAAATTCAAGGTTTCTACTCCAAGAATCTTCACCCAAACAACACATAATACATGAAATTCCAAGGTTTAAATGTTATCTACTAGTCTATCTAAGCACAAGAACACTTTATCTATCAAGTAAATCTTCAATTCAAACTATGTTCTTCATGTAGTAGTACCAAGAATCTAGATATAAACTTGTACAAAACACTAAATAAAACTTGAAATTACTAGGAAAAGTTCATAGTACATACCTTGATCAAGCTTAGAAGGTTGCTTAGGAAGAAGAAAAACTAAATTTCTATGGTGAAATTGCTCTAATCTTGGAGAGAAAGCTTCAAGAAGTTGAGAGAAAATGAGAGGAAAAGAAGAAACAAGAGGGCCGGCCAAGATAAATGAAAAAGAGAGAGAAATAGGCTAGAAAAATAGAAAAGAAATAAAGAAAAAGGTAGGTAAAATAATAACCAATTAAAGCATAACAAGAGTAAGACTAGGGTTTAGTCTTTTAATGCATTAGGTGTTAACTTGGATTAATCTAATTGGTGGAACTCTGCACCTCTTTATCACCTAGTAATTAGTAATATTATGACACAATTATTAAAACAAAATGAGAGGGAAATAAAGAGAGAGAGATCCGGCCACAAGCAAGAAAAGAAAAGAAAGAAATTTGTCCAAGAAGAAAAAGAAAAGGAAAGAAGAAATTCGGCCAAGAGAAGAAGA
The DNA here is from genome assembly GCA_024721245.1 of Mitragyna speciosa. Lineage (NCBI taxonomy): Eukaryota > Viridiplantae > Streptophyta > Magnoliopsida > Gentianales > Rubiaceae > Mitragyna > Mitragyna speciosa. The sequence goes on along the minus strand of CM045558.1, from coordinate 13,550,972 downwards.
AAAAGAAAGAAGAAAATTTAGCCAAGAAAAAGAAATTAAAGCAAGAGAACAAGTGAAATTTTTGAGTAAAAATTGAGCTAAGATTCAAGTAGTCAAGAGACTAGAAAATAGTCAATTAAACTAATTAAAATTAAACACTATTATAAACTAATGATCCAAGGAAATTAATCCAAATATAGTACTTAGATGTCCCACTTAATCATGGAAGAATCTCATTTTCTTAACCTAATTAACTTAAGTAATCTTCCAACTAATAAATCAAGATTAACACTAAATCCTAAATAAAAGAAATCTCCTTATAAAATGTATTTCGGTTTTCCTTTTCTTTTCTCTTCTCTCTTCTTTCTTTTTTTTCTACTAATAGACATAACATGAATCAAATGATTTTTGTATGAATTCCGGGGCGTCACATCATACCTCTCAGTCCTAGCATGTGTGTCGAGTATTTCTTTAAACTACACAATCATGGACGAAGCATCTATCTTAAGATGTTGCTTTTGCAATGCCGAGCTCATAGCAGCTAACATGATGCATGTTGCAGCATCATTGTTAGTCTTATGCATATCATATGTACCTATTTCCTCAGGCGATGTAGTAGCAGGAGGAGAAGGGGGCATGGGTTTATCCAAAACATACTCAATTTTTTCATGTTTGAGAAAATTCTCAAATTAATATGCCAGTTTTCAAAGTTGATATCTTTGAGTCTATTGTCGTTTAAAATCGGTCGCAAATTCACGTCAGACATTCTGCAACAAAAGTAAAGACAGAAATAAGTATTTGTTTTATGTCATATATGCAAACCAAAAACATGGATTCGAAGATTTATTTGGTTTGTTTCTACTATTTTACTTCAAATCAATAACCCTCAATATTGATTTGGAAATCCGTTGGAAATTCTTAGTGGGTTAGAATCCCATCTAATTAACTTTGAGTTTGACGGAGGCCAAACCCTAAAGGTAACTTTGATTAAGAAGGTAACCTTTACCAATCACAACTCTTGTGACTCTTAGCTGGTTAGATATCAACTCTTGATATTCCCAGCATTGTCTAAAAAATATCATGACATTTACGAAGGCCAAACTTGTTACGTATTTTTGTTAAGTCTAACCCATTATTCAAATATCATATCTCATCGCAAAAACATGTCGCGGGTAAGGTGACCTTGACGAAGGTCAATTACATCAACACTTAACAGGAACTCTTTGTTTTTGCCATAATAATAGAAGGCAACTTTAATTGGTGACTTAATATTTAGTTTGAGGGATTTTAGTTTTAAATATTAATGTCTCATCATATCATGCAATTAAAATATATCAACATATAAAATAAAAGCATAATAAAACGTGGATGATTATGGACTTTAACTAATAATGTGATAGCCCCACCTTACCCTAAGGCGTACCAAAGGACTTAGCAGACTGCCTGCCTAGCTTTCGCCAGGACTCAGGTCAAGCACGCACTAGATTCCATGAAACAATCGATATTTTATAGAAAACTCATAAATACATTCATAAAGGTAACAGTTAAGTAGTTTACATCATAATACCTAACTAATACAGTAAAATCTCAAACATTCTTTTTACTAACAAAATTCTACCAAGAACTACTCTTGAATCCTCACCACTAGCCTTAATAATAGGAGCCTGTTTAAGGAGAACAAATAAGAAAGGTGAGCTATAATAGCCCAGTGACGTTCCCACACATGCAATCACACAGGCAGACAATTAGAAAAATAAATAAATAAATAAATAACAGGTGCTATAAAACAGTATAAGAACAAGTTAAGTAAACAATTGATCAAATAAGGAAGAATACATCTCAACCATGGAAGCAAGCTCAACCGCGGGAGTATCAAGTACATAATCACGTGGCAATAGTGTTTGGATCAATAGAGAAAACCAGGTCCTTGCCAATGATCAGGTAAACATTAGATAACAGTACCCGAAACCACCCGTGCACCTTTACCTCCTCAATACCTCCACTCTAGGGTGAGATCTTGTTAGTGTATGCTCTAAAACCAAGTTGGCTTTTGAGATTTTTATTACACTTATTCCATGTTATACTTATATATGTGGAATTTCTTTGTCATTTAATATTTGTTATTTATATTACTTGTTTGTTTGATAAAGTCCATAGAATATTAACTGTGTATAAGAGATTGTAAGAGTTACAATGATGGGACTCTTATTACACAAAGTTATATTCTTAAATATCCCTAGTCGTAGTATTAATGAGATTGGACATCATTAATATGGGAAGACTAGCACATACTTTGCTTCTACTTATGGTAAGTAGTAGTTGATCTCGACAACTATGGTGTGTGACACCTAAGCTAGTATGTGGATGCTTGTTAGAGAACAAGTTCATTAGATTGATCCACCAAGAGTTACTATTCATAGTGCTAATGAATTATACTCTTAATGGCAATGGTGTAAGTGATCCTTAGACTTGAGATTACCATGGTATCTTGAGTGTGGATTGTTATGCTTTGAACTCTATTGCTCGATGCTCGTAAAAGAGTAGCCCATATGATAGAGATTGGGTATAGTATGAAGCATGGAAGGATAGTGAATAATCAATATAGGATTCACCACTCCTTATTATAAGAGAGTATATCCCGGATAGATAGATGAAACACAACACAAAATCTAGAGAGAGAAAAATTGAGAGCATGAGAGGCGTTTCTCTCCCCAAGAAAACGCCACCTCTCATCTTCCTAATAGTTAGGGTTTCTTTCTTTATCTTGTGTTCTTCATGATATTCAAGGAAGCTAGCACTCAAAAGACAAGGCAAGCAAGCCCAAAGGTTCCTAAAGATCATGTTTGTGTGGATACCATTGGAGGCTCGACACTTGAAGGGCTTTTCATGGTAGATCAACACCTTTATCGAATAGGATCTTGCCCTTTGAAACATAGAAACCTTCAATGCTTGAGGTACTTGTGCTAAACACCCTTTAATCATATAGATTATATCAAAGAGATCCATGACTGAGGTAATAAAATTTTAGATTTTTCGCTGCGTTACTCCCCTTATTACCTTACATATCTCAACCCTGGAGGGTAAAATAGTTTGTTCAGTCTAGAGTTGGCCTCTTTGAGGAATCTCAACTCAGAGGAAAGAACATGAACCTGAACGCCCAACACCTTATATCCTCCTCAATACCAGTATGACTAACTGTGGTGTAACTGGTGAAGTATGACCACAGAAGTCTAGCCCGAAGGCTCAGTTCAGTTGAAAGTTCACAAACAAGTATATTCACATTTGATAGAAGTTGTGCATGTAACAAGTTGCGGGATAGATGTGATAAAGTACACATCTTACCCTCATATAGCACATTGTAGTAGCGAACAAGTGTCAAGCATAAAATGGAATTAGCATTTAAACATGCATCAAGCGCACACAAGGAAACACTCACCTGAAAATTCAAGAAAGTACCTCATAAAACGTGCGAGGTTCAGACTTGGATCCTGAAATTCAAAAGTAGCCAAATTAACCTATTGGATTTTTCTTTTAAAAGGATTTTTAAAATATACCCAAGTTTAACTAGGGTTTTAAAATTAAATGTAAATTGGTTATGAGGAAAATCCAAGAAATTGTAATAAAGGAATCCGGATAAAACCCTAAATCAACCAATAAAGAAATTTAAGAAATTCCCTTTTGAAAGTAATTTAGTTCTAAGGGCAAATAATTCATTAAGTGTGAAAATTAAGGTTAAATTTCAAAAGGAATGATTAATGCTAGAAATTTGTTACTAATTCCACTTTATTTACTATTATAATTGCAAGACTTTAATAATTCGTTATAAATTCTGGACCAAAAGAAAATACTGCTAAATACTATGGACTAAAGGGGTAATTTAAATAAATATTAATCAGAGTTCAAGGTTTTTGTATAAGAAGAAATTTTGCCCAAAATAGTTAATTTCTAGGTAATCTAGCTTTTAAAGTTCAAGGAAGATTTATTAGTAATAGTCAAGTATGATTTAATAATTTAGCAAAATTAATGTAAGTTAAAATGAGAAAACTCTAAAATATCCTATACTTAGGTAAATTAATGGTTTTAAATTAATTAATATCAAACTAATGATATTTAATTAAATTAAGACTAGTTAAATAACAAATTAGGGTTATTTGGTGAAAACATACTAAATCGAGTGTAAAGTTAAACTAGTCAAAATTTCACTTACACATTTAACAGTCAAGTTTCTAACCAGATTAAATCTTCAAAAATTTATAAGAGTTTCTTCTTAAATTGATTAACAAGGTTCCAAAATCGTTGCACAACATTTTCCTAAAAACCGGTTAAGTAGATTAAGTCTAAGGTGCTCAATATTTGGTGTCACTTCAACCAATTCACAAGCTGAAATTTCCAGCAGTTTATGTCATCAAAACTTGGCCAAAACAAGTTTAATATAGCCAAAAATATTGGGTTATCAAAGCTGGAAATTTGTAAACTAGTAAAGCTGAAATTTGTTCAAGGTTTTGGAACAAGGAAGTGCCGGTTTGCAAGCTGAAATTCCAACAACTTCAGCCCACTAAACAGGCCTTAAAAACTGAAATTTTTCCAGAATTTTCCTCTAACAAGACTACCCAACATGCCTTCTAACTCTACTCAAAATTTCAGCCATGAATTCCTAGATTTGCCACTCAAATAAAGCATCAATTCTTATACAGGTCCATACTCATCAATTAGGTCGTAACATAGTTAATCTACTATCAATAAAAGGATCAAAACAAGGGGAAACCTCATAATCATGAGCATAAATATTCATATATATGACAAGAGAACAAAATATAACCATAAATCTTAAGTACTTAATGAAATCATAAGAAGAACATAAGAATTCTTCTATTGAAACTTGAAAGAACTTGAAGTTTCTTGATGAATTTAACTCAAAATAGTTAGGGTTTTAGTTGAAGAAGAGTGAATGATTATTCCCTTAAGGACCTTGACTTTGGGCAAGAACTTGAGCTAGAAACTTGGAGAGAATTTGATGAAATTTGAGGGGATTTCTGTTAAGCTTTTGGTGAAAGATTAAGTTAGTTTTTTAAGTGTTTTAAAATGATTGAAATTGAAGAATATTTTGGCATTATGGTGGCCGGCCAAGAGGAGCAACAAGTGCAAGGAAATTTCAGCCAAAAATTGAAAAGAATTTATTAAAGTAAAAGCCAATAATAGGTGGCCATTCATGGTGCTAGGTGACATAATCTCCTAATATCTAAGTAATAGGTGGCCTTACTTTTCTAAATATCTAAGCTTGGTTGGTAACATTTAATTGGTGAAATTTTCCTATGATTATCTTCAAACATGTATTAATAAAATTCAAGAAATCAAATTGTAAAAGAAAATTATACAATAACAACTAATAAGGAAATTTACAATTAGCATTCATATCATAGAAACTAAGTGGTTTTAAGCTTCTAGGGTTTTACAAATAATATTTTCTTCGAGCCTTGAAGAAAACATTTGATCAAAATTCCTAAGGGACATGTCAACACCTTCATGCGCTTTCTTGGTTGCTCCTTGGTGCCATCTCCACCTACATGATTACAAGTATTGACTAAGAAACCTCGAGTTACATTCGAGGAGAGTTTAGGTGAGAAGAGAATTACATCAGAATAACAGAGAAGGCAAGACACGTAGGCCTTATGATTGTGAGGTTTAGGTACTATCAAAATTAGGCAAAATACACAGAAACAAGTAATAAAATTTATAACCTAATACCCCTTTCCACAAGTGCACAGGTCAAATGTAGTAGGGGAAGTATTAGGGTCGATCCCATGAGGAAACAAGAATTTGCAAGTACCAAAGCTACTAACTTGCTCTATTGTCTAGACAAAATATCAAATAGGTGGTGTGCAAGGTAAGAAAATTCAACTACTTGAATTGAAACAATTGGAAGAAATTCATAAACACAAGTAATTAGGGTTTATAATCCACTAATTGTCACTAATATGATTAAATGAATTAACACCTTGCTATGTCGTGTAAGGTAATAAGGGGAGTAATGCAGCGGAAAATTTAAAAATTTATTACCTTAGCCATGGATCTCTTTGATGTAATCTATACGATTAAAGGGTGTTTAGCACAAATACCTCAAGCATAGAAGGTTTCTATGCTTCAAAGGGCAAGATCCTATTCGATGAAGGTGTTGATCTACCATGAAAAGCCTTCCAAGTGTCGAGCCTCCAACGGTATCCACACGAACACGATCTTTAGGAACCTTTGGGCTTGCTTGCCTTGCCTTTTGAGTGCTAGCTCCCTTGAATGATTCATGAAGAACACAAGAAGAAGAAAGAAACCCTAACTATTAGGAAGAAGAGAGGTGGCGTTTTTCTAGGGAAGAGAAACGCCTCTCATGCTCTCAAGTTTTCTCTCTCTAGATTTTGTGTTGTGTTTCATCAATCATTCAAGAGTCAAGGCATGGACTTATTTATAGATGTAGTATCCTAGTCTTTAAGGAAACAAGAGCAATTGGAAACCAAGAAGGTTTAGGAAGCTTACCTTAAGCTAATCCTATTCCTTTAGGAAACCAATTCCAAAAGGAAACCAAATAGCTTCTTAATTCCTTTTAGGAAACTAATTTCCATCAAGACTTAGAATATTTATAATTAAGTCCTTTAAGTTAATTTATCACATAAATTAACCCCATAAGTATCTTATACTTATCTTAATAACAATTTAACCCAAAGACCATGTTCTTATTGTGTGTGACCCATTAGGTTCCATTCACGTTGGCAATAAGTACAAATTATAACTCATTAATTAATTAATTAAGAGCCAGATAAATTAACACTTTAATTTATCATTAATTCACTAATTAATTAATTTGCACTTATAGATCATGAGTGGCGTCTAGCAATGCATCATGACCACCCAAGTGAATAGGAAAGTCATATGGTAGACTACACCTATCAATGACAATGTTACCGTGTAATTAATATCCTTTCACCACACTATATCCCAATTAGTCTAAGAGTGTAGTGCACACTCTTTAAATGACTAATTAATGATTTCTTGTTCCCGAAATATAACTTTCCATAAAAGTATAACCTTGAAACTCTTTCAAGTCATACTTTCACTTTTGCGCAAAAGATTCTTTAAGTCATATTTCAACAAGTGGCCAATCCGGGATATACTCTCCTATAATAAGGAGTGGTGAATCCTATATCGATTACTCACTATCCTTCCATGCTTCATACTATGCCCAATCTCTACTGTATGGGCTACTCTTTTAGGAGCACCGAGCAATAGAGTCAAAGCATAGCAATCCACACTCAAGATACTATGGTAATCTCAAGTCTAAGGATCACTTACACCATTGCCATTAAGAGTATAATTCATTAGCACTATGAATAGTAACTCTTGGCGGATCAATCCAATGAACTTGTTCTCTAACAAGCATCCACATACCAGCTTAGGTGTCACACGCCATAGTTGACGAGATCAACTACTACTTACCATAAGTAGAGGCAAAGTATGTGCTAGTCTTCCCATATTAATGATGTCCAATCTCATTAATACTACGACTAGGGATATTTAAGAATATAACTTAATGTGTAATAAGAGTCTCATCATTGTAACTCTTACAATCTCTTATACACAGTTAATATTCTATGGACTTTATCAAATAAACAAGTAATATTGATAACAAGTATTAAATGACAAAGAAAATGCCACATATATAAGTATAACACGAAATAAGCGTAATAAAAATCCCAAAAACTAACTTGGTTTTAGGGCATACACTAACATGTCGGTCTTGTCTTGCTTAGGATTGCAATTCTATATGAAATCAAGACTTGTTTTCACAATGAATTTGACTGGAGTTCAATTATGTCCATGATGAACTCTTGTGAAATGCATGAATTGTGGTATTAAACAACCTCGATCTACCTACTTGTACAACTATTTGCATGTGTGTACAACATAAGTTTCATCTACCATTTTCCACTGTTATAAGCATTTCGTATTGTCAAAAAACATCTAAATGATTTGCAATAGTTGATCAAGCTGCTACAAATGTTAAACCTTGATAGATGAACAAGAAAATACAAGTTATAGCAAGTATAATAACATGTAAATCATATAATTAGCTTCATCTAACCCTAAGACATGTATTTAGTTAAACATAGCTTGTATGAATAACATATAATAGAAACAACTCATAAACAAGTAAGAATTAAAGAGCTAAGGTAAGAAATGCTCATTTGTAGGTAGAACATGGCTCCAAAGCTTCATTTCTTATTGATATGAATTGATACACTTGAATCCTCCAATAGTTTTCTTACAAGTAATGAAAATTTTTCTAAACTACAAAGAAAGCTTCTTCATAGCTAGTAAGATTGTCATCATCTATAACTAACATATCATTACTCTCACTAATGGGAAATCCATATCTCTCAGGAGCATAACGTGTTCTACTAGATCTATGAAGTTCTTGTGTAACTTGAGCTTCTGACTGCGCCTCATCAACATGTGGCGTAAGCTCTTGTTCCGACTGTTGACTACTTTGTGGTTCTTGAATTTCTTCAAGTTCTACTTTACTCCCACTACTTCTTTCTAGAATAAATAATTTTTCTAGAAAAGTAGCATGTCTTGAAACAAACACCTTTTGCTCAAGGGGATTGTAGAAGTAGTATCCGCGACTCTCTCTAAGATACCCCATAAACAAGCATTTGTTAGACTTAGCCTCGAGCTTGTCTGACATGTTCCGCTTCACATAAGCAAAACAGCCCCAAATCCTCAAATGATTAAGATTTGGTTCCTTACCATACCAAATCTCATAAAGTGTGGTATTAACAGATTTTGATGGAACACAGTTGAGTATATAAGAGGCAGAATCTAAGGCATAACCCCAAAACGAAATAGGAAGTGATGCATGGCCCATCATGGAACACACCATATCTAATAAGGTACGATTTCTCCTTTCAGACACACCATTTAGTTGTGGCGTGTATGGAGGAGTCCATTGAAGAATAATCCCATTTTCCTCTAGATATTGTTGGAACTCTTGACTTAAGTATTCTCCACCTAGATCAGATCTAAGTGTTTTGATACTCTTGCCAAGTTGTTTCTCAACTTCAGCTCTAAAGACTTTGAACTTTTCAAAGGCCTCGGATTTGTGCTTCATTAGAAACACATAACCATATCTAGAATGGTCATCCGTGAAAGTGATGAAGTAGGAGAAACCACCTCTAGCATGGATCGACATTGAGTCGCAAACATCAGTATGTATAAACCCAAGAAGATCACTAGCACGTTCACCCTTTTCGGTAAAAGGTGTCTTGGTCATTTTGCCAAGTAAACAAGATTTGCATGTCCCAAATGATTCATAATCAAATGAGTCCAAGTATCCATTTTTTATGTAACTTGGATATGCATTTCTCATTTACATGACCAAGTCTACAATGCCAAAGGTATGTTTGGTTTATAATATCTAATTTTTGTTTCTTGGTATTTATGTTGAGAATGGACTTTTGTTCATCTAGAATGTATAAACCATTAATTAATGTACTAGTACCATAAGTAATACCCTCACGTGAAAAAGAACAACTTTTATTCCTTTAAATGATGGTAAAACCATCCAAATCTAACCATGATAGAAATGATGTTCTTTGTAAGTACGGGAACACAATAACAGTTTCTTAATTCTAAAATAAGCCCAGTGGGCAAAGAGAGTACATAGGTTCCTATGGCTAATGCAGCAACTCTTGTTCCATTCCCCATACGTAGCTCGACCTCTCCCCTTGCCAGGGATCTACAATTTTTAAGACCTTGCATTTTTTTACAAATATGAGATCCAGATCCGGTATCTAATACCCATGAGTCTTGGTTAACAGATAAATTAATCTCAATCATAAACATACTAGAGGTTGAAGCTTCACCAAGCTTCTTTGACTTCAGAGAATCAAGGTAGGCCTAGCAGTTTCTCTTCCAATGCCCATCTTTTCAGCAATGGAAGCATGTGACCCTGAGTTTGTCCTTTTTAACCCCACCCTTAGGCTTGCTTCTCCATTTCTTGGACTTCTTAAGTCAAGAATTGGACTTCTTTTTCATGGAGCCCGAGACAAGCATAACAGTGCCCTTCTCCTTCTTAAGATTGGGCTCAGCAGTGTTGAGCATGTTCATCAATTCAATCAACGTGCACTCAACTTTTCGCATGTTGAAGTGCAGGATGAATTGTGAATAGCTCTCAGGTAGGGACTGAAGAATTAAGTCAATACTTAACTCATTGTCTAAGACGTGTCCTAGATCAGCTAATTTTTCAATTAGCCCGATCATCTTCAGTACATGGGCAGTCACTGAAGATCCCTCTGCCATCTTGCATTGATAAAGCTCCCTTGAGGTCTCATACTTCTCAGTTCTAGTTTGTGCATCGAACATTTCTTTTAAATGCACAATCATAGACGGAGCATCCATCATAATTGCAATGCCGGGGACATAGCAGCTAACATGATAAATGTTGCAGCATCATTGTCGGCTTTGTGCATCTCAAATGCATCTATGTCCTCGGGTGATACAGAAGCAGGAGGAGGAGGGGGCAATGGTCTATCGAGGACATACTCAATTTTTTCATGTTTGAGAACAATTCTCAAATTGATATTCTAGTCCTCAAAGTTGGTTTCATTAAGTTTGTTGTCAAGAATCGGTCGCAAATTCACGTCAGATATTCTACAAAAAGTAAAGACAGAAAATAAGTATTTGTTTTATGTTATATATGCAAACCAAAAATGTGGATTCGTAAATTTATTTGGTTTGCTCCCACTATTATACTTCAATCAATAACCCTCAATATTGATTCAGAAATCTGTTGGAGATTTATAGTGGGCTAGGATCCCATCTAATTAGCTTTGGGTTTGACGGAGCCTAATGCCCCAAAGATAAATTCGATTAGGTAGATAACTATTTATCAATCATAACTCTTGTGACTCCTAGATAGTTGGGTATCAACTCTTTGAAATTTACATCTTATGTATTACCCAACATTGCCTCAAAAAAATATCATAACATTGACGGAAGCCAAACTCGTTATGTATTTTTTTGTTAAGTCAAATCCATTATTCAGAGATCATATCTCATAACATAGACATATTCCAAATAAGGTGACCTTGACGGAGGCCAACGTGTCAACCTTAATAGGAACTCATCATTTTTTGTTATAATAATGGAAGGCAACATGTATTTTTGACTTAATATTTCGTTCGAGGGATTTTAGTTTAAATATTAATGTCTCATCATATCATGCAATCAAAATATATCAACGTATAAAATAAAAGTATAATAAACACAGATGATTATGGACTTTAACTAATAATATTTTCTTTGAGCCTTGAAGAAAATATTTGGTTAAAATTCCTTCAGGACGTGCCAACTCCTTGATGCGCCTCCTTGGTTGCTCCTTGGTTCCATCTCCATCTTCTTGTACATTACATATGTAATTCTAGTCTAAACAGTTTAGAAAATAAACCTATTCCTAACCTATGCTTTGTACATTACAAGTATTGATCAAGAAACCTCGAGTTACATTCGAGGGGAATTTTGAAGAGAAGAGAATTACATCAGAAAAATAGAGAGGGAATGACACGCATGCCCTATTTTAAAAAATCAATACAAGCCAACCATCAAACTAATAAAAATTTAACCATTCAATCACATTGGTCGTAGTCCATAATCATCCACCATGCCATCATATTATTTAACAATTAAATAATATAAACTTTTATTTAATTCAAATCATAAATCACATGGCCTAATCAAATTAGATTAATATCCTTGAATTATTCGTCTCAAAAATATAAAAGAAGGTTTATGGTTTCCAAAATTGTCTTTCCAAATTTTAACACTTAAAATTGGAAAGAGCTTTCCAAAAATCAACTTTCCAAATTTTAACTCGTCCTTTGCTTTTTCAGAATATCAGTGATTTACCATCATGGTGCAATCATCCTTAGCAAAAATAGTAATCAGTTTCTGTTGCGCCCCGAAATGACACACGGTGGGGTCGTTAACTGTGGCGTCCCAAAAAGACGATTCAGTCGAAACCCTTTTGAGAAGAAAGTTTTTTGGAAAAAATAGTGCGTGCGTGAGAAAAATCGAGTTTTTATTGAAAAAGTGTTTATTTAGGAAAAATGGTATTTTTGAAAAATAAAAGAAGGCCGAGACTAAAAAGTGCGATAGTTTTGGCCAACTAATTTTGAAAAAGGGTTTTATTTTAAAAAAAACGGGGTCGCCACTTGGTATTGAGTTGGGGTGTAACACCCTAGAAATTCATGCCAAAACCATTTATTTTGTATTATGCTCATTAGGAAAAAAAAAAAAAAAAGAGGGCCGAAATTAGTGAGAAGAAATAAGAAATTGATTTTCTATTTTACTAGCATGTTGTACCATTTCCTTTAGGAGTTGTACCTAGAAGTCTTGCAAGATTTATTATAGGATAACTAACAAAAAATCTTTTCTAATTAACCATTGCCAAGTGTAGTCTTCCATGGTTAAGAAAGTCAAGATTACTTTGTTCTTGTCTTACTTTGATTGGTCCAAGTGTTGTCCAAATCTTCTCTATTTCTTTTCTTCTTCACTTAATCACTTTTCTCTCTTTTTCTTTAGCTTGGCCGATTTTCCCTTTCTCTCTTTTCTCTCCATTTTCTTTCATTTTCTTGGAGCATTTTCCTTCCATTTAATCACTTTTCATCCATAGAAATTAAGTTGATCTTCCTCCTAAGCAAAGATCTTGCCTTATTAAAGGTATTCACCATGCAACTTTCCTTTTTTTTTTTTCAAGTATAAGTGTAGTTTTGTGAAGTTATACCTATGTTATTGTTGTTAAGTATGATTGATTTTGACCATGAAATATGAAGTATTATTCCATGAATGTGAGGCTTATGGACTTGTATGCTTGTAGATAGTGATTTAAACTTGAAATATCATGATTTGAGTGTGATTTGGTTGAAGAATCTTGGAGTAGTTTAGGTGTTTTTGTGATGAATTTGAATAGAATTGAATTGAGTTTGATGTGAGATTAGTAGAACTACTTGGAATTGGGTTGTTGGACATTTTCTTACAGGTTTAAAATTTATGGGTTAGTCCGATTATAGGGGAAGTGCTGCCGAAATTTTGGTAAAACCTAGGAAATAAAAGTAATTAGGCTACGATTTAAGACTTTATAAGCTTTAATTTAGTGATTTAAGCGTGCAGAAATTTTTCATAGATTAGCTATTAGTGAGTTAAACCTTTCCGAGTGAAACCCTAGAAAGTTAGAAAACCCTAATTTTGAAAACGCTAAACCCTAGGGTAAAACCTTAAGCTCCAAAACCCTAGAAATTAAACCCTAGAAAGACTTGGGGTATTTCTTGAATTTCCTTATGAAATTTCTTAGATTTTAGTTAGGATTTTTATACGATTATTTCTTTTGAATTTCAGGATCCGAAAGTGAGACCCGATTGTATTACGAAATATTTTCTTAGGCTTCAGGTGAGTGTCTCTATGTGTGCATGATGCATGAAATGCTTGTCCTACTTGAGAATGTTAAATTATGAAATATTATGTTATACTTGAAATTGTTATTTTATGACATGTGTTACTTGAGGAAAGAGGTGTACTTTATCACTTCTATTCCGCAATATGTTACACGCTTTCATTATCCAATGTGTTACTTGTGCATGAGACTTCCATGACTAACTTCACTGTTACTTCACGGATAGTCAACTCGGACAGGCTTTGGAGGATATAAGGTGCTGGGTGTTTTAGGGCGTGATGTTCTTTCCCTTATGAGTTGTGAATCCTCAAAGAGGCCAACTTCGGATTGAACTTTCTTGCGTGTTGGCCCTCTAGGGTTGAGATTTCTCCCTGGATGTGGTAGCCTATACAGAGGTTATAAGGTGAATGGTGGTTAGGGTTCTTGCTTGATAATACTGGCATGACCTTTGATAAAGACCCGAGCTATTATCTCAGTTCTAACATCATGGTTACATGATCAGTACTTGCTCTTTCTGTGGTTAAGCTTGCTTCCGTAGTTGAGCCCTGTATTTGCCATTGACTACTTGTTAATTAAAGTGTTCATGCCCTACTTATTTAATCTTGTCAATTATTTTGTTCAATAAAATAATAGATTCTGGGTATGATTGCATGACTTGGACACTCACTGGGCTATTATAGCTCATCCCGTTCATTTGTTTTCTTTAACCAGGTTTCCCAAAAATACTAAAGCTGGAAAAGTTGATTTTGGGCATTGTACATGTTTTGTTTTGTATATTTTAATAGCCACTTGTTTAGGCTATTCTTGCACATACTGTGTAAATTTTAGTGTGTAAAACATTTTGTAATATTTGTACTTCAAATGAATTTTATGAATATCTTTCTTTACGAATGTGTTTTATTTTGCATTAATTATGTGTATGTATTGAGCGAGTACGTGTTTGAGTCCTGGCTAGAGCTAGGCAGGCAGTCCGCTAAGCCTTTAGGTGCGCCTTTGGGTGAGGTGGGGCTGTCACATGGGGTGTACCAAGTCACCCGAAAAATCATTTAACAAAACAAAAGTAAAATTCTAGAAAAATTATTTAAAATCCTTTTCCGACTCCGGTCTACGAAAAATGAGAGAAAAAGGTCCAAGAGTCACATTTGAAGAAAGGGAAGGCAAAGGCTTGCGCCTAAGGCACTCTTTCTACCTAGCCAAGGCTAGTTGCGAGGTTTAATCAAAATTTCCTAAATTAACCATAAGTTCTATCGCGTTCGGATGTGTCTAAATGAATGCAAATCTTAAGTCTAAATGTGTGTATCAGGAGGGTCGGCATGTTCTATCGAGACTTGGTCGGAATTATCGCATTAATTACGAAACCCGAATCGAGACCTCGAGAGAGTCACGAGTGTCTATGCAAAATGCGATGTAAAAAGAAAAAATAATAATAATGTAGATAATAAGTGGTCGAAGAAAGTAGGGATGCAACATACCCGGTACGGGGCTAAGAAACTCATGACTTATCTTTTCTACACACGGAAGGGGGAACGGCCTATCAATCCACCGCTTCCCATGTGAGTAGACGACTATTTCTAGTCGGATCACACAAAATGACCTAAATTCTAAGTGAAATGCAACCTAGATGTCATGCATTTAAAGATGTGTCAAAATAATAATAATAATAAAATAATGCCAAATGGAAAAAAATTAAAAGTGTGTGAAATGGGATGTAAAATGCTCACGAGTGCACCTAACACTAAAATGCCCTAAGGGTCTAGCGTCGGACTAGCCCTTTCTAGGGATTCCCACTAGCGTTGGACTAGCAGGAAAACGATGAAGCCACAACTAGCGTTGGAATAGTGTGGTGGTGGAATAACATAAAACATGAATTAAATGGTAAAACATGAATTAAAAAAAGCAAATTAAACACATAAAGACATATAAAGTCAAGTAAGAGTAAGTAGCACGTAAACATGATATTTTAAATGCAAAATCCTAGGGAAAGCGGTAAAACAAATAAAAGCGCAAGTACACAAAAGCAAATAAGCCCTAACTATTACATCAGGAGTTTAAGTTACAATTTTAAAGGGGGGAAAGTCAAAATGACCTATTTATTACACTTGCTGTCTAAATACAAAATTTTTTACTAAAAATACAATAAATGTAATCTAACTAATTACATTGGCCAGCTAAATACAAAATATTATATTTTTGCCAGAATAATAAAATTTAAACTTAAATAACATAAAATAAATACGCGAAAAGCATGTAAAAATAAGAAACAAATAATAATAATAATAAAAATAATGCATAAAAATAACATTGGAGCACATAAAAGAAAAATAACGAGAAATCGGGATACCTCTCCGTGCAAACCCGGTACAAATACTAACAAGATGAACAAACAAGTCAAGGTACCATAATATAAATAAATAAAGCCTAAAAAGTATGTAAGCATTGACAAATTGAGGATAACCATACAAATTCTATTAAACTAAGGGCTTGAAAGCAAATTCAAACAAACCTAAGGGCCAAATAATAATTCAAAGCATTGTTCTTAAGCTAAAATTGCAAAATTCTACCAAACTGGGAAGCAAAGCATAAATTTCAGCAAGTAAGGCAGGCAAAGAAATGCAAATTTGAGCAAGTTAGAGGCATAACTTGCAAAAAACTAGTGGAATTAATTGAAAGGATGTAAAAATCTGGGGGGTCAATGTGTAATTATGGCAGGACTTAAATGCATGAGGTCAAAAGGGGATCGGGAGCGAAGTGATTGTGAACCAAAGCTACAGACTAAATAGAAATAAATGTTTATACACAGTATAAAAACCGATGAAACTGCCCAAAACAAATCAAAGATTGATTAATTAACTTAATAAAACTGATTGAAAGTAATTAAATGAATCAAAAACTAAACTAAGGCAAAATCAACAACTACATTAACAATCTAAACGTAAAATCAAAACATGAACAACCCCTAATTTTTGGTTATCTTCTTCCTCCAGTTTCTCATTCTCTCTCTCTCTCTCTCTCTCTCTCTCTCTCTCTCTCTCTCTCTCTCTCTCTCTCTCTCTCTCTCTCTCTCTCTCTCTCTCTCTCTCTCTCGCCATTTCTCTATTCTCTCTTGAACTCTCTGTTTCTTCTCCTCACTTCCTCGCCAGACCTCTTCCCTTTCTCTTCCTTCTCTTCCTTCATCTCACTCCCTCTATTTTCTCTTCATTGCTCTCAATTTCTCCAGCTCTTCCCCTTTCTCAATCTTTTTCTTTGTGATCTCTCTCTCTTTCTGGTCTCTCCTGTTTCAATTCTTCCTTCCATTCTCCCTTCTCTCCCGCACGCTCTCTCTCTCTCTCTCCAAGTTCTCAAAAAACAATGAGAACAAATCCCCAAATTGATTCATCCATGGAAGTGAAGAATAAGGCGTGGTGGTGTTTTGTGGGACTGATTTGGGTGGCTTTGGGTGGCCGAAGGTGAACTGTTGCTGGTGTTTTTGTTGTCTTCTTTGCAGGTTCAGTTTGTGGGGAAGTTGTCGTAAGTTTTGATGATGCACGGTTGTGGCAGAGATAGGTGATGGCGTTACTAGCAAAGCAACTTGGTGGTGACTTAGATGGTTTGGTATTGTTCTTGTTAATTGGAATGGTGGAGACTTTGGCTAAGCGAGTAATTTTGCAGTCAAATGGTGGGCTGATGGGGACTAGTTTCGGATAATGTTGTGGGGAAGAGCACCAGCTGGTGGTGGCGTGAGGTGGTGATTGTTTGTGGTGGCTTTTTATGGTCATTTTGAGATGGGATTTAGGGATTTTATTGTGGTTGTGGAGTTGATTTTGCTCATTTTTGCCGGCAATTTGTGATGATGATGAGGTGAGCATTGTGTGGTGGTGGGTTGCTAGACAGAGAATGGCTGTTGATTTGAGTGGTGTGATGATGTGTTTCTAGTTGTTTTCTTTGTTTTTTCAGGTTGAGGGATATGTGGAGAATTGTTGTGCGGATGTAATGGCAAAGGGAACTGGAGAAGGGGAAGGCTGAATTTTGTTTCCGTTGATGATTCTGGGTGGAAGGCAACGGTGGTTTGGAACTTTGGTTGTGACAGGGGAGGCTTGCTGATAGTTGGTAAGGCCAGGGATGACAGGGGAAGGGATTGCTGATTTTTTTTGTCGATTTGGTGGTTTGATGTAATTAGGCTACGATTTTGACTGAAATTTGGGAAATTTTGTTGTGATTTTGTGCGATGGTTGGGTTTATGATTGTTTGTATTGGTTTGACTGAACAAGATCGAGTAAGATAGAGGTGGAACTGCTGGTTGTTACAGGCAATGGTTTTGGCCTAGAAGAGAGAGATTGCAGTGGTTGATTGATGAAGCTGCTAGTTTAAACGGTGGTGGAAGGAGGGAGGGGGAAGAAGTAGAACCAAAAAATCCCCAGAACAAAACCCAGAATCACGAACTGAACCCAGAAACAAGAACAAAACAGAAGGAAAATCTAGCAACAAAAAATCCAGAAAAAAAAAAACAAGAACAGAAGGATAATCCAATGGCTTAACTAAAATTCCAAACAAATAAGCACAATTAATCAGATTTACATAAAAAAAATGAAAGAAAAATGAACAAAAACAAAGAGAAAAAGTAAGTAAGAATTACCTTTTGAAACTTGAAGATAAGCTAATGATGAACATTTGAATGATATTGGAAGAAGACGATGAACAGTGAACAAAAAATAAATGTGGCGGCTGAGTGTGTGTGTGTGTGTGTGTTTTTTTTTTTTGTGTGAATACATGTGTTTTGATCTAAAAATAGAGGAACATGTATGTGTTTTTAGGGTTTTCTTTTTTCTCCTTATTTTTTTCTGATTAAAAGGGAACTTATAGTACATCACAAAGTTAAAAACGCTCTCTTCTCTCTCATATCTTTCCTTCCTATTTTCATGGTTTTTGAATTTTGAACTCCTTCTCCACCGTTCTAGTGGTGGTGCTCGGTGGCTTTGCCGTGCACTGCCATCTTTCCTATCATGGCTTCTCTTCCTCCAGCTGCTGCTCTTCATGCTGATCATCCTTCTCCTTCGAAGCGCTCTTTTGCAGATGTGCTATCTGGAGTTGCTGTTCCATCTGATCCTATCATAAAGCCGCCTGAAATCCATCGAGGTCAGCCTGCGATTTCTTTTTCCATTGAAGAAATTCATCAAATTTCGGCTCCATTCAAGTACTCACTAGTTGGTAAGTTCTCCAAGGGACGTCCTTCTATGGAATCTCTACGTAAAGATTTCCGTTCAGTTGGTTTTAAAGGGCCTTTTTCAATTGGTCTTCTGGACCCTCGACATGTACTGATTAGATTTGAATTGGAAGAAGATTTCCATAGATGTTGGATGCGCAATATGTGGTACTTTCAAGGCTGTGTCATGCAAGTGTTTAAGTGGTCTGCCTCGTTCAATGTTGATGTGGAATCATCTATAGTTCCTATCTGGATTCGCCTTCCTCATCTCCCTATTCATCCATTTGCCAAGGGCCCTCTCTTTTCAATTGCTCGTCCGATAGGAAGCCCTCTGAAACTGGATGCATCCACAGCTTCTCTAGCATGACCTAGCGTCGCCCGAGTGTGCGTTGAAGTTGATTTGAAACAACCCCATCCGGATCGTATTTGGATCAATAATGGATCTGCTGGGTTTTGGAAATCCATTGAATATGAGAATATTCCTTTATATTGTGATCATTGCTGCAAGCTTGGACATGGCAAGGAGACATGCAAACTTGGCAATGAAAATCCGAGTCGTCCTGTCGCACAAGGCCCTTCTGATACTCAACATTTGGTTTGGGTGAAAAAAAATCCAGAAACACGAGATGGCGATTGACGAACCTACTGCTACTTTGCAAGCTGGGAAACAACAAACGCAAGATGTAGCCATGCAGTTGACAGACCTGGAACAAATCGTTACTTCTAATCTGGAGATGGCTCCACCTTCGGTTATTCCCAACAGGTCAGACACTCAGATGGAACCCACTGAAGTTGATGGAACACAGCAAGCTGGACAACAGCTTCCAGTCAATGAGCCAAGGGCAACTCCTCCCCAAACGAATTCTCCAATTCAGGATTTTTCTATGATGACATATGAACAGCAGTCGCATGCTAGGCATGAGGAGAATATTATTGCAAATGATTGATGAGTCCCAAGGTGAGGACCTTCAAGAGGGACGTTCCAAGGATGATGGATCGAGTTTGAGGAGCTCTAATGATGTGCTTAAAGGTTTGGATGGTCCAATGACTATAGCAAGAACTAGAAGAATGAAGGATGCTTTGCATGGACTCATATTGGACTCATATGAGGAGGCTTTGCAATTGGGCTCAAAGGAGCAATCTAAACAACTCATTAATGTGATTTGGGCTGAACAAACAATGGATGAGGACTTCATGGACCACACGAGTGGGGAGCTTGAAGAATTGAAGTCCAATTAATGGTTTTGTGGGCTTAATGGACCGCCAGCCCATTAGGGTTTATTAGCTACGATTTTTAGGGTCTTTAAGTTGTAATAGACTTAGTTATTTTAGTTAATTCATGCTTTGTTTTGGTAGTTTCATTAGTATAGGTTTTGTCTTAGAAGTTAAGCTATTTCCACAACTCTAGAATGTTCTTTGTAAGCCTATTTATAGGCCATATTATTAGTTACGAATTTTAATCAGAATTTTTAGAAAAAAAAAGGCAGAAAATTCGTGTGCAAAAAGAAAGAGCCAAAAGCACAAAGAAAAGGAAAGAAAAAGAGAGTAAAAAGGAGTGCACAACAAGCAAAAACCGTGCACAAATTGTTGCTCAACAATTTCTTGAAGTTTCTTGGTGTTCTTGATACAAATCTTGAAGTTCTTGCACTTACTTGTCAAGTTCTTGAAGTTTTTCAAGCTGTCCAAAATCGTTTCTTGAGTTCTTGAATTTCTGGAATTTTTTTGTTCAATTTCTTGAGGTTCTTGAACAAATTCTTGAGCTTTCTTGAAGTTCTTGATAGATTTCTAGAAGTTCTTGATAATTTTCTTGCACTTCTTGGTTTGTAAGTTGAGTTCTTGAAGTTTGTGAGTTGCTGGAAATTTTCTGGACTGACTTCTTGAAGTTCTTGGCTGATTTCTTGGACCTTCTTGATCAAATCTTGTAGTTCTTGGAGCCAAAAAGTGTTGGTCAAAGGGTCTTGTTCATCAACTAGGGTTTTGGTTAGGGTTTGCCTTCGTAAGAGTTGCTGAATTTTGGTGTTTTTGGTGGACGAATTTCTGGTGCGATTTTTCCAGAAATTTTGGTGTTAAAAGGAGTCTAAAAGGTGTTAGTTTGGTTTATATAGAAGTTATTTGGCTTTGGGAAACCAATTGGGAAAGGGAAAGTAGTTACAAAGGGGATTTGGAAACTTATTCCACAAAAACAAGTAGTTTCCTTTTATTCTTGTTTCCTTTTGTTATTATTCCGATTTTTCACATTTAGGAAGGCTGTTTGTCCGTGTTTTCACACTTGGGAGGAGTGTTTGGGGCGTGATTTTTGTTTCCTATTTGGTTATTTGTTGGTTTTAGTTGTTAATTCTTTTTGGAAAGTGAAATTGGAGTTGGAGTTTTACTTTTTGCACAAGAATATTATTATTTTTTCAAGAGAACATTAAAAATCAAGAATTTTTATACATTTATACCACGCATTAGGGTGTCTATTTTTGTGTCAATTCTTGATTCTTATCCATTCTTTGATTTATTCTCTTGATAAAAAACACTCTAAGCTAATTTTTCTTGGCCTCTACATTTACTCTTTACAAGTTGAGGTTGCTATAGGTCCTTGGTGGGATTGATTGAGCTGGTTCTTCATCAAAGAGCCTACAAGAAGATTCTTTGAGTGGAAAAAGGCTTAGTTGTGAGCTCATTGGAGGGTAAAAGCCAATCTAATTAAGGGAAGCGAGTGCCAAACACTAAGGGAGTGTTTCACATATTCTTGTTATTTTCTTTTGTTTATTTCTAACGATTTTCCTACAGGTTTTTAGGTCTTAATGGCGTCTCCAATGGACTTAAACAATGAATTTAAATTGTTAAGGGAAGCCATTGTTGGAGATTTTGAAAGAAAGATGCACCTTATGAAAGATGAGATCTATGAAAAGATGGATGGGCATTCGCAGTCATCTAATGCCAAAGCTTTTGCATCCAAATCCTCTAAAAAGTTGTCCAAGAATCATTATACTTCAAAGAAGGAGGATGACATGAAGGGTCTTGATGATTGGGATGATTTTTGGAGCAGATATAAAGCACTTGTGGCTGCTCAAAAAGAAAGAGTGCTTGAGGAGGAATCTACTCTCTCAATTAAAGATCAAATTTCATCACCTCTCATTCAAAAGAAGAATCGTGATGCTTTTGAAGAGAATGATAAACCATTGCGAGATAGTGAACAAGTGCAACAAGTTGAATTCTATACTAGATGCACTGTGAAAAACAAGGTATGTAGTACGTGCATTAATCATGTTAGTTGCACTAATTTGGTGAGTACTATGTGTGTTGGAAAGCTAGGATTGCCTTTGTTGAAGCATCCACATCCATACAAAAGGTTGATTGATAATGAAGAATTTGAAGTAACCAATCAAGTGGAGTTGGAGTTTTCACTTAACAAGTATCATGATAAGATTCTTTGTGACGTGGTACCAATGGAGACTTGTCATGTAATTTTAGGGCATCCATGGCACCTTAAGAATGAAGCCAAATATGATGAGGTGAACAATAACTACTCTTTCAAATGGAATGGGAGGAATATCAAGTTAATTCCTTTGCCCTCACTTGAGGTAAATAAGGATAAAGAGAAAATTTCAAGAGATTGCAAAGAGTGGGAAAGATCTTTGAGCACACAAGCAAAAGAAAAAAGTGATAAAAAAGAAGAGTGTGTGCAAGAGAAGAGTGAGGATAGTGTAGATCTTGAGGGAGAAAAATCGAGAGGAAAAATTCTGAGAAAGAAGAAGAAAATAAGAGAGTGGATGTGGAAGCTAGCAAAAGTGAGAAAAAGAGTGCTTTGATTGAAAGGCCTAAACTTCTTGTGCCTATGTACAAAGAAGTAGATTATTTTGCTAACATTCCTAACACTTGTTTTCCTAGTGTTTTTGTTTCTCCTTTGCAGCAATTTGGAAGCCAATTTCAAGACAAAAGAATGCTACCTGCAAATTGTCCCTTCAATGACTTAAAGTTGCAAATTTTTGGATCATCAAGCAAGGCGATACAAGTGTTTCAAGGGCATGACTTGACAAGGAAGAAATGTTTTAAGACAAAAATTTGGTCTTATGCCATCAACACCAATTGGTTGATCAAATACATGTTTGATTGGTGGCATGGTGTCAATTGGATTGATTCACAAAGTCCAAATGCCACAACTAAATTGATGAATTTGCTGGATTCTACTAGACTTTGGCATAAGTTTTTATGTTCTTTTAGTTTTAATTATTTTAATTTGCACATTAATTTAGTTTTGCATGTTTATTCCATTAGTTTAAGTGATTATGTCTTGCATCTAGTTTGTTTAACTTCATCTAGGTCAATATGTCTTGAAGGATTTCTTGTGTTTTATGATCATATTTCTAGCGATTTTTGTGGTTTATTTTGCAAATTATTATTCCATGATAGAGTTTATATGTTTTTGTATGCATTCTATCCAATTCATTCTAGTGTTTTAGTTAGTAACCATGTTTCACATTTAGCATGTTTAGCTTTAACTAGTGATTTGCAGCATCTATCTTATAGTTTATCGTGTCATGTTATTTGTTCTAGGGCTTATATGTTTGTCCATGCATTCTATCCAAAGCATCTTAGTGTTTTAGCTAATAATGGTGTTTCTATTTTTAGGGTTATTTTTCATTACGAATTTAATCATATTTGGTGTTGCATACATATTCAAGACCTTTCTATTAGTGCTTTTCACTCAGTTAGTGTTCAAGAGTCTTATTTAGATTATGATCATGATGGTCATCTTGTTAATGCTTGTTACTCTAAGTCTGTTCATAGGTATTTGTTTAATAGTTCATGTTTGTTCATTCTTTTGCATGTTTTTAAGGATAAAACTCATTTAAGCATGTATGTTATACTTAAACATCAATCTATCTTTGCATCTTTTATATGTGTTTTTGAGTTCTTTAGTTTTTTCATCTTTAAAGAATGTTGAGTTTTTCTTTACTTATGTTTATTCTTGTAATATATAATCCAATTTTTATGTGCTTAATATTCTTGGTGGTTATAATTGCCCATCTATCAATCCTTTAGTTACTAATAGTAGTTTATATGAACTCGTAGATTCGAGGACGAATCCTTTCGAGGAAGGAGGGAATGATGAGTCCCAAGGTGAGGACCTTCAAGAGGGACGTTCCAAGGATGATGGATCGAGTTTGAGGAGCTCTAATGATGTGCTTAAAGGTTTGGATGGTCCAATGACTAGAGCAAGAACTAGAAGAATGAAGGATGCTTTGCATGGACTCATATTGGACTCATATGAGGAGGCTTTGCAATTGGGCTCAAAGGAGCAATCTAAACAACTCATTAATGTGATTTGGGCTGAACAAACATTGGATGAGGACTTCATGGACCACACGAGTGGGGAGCTTGAAAAATTGAAGTCCAATTAATGGTTTTGTGGGCTTAATGGACCGCCAGCCCATTAGGGTTTATTAGCTACGATTTTTAGGGTCTTTAAGTTGTAAAAGACTTAGTTATTTTAGTTAATTCATGCTTTGTTTTGGTAGTTTCATTAGTATAGGTTTTGTCTTAGAAGTTAAGCTATTTCCACAACTCTAGAATGTTCTTTGTAAGCCTATTTATAGGCCATATTATTAGTTACGAATTTAAATCAGAATTTTTAGAAATATTGTGTGTTCTCTTTGAGAATTTTCTTGGTTCTTTGTTGATTAAGAACTACTCTTGGTCTTATCAAGCTTGCTTGTGGCGACCACCAACTTCGCTTAGAGTTTTCTTGAGTTTTTGATCAAGTCTTTAGAGCTTATTAGGTTAGACGATTGAACTCGCTCAACTTGGTCTAGTCTAGTTGTCCTATAGGCGTGCTCATCTTTGAGGGAAGATTCAAGGCAAAACAACTCCACGTCAAGGGTTCCTTGGTTCACGAATCAAACGAGGTCTTGAGTTCAACGAGTTGCATACCTGAAATCCAAGACTTTCTTGGCAACGCAACCGTGTGCACATCAATGATGATGAAGGGTTGCTGCAAGTTAATGAGCAACACTTGCCTGTCATTGCTGGTAACCTTTCACCTAGAAATGTAGTGCATACCACTACGATTGCACATTCATCTGCTGCTGGAAATCTAGACTCTATGATAATAATGGCTATAGATGGACAATCGAATAATGCTAAGGGTCTCAAAGGCATCCGAGCTGCGTTTCCTTCGGATCGTGAGTTAAGATCGTCGGTTAGATCCTCACTTACTTCTTCTAAATTGTCTCAATGATCAAGTCTCTTTTTTGGAATATACAGGGTATTACTCGAGCTCCAAATTTCAAAAGATTAAAAAGGTTGATTAAATGTCACAAGATTCAAATGCTCTTAATTTGTGAACCTAAAAGGGATATTACATTATTGGAGGTACTTAGGCTTAAACTAAAATTTGATATGGCTTTGAGTATTGAATGTGGATCACTTTGGATCTTCTACAATAGTCCTTTTCAATGCTCGGTGTTTGGACAAAGTCAACAACATCTTTCAATTTCTGTTAATCATCTGCAAGTTTTAGCTACATATTCTCTATCAGTTGTTCATGCTAGATGTTTAACAATTGAGAGACTTGAATTATGGGATGCTTTATTGCATGATAAACCATCCTCTGGCCCTTGGATGGTATGTGGAGATTTTAATCTCGTAGTAGATTCTTCTGAGAAACAAGGTGGCAGACCTTTCCACCCCTCCGAGGCTTCAGATTTTTTAAATTTTATGTCTTCTGCAAATTTGTTTGATGCTGGGTTTTCAGGCTCCATGTTCACATGGTGTAATAACCGTAACGGCAGGATGCGCATTTGGAAACGTCTTGATAGGCTTTTACTGAATGCTGCGTGTGCTGATAGTCTGTCCATTTCGGTTTCACATTTGGCTCGGGCCCCTTCTGATCATGCCCCCATGCTGATTTCATCTTCCACTCGGCTTGACAACAAACCCCGACCTTTTCGATTCTTAAATGTGTGGGCTTCACACAACGAGTTCATGGAGGTAGTACGAGCGTCTTGGTAGCAAGATGTTCCTGGTCGACCCTTGCAAGTTTTATGTGCAAAGCTACACCGTTTAAAAAGAGACTTACAACATTGGAACAAAACCTCATTTGGTAATTTATTTACTAAAGTTGTTGAAGCTGAAAAGGAGTTAATGTTGGCGGAGCAACGGGTGGAGATTGATGATTCTCTTGAAGCGAGGAGGGCTTTAGACCTAGGCTCATTCTAATCATCACCATCGTCTTGCTGTGGAGGAGCTTTATTGGCAACAAAAGGCAAGGATCAAATGGCTACGAGAAGGGGATAAAAACTACTAAGTTCTTTCATTCTGTTGTTAAGCAAAGAAGATCTCAAGCAGTGATCCATCGGATCAAAAATCAACAAGGTGCATGGATTTCATCGGATGAGGACATTGGACAAGCAGGAGTTCAGTTTTTTCAAGAATTATTTTCTGGAGGTCAATGTCCTACTTCTTTAGACATGATCAAGGATGATCCCTAATATTGTTACTTCAGAGGATAATTCTATGCTTGAGGAGTATCCCACAATGGATGAAATTCGGAAGGTCATTTTTTCTATGGATGGGGACAGCTCAGCTGGGCCGGGATGGTTACTTCTGGCAAATTTTTCACTACTACTTGGGAGATAATATGTCAGGATGTATTTGAAGCGATTAATAGTTTCTTCTGTGGTGCAGAATTGCCAAAGGGGGTCACAGCTACTTCTATAGTGTTGATTCCAAAGATCGTATGTCCTCAGGATTTTTCTCAATTCAGACCCATTAGTGTTTGTAATTTTTTTAATAAAGTTATTTCTAGGGTGTTATCAGACAGACTGGCTACCCTACTTCCTAAGTTGATCTCACCTAATCAGTGTGGCTTCATCCGTGGAAGACTCATCTCTGAAAATTATATGTTGGCACAGGAGATGGTTCAGGGAATTGGGAGGAAATGTAGAGGTGGTAATGTGGCTCTAAAACTTGATATGGCTAAGGCTTATGATCGAGTGTCATGGCCATTTTTGTTACAAGTGCTCCAGGGCTTTTGGTTTTGGTGAGCGTTTTATCGATATGATATGGCGTCTAGTTTCAAATTCATGGTTTTCTATAATCATTAATGGCTCTAGTTGTGGGTTTTTTAAGTCTTCTAGAGGCCTTCGTCAGGGAGATCCAATTTCTCCAGCCTTGTTTATTATTGCTGCTGAGGTGTTATCAAGAAGTCTAAACTCCGAAATCTTGGCACATCCTTCCTGTGCTTTTAAAGTACCTCGGAGCTGTCCTATTATTTCTCATCTAGCTTACGCAGATGATGTTCTAATTTTTTGCAACGCCGGGGCTAGTTCTTTGAAGCGTATAATGAAGGTGTTGGAGGGCTACCAACTGGTTTCTGGGCAGTTGATTAACTGTCATAAAAGCTGTTTTTTGTTGCATTGATCGTATGTCACTTCAACAAAAAGTAAGAATTGGCCAGATTACGAGTTTTTCTCATAAGAGTTTCCCTAGTTCGTTATTTGGGTTGTCCTTTGTTCTCTGGACATAGGAAAGCATCAGTACTTTGCAGATATGTCTCAATCCGTGGTAAATCGGATAGCTTCTTGGCAGAACCGATTACTATCTCCTAGGGGTAAAATTGTGCTTATTAAAAGTGTCTTATCTTCACTTCCTCTTCATTTATTAGCTGCTTCAAATCCAACAAAAGGGATCTTCAAGATTATAGAGAAGACTATTGCTGATTTTTATGGGGAACTTTTGAAGGTAGGCACAAATTCCATTGGATTAAATGGAATGAGCTCTGTTACCCGCATGGCGAAGGTGGCATTGGAGTTAGGTCCCTTGAGGATGTGTATGTAGCCTTCTCTATCAAACTTTGGTGGAGATTTAGGACTACTTCAACCTTATGGACTAATTTCATGAAAGCCAAATATGATGCTTCTGAAAACCCTATGATTGCTTTCAGCTTGCTCTTCATCTTCATTAACTTGGAAGCGCATGATGAAAGTACGTGATGCAGTGGAGAATCACTTGTTGTGGAGCCCGAACAATGAAGCAGGAGAGTCACGTGGCATTTGGACTTTAACATCCTCAGGCAATTTTACTTTGTCTTCGGCTTTTCAATTAATTCGACGCAAAGGTACTTTATCTTTCATGCATAGCAAGATTTGACATCCGGTGATTCCTTTTAAGCTATCCTTTTTTATGCTACGACTAGTTACGTGATAAGCTTCCGATCGATGTCACTATGAAGAGATTTGGCTTCCATGGCCCTTTCAAATGTCACTGTTGTCTCTATCCTCAGGAAGAATCCATTGATCACATTTTTGCTTCTAGTGATTTGGCGAGTAGATTATGGAGTTTTTTCTTGCCTGATTGCCATCTTTGGATCTCCCATGCTCGAATTCGTCCTATCTTGGCTGGTTGTTGGTTTCATGGGTCAGGAAATCTTCAATTCTCTTTTATATTGCAGATTTTACCTATTGTTCTTTGTTGGCAGCTATGGAAGGTGAGAAATATGGCTCATTTTGAAGATAAACATATTCCTTTTACTAATATGGTGCAGAAAATTTTTTTGGATATAAGAGAACTTTTCCACTTACAATTTAAAAATGTTCGATTGGAGGAGGAAAGTTGGTCTTCTTTTATCAAATCTATTCGTCTCTCTCGTCAGTCTTATTCTCTCCGTTTGGTGAAATGGTTGCCACCTCCTTTCATGTCTTTTAAATTAAACACGGACGGGAGCTCGAAGGGAAATCCAGGGATTAGTGGTGGAGGAGGGGTGCTACGTGATCATGAGGGCAGAATGATATTTGGCTTTTCTTGTTATTTTGGTGAGGCTACAAGTATTCAAGCAGAAGCTAGGGCTTTACTCTGGGGTATTCAATTATGTAGACAAAAGGCCTTTTCCAGGATCATGGTAGAATGTGACTCTCAGATCCTCATTTCAGTCCTTCAAAATAAAATATCCTGCCCATGGTCTATTGCTAAAGAAGTTCAGGAGCTGTTCAACATAAGTTCTATAATCATTTCATTCAGCCATTGTTATCGTGAAGCAAATAAAGTTGCCGACTTGCTAGCCAATGAAGGATGTTCTTTGCCAGTTGACTTCGTTATCTATGATGAATTGAATCTTCCACGTCTGGCAAGAGGAGAGATTAGAGTTGATAAACTTGGGTTTCCATCCATTAGAAAATTCAGAAATAGTATTTAATCATATTTACATGTAATAAGAAGTTGAATTCCTCTAATTTTATTATTTCTTCATCTAGAGGTAAGGTTTTATGCCCCCCTCTACTCATGTACTTTTGTCCTTATATTTTAATAAATTTTAGGGCTGGCATCCCACCCCTGAATACAAGGTTTGCCAAAAATAAAAAATAAAAAATAAAAATAAAAGGGAACTTATAGGACCAGTTGTCTTGGTCACCAAGAATACTACAAAATAACAAAAACGTCACCGGTAATAAAAATTCTAATTTTATTTTTAAAAAATATTTTTAACCCCAAAAAATTAAAAATTAATACAAAGAAATGACAGCAATCTCTAAAATTTTCAAAAAATTCAAAGTAGATTTCAAAAATAAAAGTTAGAGCTTAAAGTTGATAAAAAAATGTGCTCGGGGTGTGAAATGACGATTTTGCCCCTGGACAACGAAAATACATAAAAAATGACTATTAGCCTCAAAAATTACCAAAAATTAAAAATAATCTTAAAACCCTAGAAAATGCATTTATGACTCAAAAATTTGACAAAACATAAATTTAAACTGTAAAATGATGATTTTGCCCATGGATAATGAAAATTCATAGAAAAATAGTTATTGACCTCGAAAAATTACCAAAAATTACAAAAAAGCTTAAAACCATAGGAAATGCATTTATGACTCAAAAATAGGTAAAAAATAAATTTAAACTGTAAAATAACGATTTTGCTCTTGAATGCAGTATATACAGAAGAAATAGCAATCATCTCAAAAAAATAAAGAAAATTTAGAAACATGCTTACAGAATTAGAAAAATAACTTTGGAACCTAAAATGAGCTAAAATGGTGTTCGCGAGGTGAAATTACCATTTTGCCCTTGTACTGGTAAAAATATAAAAAGATACCAATTAAATTCAAAAAATCATTAAAAAATTAACAAATTCGTATGAAAGTAAAAAATATGAACATAAAACCCCCAAAGCTAATGGAAAAAATATTTACAGAGAAAAATTACTATTTTACGCCCAAGATTATTGAAAAATTAGAATTTGATTTAAAAAATATAAACATGCCCCCCATTGTTAGAAAAATAAATTGTGTGTCAAAATTTGGTGTCTACAGTTTGCCCCTCTTTGTCGAGAATCTCGTAGAGATTTCAGACAAAGACATAAACAACACCAAATTTTGACTCACCCAAATGTGAAAACAAATACTACTGTAAACAAAACACCTAATCATGCATAGTGCATAAATGTGATGAGATGTAAACCATTGACCAAAGAACATAGAAAAAATGTGACCGAGCTCTCCAGAAGCTGCCTACGTATCCCGGTGAATAGAATCTGGTCAAACGTAGTTTAGAACAAGCGAATTGTGGATGCAAAACACAAGTGTAAATGGTAACACTAGAATTCAAACTTTTCAAAACTTGTGAGCAAAACAAAAAAAGAAATGCACTATTTGAATGGCTAAACTAAAATAACCTAAAGCGAGTCCGGGATGCTGGACCAAATAAATATAACTATCATGGGCTGTTAGGATAAAATAAAATGCAAAGTCTGGGTTGCCAGAGTAAAATGAACAGAAAGCGAGTCTAAACTGCTGGACAAAATAAATGCAACAATCCTAGGCTGTCAAGATAAAATAAAATACAGAGTCTGGGCTGCCAGACTAAAATGGATAGAAAGCGGGTCCAGGCTACTGGACAAAATAAATTCATAAACTAAATGTAGAGTCTAGCCTGCCAGACTAAAATGTATAGAAAGCGGGTCCAGGCTGCTGGACAAAATAAATGCAACGATCCTAGGCTACCAGGATAAAATAAAATGTAGAGTCTGGGCTGCCAGACTAAAATGGATAGAAAGCAAGTCCAGGTTGCTGGACAAAATAAATGCAACGATCCTGAGCTGCCAGGATAAAATAAAATCCAGGGTCTGGGCTGCCAGACTAAAATGGACAGAAAGCGGGTCCAGGCTGCTGGACAAAATAAATTCATAAACTAAATGCAGAGTTTGGGCTGCCAGACTAAAATGAACAGAAAGCAGGTCCAGGCTGCTAGACAAAATAAATTCATAAACTAAAAACAGAAAGCGGTGCCTAGGCTGCTGGACAAAATAAATTCATAAACTAAATGCAAAAACGGTACCCAGGCTACTGGACAAAATAAATTCATAAACTAAATGCAGAAAGTGGTGCCCAAGCTGCTGGACAAAATAAATTTATAAACTAAATGTAGGCTCAGAAACACTCAAACAAAAGCATTCAATTTAAATTTAAAAAAATTGATTTTGATTTTTGATTTTTTTTATTATTTTTTTATTTTTTTCCTTTTATTTTTTTTTTTTAACCAACAATCAACAAAAAATAAAATTTGCCCCAGTATTAATTTCTCACTAATTTGAAAATTGCCCATTTCAACAATTTAGCTCTATGTGAAAACATCAAAATCTATTTGAAATCAATCTTTTAGAAAAGAGAAGCTTTGCCCCTGTATGAATTAAGTGAAATCATTTTGAAATCTCACTTTTCAAAATTTGCCCCAGTATAAATCAGTCTTTTCACAACATTTTGCCCTAATCCCACAGCATAAAAATTAATCTCAAAAGAATCAAAATTTTTTCTAAAAAAATTTGTCCCTAGTGTTAATTTGAATGCAATCTTTAAATTGAACCGTACCACTGACCAAACCATCAGTAACTAAAGAGAATTATCCCAGTTTTCATTCCTTGATGAAGGCCTCAAGCAATAGTAGCATGCTCCTACCTGCAAAAGAAAACAAGCGGCTACATTGCAATATACTGCCACCACATGGCGGTCCCTTACTCCGCTAGCACGTATAAACATGAGAATTGTCATCTCTAAAAGCTGATATCGTCTCGTGCTTCACTTTCTGCAAATTTTTGATTTCAACAGATTCTGATTCATGGTTCCAATCATATATCCATATTGTCTTTCCTCCATGTGTACTTCGGACTTCCGATAAATTTAGGATTGCTGTTGCTTTTATTCCAAGTTCAAACAAATCAAGCAACAAATTTTCAATCATAAATCAGTGAGAAAATAATTTACATGCAGTATGGTATAGGAAATTCTACACCATAAATATTATTTCAAATGAAATGCGTGAAAGCTTTCGATTTTAATCACAAAACAAAAAATAAATTGTTACACTTTATTGAAAAATGAATTTTTGGGCGACAGCTCTGAAACATCTGCTATTTTGATCCTTTGGATGTCATTCCACTTGAACTTCCATGATTGCCACAAGATGATCAATATAGAAGAAAAACCTCAAGTAACCATGGTCACCAGCTTCCACGAAGAACTCCACATTCCATGCACAGATATCTTATTTCCTCACTTGTGAGCCTTTATCCGTAGTCACCTCGACCTCAGCGCCCTTTCGGGTTTTCACCGAGGTTTCCCCCTCCCATTTTATTTCTCTTTTTTTTCTTTTTTTTTCTTTGTTTCTTCTTCTTTTTTTTCAGGCCGCCCTTTCGGGTTTTACCTTTTTTTTTTTAGGCACCCTTTCGGGTTTTCATCTTTGTAAAGGAAAAAGAAAGCAAGCAACATTCAGGTCTTAATCAGTTGTCTCCTTTTTCATGAAATCAGATTGGCATTAAAATATTTGGCATCAGTAAGACAATCCTCCCTTGATTGATTAAGGATGGATATATTAACATCATATGCCCTATTGACTTCCAAATTTTCATTTCAAAATTATCACAAAATAAAGACGGAGGTTAGTAACATTTTCGGCATTTGTAACGGGGTCAGGTAAGGTGTTCGAAAGGTTAAGGCTAAAAAGCAGAATTTGTGGAAGGGTTGATCATCTTGAGGTCGCATTTTTAGAATGACTCATCCCAAATTTATTCCTTGACTTTTTGGGATTCTCTTTCTTCTTTCTCTCTTCTCTTTTTTTATCTCTTTTTTATTATTTAAATTTGCCCTAGTTTATCACTTTCTCGTGGAGTTTTCTTTTTATATCATTTTTACTCTTTCTCTCTTTTTCTCTTTTCTCTCTCTTTTTTTTAACCAACAAGTCAATTAAAAAATAAAATTTGCCTCAGTATGGGGTGCGACCATCAAGTGGGTTATGAAATGAAATTTATAGATTCTGAAGTCTCAAAAGAGAAAAACTAGGGGAAGAAAATGTTTAAGGAAAAGAAAGAAGGCCTGCCTTTGACCCGTCCTCTTTTGTAATAATTTTTTAAAAGAAAACTTGTTAATTAAATGTAAAATTTTTTCACCATATCTGAATTGATGATCTGGGGAAACACTTAGTCCATCCATATCTGTCAGAATAAGGCCTCCTCTTGATAGTACTTTTTTCACAATAAATGGAACCTTGCCAATTTGGGGCAAACTTGCCCTTAGCCTCTTCTTGATTTGGAAGGATCCGTTCAAGACTTTATCCCTCACCTCAAATAGTACGCGACCTGACTTTCTTATTATAAGCACGAGCCATTCGTCGTTGGTAACATTGTCCATGACAAACAGCATTTAACCTCTTCTCATCAATGAGTGCCAACTGTTCGTGGCGTTCCCTTAATCACTCGGCCTCTTCCAATTGGGCTTCCATCAGAATGCGTAAAGAAGGAATTTCTACCTCTTGCAGGTAAAACTGCCTCCATTCCATACATGAGAGAATAAGGAGTTGCCCCATGTTGAAGTTCTAATTGCTGTTCTATAGGCCAAAAGTACAAAGGGCAACTTCTCATGCCAATCTCGATAAGTATCAATCATCTTTCGAAATGATTTTCTTCAAATTCTTATTAGGAAGCTTCAACAACACCATTAGCCTTAGGCCTATAGATAGCAGAGTTCTGTGCTTGATCTTGAATAGACCACACAATCCATCTACCATGTCGTTATTGAGATTCTTGCATTGTCAGTGATCAAAGTTTCGGGCACACCAAAACGACAAATGATATGGTTCTTAAGAAAATCTGCTACCACCTTTTTTGTCACTTGCTTGTAAGATTCTGCTTCTACCCATTTGGTGAAATACTCAATCACCACCAGGATGAATTTATGTCCATTTGAAGCTAGAGGATCGATGACTCTAATTCACATCCATTCCCCTACATTGAGCACAGACCAAGGAGCAATCATACTGTGAAGTTCCGAAGGAGGGGCATGTATTACATCACCATGCACTTGACATTTAACGCACTTTTCTGACGAATACAACACAGTCATGCTCCATGGTGAGCCAAAAATATCCTAGTTCTCATGATCTTCTTGGCCAGCAAGTGTCCATTCATATGCGGTCCGCATACACCACTATGTACTTCCTTCATCAAATACTCAGCTTCTTTCTCGTCGACGCATCTCAAGAGGCCCAAATCACTTGACCTTTTGTATAAAACTTCTCCATTTAGAAAAAATCTTGTAGACTATTTTTTGGAGAAAATTCTTAGACACTGATACTGGCACTTAGGGGATAAAATCCGTTCCTCTAGATATTCTTTCAAATCATGAAACCAGGGAAGACCGTCAGGTTCGGATTCAATGCTCAAACAGTGGGCCAGCTTCCTCTTGAAGATGAATTTGGATAGGCTCAATCATCAATTCATCAGGGTGTTTAATCATGGAAGATACCGTGGCTAAGAGCATCTACAAAGACATTACGAGTTTGCGGAATATGCCGAAATTCTAGGCTCTTGAATTTAGAAGCTAAATTGAGTAGACTGCAATGATACAAAATGATTTTGGAATCCCGAGTCGCCCAATGTTTAAGCGTCTGATGCACCAGCAAGTCTGAATCACTGAACACTATCAAATCCTTAATCTCCATCTCTAAAGCCATCTTTAATCCTAATATACAAGCTTCATACTCAGCCATGTTGTTGGTACAAGAAAAACATAATTTGGCAGTTGCAGGATAATGCTTCCCTTCCTGGTGATACCAAAACGGCTCCAATCCCGGCCCCGAAAGAATTCGAAAGCGCCATCAAAGAATAATCTCCACTCTGTGTACTGCTCATTCATGTCTTCAACTACTCCAATGAACAAAATCTCTTCGTCAGAAAGTAAGTATTGAGTGGCTGATAATCATCATCTATGGGATTTTCTGCCAAGTGATCTGCTATGGCCTGTCCTTTTACTGCCTTTTGCGTGGTGAAGACAATGTCGAACTCCGAAAGAATCATTTGCCATTTGCCATGCGTCCAGTGGACATCGGTTTTTCTAACAAATATCTTAAAGGATCAGAACGGGAAATGAGATAAGTGGTGTGATCAAGAAGATAGTGCCTGAGCTTTTGAGTAGCCCAAGCTAGTGCACAACACAACCTTTCCAAGAATGAATAATTCATCTCATAGGCCGTGAACTTCTTGCTCAAATAATATATTGCCTGCTCCTTTTTCCTTGAATCATCATGCTGGCCCAAAACACAACCCATTGCTCCGTCTAGCACTGAGAGATACATGATGAGTGGTCGGCCTGGCTTTGGTGGCACTAAAATAGGAGGATTCAACAGATAATCCTTAATCTTATCAAAAGCTTGCTTGACAATCCTCATTCCAGTCCATTGGGGCATTCTTCCTTAATAACTTAAACAGTGGCTCATAAGTGAGGGTTAGCTGAGCAATAAATCTGCCGATGAAATTAATCTTTCCAAGAAACTCTTCACATCTTTTTGCGTCTTTGGAATTGGCATATCCCGTATGGCTTTTATCTTTGTGGGATCTATTTCAATACCTTTCTTGCTAACAATGAAACCCAACAACTTGCCGGTAGGGGACCCGAAAGCACATTTTGCAGGATTTAACCTCAAATTATACTTCCTTAATCTCTCAAACAATTTCTTCAAATCCACCAAATGATCCTCGGACCTCTTAAACTTGACTATGATGTCATCACATAAACTTCTATCTCCTTGTGAATCATGTCGTGGAACAACGTAGTCATAGTCCTTTGATAAGTGGCTCTAGCATTTTTCAACCCGAAAGGCATGACTCTGTAACAAAATGTGCCCCATGGGGTGATAAATGCTGTCTTCTCCCTATCCTCTTCTGCTACCAGGAGTTGATGATATCCAGCAAAACAATCAATGAACGAGTCCATTTCATGTCCTGCTGTGTTATCCAATAGAATGTGAATATTGGGCAAAGGAAAATCATCTTTTGGACTGGCTTTGTTTAAGTCCCGATAATCCACAGCAAACCTGCACATCTCCTGACTTTTTAGGAACCAGGGACCATATTTGATAGCCAAATGGGATAGTGGGACACAATAATAATTTTGGCATTGAACTGCTTGACTATTTGCTCCTTAATCTTAAGGCTCATTTCAGGTTTAAATTTACGGGGTTTTTGTTTTACTAGAGGAGAAGTTTGGATCAGTGGGTAATCTGTGAACTACTATGTCTATGGATACCCCAGGCATATCATCATAAGACCATGTGAACACATCCTGAAATATCGTGAAGGAATTCAATCATCTCTTTTCTTTGCTTCTTGTTTAAGTGCACACTGATTTTAATTTCTTTCACTTCTGTCTCAGTGCCAATATTAATGGTTTCTGTTTCTTCTAAGTTTGACTTGGGTTTTTCTTCGTATTGTTCAAGATTCTTAAATACAGAATCATAATCTTCTTCAATATCACTCTCACTCTCATCACGGTTTGCATTATTTCAGAATTCAGAGAGATATCGAAATGGCATTCATCGATTTCAAGTAAAGTGACATCCAAAGGATCATAAGCAGTTATTTTTGGCCATCTAAAAATAAAAATAAAAAGAGTATAAATGGATAGACAAAAAGGCACAATATTCATTTCATTAAACTCAGAATGCATTTCTTTAAAAAGTGGAGTATATACAACCACACAAGTGTGGTACTATCCTTCTGGAAAAACGTAAAGATGCAGTTCAAACTTAAAAACAGAAAAGGTTCAAAACCATTTTCATTGAAAAGTAGATGCAAGACATGATATGAGCCTGACTCTAACAACATAATATATAAAGAAAGGTTCATTCTAGGGCCTTGTCTAGAAATGAACACTATGCAAAAACAATTCCAAATTTACCGAAACTCCCTTCGCACAGGGAGGTAATCGACAGTTTAGTTGTTCAATACTCCTTCCTCAATTTATTCAAAACCAACGATATCAGATGCTCCTCTTCACCAGTCATTTCAATGAAAAGGCGGCTCATCCCTTCCTCAACATCGTCTTCATCATAACAGTTTTCAGAAATAACAACATCGGATGACTTTGAGAAACTATGATACAGTGGAGGGATATAAAGCAGAACCTGTTTTCCTTCCTTTTTAGCCTTCTTCTTTTCTGTCATTTCCTTTACATCTTTACTTGTTAGGTGAAAACTAAGCCCAAAGGTATCTCTCTACTCAATCAACTGAATAGGCTCCACGACTCCTTGTAATAGTTTTCTAATGCCCCTTCCTGGCTAATAATCTGCCCTGATTAATTCCTTGGCAATCATAATACTAGCGCTTGGCAGCAATGGCTCAACAGGGGACTTTTCTTCAGGAATCCAATTAACAGACACAATATCAGCAGTGCGAAATCCTTGATCAAATGGTGACTTATCTTTTGCTTTCCCAAAAGATCCGTGATTTATCATCATAGTGCAATCATCTTCAGCGAACACGGTAATTTGTTTGTCATCCATGATGAATTTCACCATCTGATGCAGAGATGACAGTATTGATCCCAAAAAATGAACCTATGGTCGCCCCAACAACACATTATATATTCCTAAAAAATTCATGACCTGGCAAGTAACTTGATACTGGGCAGGACCCATTTCGAGCACTAAATCAATATCACCCATGGTCTCCTTTTTTGAGCCATCAAACCCTCTGACAACGGTCAGAGATTGGCAAACCTGTGATAGCAGATACCTCAACTTTTGTAATGTACTACACTAACAGATGTTCAAAGCAGATCCATTGTCGATCAAAACCCTGAGCAAGTGCTTCCCATTACATATCACCGATATATACAAAGCCTTGTTATGTCCCTTTCCTTCAGGGGTCAACTCATCTTCAGAAAAGGTAATCTGATTAGATGCCAAGACGTTTCCCACTATTCCAGCTAACTTTTTAGTAAGAATGTCCTTGGGCATATGAGATTCGTTAAGGAATTTCAAAAGAGCATCTTGTTGCATTTCAGATGTCAACAAAAGGTTAAGAATTGAAATCTGCGCTGGCATGCGGTTCAACTGTTCTACCACCTTGTACTCACTTCTTTTCAAGATTTTTAAAAAATCTTCAGCTTTTTTTTCGCTAACTGGTGGTTTGGGGGGCAACGTGCTCTCCTTTCCTTTAGCCGGGACAATAACTTCCGGTTCAGCAATTATTCTTCCCGACCTTATTACTGCAGAAATGTCATCATTAAATTCACAATCTTCATAATTTCATGGTACTTGCTGTAAATCCTGTAAAGTAATAAGAGGAGTAACGCAGCAAAAAATTTAAAAATTTATTACCTTAGCCATGGATCTCTTTGATGCAATCTATACAATTAAAGGGTGTTTAGCACAAATACCTCAAGCATAGAAGGTTTCTATGCTTCATAGGGCAAGATCCTATTCGATGAAGGTGTTGATCTACCATGAAAAGCCCTCCAAGTGTCGAGCCTCCAACGGTATCCACATGAACACGATCTTTAGGAACCTTTGGGCTTGCTTGCCTTGCCTTTTGAGTGCTATCTCCCTTGAATGATTCATGCAGAACACAAGAAGAAGAAAGAAACCCTAACTATTAGGAAGAAGAGAGGTGGCATTTTTCTTGGGAAGAGAAACGCCTCTCATGCTCTCAATTTTTCACTCTCTAGATTTTGTGTTATGTTTCATCAATCTTCCAAGAGTCAAGGCATGGACTTATTTATAGATGTAGTATCCTTGTCTTTAAGGAAACAAGAGCAATTGGAAACGAAGAAGGTTTAGGAAACTTACCTTAAGCTAATCCTATTCCTTTAAGAAACCTATTCCAAAAGGAAACCAAATAGCTTCTTAATTCCTTTTAGGAAACTAATTTCCATCAAGACTTAGAATATTTATAATTAAGTCCTTTAAGTTAATTTATCACATAAATTAACCCCATAAGTATCATATACTTATCTTAATAACAATTTAACCCAAAGACCATGTTCTTATTGTGTGTGACCCATTAGGTTCCATTCACGTTGGCAATAAGTACAAATTATAACTCATTAATTAATTAATTAAGAGCTATATAAATTAACACTTTAATTTATCATTAATTCACTAATTAATTAATTTGCACTTATAGATCATGAGTGGCGTCTAGCAATGCATCATGACCACCCAAGTGAATAGGAAAGTCATATGGTAGACTACACCTATCAATGACAATGTTACCGTGTAATTAATATCCTTTCACCACACTATATCCCAATTAGTCTAAGAGTGTAGTGCGCACTCTTTAAATGACTAATTAACGATTTCTTGTTCCCGAAATATAACTTTCCATAAAAGTATAACCTTGAAACTCTTTCAAGTCATACTTTCACTTTTGCGCAAAAGATTCTTTAAGTCATATTTCAACAAGTGACCAATCCGAGATATACTCTCCTATAATAAGGAGCGGTGAATCCTATATCGATTACTCACTATCCTTCCATGCTTCATACTATACCCAATCTCTACCGTATGGGCTACTCTTTTACGAGCACCGAGCAATAGAGTCAAAGCATAGCAATCCACACCCAAGATACTATGGTAATCTCAAGTCTAAGGATCACTTACACCATTGCCATTAAGAGTATAATTCATAAGCACTATGAATAGTAACTCTTGGCGGATCAATCCAATGAACTTGTTCTTTACCAAGCATCCACATACCAGCTTAGGTGTCACACACCATAGTTGACGAGATCAACTACTACTTACCATAAGTAGAGGCAAAGTATGTACTAGTCTTCCCATATTAATGATGTCCAATCTCATTAATACTACGACTAGGGATATTTAAGAATATAACTTAATGTGTAATAAGAGTCTCATGATTGTAACTCTCACAATCTCTTATACACAGTTAATATTCTATGGACTTCATCAAATAAACAAGTAATTTTAATGACAAGTATTAAATTGCAAAGAAAATGCCACATATATAAGTATAACATGAAATAAGCGTAATAAAAATCCCAAAAACCAATTTGGATTTAGGGCATACACTAACAAACTCCCACTTGCACTAAAACCAATCACCTATAGGTTTTAGGCTATAAGCATGACTATCATGCCTATTTTGGGACAAGGCCATGATGTAAGGATTAGTGACATTAACTTTGTGGGAACCTCCTCTATCTTTTCATCATTTGACCCAAACTATTTTCACAAATAGACGGTAGCACGAACCTACACTTTAGGATCATGGATGAGACTTTAGTTCCTTGACTAAGCGATGGCACAATTGTTTCATAAAACAATGGAAGGAACTATTCTTTGTACAACAAAGAATCCCTTGATCCATAGTAACTTCTAAAGCTACCATGTACTCACCTTTGTTATAGAATATGTTGTAGTGTCTATCATAAAATGCTTTTATCCACTACAATTCAACGTGAACACCAATTCATCTCATGATTTACTTATCATCCCTATTGGATTAAAAGTTTGTATCTTTAAATCCACACACTTCCTAAGTGTGATCTCCATAGTCAAGAATAGTCTTTTAGTGCTACTCGAGTACTTAAGAATATTCTTTGATAACCATCTAGTGACACTCATTAGAATTGCTCGTAACACTTAAAGCAAAGAGACATTGGGTCTCGTACATAGGATAGCATACAAAATAGAACCCGTTGTAGAAGCATACGGGATCTATTAATGCTATCAATCTCAACAAGTGTCAAAGACACATGTCTCTCGAAAGAGTAATCTCTTATCACATAGGTAAAACTCCTCTTCGATTGCACTATGCTAAACCCTTTAGCATCTAGCCTATGTACGTGGATCTAGTGAGACCAAGCAACCTCTTGGATCTATCTATATAGATCTTAATTCCCAGATTAAAGATTGCCTCTCCTTTATTAAGAAATTCTTGGACAACCATATCTTTACTTTTAAAGTATGTTGTTTCCATCAACGATATGTCATCCACATATAGTATCAAGAAAATGACAATGCTCCCACTCAACTTTACATTTACACAATGCTTGTCTTTGTTTTCAAGAAAATCTAAACTCTTTGATTATCTTATCAAAACAAATGCTCCAACATCTTGACACTTGCAAGAATCCACAAATGGACCCTTGAAGCTTGCGTACCCAATGACTATCAATGGAAGTGAAGGCCCAAGGGACATGTCATATACATACCTTTTAATTCCCGTTATGGGATGAAGTCTTCATATCCATTTGTCATAGCCATAAAAGCAACTATTGCAAGTAAAATCTTAAATGGATTTAAGCATGGTCAATGGTGGAATGGTTTCTTTCAAAGTCAAGCCTTTGAATTGAATCCTTTTTCCCATTAATCTTACTTTATAAGTAGCTATGTTACCATCCATGTCAGTCTTTCTCATAAAGACCTACTTGCACCCTATGGGTTTTATCTTATTAGGTGACTTGAGCAAGGTCTACACCTTGTTCTTGTACATGGAATCCATTTTGGATTTTATGGCATCTTGCCATGTCAGGAGTCTACAGTAGACAAAGCCTCTTCGTGACTAGTAGATTTGTCATCATATATGACTAGTACATTATTGCTCTTGCTAATGAGAAATCTATATGTCTCATATGTGAGAAATCTATATTTCTCAAGAGTATAATGCACTCTACCAGTATTTTGAAGATTTTGTGCACTTTGAACTTCCGTTGCGCCTCATCAACATGTGGCATAAACTCTAGTTCCAACTATTGATCTTTGTCAATTTGCGGTTCTTGAACCTTTTCAAGTTCTATCATGCTCCCAATGTCTCTTTTAAGAATAAACTATTATTCTAGAAAAAGACATTTTGAGACAAAAACATTTTTCTCAAGGGAATCATAGAAGTGGTATCTATTGTTTTCACAAGGATACCCCACAAATAGACATTAGTTGAGTGTATATGTGACACTGTGACAGCCCCACCTTACCCAGAGGCGCACCAGAGGGCTTAGCAGACTGCCTGCCTAGCTCTCGCCAGGACTCGAATCACGCACTCACACAAACATCCGAGCGTAATTTAACTCAAAATAAATAAACTAAAATAAAATAAAATACACTCATATTATTATTTAAAGGGTACAAGTCACATCAAAAGTTTGCATGTCGTAATATACATGATTTTCACAAAGATAGCCTAACACAGTTTGGCTAATACAATAACTAAAACATCTATAATAATCAAAACCAGTCGTTCCAGCTTTAATTTTTTAGGAAACCTGAGTAAAGGAAAACAAATAAAAGGAATGAGCTATAATAGCCCAGTGAATGTCCAAGTCATGCAATCATATCAAGAACTCATTATTTTAGTAAATAAAATAATCGATAAGTTAAATAAACAAGATATGAACAATTTAATTATCAAGTAGTCAAGGGCGGATACAAGGCTCAACTACGGGAGCAAGCTCAACCGCAGGAAAAGCAAGTACTGATCATGTAACCATGACATTTAGACTGAGATAATAGCTCAGGTCTTTTATCAAAGAACATGCCAGTTTTAATTACGCAAGCCCTAACCACCATTCACCTTATAACCTCCGTACAAGCTACCACATCCAGGGAGTACTCTCAACCTGGGAGGGCCAACACGCAAGAAAGTTCAATCCGGAGTTGGCCTCTTTGAGGATTCACAACTCAAAAGGGAAAGAACGTCACGCCCTAAAACACCCAGCACCTTATAACCTCCCAAGCCTGTCCGAGTTGACTATCCGTGAAGTAACGATAAAGTTAGTCATGGAAGTCTCACGCACAAGTAACACGTTGAATAGTGAAAGCATATAACACATTACAGAATAGATGCGATAAAGTACACATCTTTCCTCAAGTAGCACATTTTTATCACATAATATTTGCAAGTGTAACATAATATTTACAAGTAAAACATAACATTTCATGCATCATGCACACATAAAGACACTCACCTGGAATGCCTAAGAAAATATCTCGTAAAATGGTCAGTGATGCGTTTTCGGACCCTGAAATTTAAAAGAAATAATATAATGAAAACCCAAGTAAAACCCTAGTAAATTTAGTAAGAAAAATTCAAGAAAACACCCCACTTATTTCTAGGGTTTTGGTTTTAGGGTTTCTAGGGTTTAGGGTTTACTTATTCTAAGAAAATTTAATCTATCACTAGATCATTTCTAAAAATTTCTACACTTCAATTTCCTTCAATTGAACATATTCTAAGCTTAAAATCTCACTTGTCAATTTTTCTTCTTTTAATTCTACAAAAATTTCGGCAGCATTTCCCCTTAAAATCGGACTAACCCAAATTTTTTTCCTGCAAGAAAATTCAACAATCCAACCCAATTCAACAAGTTCTACAACTTTTATGTTCAACTCAAGTTCAAATTCAATCAAAATTCCACTAAATTCCAAGAATTCTACTCCAAGAATCTTCAACCAAACAACATATAACACATGAAATTTCAAGGTTTAAAGGCCATATACTAGTCTATCTAACCATAAGAACACTTTATCTAGCAATGTAAATCTCAAATTCTAACTAATTTCTCCAAGTAGTACCAACAAGAATCTTGGTTTAAACTTGCATAAAAACTAATTAAAACATGAAATTAATAGGAAAAGTTCATAGTAAATACCTTAGATATGCTTAGAACTTTGCTTAGAAAGGAAAGAAGCTCACTTCCTATGGTGGATTTGCCCAAACTTAAGAGAGAAAACTTCAAGAAGTTGAGAGCAAAATGAGAGACGAAGAGAAAGGGAGATGGCCGGCCAAGAGGGAGAAGAAAGAGAAAGAAATAGGCTAGGAAAAATGGAAAAGAAATAAAGAAAAGGTGGGAAAAAGATTAACCAATTAAAACCTTACAAGAATAAAGTAAAAAGGTAGTCTTTTAATGCAAGAGTAGCTAACTTGGATTAATTTGATTGGTGGAGCTCATTAACCTCTTATCACTTAATACTAGCAATATTAAGACACAAATTATTAAAGCAAAAAGAGAGTAAAATAGGGAGAGAGAATCCGGCCATAAGGAGAAAGAAAAAGAAAAAGAATTTCG
This sequence comes from Mitragyna speciosa, assembly GCA_024721245.1. Classification (NCBI taxonomy): domain Eukaryota; kingdom Viridiplantae; phylum Streptophyta; class Magnoliopsida; order Gentianales; family Rubiaceae; genus Mitragyna; species Mitragyna speciosa. Next base: position 13,506,985 of record CM045558.1, on the reverse strand, counting down.
GCCAAAAAAGAAAAGAGAAGAGAGAAGAATTTTCGGCCAAGAGAAAAAGAAAAGAAAGAGAAAAATTTCAGCCAAGGGAAAAGAAAATAAAGCAAGAAAATAAGTGAAATTTTTTAGTAAAATTGAGCTAAAATTCAAGTAGTCAAAAAACTAGAAAATAGTAAAATGAGCTAATCAAAATTTAAACACTAATATAAATTAAATGGTCAAGTAAAATTATTCTAACTTTAGTACTTAAGTGTTCTTGCTTAATAATGAAAATCTTAGCTAATTAACCTAATTAACTCAAGAAATCTTCCAACTAATAAATCAAGGATTAACACTTAACCCTAAATAAGAAAAATGTCTCTTGTAAGTGCATTTCTAGGGTGTTACAGTATAGGAGTTGGCGTCTAAGACAAGAACCCCTAAAATGAGGTTAGGACTTGTAGTATGGCTCATCATAGTTTGCGCCATATCTCATAGGGTATAACTTCTCCTCTATCACATATCATCAACAATGGTGTGTCAAGTGGAGACATTGAGAAAGAATCACATTCTTCTTTAATTATTTTGAAACACTTGATATTGAGTATTATCCACACAGATCAAATCTTTAGTGTTTTAATACTCTTGTCAACTTGTTTTTCTTACTTCAATCCTAATGACTTTGAACACTTCAAAAGCCATGGATTTGTATATCATATGATACACAATCATATCACATATGATCATCCATGAAAGTAATGAAGTATGATAAACGACCTCTAGCATAGACCGACATTGGGCCAAAAACATCTATATGTTAAAGGTCTATGAGGATCACTAGCACGTTCACCTTTTTCAAATAAAAGGTGTTTTGGTCATCTTTCAAAGTAAATGAGAATCGCATGTCTCAAATGATTCGTAATTGAATGAGTCCAAGTACACAACTATTATGTAATTTGGAATCACGTTTCTCATTCACATGACCAAGTCTATAATGCTAGAAGGATAGTTGTTTCAAAATATAAAGTTTTTGTCTATATTTGAGAATGGACTTATTAAGGTCTAGAATTTGTAAAATGTTGTATTAATGATCCAATATCATAAAGAACACCATTACATAAAAGACCAGTATATATTCTCTTTTGTAATGGTAAATCTTTTCACAATTAATGTGAATTGATTTCATGTTCTTTTGTAAGTATCACAACATAATAACATTGTTTTAAATTCTAGAACAAGCCTAGTTGGTAAAGAGTGTATAAGTCTCTACAGCTAGTGTAGCAACTCTTGCTCCATTCATCACACATAGTTTGACTTTCTCTTTCCTTATTGTCTACCATGCTTTAAGACCTTGCACATTTTTTGCAAATATGCGATCTATATCCGGTATCTTATACCCTATGGTCTTTAATTAGTAGATGAATTTATCTCAAATATAAACATACTTAGAAGTAGAAGCTTCACTAGGCCTCTTTATCTTCTTAGTATTGAAACGAGCCTTACAATTCCCTTTCCAATAGAATTGGAAACATGTACCCTTAGACTTGTCCTTTTGATCACACCTTTAAGCTTTGTCATAGCTACTTGGTCTTCTCAAGACCGTGCTAGGACTTTCCTTTAACAAGCAATAAAGTGCCCTTTTCTTCCTTGACAGATTACTCCTTAGATATCTCATATTTAATGGTCCTAGATTGTGTATCAACAACTCTTTGAGATGCACAATCACAAAGAAAAAGATCTATCAATTTGTGCTACTTTTATAGCTTAGGAATTATAGATAACATTATGATATAAGTAGTAATATCATTATCACTTTTATGCATCTTGTATGCACATTATTTCCTAACTATAATTGTCACTGTTGGACAAGTGGAAGTGGGTATCAAGAACATAGCCAATAGTGCTTAAGAACTATTCTCAAGTCTTACACTAGTCCAAGAAAATCGTATATAAATGGAGATATAGGGTGATAAGTGTGTTCATGTGTACATGCATTCTACAACAAGTGAAAAGATAGTACAAGTATTTGTTTCATGTTATAATTGCAAACCAAAAATGTGGGCTTCGAATTTATTTGATTTGCTCCCACTATTTTACTTCAAATCAATAACCCTCAAACTATTGATTCGGGAATCCGTTGGAGATTCCTAGTGGGCTAGGATCCCATCTAGTTAACTTTGAGCTTGACGGTTGGCCAACAACCCAAAGCTAACTTCGATTAGGTAGGTAACTTTTACCAATCACAACTCTTGTGACTCCTAGATAGTTGGGTATCAACTCTTGATATTCACATCTTATGTGTTACCCAACATTGCCTCAAAAATGCCATAACCTTGACGGTCGGCCAACAAGTTATGCATTTTTGTTAAGTCGGACCCATTATTCAGAGATCACATCTCATAACGAAAACATATTCCAAGTAAGGTGACCTTGACGGTCGGCCAACAAGTCATCACTTAATAGGAACTCTTCGTTTTTGTTATAATAGTGGAAGGCAACTTATATATTGACTTAATATCGCCTCAAAAATACCATAACCTTGACAGAGGCCAACAAGTTATGTATTTTTGTTAAGTCAGACCCATTATTTCGAGATCATATCTTATAGTAAAAACATGCTCTAGGTAAGGTGACCTTGACGGTAGGCCAACAAATCAACACTTAACAAGAACTATGATTTTTACTATAATAATGGAAGGCAAGTGACTTAATATTTTATTTGAGGGATTTTATTTTAATTATACAATATATAGTCTCATCATAGCATGTAATTAAAATATATCGACATATAAAATGAAAACATGCACAATAAATCGTGGATGATTATGGACTTTAATAAGATATTTTCCTCGAGCCTTAAGGAAAATATATGGTCAAATTCCTAAGGGACGTGATCAACTCCTTGATGCATTCCTTGTGAGGTCTTCAACTCTTGATGAACCTCCATGGTTGCTCCTTGGTGCCATCTCCATCTTCTTTGTACATTACACATGTAATTCTACTCTAAACAATTTAGAAAATTAAAAATCTAACCTTAACCTACACTATGTACATTACATGTATTGATTAAGAAACCTCGAGTTACATTCGAGGGGAGTTAGGTGAGAAGAAAATTACATGAGAAAATAGAGAAGGCAGGACATGCAGGCCCTATTTTAAAAACCAATACAAGCCACCCATAAGAAAATTTAACCATTCAATCACATTGGTTATAGTCCATAATCATCCACCACGCCATCACATTATTTAAAACTTAAATAATATAAACTTTCATTTAATTCAAATCATAAATCATATGGTCTAATCAAATTAGATTAATATCCCTGGATTATTTGTCTCAAAAATGCTAAAGAAGGTTTATGGTTTCCAAAATTGTCTTTCCAAATTTTAACACTTAAAAATTGGGAAGAGTTTTTCTAAATCAACTTCCAAATTTTAACAATTAAAATTAGAAAGAGTTTTTCACAAAAAAATTACACTAAAACACATTTTTCCAAAAAATCAAATTTTTCTCGCTAGGGTTCTGCCTTGAGCCGTGGGTGTGAGGCATAGGTGAACTACCCGCGGCTCGTGCCCATGGCTCACGGACAAACTTGAGCTGTGGGTACCAGACGCGGGTAAATCACCCACGGCTCATGAGCCGCGAGTTCAGCCTTGGGCATAGTGCCCACGACTGAGCCCACGGCTCAAACTTTGATGTTTGAGAAGTGGGTTCAGCCGCGGGTAAGCACCTACGGCTTAGCCCACGGCTGGCCTACTGCATCTTGCGAAAAACGATTTTTCTTGATGTTTTTCAAAACTCTTTTGAACCAAAACGTATTAAAACCCTTTTAGCACTTAAAATTGGTTTAGAAACCATAAATACAACCTTAAGAACTCATCTTAATTATTTAAAACACTTTTAAACAATTAAGAACTTATCTTAAAAATCAAACCCTTGAGTTTTCTAAAACAATTTTGAGATAAAATTCATCAAGAACAAACCATCCATATTTATGACAATTAAATAAATAAATACAAATCATATAGATATAATCAAAGTAGGCTCTGATACCACTATAAGGTAATAAGGGGAGTAACGCAGCGAAAAATTTAAAAATTTATTACCTTAGCCATGGATCTCTTTGATGTAATCTATACGATTAAAGGGTGTTTAGCACAAATACCTCAAGCATAGAAGGTTTCTATGCTTCAAAGGGCAAGATCCTATTCGATGAAGGTGTTGATCTACCATGAAAAGCCCTCCAAGTGTCAAGCCTCCAACGGTATCCACACGAACACGATCTTTAGGAACCTTTGGGCTTGCTTGCCTTGCCTTTTGAGTGCTAGCTCCCTTGAATGATTCATGAAGAACACAAGAAGAAGAAAGAAACCCTAACTATTAGGAAGAAGAGAGGTGGCATTTTTCTTGGGAAGAGAAACGCCTCTCATGCTCTCAATTTTTCTCTCTCTAGATTTTGTGTTATGTTTCATCAATCTTCCAAGAGTCAAGGCATGGACTTATTTATAGATGTAGTATCTTAGTCTTTAAGGAAACAAGAGCAATTGGAAACCAAGAAGGTTTAGGAAACTTACCTTAAGCTAATCCTATTCCTTTAGGAAACCTATTCCAAAAGGAAACCAAATAGCTTCTTAATTCCTTTTAGGAAACTAATTTCCATCAAGACTTAGAATACTTATAATTAAGTCCTTTAAGTTAATTTATCACATAAATTAACCCCATAAGTATCATATACTTATCTTAATAACAATTTAACCCAAAGACCATGTTCTTATTGTGTGTGACCCATTAGATTCCATTCACGTTGGCAATAAGTACAAATTATAACTCATTAATTAATTAATTAAGAGCCAGATAAATTAACACTTTAATTTATCATTAATTCACTAATTAATTAATTTGCACTTATAGATCATGAGTGGCATCTAACAATGCATCATGACCACCCAAGTGAATAGGAAAGTCATATGGTAGACTACACCTATCAATGACAATGTTACCGTGTAATTAATATCCTTTCACCACACTATATCCCAATTAGTCTAAGAGTGTAGTGCGCACTCTTTAAATGACTAATTAATGATTTCTTGTTCCCGAAATATAACTTTCCACAAAAGTATAACCTTGAAACTCTTTCAAGTCATACTTTCACTTTTGCACAAAAGATTCTTTAAGTCATATTTCAACAAGTGGCCAACTTGGGATATACTCTCCTATAATAAAGAGTGGTGAATCCTATATCGATTACTCACTATCCTTCCATACTTCATACTATGCCCAATCTCTACTGTATGGGCTACTCTTTTACGAGCACCGAGCAATAGAGTCAAAGCATAGCAATCCACACTCAAGATACTATGGTAATCTCAAATCTAAGGATCACTTACACCATCGCCATTAAGAGTATAATTCATAAGCACTATGAATAGTAACTCTTGGCGGATCAATCCAATGAACTTGCTCTCTACCAAGCATCCAGATACCCGCTTAGGTGTCACACGCCATAGTTGACGAGATCAACTACTACTTACCATAAGTAGAGGCAAAGTATGTGCTAGTCTTCCCATATTAATGATGTCCAATCTCATTAATACTACGACTAGGGATATTTAAGAATATAACCTAATGTGTAATAAGAGTCTCATGATTGTAACTCTTACAATCTCTTATACACAGTTAATATTCTATGGACTTCATCAAATAAACAAGTAATATTAATGACAAGTATTAAATGACAAAGAAAATGCCACATATATAAGTATAACACGAAATAAGCATAATAAAAATCCCAAAAACCAATTTGGATTGAGGGCATACACTAACAAATCCTTAATTGGAAATTGTTCCAGCAGATCGATGATTTCTGGTTCTGGAATTTCCAATTCAAACGGCTAAACATCCAACACAAATGGTTGATTTGAAGAACTGGGAATTGACAACATTTTGTCCAAAATAGCTGGCTTGTTTAGTTAGATTATTGATGATTCTACTCTCCCTACAAAAATATCTTCCATATGCTGGTTCATGAATTCTTTTCCAGACAGTACCATTCTAGCTCACCTATAATCAGTTTCAGTAACTCCCACCATTTCTTCAATTGTGACTATTAACTCTGTAGGATTAGTGAATTCTTCATCCAAAGTTATCATTCCGATAGTTGGCCCATGTTGCGGCAAAAGATTGTTGTCAACATTTGAAACTTGTCCTCTTCCTCTCTTCAACACAATCTCCCCATCATCAATCATGTCTTGAATTTTATACTTCAAGGCCCAACAATTAGCTATAAGGTGTCCTCAGCTCCCCGAATGATAGGCACAGATGGCCTGATGATCATAGTCACGAGGTAACACGTTGGAAAAAATTTTCTGAGAAATCGTGCCAATTTTACCTGCTGCTCTCAACTGTTCATATATCTGATCAAGGGGACAACCAAAGGGAGTGAATGTCCTAGGCCATTTTTGTGGTGGGTTTGCTGGTCCAGTAGCATTTTGAAGTTGATTAGGTGGAGCATAGTTATTAAGGTAAGCAGGCCTTGGGTGGATTTGCATGGGTGGTCGAAGGTTATTTTGAAATACTGGTCAAGGATTTTGGAACATATATTAGGTATGAGGCTGGGTGTTGGTGTGGTAAATAGGCTGAGGGTTGGAATGTTGTAGGTAAGGAGTCATGTATGAAGAATATTTCTGGGTTCTGGGTCTAAATGATGGGTCTTGATCCCAAACAAAGGCAGCTTCTCCTTCTTTCTTCTTGAATTAAGATTTCTTTCCGTTGTTGCTATAATTTTGATTTTCCAAGGCTTCCAATTACAGTTTCAATGCTGTTATATTAACTATTTTACCTGCTTTGACCAACTCATCGTATTCCTCAAACTTGTTGATGATGGCAACAAATGAACTTCCAGTCATACAAAAGATCTCTTCAAAATACGGTGAATCATCAGCCTTAATGAAAGTACGCATGATCTCTTCCTCATTCATGGGAGGCTCCACTTTAGCAGCCATCTTTCTCCAATGCTTGGCATATGTCTTGTGATCTTCCAAAGGTTTTCTCTTAGTACTCTCTAGGGTAGTTCGCGTTGGTCCAATTCGCAATTAAATTCATATTGCTTCACAAAAGTTAATGACAAGTCCAACTAGGTTCTAAATTCATGAGGTTTCAGATTTGAATACCAATCTAACGTGTCTTCTTCTAGACTCTCAGGGAATAGGCGCATGAGTAAGTTCTCATCATCAACTGGTTTGCTAAGTTTATTAGCGAATATCTTGAGATGAGTCTTGGGATTGCCAGTTCTATCATTCTTAGTAAATTTGGGAGTCTTGAAACCCAATGGTAATTGAACATTTGGAAAGTGACAAAGATCATTGTAACCCAATCCGTTCAGCTGTAATGGTCAATTCTTTGTCTCTAACCCTAAACACTGAACAATCAGGGTCCCACAGATGAATCAGAGCTTCTACCAAACATTCGTTTGTCTCTATTTTCTTAAAATCACCAATGGGTCCTAAAAATGCTGCTACTTGGTTGATCTCACTAGAAAGAAGAAGCCCTGGCCATTTCCGAACCTCTGGCGGGCTTGTCAGCATCTGCTTGATGCATCGTGGGGTATTCATGCTAATTCAAAAATATGATCTGATCAAATTACCTTACCTAAGGTCTCACCCACCAGGATTTATTGAAATTTAAACATGCAACATCTTTTCAAGGTTACGTACCCAAGACAAAAGGATGGCTTTCCTATCATGGGATTCCCGAAATGGCATTCCCTCTAGGGTTTATGCATAATGCCAGTTTATTAAAGTAAGTTAAAATATGCAAAAATGCCAAATTTGAGAAATGTTCTAAAAAATTTTTTATCTAATAATGATGCAAAACTTCTTCGAGAAAGATGGACCATAAACTGTACAAAAAAGATTATTAACTCTAAAAAATATTTGATTGAAAAAAATCAAATCTCCAAGAGGTTACGGGACACAACATTGAAAGAAATCAAAGGTCATGACTTTATGTAGGAACATACAAGTCAAAAATGTCAATTTATTAAAGTATGATAAAACATGTTTTAAAATCACTTTTTGTGCAATGTGGGAGGGAGGGTGGGGGATACAGCAAAAATGACGCGTTAATTTCTTTGAAAAAGTATAAATACAAACTATGCAAAAATTTGACCGCTTGACTGCATTTATGGACTCTAAGAAAATTTAATTTTGATAAAATTGACAAGTACAACAAGAATGAGTAAACTTTGAAAAAGATTTAAAATTTCAACTCTTATTTAAAAATGTATAAATTGAAAAATTAGATTTTCAGGACTTTTACAAAATTTACAACGATTTGACCAATGGGTATTTTGTTCATAACCAAACACAATTTGCAAATTTTTTTTTAAATCTCATTTTCATCTTTCTCGAGAAAATTAATTATGAAAACGAAATTTAAACGTGCCAAAAGAGGGTTGGCTTCCTACGAGAGCGCCATGCCAGGGCTCTTTATTCTATGGTTGTGAATGCGATCAAAGAATAATAGAGAGTGCATTAGTTTATTCAATAAATATCACATAACACATTGATAAAGCAAAAGCAGTAAACAATACAACAGAAAAAATAAAAGGGGGGTGGATTTCCTCCTCTCGTGCTTGGTGTACCTTAGAAGGTAAGGCTGACTCTACCCTAGGTTATTCTATACGGGTGCATGAGATTGGGCTCACTAATGCATCTAAACTCAATTAAAGCTTCGGTTCCCAAACCTTCAAACTAAGGGATCCAAAAAGTAACAAGTTCGTCAATTCCAAGGATCCCAAGTCGGTGGTTCGAGTGATCTCCTGGACACTACTACGGGCACGTCAGGCCACGGCCACATGTCCAAGTGAATCAATTTTTAAACCCCAAATTTCTAGACTTGTGGACTCAAGCCGAGAGTTTAGGTGATCTCCTAGACAATGTTACGTGTACGTCGTGCCACGGTCACACATCTAAGTAGATCGATCCTGATTCCTAAAGGGACGAGTGGGTGACAACCACCAAAAATAGAAAAAGGTTAAAATATATCGAATGCACATATGGAGTGCTCCTTGTGAGAGGAGGAAATGATAAAGCGTGGGCTCTAAGGGTGACTGAACCCCTCCCAAATGCAAGCACGGTCGGATAAAGCAAAAGTAAATAAACATACATCACATAAGCAACGGAGAGACGGGGAGTGTGTGAGATGCAAAAGAAAAACCTAAAAACTTAGAAAACAAAAATGCAATCCTAACATCCAAACGCAATGGAGTAGAAGGGCTAAACAAGGAAAAGGTGATTAAGCCTAGTGCTCGGACTCACTAGTAATCCCCAGTGGAGTCGCCAAAATCCTATCGCACCCCGAAATGACACACGATGGGATCGTTGACTGTCGCGTCCTGAAAAGATAGTTCGGTCAAGGCCCTTTTGAAAAGAAAGTTTTTTGGAAAAAAACTATGCGTGTGTGAAAAAAATTGAGTTTTTATTGAAAAAGTATTTATTTAGAAAAAATGGTATTTTTGAAAAATAAAAGAAAGCCGGAACTAAAAAGTGCGACAGTTTTGGCCAACTAATTTTGAAAAAGGGTTTTATTTTAAAAAAATGAAGTCACAACTTGGTATTGAGTTGGGGAGTACCAAATCACTCGAAAAATCGTTTAACAAAACAAAAGTAAAATTTTAGAAAAATCATTTAAAACCCTTTTTCGATTCCGGTCTACGAAAAACGAGAGAAAAAGGTCCGGGTGTCACATTTGAAGAATGGGAAGGCAAAGGCTTGCGCCTAAGGCACCCTTTCTACCTAGCCGAGGCTAGTTGCTAGGTTTAATCAAAATATTCTAAATTAACCCTAAGTTCTATCGTGTTCGAATGTATCTAAATGAATGCAAATTCTAAGTCTAAATGTGTGTATCGAGAGGGTCGGCATGTTCTGTCGAGGCTTGGTCAGAATTATCGCATTAATTGCGAAACCCGAATTGAGACCTCGAGAGAGTCACGAGTGTCTATGCAAAATGCGATGTAAAAAGAAAAGAAAATAATAATGTAGATAATAAGTGGTTGAAGAAAGTAGGGATACAACATAACGGGTACGGGGCTAAGAAACTCATGACTTGTCTTTTTCTCCTCACGAAGGGGGGAACAACCTATCAATCCACCGCTTTCCACGTGAGTAGATGACTATTTCTAGTCGGATCACACAAAATGACCTAAATCCTAAGTGAAATGCAACCTAGATGTTATGCATTTAAAGATGTGTCAAAATAATAATAATAATAATAAAATCATGCCAAATGGAAAGAAAACTAAAAGTGTGTGAAGTGGGATGTAAAATGCTTACGAGTGCACCTAACACTAAAATGCCCTAAGGGTCTAACGTTGGACTAGCCCTTTCTAGGGATTCCCACTAGCGTTGGACTAGCAGGGAAACGATGAAACCACAACTAGCCTTGGACTAGTGTGGTGGTGGAATAACATAAAACATGAATTAATTGGTAAAGCATGAATTAAAAAAAGCAAATTAAACATATAAAGACATATAAAGTCAAGTAGGAGCAAGTATCACGTAAACATGATATTCTAGATGCAAAATCCTAGGGAAAGTAGTAAAACAAATAAAAGCGCAAGCACACAAAAGCAAATAAGCCCTAACTATTACATCGGGGGTTTCAGTTACAATTTTAAAGGGGGGAAAATGACAATGACATATCTATTACACTTGCTGTCTAAATACAAAATTTTTTACTAAAAATACGATAAATGTAATCTAACTAATTACATTGGCTAGCTAAACACAAAATATTATATTTTTGCCAAAATAATAAAATTTGAACTTAAATAACATAAAATAAATACGCGAAAAGCATGTAAAAATAAGAAACAAATAATAATAATAAAAATAATGCATAAAATCACATTGGAGCACATAAAAGAAAAATAACAAGAAATCGGGATACCTTTCTGTGAAAACCCAGTACAAATACTAACAATATGAACAAACAAGTCAAGGTACCATAATATAAAGAAATAAAGCCTAAAAAGTATGTAAGCATTGACAAATTGAGGATAATCATACAAATTCTATTAAACTAAGCGCTTGAAAGAAAATTCAAACAAACCTAAGGCCCAAATAATAATTTAAAGCATTGTTCTTAAGTTAAAATTGCAAAATTCTACCAAATTGGGAAACAAAGCATAAATTTCAGCAAGTAAGGGGGGCAAAGAAATGCAAATTTGAGCAAGTTAAAGGCATAACTTGCAAAAGGGGATCGAGAGCGAAGTGATTGTGAACCAAAGCTAAAGACTAAATAGAAATAAATGTTTATACACATTATAAAAACTAATGAAACTGCCCAAAACAAATCAAAGATTGATTAATTAACTTAATAAAACTGATTGAAAGTAATTAAATGAATTAAAAACTAAACTAAGACAAAATCAACAACTACATTAACAATCTAAACATAAAATCAAAACATTAACAACCCCTAATTTTTGGTTATCTTCTTTCTCCAGTTTCTCATTCTCTCTCTCTCTCTCTCTCGCCGTTTCTCTATTCTCTCTTGAACTCTCTGTTTCTTCTTCTTACTTCCTTGCCAAACCTCTTCCCTTTCTCTTCCTTCTCTTCCTTCATCTCACTCCCTCTGTTTTCTCTTCGTTGCTCTCAATTTCTCCAGCTCTTCCCCTTTCTTAGTCTTTCCCTTTGTGATCTCTCTCTCCTTCTGTTCTCACTTCTGGTCTCTCTTGTTTCAGTTCTTCCTTCCATTCTCCCTTCTCTCCTGCGCTCTCTCTCTCTCTCTCTCTCTGTCTCTCTCTAAGCTCTCGAAAAATAGCGAGAACAAATCCCCACATTGATTCATCCCTGGAAGCGGAGAATAAGGTGTGGTGATGTTTTGTGGGACTGATTTGGGTGGCTTTGGGTGGCCGAAGGTGAACTGTTGCTGGTGTTTTTGTTGTCTTCTTTGTAGGTTTGGTTTGTAGGGAAGTTCCTGGAAGATTTGATTATGCATGGTTGTGGCCAAGATAGGTGACGGCGTTGCTAGCGAAGCAACTTGGTGGTGACTTTGATGGTTTGGTATTGTTCTTGTTAATTGGAATGGTGAAGGGTTTGGCTGAGCGAGTAATTTTGCAGTCAAATGGTGGGTTGATGGCGGCTGGTTTCGGATGATGTTGTGGGGAAGAGAACACCAGTTGGTGGTGGCGTGAGGTGGTGATTGTTTGTGGTGGCTTTTTATGGTCGATTTGGGATGGGATTTAGGGATTTTATTATGGTTGTGGAGCTGATTTTACTTGTTTTTGCAGGCAATTTGTGATGATGGTGAGGTGAGCAGTGTGTGGTGGTGGGTTGCTAGATGGAGAATGGCTGTTGATTTGAGCGGTGTGATGATGTATTTCTGGTTGTTTGCTTTGTTTTTGCAGGTTGAGGAATATGTGGAGAATTATTGTGGAGATGTAATGGCAAAGGGAACTGGAGAAGGGGAAGGCTGAATTTTGTTTCTGTTGATGATTCTAGGTGGAAGGCAATGGTGGTTTGGAACTTTGGTTGTGACAGGGGAGGCTTGCTGATAGTTGGTAGGGCCAGTGATGACAAGGGAAGGGATTGCTGATTTTTTTTTGTCGATTTGGTGGTTTGATGTAATTGGGCTACGATTTTACCTCAAAGATTATTGAAAAATTATAATTTGACCCAAAAAATATAAACATGCCCCCCAATGTTTGAAAAATAAATGTTGTATCAAAATTTGGTGTTTACAGTTTAAGATCTATAATGAATTTTACCATTTGATGCAGAGATGACGGTACTGACCTGGAAGAATGAATCCATAGCCACCCTAACAAAACATTGTATATCCCGAGAAAGTCCATAACCTGGCAGGTAACCTGATTTTGAGTTGGACCCATCTCAAGAACCAAATCGATCTCTCCCATAGTCTCCTTTCTCGAACTGTCAAATCCTCTAACAATGGTCAGTGATTGGCAAACTTGCGACCATGGATAGCCTAGCTTCTGCAGAGTGTTCCATGGGTAGATATTTAAAGTAGATCCATTGTCAATCAAAAGCCTTGGCAAGTGTTTCCTGCTACATCTCACAGATATGTATAAAGCCTTGTTATGCCCCTTCTCCACAAAAGTCAACTCATCTTCAGAAAAGGCAATATGATTGGATGCCAAAATATTTCCTACTATCCCAGCCAACTTCTTAGTAGGGATGTTTTTGGGAACATGAGACTCATTCAAAACTTTTAAAAGAGCCTCTCGATACAGTTCAGATGTCAATAAAAGGTTTAAAATTGAAATTTGTGCTGGCATGCACCTTAACTGCTCCACTACCTTGTATTCACTCTTTTTTAAAATCTTCAGAAATCTTCAACTTCTTTCTCACTAACTGGCAGTTTAGGGGGTAGTGTGCTCTCTTTTTCCTTAGCCAGGACAACAATCCCTGGTTCAACAATCACTCTCCCTGACCTCATGATTGCAGATACATCATCATTCAATTCAGGGTTCCCATAATTTCATGGCACTCTATGTAGATCCTCAACTGGCATTTGTTATGACATATCAATGAATTTTTGTTCTGAAATTTCAAACTCAAAAGGCTGCACATCGAGCATAAATGGCTGACTTGAAGAACTGGCAGCTGACAACATGTCTTCCAAAATAAATGGTTCTTTTGATTGGGCCACTAGTGATCTTACTTTTTCTGCCAAAATATCATCTCTGTATCGGCTCATGAATTGTTCACCAAACATCATCATTTCAACTCGCCTATAGTCAGCTTCAGTAACTCCCACTATTTTCTGAGTTGAGTGATATGAACCAAGGAGCACCTCCATATGAAGGACTTAAATCAACAATGTGCATGGCTTGGATGAGTCAACATGGCTACTCGTGTAGGGACTTTCATGACTTATGGTTTACAAGCTTGAAGTTCACATTGATCATGCTTGTACCTTGGGCCAAGGGATAAAGTATTGGTTGTGGATCAAGTCAACCTACAAAGATGGCCCAATTGAAGATATTAAGTTGTCCAAAATAATCTTACAAGGGGCTGGTTACTTGGACCTGTTTGGAAGGCCCTTGAAGTTGCTAAATGAAGGCCCAATGGAGCTTAGGAAGGGACGTCCAACCCATGAACTGATTTTGGACGAATTTTTATATTTTTTTTATTAGTTTCCTAACTCTTTACAAGTTCTAACTTTTAGTTAGTTGCCTAATTGTGATAGGCTACAACTAGTTTTAGTAGTTTACTTCAATTTAAGCTTCTAGACTTTTCTTTGTAAGCCTATAAATAGGCATGTTACTGTTCATCCAAATTAATATGATGATTATTGATAATTTTCAGCACTTTGAGTGTTTTTCTCGTGATGAGATCTTCTTAGTTCTTTGGTGATTAAAAACCACCCATGTTCTTAATGAAGGGATTTTGTTAAGTTCAAGTTCTCGCTTAGAGTTTATTCAATCGGTTTGTTGTTAGTCTTTTAGATTTGTCTACTTAGGAATCTACACCACAAGTTGGTTAGGGGTCTAAAGTGAATTCTAAAGGAGAACATTCAACGAAGTTGGATAGAATCAAAGCAACCAATTCGTGATTCTTGGAGTCTTTGAACAGGGTTTCAAAAGAGTCAAGCATTCGAGTTGTTCAACTTAGAATTTTCAAAACTTTCTAAGCATTCACTACTTTCACACGTATCATTGAGACTATCAATTTGGCAGGATCCTCAAATTCCTCATCTAAAATTATCATTCCAACAGTCGACCCATGCTGAGGCAGAGGGTTGTTGTCAACATTCAAAGCTTGCCCCCTTCCTCTCCTTATCACAATTTCTCCATCATCAATCATGTCTTCAATTTTATGCTTCAAAGCCCAACAATTGGTTGTAGGGTGCCCCCGATTCCCCGAATGATAAGCACAGATAACCTAATGATCATAATCACAAGGCAACCCATTAGGGAAAGTTTTCTGAGGGATCGTGCCAATTTTACTGGCTGCTCTCAACTGCTCATATTTGATCTAGGGGGTGGCCAAGAGGAGTGAAAGTCCTAGGCCATTTTTGTGGTGGGTTCGTTAGATCTGTAGCATTTTAAAGTTGGTGGGGTGGAGCATAACTATTAGGATAAATGGGCCTTGGGCAATTCTGCATGGGTGAGCGAGGGTTATTTTGGAGTGCAGTCAAGGGTTTTGGAACATGGGTTGGGTATTTGGGTAAAATGGTTGGGTATTTACTGGTTGGATTTGGGTGTTAAAGACGGGTTGAGGGTATTGGGGATGAACAGATGGTGGGTGTGCCGACTGGGGTACTGTGGGTATTGAGTATGATAATTCGATTTGTTTTGAAACCTGGGCTTGGGATTTGGGCCTTGATTTATGACGAAAGTTGTCTTCTCTTCTCTTTTCTGGGGTTTTTCCCCCAGCTACTTTCTTCAAATTATTGCTATTTTGCAATGATTCAACTTGCATCTTCATAGCAACCATATCCATTGCCTTCCCCTTCTTTACCCCTCTTTCAATGGCTTCTACCTGTTTAATAACATGGGTAAAGGTCTTTCTAATTAAGTCTACGATGGCCTGATAGTAAGGTGGGTCTTGGGCATGGATAAATAGTTTTACCATTTCATTCTCATCAATTGGCGGACTTACTATATCTGTCACACTCTACCAACGCTGCCCATAAGCTACATAACTTTGTGAAGGTTTCTTCTTCAACTCTACCAGGGAAAATCTATCAGGTGCTAAATCACAATTGAACTCATATTGTTTGATAAATGCTCGGGAGAGATTGGTCCAGCTTTGAATCTTTGAAAATTCTAATTTTAAATACAACTCTAATGCATCCTTCTCCAAACTCTCCCCAAACAACCTTATTGGTAATTTGTCATCTCCGGTTGGTTTGCCCAGCTTGTTGCAGAACATCTTAAGATGCACTACGGGATCCCCAGTGCCGTTGTATTTGGAAAACTCTAGCACCTTAAACTTTGGAGGTAGTTGAGTATTAGGAAACATATAGAAATCATCATAGTCCAAACCCCTGTACCGATCCAATCCTTGGCTTTCTTTGATGAAGTCATCGAGCCTATCCAATCTTCGCAACAGGGCTTTTTCTATCATGTTTGGATTCTCATCTCTATTATAAGGCTCCAAATCCACTCCTCCCTAATATCCAGGGTCTAGCACAAACTAATTTGTACTGAGGACTGGAGGTGGTTGAGTGTTTAGAAGAAAATTGATGGCTTGTTGGGGTTAATGAGGTTGGTTCAAAGTATTTTGGGTGTGTCTAGAGCTGGGTGGAATTAGAACGAGCATTTGAGGCTTTTGAGTGTTTGGAGATTGGGAGACATCTGGGTGTTTTGGGTATTGAGGAGTAGAGTTTGTACTGGAACCACTGGGACATTGTTGCTTGCACTTGGGGCATTTCCACTCATATTGGATTGGGGTTGTGGAGGTTCTCGAGTGACAGGCACATTAGAAGTAGAGCCGTTGTTCATGTTACTGATAAAGTGGGCAATGATTTGGCTGTGAGAGGACACTTCATGGGTTATATCATTCATTTTAGTAAACATCTCATTCATCTGAAGCTTAAGTGATGTTAGCTCAGATGTCTAATTTCTGGCAGGTGTGTTAGGAGATTTAAAATGGGTACTCATGTTTATATGTAACTGTCTAGTATGAGACCGTGTACGGATGGAGTTTTGGTGAAAAAAAAGCTATGTTTTACAAGTACCTGAAATGTACATTGGAAAGAAAGACGATACAGCTATCCCATCATCATCGGCACTATCAATTTTATTATCAAACAGAAAAGAAAAAGACTAAAATTAGCAAGGTATATATAAATAATTCAGATGCATGTCCTAGGGGGTGCTCTCATTATGCCAAAGGTAGGCCTAGTATGAAATGCAGTCATTTAGGGTGAGACCCCCCTTTTGAGTATTGGAATAGGATGAATTTTGGCTCGGAAAGAAATAGACTTTTCATTACTTCAATCAATTTTCGTACAATTTTGAGCATTAAAAAAAAGAAAGCACTTCACTACTTCCACTATCAATCCAATACAATTGAGCAAATAAGTACATCATTCCGTTAATTCATCCACACAATCTAAAAATTTCTTTAGTTGGTCTTCTACGCGCTGAGCCTTGTTGTGGTCTGGCTCCCAAGTGTATCTGTTCATTGTGAGGCTAATGTCATCTTTCATTTCCAAGCACTTCCTTTTCTTTTCCCGCAACTCTTGTTTTGCTTCCATGTAAAACTGTTTGACAGACTCATATGCTTCTTCGTTCCTCTTGGAATTTTGCTTCTCTTGAATCAGTTCACAATCCTTCATGTCCAACAAGGCTCTCAATTAAACGATCTCCTCAACAAGGTCAATGGCAGCTTGTCCTTCTGAATTGCTCTAATTCCTTAGCCACTCGTCGTATCCTAAGGTGGTTCTTAGGGAAAACTTAGTCTTTGGGTCAAAGGGGATATTCTGGTCCATGCAACGATTTCCCCACGCCTCTACAATTTTTGACCTTTTCGGGATTTCGTTAGGGCAAATTCCTTGCTGAAATATTACCTTAAAATTATCAATTTGCATTTCTAGGGGAACCCCTTGGATGCACCCAAACTGACAGAGGACTCTTTGAGGAATGTAGGGTGCTACCCCATTACTACCCAATAGTGGGATGAACCTGCTTCTAAAACATTGCAGTGTCGATTTGCGACATCCGGTCCATTCCAAGACCCAACAGATATCTTTCTCGCATAGTGCATAGAAGAATTTTAAATATGCTTTGGCATCCCTTGGTCGGTTTGCCAAGTCGATCCTCCTACCATGTGATTGGACCCAATTTGTGTCTTTTAAAATAAGTCTGGATTGAATCGTAGAATGCCGATGGAGATGTTCCATAGCCCAAATCTGAAGTAGAATACTGGGACCGTAAAAGAATCCGGACTTATTCTTACATTTGGTACATGCCACGAAAATGTCGACCACAATGGTGGGCATCATAGTCAGGCCTTAGCCTTCCAGTCCACGGAAGAGATCAGTCATGATAAGTAATAAACTTACCAATATTATTATATATTTTAGATGATATTTTAAGTATAATTATAGTATTTTTTGTTACAAATGACTCAATTTTTAACAATTCATGAGAATTAGGATTTTTACCGGAATCAGGGTTTTTGAGGCGAAATTTTTATTTGAGCAAATTAATGCACAATTCTTGTGTTTAATTGTAGGTTCATCATACTAAAACTTATTTTGGATCAATGGAGTCAAGGAAAAACAAATTCAATGGTGATTCAAAGATTTAAAGTTGATTGAACAAACTTGAAGGAACAATTGTGCAAAATAATGGAAAAATCCAATTCTTCACCAAAATGCTTGGAAATACGTGGAAAATGCTTGCACACATCAGGTCCAAATCAGCAAAAATCAAGTAGGGGCCACAGGATGTGATCTGCGGATGGGATATGCGGATGATCATCCACATATCACCATCTGCGTATCGCAATAACGACTAGACTTTCTAGGGCATCAATTTGTATCCTCCTCCAGGTGGTTTTTGCAGACATTTTCAGATGAAGATAAGGTTCTGCAAGTGGGAGAATACATTGGAAGCATAAATGAAAACTTTTGTGCCCATTTGGAATCCCCAAGCAAATCTTCATCATTTCCATACATTAATGATTTATGCAAGTTGAAAAATGACTTGAGGAACATTTGTCTATAAATAGAAGTCATTTGTAAAGTATTTGAAAAGAAGTTTTAGAATAGAAAGTAGTTATAATCTTAAATTTATACTTAGTTTGGTAGAGAATTAGTAGAATTCTCTCAATCCTTCAATAGAGTGGTGAGGAACATTGTAAGAGACTTTTGTAGTGCAATTTTTTGAAGGTGAATAAAGAAGAGGACTAATTCTCATATTGGTTGAGCAATTCTCAAACTCTATCTCTTTTACTTTCAATAGTTTCCATGAATTCTATTTTTGAAGTTGAACTTTTAGTTGTTTCATTAACCATGTTGAACTAAAGGTTTCATCTAGACCATAGATGAAGCTAATGAATCAACAAACATGATTTAACTTATTGTACTTACTAAGCTTGCATTTGTTTATTTGCTTGTTCAAGTTTTAACACTTGTTTTTGCTTGGCCAACTTCAGCAAGTTATTTAGTTTCTACTTGACATTGAGAGATGCATGTAACAATGGAAAATGAACAGTAATGCTTAAGACTTTCATATGAGAATAATGGAGGCTTAAGTGAATCACTATAATTCATAATTTCATAAGGTTTCATCATGAGAATAGTTGAAATCTTGTCATTTCATAGAGAAATCTAGTTATGACACATATAGAATTGGATTCTAAACAAAGCAAGATAACACTTAGTAGGTCATTCATGCTTGGTTCATTAGTGGAATCTGTGTTCTAGACTTCTTAGCTTGAATTCTACAAAAGTTCTCAATCATATATCTACTCTATTAAAGGGATCCCATATAAATGTTATTTTCATTTGTGTTTAGATAATAAAAGTTACTGAGAAAACTCTAGTAATTGCACATATTTGATTCCTCGTGGGATTCGACACCTAATATTCCAAATACTACTACCGACCCGTGCACTTGCGGAATAAGTTGGGAGGTTAGGTTTTTATTACTTGATTTGTGTATTTTTGTTCATAAGTATTATACCTAATCTACACCATGTCAAGTCATCATGTTGATGATCCTTATATTAACTTTATCATCCGATCGTGGAAAAAGAAAGAACCCAGCCAATACGGAACCATAAACCCATACTCGTTTCTGAGACCATACTTCCTCCGTGCCAATGAAGAAATCGTGTTGCTGTGAAGCAAAACATTTCTTAGACGCAAAATGGTTGTACAAGTATTTGATTCCAACTAAATTTCCCTGGATTGAGCCAAGTATAGTTGATTCTTTCAGTCCCGTGAAATTGCTTAGCTCCCTTCTACCACTCATAGTTGGAAAAATTAGCTTCTTTTTCTCAATTGAAAGTCCTAAGAGCTTGGCTATCTCTTCTAGGGTAACAGTTAGTTTATAATCAACAAACCTAATACCGAGTGCTTAGGATCCCACACTTGTACCAAGGCACCAATAATGGCTTCATTTGGTTCTATGTCAATGAGATGAGCAAGGTGCCCCAGGTAATGTGATATCAAATTCTACTCCGACGGGTGCATAGTGTTTTTCCAGTTCCTAAGCAGTAGGAGGGGTTCCTTTGATTAGTTGATTTTACACAGGCTAGCCATTCTGATTGCAAAAGATCATTAGATTACCTTACCTAAAGTCTCACCCCCCAAGATATACAAAAATTTAAACGTGAAATTCCCATAGAAAGGGTTATATACCCAAGGGAAAATTGGGATGGCTTATTACTAAGATGAGATCCCCTAAGTGACATCCCTCTAGAGTTTATGCATGATGCCAATTTATTAAAACAAACAAATGTGTAGCAATGTAATATGGCCTAATAAGAGTCCATTTAATGCTAGGGTAAGCCTAGAAATGACATGCAATGCATATTTTATTAAAAACTGAAATTTAAACATATGATATTCTATGTATAAGGGTGGTTTTCTCTAAAAGAGTATTACGCCAGGACTCTTATTCCTAAGGTTGTGAATGCAATTAAAGAATAAGAGAAATTACGTTAGTTTATTCAACATATAACACATTGACAAAAACAAATGGTGCATGTAAATAGCAATAAATGGCATAATAAAGAAAATAAAAAGGGTGGTTTCCCTCCTCTCATGTCTAGTGTACTTCACGGGGTAAGGCAGACTCTATCTAGGTTATTCTACATGATTGCATGAGGTTAGACTCGCTAATGCATCTAGACTCGATAAGGCCTCCGTTTCCAAACCTTCAGACTAAGGTATCCAAAAAGTAACAAGTCCGTCAATTCTAAAAATCCCAAGTCGGTGGTTCGAGTGATCCCTTAGACACCACTACATGCATGAATGCGATGACAGCATGTCTAGGCAGATCGATCCTAGTCCTAAAGGGATGGGTGGGTAGCAACCACCAAAAGAGAAAAATGGTAAAAACATATTGTATGCACGTATGAAGTGCTCCTTATGAGAGGACGGAATAATAATGCAAACACGTGAAAGGCTCTAAGGGTGAATAACCCCCTCTCAAAAATGCAAACGCGATACGAACATATATCACAAATAGATAAGTCAAACATCACATAAAAGCGAGAGACAAAGAGGCATGTGTGAAATATAAAGAAAATCCTAAAAAATGCAATCCTAAACATCCAAATACAATAAAATGAAAGGGTTAGAGAAGGAAAGAGGTGACTAAACCAAGTGCTCGGACTCACTAATGGTCCCCAGTGGAGTTGCCAGCTATCGCGTCCTATTTTTCAAAAGACAAAAAAAGATTAGTGGTCAAAAGGAGAGTAGGTTTTGTAAAAATAATTTTTTTTAAAAAAAATGCTTTATTTTGGAAACAAAAAAGCTGTTTGACAAAAATGTGATTTTTAGAAAATGCTTTATTTTGGAAAAAAATAAAAAGTAGGTGGAAAAAGAGTGTGGTTTTTTAGAAAATGCTTTATTTTGAAAACAAAAAGAAAAGAAAATGGCCTAAAATGGGAATTTGAAAATACGACAGTTTTGGGCCCAAAAATAGAGTCTAAAAATGATTTTTATAAAAAAAGAGTCGCCACTTGGTACTGAGCTTTGGTGTGCCAAGTCACCAAAAAATATTTTATTATAAATGATAAGAAAATCAAGAATGATTTCTTTGGAAAATATTTTTTGAGCAAAATGTAAGAAAACAAGAAAAACCCCATTTTTAGACAACTCCAGGTCTTTGAAAACAAGAGAAAAATAAGTTCGGAAGTCACAGTTGAAGAAAGAAGGAGCAAAGGTTTACACCTAAGGCACCCTTTCAACCTAGTCGAGGCAAGTTGCGAGGTTTGGTCAAAATTTTCCAAATATAACGCTTAATTCTATCACATTTGGATGGAACTATATGAATGCAAACCTAGACCTAAAAATAGATATCGTTAAGGGAAAAAATGTCCCTTCGAGGTTTAATTGGAATTAACGCATTAATTGCATAATCCAAATTAAGACCTCAAAGGAGTCACGATTAATGTAAGATCAGATGCAAAAGTGAAAAATAAAATATAAGTATAAATATAAGTGATCTAAGAAAGGGAATGTAATATAACGGGTACGAGGAACGAAAACTCCTGACAAAATATTCCTTCTTACAGAGGGATAAATAGTGTGCTAAGGATAGAAACAGCATACTCGCTATTCCCTTGTTCAAAGGGTTGACTCTTCCTAACCTAAGGCAAGCAAATGACACATTTATCCTAATTTTCTATATAAAATGCAATCTAAGTGTCATGCATTATATATTTATGAGAAAATGGATAATATAAGAGAAAATGACATGTAGAGTGGAAAAAAGATCCTAAAGATAGAAAAATGCATGTAAATGACATGAATTTCATGCAAACGAAACTAATGTTTAAAGAGCTTGAGGGTCTAGCATTGGACTAGCCCGTTTTCTATAAATTCTTCATTAATGTTGGACTAATGAGAAAACGAGAATAAACCACAACTAGCATTGGACTAGTGTGGCAACGATACACATGCATTATGATAAAGCAAGTAAACAAATAAAGAAACACAAATTAAAGCAATAAGCACATAGAAGCAAATAATAGCACATAAGAGCACAAAGCACATAAGCATAATATTCTAGATGCAAAACCCTAAAGAAACCGAGTAAAAGCACATAAGCACGTAGCACACAAAAGCTCTAACTATTACACCGATAAGACCTAATTACAATCTAGAAGAGGAAAAGATAAGCAAATGACCTATCTAATCTGTCTATTACATTTTTCTATCTAAAATACAATATTTTGTTAAATAAATGAAAATATAACCTTTTTTTTTTTTGGCAAAACACCGTACACTGGGGTGCAGGAAGCCATTCCAAATTTTATTAATAAATAAAATGATAAAATGATTGGAGGGGGACTAGACCAATACCTCCATTATACAAAGTTAAAGCAATAAAAAAGGAGTACTACTCCCTTACAAAATAGCATCCTAACTAACAACCTGAATTTGAAGAATACCAATCCTATATACTCTAACAAGCCTACGAACTGAAATAGGGAGATCATCATCTGAGAAGAATTGCTCATTCTTGAACTACAGGGCTGCCAACGAGTCAGCAATAGCATTAGCTTGCCTGTATATATGATGAATAGTACCACGAGCGCTCTTCAAATGAAGCCGAACATCATCCAAAACATAACAAAGTAACCAATCACCCAGAGATAAATTGGAAAGTAAGTGAACTAATGCCTTCGAATCTACCTCAACAATAATGTTGCAATATCCACCATTTTGACACAATTTCAAACCCAACAAAAGAGCCCTTGCCTCCCCCAATAGAATAGGCATGTCACCAAACTCCTTATAAAATGCAGCAAGAACCCTTCCATTATCATCCCTTAGAACACCACTACCATGCGCTCTTCCCTCTCGCAAAGAAGCATCCATGTTTAATTTAAGAAAACCTTGTGGCGATTTACACCATGATATCATCCGCACCACTCTTCTCCTTGCACACTTGGCTGTAACATAATTTTTAAAAAACTCACCCATTTGGCCACCTAACTAAGTAGTCGAAACCTTTTCTTGAAGAACCCACGAGGGATAGCCAATATTCCACTAAACCAATAACTCGTGACAGGAAAAATTCTGCACCATTAAATTTTCCCTCATTCCTACAAAGCCAAATGCACCATAAAATAATCACCAAAAGAATTCAAGCAATGTGATCACTATTGATAAGTGTTAAAGTGAACTAGTTTTTTAGGTTAGGTTTTTAGGGTTTTCTATGAGTTTTTCTCTAGTTCTTAGCTATTTCTTCTCTTTTATGATTTTAATGCCAAATTGTGTAAATGTATGATTTAAAAGTGTTTTTACACCATTTTGTAGGGTTTTGATAGCTTCAACTCGATTTCAATTGATTGGAGTGCAATGAAGAAATAGGCGAAGAAGAATTGGAATGGAAACAGTTTGGCACCATGGACATATTTCAGTGTTTTGGTCATATCTAGAGCTAGAGACATTGTATTGGGATGAATCTTGAAGTATTTTGAAGCTAAGACAATTTTCTATAATTCATACGAAGACATCAAAGTCCAGTTCTCACGTTTCAATGGTCAAAATCCCAAGTTACTGAAGCACATTTGCACTGCGAGGCTGTTCCGACCAGTTCTTAGTATTTTGAGTATATCTCAGGCTACAGAGCTCTAAATGACATGATTTTTGATGTTTTGGAAATCTATCTCAAGGGGCTACAACTTTTGTGTTTTAAGGAAAAGCTAATTCGGCTGCCTTTGAGGCCAAATCTGACGTAGACAAAAACGCGTGACAACCCGCGCGCGATTTGTGCTGCGGTTTCCATTCAGAAATTAAGTGAACAAACCGCGCGACAACCCGCGCGCGGTTTATGCCGCGGTTTCTTCACAGAATCTGCAACGTATTTAGCAGCTGAACTGGCCATTTGACGAGAAAGGAGAACCCTAACTCGAGAGAAAACACACACACGCCGCAGACACCTCAAAAACACATATTTTGCACATCTAGAGTGATGTAGGGAGGAGAAAGCAAGAGTAGAGGGACAACTCAAGGGCTTCAGTGGTGAAAGCAAGAAGATTTTATCAAGATGCAAGGGAGGATTCAAGAGGGCCGCATGAGAATGAGCTTTCTCTTTCTTTCTTGTCTTTTGTTAATTTTATTCTTGTAATTATGAATTGAGTTGTTTATGATTTAGATGGGGTGAACCCTAGATTCTTATGTCTATGATTTTATTCTTGATTTAATGAAAGACCCACTTTGTTCTTAGATTTATTCATGAGTTTATTTGTGTTTTGGATTGGGATTTGCATGCATCCTTCAATTCAAGTATTGATTTTGTATGGGTATATCGAGAGATTGCACATATGATTAGATCACTTCATGAATAGAGAGAACTTGAATGAATTGCTAGAGATAGGATTACATGAGTTCTTCCTAAGTTGAGTTTTAGGATTAAAGCTCAACCACAAATAGAGTCCATTGATTAGAAATTACATCTTTTAGGGGTTTTAATTGAGAAGAGATTCCAATTAATCAACCGAGAAGGTAGGAATTGCTTCGCTTGAGAAAGGATATAATTCACATAAGGGACTCCAGGGTCTAAGCAATTGGGTTAATCATTAATCAAGTTAGAGTCTTGGCATGTTGGTTTAGGGGAATTCTTCATCTAAATTCACCTCTACTTTTGACCATTCTCTCTATTAAATTCTATATTGTCATTTAGTTAGATAATTAGTTTTAGCTAATTTGTATTTTCATTTAATTCGTCATTCACTTTGTGAGGTTAGATAATAGAAAGAAGTTAGTACTAGTACTCACATAGTCCCTGTGGGATACGACACTCGGTACTCCTGTACACTATACTACTGGAAACGATAGGTGCACTTGCCTAAAGTATCCATAGTGTAGCGAAACGGATATCAACTATTAGGTAGGAGAAGGTTCCAAGAGACTAAAAGGGCAGCCACACAAGAATGCCTCCTCCACGGAATCCCAAAGGTGGCCATAAAGAATTCCCATACCTCATTCGCTACCACACCTTGTAAGAACAAATGTGTAACATCCTCCATATGATAACAACACAAGTTTTTTGATGCTAAGTGAAAGCCCTTCTTCTGCAGAATGTCATCAACAGGAATGATATTATATAATAATCTCCATACAAAGAAAGAAATCTTAATGGGGAGACACGAATGCCAAACCACTGTCAATGCACTAGAGCAATTCTTCCTTTGCCTAATCCAATTCCATGCTGAAGAGATGGTGAAAGAACCCGTAGAATAAAGGGCCCAAACCATCTCATTATCCATACTCAAGCTGACTGGAATTTGCAAAATATCAAAGACAATATGGAGAGGCAGCCAGTGTTTCAATTTTACCACATTCCATCCCCCAATATCAAAAAATTCAACAACAAGACAATGAGGAGGATTAAAAAGATTACATGCCTTTATCAAGGTATCATCCCCACACTAGCAATCATACCAGAAATCAACCATTCCCCTACCAATCTTCCATCTTATGTGCATCTCAGCTTTGTTTTTAATCTTCCAGAGTCTTCTCCACACACTTGACGCAACTCCAAGCTAGACATTTACCGGATGATCATGAGAGATATATTTGCGGTGCAAAAGCTCAACCCACAAGGATATCCCCATCCTTAACTTCCACCATAATTTCATGAAAAAAGCCTCAACAACATCACTGAGAGACCGAAAACCCAACCCTCCCTCCTCGAAAGGAAAGCACATACGTTCCCATCTCATCTAGTGAATGTTCCCACTTTCACCTCTATTCCACATGAAACTATTTAAAAGTCTATGCAAGGAAGCTAGCACCAATTTCGAAGGAGAGAAAACCTGAATCAAGTATAACGGAATTGTGGTTAGGACATGCTTCAAGAGAATAATCTTACCACCAAAGGATAACAATCTAGTACTCCAGGCTTACAACCTCCCACATATTTTAGCCATAATACTCTCAAAAAGGACTCTACTAGGTTTTCCCCAAATCAATGGAACACTAAGATAAGTAATTGGCAATTTCTCTCTCCTATACCCCAAGACAGTTTCAATGTGATTTATTTCCCTATAAGTCAACTGCTTGGACGGCACAAAGGAACTCTTCTGAAACATTAATTTTCTGGTGAGAAATCCTCTGATAATGTTCCAAGAAATTAGCAAGTTTTTTAACAGCACACTCCGATCCCCTAGTGAAAATCATCACATCATCAGCAAATTGTAAATAAGGAACTTTACCACCTCTTGAAGAATAAAAGCACTCCAAGTTATTACTACAAAGGTGGTAAATCCCCTAGCCCAAAAATTTAGCAGCTATAACAAACAAAATAGGCGATATGGGATCACCCTGGCAGACACCTCTGAAAATTTTGAAGAGGCCTGACGCCTCCCCATTAATAAGCACTAAAAGCCAATTATTAGATATTATTCAAACTATCAAGTCTACTACCTATTCAATAAAACCAAAGCCTCACATCATTCTCATCAAAAATGACCAATTAACTCTGTCATATGCCTTCTTCATGTCCAACTTTATCATCAGATTAGGATGCACCAACTTCTTGTCAATTTCAGTCAAAAGCTCCTGTGCCACCAAAATATTGTCCACAATTCCTCTTCCAGGAACAAAACTAGTTTGCCACGGAGAAATGATAGAAGGAAGGAGCTTGTTAATACGACCAACCAAAATCTTAGAAATTATTTTAGAGGAGACATTACACAAACTGATAGGCCAGAAGTCCCTCCATTGAAAAGCTCCTTTAGACTTAGGGATTAACACAATCATAGTTGCTGAGATACCTCTAGAAACCACTACACCCATAAAGAAATCCACCACTACCTGCAATAGATACTCTGAGATAATGTCCCCGCAAATATGATAAAATAAAGTATTTAATCCATCAGGACCAGCCGTACTATCTACATCCACAGAAAAAACCATTGCCTTCAACTCTTCCATGTTCGGAATAGAGCAAATGTGTTGGCTATACTCCTCTGAAACCTGTGGCAAATGAAAGGGGAAATCCAATGTAGGAGGGTTAAAATTAGCATTATCAAATAAGGATGAATAATACTCAACTACTGAATTTTTTATATCAATCTCATCCTCAACCCATGCACCATTTTTATTCTTGATTCTCCCTATAAAGTTGCCATATCTCCTCTAACGAACACATGAGTGAAAATATGCAGTGTTGGCATCCCAATCTTTAATCCATTTCACTACAGCCTTTTGTCTCCAAAATTCACATTCTATAGCCAACTCCCTTGCATGAACAGCTCTTGCTTCCTGAACACGCAATCTAGCTGCCCCATCCCTGAAATCATCACATTCCTGCTCTTTCTTACAAAGGTTCTCATACGCCTCTGAAACTCTACTTTTGATATTCCCAAATCTCTCTTTATTCCAGGACCTCAATCTCCTCCTCAGTCTCATTAATTTTTGGAAAAACAAATTAAGACCCCTACCAGAAGAAGTTTGCCTCCAACACTCCTTAACCATATCAAAAAAGTCAGGATGATGTCGCCAAACATTTTGAAAATGAAAAGTCCCTTTATGACACCACATAGAACCACAACAAACCAAGGGCCGATGGTGAGACCTGCCTCTCGCCAAATGAGACACCCTAGAGATAGGAAAAACTTCAGCCCACTCCTATTAACCACCATCCTATCCAACCTTTGCCACACTCTTCCATTAGTCCATGTAAAACAAGACCCATCAAACTCCAAATCACTCAAGCCAGAATCCAATAGAGCCATGTTAAATTCCTCCATATCTCTGCTACGAGGAGCATTACCCCCAACCCTCTCATCACCTGAAGAAATCGTATTAAAATCCCCAACCACTGCCTATGGCCGTTCTATTCCATTACCTACACATCCCATATGTTCCTATAGCTCCCTCCTTTCAATTAAAGTATGTTTACCATACACAACAAAAACAAAATGGAAACCCCCGATTGACTAGATATCTCCGTATGTACCATTTGAGAGCCAGAACAACTGATATCCCCGACCACATTATCCTAATCTTACCACCAAGAAATACCCTAGCATTATCATATCTCAACTTTAAACGATAATACTCAATTTTATCAGATGACACCAATGGTTCAATTAAAGCAACAAATTTAATGTTATTCTTCTAGCACAATTCATTAACATAACGTATAGAATCCTTGCGCCCTACACCTCAGATGTTCCAAACAAGAAGGCTAGTTGGACTTATATTAGAACGGAGATTGTAGCGATTTGTAGTTTGCACAACCATTGTTGTTTTAAGGCACTTCTATCCCCCTTTTTTTGCAGCCAAGCTTCTCCAATAAAACGGTCTCTCCATGATCAATTTCTGGAGCAAAAGGAACCAGCACTAGTTGAATTCCAGAAGCCCAAAGCTTTGCATTTAACTCCACTTGCGCCTCCTTAAGCTATGAAGGCAAGGCCAACATCCCATGCAAATCACCCATTGAAGCCCTCCTACCCAAATGACGTTGCAATGTTGCCTTCCTTGGTGATGTTAGAAAATAAATCAAACAGTCATGGACCCCTTCTAACTCATCTCCACTCACATTGTCTTCCAACACCATGAAAGGATTAGCACCAGATTTTCTAGCAACATTGGCTTGACTTCTCACCACAGCCAGACTTGTTGCAACCTGAACCTGCCCAGCATCCACATCATTATGTATCATCAATGGTTCCTCAATTGACATTCCAGCAGTCTCCACAACCTCCGGCTCTGAACCATCATTGGAATTATCATATGACGCAGAAACATTTAAGCCAATCCCAAGTTTAGAGACATAAGCATCACCTCCTATCTTTGCAGCTTGCACCGTTAGAGCATCCTTTGTAGCCTGCGTCAACACTAAACATTTGACGTAGGAAGAATTGCACCAGAGAAACCTGCTGATCACCTGCATCCTTCTGCGCAGGTACAACAAACTCCTTCCAGACCTGTTTCAGACTTTGCTTCTGTAACACCTCCCTCCCAGCAGGTCGTTGAGGCTTCAAGGAAGGGTTTTTTATAGCAAGCATCAACAGTGTGTCCTATTCTTCCACAAAAACAACAAAATTCCGAATAAAGATCATACTCCACCTTCTGCCATAAGCCAAAGCTATCTTCACCAATCCACACCCGATGAAGAGGAGCCTTCGACACATCCATCTCAATTAATATCGGTGCAGTAGATGGACACTTCAACCCAGCCGTTGCAGCATCTACTTGGAGTGGTCTTCCCAAAATTCCAGTAAGCTTGTGCAAATACTTCTTGTTGAATAAAGGGAGTGGAAGATTTGGAAAACTAACCCAAACCGGAGCAATGGAAGAATCATGATTAGGGTTAAAATCTATAGTCCGCTTAGAGATTGTCATGAGGAAGTTATTCACAAACCAAGTTCGTCACACAAACAATCGATTGTAGTCATCATTTGTAGCTGGACGGATCAGAATATGATTCGCATCAAGTAGACCCACCAAGCATTCTGCCTTCAGGTCAAGAGAATGGAAAATTTTTCTGATCATCTCCATGGGAGGCCTGCTGTAAGGGAATCTACCCACAAGAGCATCCAAGAAAGGTTTAGCCAGTTCAAGCATCTCATGCCTGGATATAATGAAAGCTGGTTCCCCCCTGTGAGGCCCAACATCCCCCACCTCAGGCAATCCATCACAAGCCTGCAAAGTGTTGTGAGACTGAAGAACTGATGCAAATATTTTTTGAGGGTTCAACTGATCAAATGGACCAGCCATCCCAAACCGGCGGCCAAAACACCAGCAGAAGAAAGAGAAGAGAAGCAAAGGGGCGACCAGCCAGCCAAAAACAAACTTTCGGCCAGCCAACCACCGGTGAATTTGAAATTCAAAAGAAACCAACTAAATAGGAGGGTTATTGTAGAGGTTCCGACCCTCAAAGAGTTAGATGTTTTTTTTAAATATAACCTGTCTATTACATTACTTATCTAAATACAAATTTTAATTAAATAAACTATCACCTATCTATTACATTTCTCTGAATAGTTAAAATTGAATTCAAATAAATGACATGATATAAATAAATGCTCACACATAAATGAAAATAATAAACACAAAAAGATACATAAAAAAAAACATAGGAAACACATAGGAGCACGTAGGAACACATAAAGAGGCATTGAAAGGATAATAGAGGTACCTCCCATTCGTAAACTCGGTACAAATGCTAACAAAATAAACAAACACATCAAGGCACCACTATTTTGGATAAACAAATCATAAAGTGAATAATACAATATTAATCACTATAATCAAGGGATAAAATACAAGGAAATTATAATAACAATAACAAACAAAAAGTTAAAAGCACCAACTAACATTTAGGGAGAATATATTTAATTTAAAATAAAGAAAATACAATAACATATAATTAAACTTTTAA
Source organism: Mitragyna speciosa (assembly GCA_024721245.1). Classification (NCBI taxonomy): domain Eukaryota; kingdom Viridiplantae; phylum Streptophyta; class Magnoliopsida; order Gentianales; family Rubiaceae; genus Mitragyna; species Mitragyna speciosa. Next base: position 13,475,957 of record CM045558.1, on the reverse strand, counting down.
CACATAAATAAAAAAACACCAAAAATAATTAAAAAAGGAACAAAGAAACTAATATGACCATTAATTAAATAAAAAAGAATTTAAATTGGGTCATTGATTAAAATTTAGAAAACACAAAGGGCGCAATTGAAAGTATTAAGACCTTAATTAGATAAAAAGAAAAGTTTTGAATCGAAAATAAAATTTTTCTAAAGTTTTGGGTTAAAAACGCAAATATCCCAAAATTAGGGGCAAAAATATAATTTAAGAAAAAGTTTAGGGATTAAAAATGTCAATTTTAACAAGCATAAAGTTAAAATATAAGTTCTAACAATGTTCTATGGCAAAAAGTGAAAAGTCTAGCAAATTGGGGGACAAAAACATGAATTTCAGCAAGTCTAGAGTAAAAAATGTATTTTCCAGCAATGTTCTAGGACTAAAAATGCAATTTACAGCAAGCTAAAATATAAAAATACAATTTTCAGCAAGTTTTAAAAAATCAAATTGCAATTTCTAGCAACATTCAAGGTTCAATTTGTAAATTACAGCAACATTAAACATCAATTTGTAATTTCCAGCAATAATCAAGGACCAAAAATGAAGTTCCAGCAACTATGAGAGACCAAACTGTAATTTTCAGCAATACTCAAGGACTGAAATGCAAATTCTAGCCACTTGGGGGCAAAAACCTAAATTCCAACAATGTTCTAAGGCCATAAAAGAATTTCCAGCAACTTAAATGGACTAAATAAAAATTTCCAGCAATGCATGGGGGCAAAAATGCTTAATTTCCAGCAAGTTTAAAACCAAACGTGTAAATTACAACAAGCCAATAGGATAATACATAATTTCGAGCAACATTTAAAGGCAAAAATGCAATTTCAGCAAGCTTAGGGGGCAAAGACATAAATTCCAGCAAGCCTAGGGAGTAAAAATGCAAACTATAGCAAGCCTAGGGGGTAAAAATGTAATTTCAGCAAAGCTTAAAGGACAAAATTGTAATTTCCAGCAACATTTGAGGGTAAAAATGTAATTCTAGGAAAGATGAGGGACTAAATCGTAATTTGGGCAAGCAAAGGGGGCAAAAATATAAAATCTAAAGGCCATTCTACAAATACTAAGGACATGACAGTAGTAATTAAAAATATTTAGGGCACAATTAATAATACAATCAAATCCTAGGGGGTAAGATGTAAACATCTATTCTGATAAAAATAAACTAACCAAAACTACATAGTTTTTTTTTAACCAAAAAGAAATGAAGAAAACAAAACTAAAAAATAACCAAAATAACCCCCCCCCCCCCAATTTCATTGTCTTCAACCTCCAGACCCCTCCCTCTCTCTCGCTCTCTCTCGCTCCTCTTTCTTCTTCCTTCCCTTTTCCAGTTTCTTTCTCTTTCATTCTCCATTCTCTCTGTCTTCTCTTTCTCGCTCTCAATCTCTCTTTCTCGTTCTTTCTTTATCTTCTCTATTCTCGCTCTCGATCTTTCTTTCTCTTTCTTTCTTTATCTTCTCTCTTCTCGCTCTCGGTCTCTCTTTCTCTTTCTTTCTTTATCTTCTTTCTTCTCTCTGGTCCTCCCAATTTCTCCTCTCAATTCCTCTTCATTCCCTCTTCCCTCTTAATGGATGGTGGCTGTCAACAGTGGAGCAATGGCACAGTGAGCCAACGGTAGTGATTTGGCTGCAATTTGGAGCTGAATTGTGGTGGTGTTGGGGTTGTGATGGATTGGGTGTCGTTTGGTTGTGTATTTGTGTATGTTTGTGCAAGTTGATGTGTGTTTTGTGTGTATGTTTGTGGTTTTGTTGCTGCGTGTATGTGTGTGAAGGTGTGAGTGTTAGTGTGTGTTTGTGCAGGTGCAGAAGAAAGTGAGTGAATGTGTGTGACTTCGCTGGTGGAATGAGTGTGTGGTGTATGTGTTCTTCTGCAGGAGGCCAAGAAGAAAAAAATTGTGCTGCTATGCAAGTGGAGTTTGTGGTGAATGTGAGTGAGAACCAAGGGAGGAAGAGAGTTTGTGCAGGTGAATTGAGTGTGTGTTGTGTGTGAACTGCGAGGGAGGGCAGAGGGAGTGAGTTGTTGTATGCAAGTGTGTAGTGATAGTGAGCGAATAACTGAAGGTTTTTTGGCAGGTAGGAAAGGGTTGAAGTCTGAGTGTGTGCAAAGGTCTCTGATGAAGTAGAAAGAGTCGTGTGATGGGGTAGTGTGTAGGTGTGATGACGGAAAAACAGAGGGGGAAGGGTTGTGTGTGCACTATGTGATTTGATGAATGAAGAAAAATCAACAAAACAATCTAATAAGTAATAATTTTACCTATTTTAGTGTAATATTTTATATATGATTTTAGTATGATTTGAGTATGTTTTTAGTATTTTAGATATTAAAATGACTCAATTTCATTATTCTCCATCAAATCCGGGTTTGCTTCAAAATTAGGATTTTAAGTTCAGAAATTAGGGTTTTGAAGCGGAATATTATTTTGAGCAATTTAATACCCAAGTTTATTTGATTCTATAGGGAAATGAAGATTAAACACAATTTGGATCAATTGTAGATAAAAAAATATCAAATTCAAAGATGATTCAAGTTGTACCAATTTTATCATTTAAGTTTGGAATTTCCGGCAATCTTTTCTTCACCAAACTTTACCAAGCAATTTATGGTTCAAACAGTAGAAAAAAGTCTCAAGGGAATGAAAGGAATAACCTAATTTTGAAAAGGGCAAAATGGTAAAAGAGAGTGATACGCGGATCACGATCCGCGGGTTGCCATCTGCATATCGCATTCGCGTATCGATGTCAACTTGTAGATTTCGGCTCTCTTCAACTTGCATCCTGTTCACACAAATTTTGCAAATAATTCCAACGTCCAACTACACTTTAGGATGCCCTTGAAGATAGCATAAAGCTCAAGAAAGACTTTTGAAGCAAAAGGAATCAAATTTCATCATCATGTCTCCAACTTGGACAAAGACTTGAGCTAGGGTTTATTCTATAAATACATGCCTTTGTAGTTCATAGAATATATGCTTGGTTTTGTGCTTGAAAGAGTATAAACAAGTCTTGAAGGGAGAAGCACTCCCAAGTAGCATATAGTAGTAGTTTTCTTTGTAGTTTAGAAGAATTTTCATTACTTGTAAGAAAACTCTTGGAGGATTCATGTCTATCAATTCATATCAATGAGAAATGAAACTTTGGAGCCATGTTCTACCAACAAATGAGCATTTCTTACCTTAGCTCTTTAATTTCTTACTTGTTTATGAGTTGTTTCTATTATATATTATTTATACAAGATATGTTTAACTAAATATGTAACACCCTAGAAATTCATGCAAAACCATTTATTTTGTATTATGTTCATTAGAAAAAAAAAAAAGTGAAGGGCCGAAATTAGTGGAAAAATTAATAAGAAATGATTTTCTATTTTACTACCATGTTGTACCTTTGCCTTTAGGAATTGTACCTAGCATCTCTTGCAAGATATAATTATAGGATAAATCACTAAAACCTCTTCTAATTACCCTTTGCCAAGTGTGGTCTACTATGGTTAAGAAAATCAAAATTTACTTTGTTCTTGTCTTGCTTTGATTGGTCAAACTTTTCCCAATTCTTTTCCATTTCTTTTCTTCTTTAACTAGGCATTTTCTCTCTCTTTCTTCTTCTCAAAAATCCGGCCCTCTCTTCTCTCTTTACTCTCCATTTTCTTTCATTTTCTTGGAGCTTTTACTTCCATTTAATCACTTTTCATCCATAGAAATTAAGTTGATCTTCCTCCTAAGCACAAATCTTGCCTTATTCAAGGTATTTCCCAAGAACTTCTCTTCTTATTTTAAGTATAAATTCATAGTTTTGTAGCTTTTAAACCATGTCTTTAATGTTAAGTATGATTTATTTTAGCCATGAAATATGAAGTTTTATTCCATGAATATGAAGCTTATGGACTTGTATGACTTGTAGATAGTGAATTAAACTTGAAATGGCATGATTTAAGTTTGATTTAGTTGAAGGAACTTGGAGTAGTTTAGGTGTTTTTGTGATAAATTTGAGTGAAATTGAAGTGAGTTTGATGTGAAATTGGTAGAACTACTTGAGATTGGGTTGTTTGGATGGTTTTCTTGCAGGCTAAAAATTTTGGGTTAGTCCGATTATAGGGGAAGTGCTGCCAAAATTTCGGTAAAACCTAAGAAATAAAAATGATTAGGCTATGATTTAAAGCTTTATAAGCTGTAATTTAGTGATTAGAACGTGCAGAAATTTTCGTAGACGAACCATTAGTGAATTGAACCTTTTCGAGCAAAACCCTAGAAAGTTAGAAAACCCTAATTTTGAAAACCCTAAACCCTAGGGTAAAACCCTAAACTCCAAAACCCTAGAAAATAAACCCTAGAGAGACGTGGGGTATTTCTTGAATTTCCCTATGAAATTTTTTAGATTTTAATCAGGTTTTTATACGATTATTTTCTCGTGAATTTCAGGATCCGCAAGTGAGACCCAACCTTATCGCGAGATATTTTCTTAGGCATTTCAGGTGAGTGTCTCTATGTGTGCATGATGCATGAATTGCTTTGTCATACTTGAGAATGTTATCTTAAGAAATATTATGCTATACTTGTAATTGTTATTTTATGACATGTGTTACTTGAGGAAAGATGTGTACTTTATCACATCTATTCCGCAATGTGTTACACGCTTTCATTATCCAATGTGTTACTTGTGCATGAGACTTCCGTCACTAACTTCACCGTTACTTCACGGATAATCAACTCGGACAGGCTTGGGAGGATATAAGGTGCTGGGTGTTTCAGGGCGTGATGTTCTTTCCCTTATGAGTTGTGAATCCTCAAAGAGGCCAACTCCGAATTGAACTTTCTTGCGTGTTGGCCCTCCAGGGTTGAGATTTCTCCCTGGATGTGGTAGCCTGTACGGAGGTTATAAGGTGAATGGTGGTTAGGGTTCTTGCTTGATAATACTGGCATGACCTTTGATAAAGACCCGAGCTATTATCGCAGTTCTAACATCATGGTTACATGATCAGTACTTGCTCCTTCTGCGGTTAAGTTTGCTTCCGTAGTTGAGCCCTGTATCTGCCATTGACTACTTGTTAATTAAATTGTTCATAACTTGTCTACTTAATTTGTCAATTATTTTGTTCAATAAAATAATAGATTCTAGGTATGATTGCATGACTTGGACACTCACTGGGCTATTATAGCTCATTCCTTTTATTTGTTTTCCTTTACCCAGGTTCCTGAAAAATTAAAGCTGGATCGACCAGTTTTGAATATAATAGATGTCTTAGTTATTGTAATAGCAAAACTGCTTTGGGGTATCTTGGTGAAAATTATGTACATTATGACATGTAAACTTCTTGATGTTACTTGTACCTTTAAATTAAATCTTATGAATATTTTATTTTATTCTATTTTACTTCATTTTATTTGGAGTTAAGCATGCATGTATGTTCTGAGTGAATGCTCGACTTAAGTCCTGGCGAGAGCTAGGCAATCAGTCCGCTAAACCCTTTGGTACGCCTCTGGGTAAGGTTGGGCTGTCACAAAATACATGTCTTAGGATTAGATGAAGCTAATTATATGATTTGAATGTTATTATACTTGCTATAACTTGTATTTGCTTGTTCATCTATCAAGGTTTAACATTTGTAGTAGCTTGATCAACTATTACAAATCATTTAGATGTTATTTGACAATAAGAAATACTTATAACATTGAAAAATGGTAGATGAAACTTATATTGTACACACATGCAAGTAGTTGAGCAAGTAGGTGGATTGAGGTTGTCTAATACCACAATTCACGCATTTCACAAGATTTCATCGTAAACATAATTGAACTCTAGTCAAATTCATTGTGAAAACAAGTCTTGATTTCATTTGGAGTTACAATCCTAAGCAAGACAAGATAACATAGCAAGGTGTTAATTCACTCAATCGTATTAATGACAATTAGTGGATTCTAGACCATATTACTTGTGTTTGTGAATTTCTTCCATTTGTTTTACTTCAAGTAATTGAATTTTCTTATTTTGCACACCACATGTTTGGTAATTTGTCTAGATAATAGAGTAAGTTAGTAGCTTTGGTACTTTCTAAGTCTTGTTTCCTCATGGGATCGACCCTAATACTTCTCCTACTACAATTGACCCATGCATTTGCAAAAATAGGTATTAAGTTATAAATTTTATTACTTGTTTGTGTAAATTTTGCCTAATTTTAATACTACCTAAACCTCACAATCACAATCTCCTAAAATCTGGATATATCAATCCAAGTTGAGGTGATTGTTTTGGTGATGATGATGAGTAGGGTGGGTTGGTGGTATGGGGTGGCTAAAAATGATGAAGCAATAGCAGCATCGCTACTGTTCAGTTCAGTTTTTTTTTATATAGGAAGAAATTTGTAAGAAAAATAAAGAAAAAAAATGAAATAAAATAAAATAAAATAAAAGACACTTGGACTCCCTAAAATTATAAGAAAATACTAAAATTTAGCATTATAGGAATAAATAAATAATGAAATAAAATAAAATAAAATAAAAGACACTTGGACTCCCTAAAATTATAAGAAAATACTAAAATTTAGCATTATAGGAATAAATAAATAATGAAATAAAATAAAATAAAATAAAAGACACTTGGACTCCCTAAAATTATAAGAAAATACTAAAATTTAGCATTATAGGAATAAATAAATAATGAAATAAAATAAAATAAAATAAAAGACACTTGGACTCCCTAAAATTATAAGAAAATACTAAATTTAGCATTATAGGAATAAATAAATAAAATTCACCGTAAAGCTCAAGATTAATATAACATTGAAAAACGTGCCATTAATAGATAAAAAGATAAAAACTTGAAATAAATACCAAATGATCTCTAAAAATCATGAAATTGTTACATAAAATCTATGAATACATAAAATGCACACATAAAATTTTTCACACGAAAATTCTTAAATAAAAGTTGCATTGGAAAATGAGCCATTCATGACAAAAATTATGAAAATTAAGAAAATTACTAAATGACATTTAAAAATCACACAAATTGTGCACAAAACAAATTATTACATAGAACACGTATAACTAAATTTTCACGAAAAAATTTTAACATTAACGCATTCTCGGGAAAACGTGCCTTTAATAAATGAAAAAATACGAAAATTAAGTAAATAGCAAACAACCTCTAAAAATCATGAAATTTCTACAAAAAATTTATAAGTATACAGAATGCATGTAAAAAAATTTTCAAGCAAAAATTATAATAAAAAGGATGCATTGAAAAATGCGTCATTAACTTAAAAATACCAAAATTCTAAATAATTACTAAATAACTCTAAAAAATCATTAAAATTAGAAAAATCAGAATTTAGAAATTAAAATTGAAAAAAATAAAATAAAATAAAATAATAGTTATCTACAAGCTAAAATTACTATTTTGCCCCTGATGCGACTAATTAGTTATAATTTGCGTAAAAATTGCAATTGGCCCCAGAAAAATCAAAAGTATCCCAAAATATCAAAAAACTAAATGGTGTGTCAAAATTTGGTGTCTACAAACATAACATACTTGAAAGCTTTGTTTTCCCCCACACTTAGTTTGTGCAATGTAGTTCAATGAGGTGAAATTTTGAAAAACAAATTATATGAGCCAATGTATTATATATTGAGGAAGTGAAAGACAAAAAAAACTTGTTCAAATTTGCTTCTCAAAAATTCACTTTTTCATGCCATTAAGTCTATATATGAACTAAAGATGTAACATTGAAAATGCAAGATTAGAATATGTTAAAGTGTTAATTAAGATGTTCAAAACATGTGTACAAATTATACAAAAGAAGTTGCAAAATGACTAAATGGAAAGCATTGAAAATGAAAGTGAAAAACAAAAACTGCATGTGATCCGCGGGTATGGTCTACAAATCTCTGCTCACGCGGATTTTGAAAATTCTCTGAAGTTGATCCGTGAGTGCGATCTGCGGATGGTGACTCACGGATCTGACCAGCGAATCACTTCCTGCAACAAGCAGCGAATTTCCAATTTTGTAGGTACTATTCCATTGGTTTTTCTCATTTTCTGTAGCAACTTTAAACTTAATTTAAACATATTTTTAAACAAATTAACACTTGGGACAAATTCAAATCATGAAAATACACATGTGCAAACACAAATTACTCAAAAATTGCATCCAAATCACAACTTTTTGCATGAATTGAGCATGATTCGTCAAGGTTGCATAAATTGCAAAATTTGAATACAACTTTTGAACCAATTATGCACACATGTTTCCTTAAGCATATTGAACATATAAACAAGGTCAAACATCATATATAATCAATGAATTACCACATGAACTTTTGATCAAAAAGTTCTTCACAATGGATGGTACTACTAATGATTCTAACTTCAAGAACACATAACATACCATACATAAAACATGTTCAACATACTTCTAAGTATGAAATGCATTCAAAAAAGGCTATTAAAAACAAACTCATGATCTTGAATCTTTTTTAATCAATCTTCCACCTTTTGTTCCTTATTAAAAAACCTAACAAACATAATAAACATACTTTAAACTACATAATAAATATTAAAAAAACTTAAAATTTCACAAAAATATAAAAAAAACGTTGGGTTGCCTCCCAACAAGCGCTTCATTTAGAGTCTAAAGCTAGACTTTATGGATGTAAGCTTCACTCTTTAGGACCATAACCCAAAGAATTCTTCATTCCTTTGGGTGTAGATATGACAATGAAATGTAGTTGGTCCTTTCCTTTCAACTTCTTTCCCCTTGTGCTTTCAAGACCTATATTTGGCACATCATCATCCAAATCATCAATGTAATACATGTCAAAGGTAGAAGATAGATGTTTCATCATATCATTCACTTCAAAACCTACTTCCTCATCTCCTACTTTTAACATTAATGTACCATTTTTCACATCAATAATAGTACTGGCGGTGGCAAGAAAAGGTCTTCCAAGTATAATAGGCATGTTTACATCATCCTCTATATCTAAAACAACAAAGTCAACCGGATACGCTCCAAAA